>CM077202.1:20042073-20782073 GCA_039654625.1 Rhinogobio ventralis | reverse complement strand
ATATATACACATCTGCGCTATTAATGACCCTCGTCTGTCTCTGATGAATGTTACTAGTCAAACGTGCGTTTACACTCTTTCAACTCCTCCTGTCATTCACAGATCATTTGAGAACGGATGGATGAAGTGTCAAAAGGATGGCACTTCGTAGTCGTAGGCTGTGTCCACTGCATGTCCACGTATTTCTGTTAATAAACATACTAAGATGTGCACCAATTCCACTGGAGATCATATACTGATGATTATAATGTATAAACTGCTATATCTGTGGACAGCAAACATGCTGAACTGACGTCATTCTCGACCTCTTATATCAGCAAGACATCACAAACACGTAGCTGCAAGCAGTTTCACAGCAGGAAATGTTCAATTCCTGCTCAATTTCTCCTTCACCTCTCTGTCCTGTGACAACACCCCCCACCTCCAGTGGCATATCACGTTCCACAGGCATTATGGGTACCTATAAATCTAGATATATACACCGGTAAGGCTGCCAGTGATCATGTGATCTGTCAGCCAGGAGACAAAACGTGATGATACTAACTAATATGGGGAAAAGCACACAAAGAGAGAGAAAGAGCTGTGCTCAGTATCAACACTTTTATTCTTATTTTTGTCTTAAATGTTACTTACTTAATTTTGTTAATTGCTAGTTTAATCTGTAGTGTTACAGTCAATTATGTACCTTTACTTTAAAATACAGATTAAACTAGGAATAGTAAAAAATAATATAAAAATACATTTCCATTTCCATTATTTAGTTTAATATATTACTTTAATATATAGTTTACTAGTAGTATTACATACACATATATACACTCACCTAAAGGATTATTAGGAACACCTGTTCAATTTCTCATTAATGCAATTATCTAATCAACCAATCACATGGCAGTTGCTTCAATGCATTTAGGGTTGTGGTCCTGGTCAAGACAATCTCCTGAACTCCAAACTGAATGTCAGAATGGGAAAGAAAGGTGATTTAAGCAATTTTGAGCGTGGCATGGTTGTTGGTGCCAGACGGGCCGGTCTGAGTATTTCACAATCTGCTCAGTTACTGGGATTTTCACGCACAACCATTTCTAGAGTTTACAAAGAATGGTGTGAAAAGGGAAAAACATCCAGTATGCGGCAGTTCTGTGGGCGAAAATGCCTTGCTGATGCTAGAGGTCAGAGGAGAATGGGCCGACTGATTCAAGCTGATAGAAGAGCAACTTTGACTGAAATAACCACTCGTTACAACCGAGGTATGCAGCAAAGCATTTGTGAAGCCATAACACGCACAACCTTGAGGCGGATGGGCTACAACAGCAGAAGACCCCACCGGGTACCACTCATCTCCACTACAAATAGGAAAAAGAGGCTACAATTTGCACAAGCTCACCAAAATTGGACAGTTGAAGACTGGAAAAATGTTGCCTGGTCTGATGAGTCTCGATTTCTGTTGAGACATTCAGATAGTAGAGTCGTAAACAGAATGAGAACATGGATCCATCATGCCTTGTTATCACTGTGCAGGCTGGTGGTGGTGGTGTAATGGTGTGGGGGATGTTTTCTTGGCACACTTTAGGCCCCTTAGTGCCAATTGGGCATCGTTTAAATGCCACGGCCTACCTGAGCATTGTTTCTGACCATGTCCATCCCTTTATGACCACCATGTACCCATCCTCTGATGGCTTCTTCCAGCAGGATAATGCACCATGTCACAAAGCTTGAATCATTTCAAATTGGTTTCTTGAACATGACAATGAGTTCACTGTACTAAAATGGCCCCCACAGTCACCAGATCTCAACCCAATAGAGCATCTTTGGGATGTGGTAGAACGGGAGCTTCGTGCCCTGGATGTGCATCCACAAATCTCCATCAACTGCAAGATGCTATCCTATCAATATGGGCCAACATTTCTAAAGAATGCTTTCAGCACCTTGTTGAATCAATGCCACGTAGAATTAAGTCAGTTCTGAAGGCGAAAGGGGGTCAAACACAGTATTAGTATGGTGTTCCTAATAATCCTTTAGGTGAGTGTATATATTAGGGGCTGAACGACTTCAGATTTTTTAAAGTTGACATTTATGTGACGAAAGTCACATTTTTGTGCACAGCTGCTTATGACACAGCGCTGGCCAAAAGGTTATTGCTTCTAGATAATAGCTTTTGTTTATCAATTATTTTATTTTCAGGTCATTATATTTCTCACAGATTTCTGCTCGTTTTGAACTTCAGAAACAGGTAAAGTAGCCCAGTAAATATTACCTTTATATAAATGCATTAGAGAGAGAGAGAGAGAGAGAGAGAGAGAGAGAGAGAGAGAGAGAGAGAGAGAGAGAGAGAGAGAGAGAGAGAGAGAGAGAGAGAGAGAGAGAGAGAGAGAGAGAGAGAGAGAGAGAGAGAGATGCAAGTGAATTAATTCTACCTGGCAGCATCTCTCTCTACTAATAGTGAATGAATCTATGCGTGTGCGTTACAATGCAGCACACATTGTGTACAATAAGCTGTTTAAAACGTGCATTCTCCTGATCAATTTTGAGCATCCAGATGGCATAATCAAACAAGTCTTGTGGAAAACTCTCTGAGTATGCGCCCTCTATAGGCCAGCGACTAGTCGACGTCGAGCTTAAAATGTCATGGCAGAGCAATAAAGTCGATTAGTCGACTAGTCTGTGCAACCCCTAATTAATGAGATCAGGCATAACATTATGACCTAATATTGTGTTGGTCCCTCTTTTACTGCCAAAACAGACCTGACCCGTCAAGACATGGACTCCACTAGACCCCTGAAGGTGTGCTGTGGTTTCTGGCACCAAGATGTTAGCAGCAGATCCTTTAAGTCCTGTAAGTTGCAAAGTGGGGCCTCCATGGATCGGACTTGTTTGTTCAGCACATCCCACAGATGCTCGATTGGATTGGAATTTGGAGGCCAAGTCAACACCTCAAACTCGTTGCGCTCCTCAAACCATTCCTGAATCATTTTTGCTTTGTGGCAGGGCGCATTATCCTGCTGAAAGAGGCCACAGCCACCAGGGAATACCGTTTCGATGAAAGGGTGTACATGGTCTGCAACAATGCTTAGGTAGGTGTACATGTCAAAGTAACATCCACATGGATGACAGGACCCAAGGTTTCCCAGAAGAACATTGCTCAAAGCATCACACTGCCTCCGCCGGCTTGCCTTCTTCCCACAGTGCATCCTGGTGCCATGTGTTCCCCAGGAAAGCGACGCACACAGCCAACCACATGATGTAAAAGAAAACATGATTCATCAGACCAGGCCGCCTTCTTCCATTGCTCCGTGGACCAGTTCTGATGCTCACGTGCCCACTGTTGGCAACAAACTGCGATGTACTGTGTATTTTGACAGCTTTCTATCAGAACCAGCATTAACTTCTTGAGCAATTTGAGCTACAGTAGCTCGTCTGTTTGATTGGACCACACCGTCCAGCCTTCATTCCCCACGTGCATCAATAAGCCTTGGCCGCCCATGACCCTGTCACCAGTTCACCACTGTTCCTTCCTTGGACCACTTTTGATAGATACTGACCACTGCAGACCGGGACAACCCACAAGAGCTGCAGTTTTGGAGATGCTCTGACCCAGTCGTCTAGCCATCACAATTTGGCCCTTGTCAAACTTGCTCAAATCCTTACGCTTGCCCATTTTTCCTGCTTCTAACACATCAACTTTGAGGGCAAAATGTTCACTTGCTGCCTAATATATCCCACCCACTAACAGTTGCCGTGATGAAGAGATAATCAGTGTTATTCACCTGTCATGCCTGATCGGTGTGTATGTGTGTCATAAATTCCCTGTGTGTTTGTGGACTCTTTTGTTATTTCCTGTCTTGTGCCATGTTTTGTAGTCCTTTGTAGTTTTTCATTTTGATAAGTCTTCCCAGGTGTTTCCCCATTTAACACACCCCCTTGTTATCTTGTTAACCTTGTTTCCCATTGTGTATATATACCCCAGTATATTGTTGTTTGCTGGTCGTTGCTCCTGTATGTGTGTTCCTGTCGTTGCGCTCCTGCTTGTTTTTGGATACCCTTATTCTTGCATCTACTGTTGATGTTGTTTGTTATTAAATCGTACACACACACACACACACACACACACACACACACACCTAATATCTCTTTAATTAGGGCCCAAGCACAGATGGTTCAAAGACCCTACTGAAATTTCTCCATTTATTATTTGGATATTTCTCATTTTACAACACTAAGCAGCAAATGTTTTGGAAATAAAAATGCTCTGTTTGTTTTTTTTTTGGACAATAAAGAACACTAAAATAAAGATAGTGAATAAAAGTAAGGGAAGTAAGTTTAGGAGCCCCATTTGTGCAACTTTTCTGTGTTTTCATTTCCTTATTCATTTCATCTGCCACAAAACTGCCACAGTGAACGCTGTCCTGATTCATATACATGCCAAAATGATTCAGTCTGAAAGCAAATCCAACAATTTCTGAAATCTGTTCCTAAAAAAAACTAACAAAAAAGCTTTATGCCCTGCAACACTCTGCCATCTTTTTACCCCGACACACACACACACACACAGTTTTCTCTGGCTGCATGCTGCTCTCGTCTCTCTTTCGCTTGCAGTTTTGCTGCGTTCTATTCCCCTGCCAGCAATAGAAGCGACTTCAATTCCAGCTTTATTGCTGTTCACTGTTATTACACAGAGCGCAAGCAATGTCATCCATAGGACTGATCACATCAGCCCTCCCTTCTTTTCTTCTATCCATCCCTCCCTCCACCCACTCACCCTCTTTCTCAATTCAGTCATTTCATTTATTTTCTTTCAAAACCCTTCATTTTCTTTCAAAACCCTTCATCCACGCTGGCCTGTTTCAATCTACCATTCTCCTCCATACATCCCACTTCACATCCATTCACTTGTTTAACAATCTCTCACTTCAGAAAACATTTGTTTGTTTTTCCATTAGTTGCATTATTGCCCAATCAGACAGGAAGAGAAAGTTACAGGTTGCTCTATTACCTGACAAACGCTGTCAAAATGAACTCATCGTCTCGGATCCCTGGATGCCCTCACTGTGTACGGGAAATGAATTTCATATTCTATCTGCCAAAGCTCTTATTGACGTGACACCGGCTGTATAACCCAGCTGTTGTGTTTACCGAAATGGGTTTCTGAGATAGATAAATAAATAACGGCTGCCCACGCTCATTTGAGGTGATTAGCTCAATGCACTTGTGCGTCTAGTAATGAGAGAAAATATGCAAGCAAATCAATTTGAGCACCAACAAATGAGTCAATCATTCCCATTTCAAATTAACTCCGGTAATCTGTTTTTTTAATATGTGAATTATTCCCTACATGGGAATAAATTCAGACATAATTAAGGTGTGAAAATGTTGGGGGAAAAAACTCAATCAAGGGTCAAATGGATCCCAGTTAAACTCAACCCAAAATTCTCTTTTGTATTCACAAGTCATGATCAACTACACAAAGTTTTGTTCGTTCATTAATTTGTACATTCATTAGCACTAAGCTCTCCAGAGCCAAGGAAGGATATCTTCCTATTCCAGCACTGGAGAGGATGAGTACTTTAAGAGATTAATTATACATGTTGTGTATGTACATCACAGGAACTTCTTTCTTTGTCTATACTTAATGTATGGTTTTTGACCAACTTTGGGGAGTAAATATCTTAAAAAAACTTGTGACTTTCATAAATTATCTTAAAAACAAATCATGTTTAATCATCTAAAAATGTCAACTGCTTCAGGTTAATTCATAATCAAATTTTATATAAAAAAAAAAAAAAGGTTTATGAAAAGTCCCCACTTAAATATACTCTAGGTTGACGTGTGTGCATGATATAAAAGGGCAAAGTGTTCATAACATTATGAGTGATTCTAAAACATGATCATTTTGAGAAACCAGAAGCTTCAATTCAACAAACAGGAATTGAGTTTACCTGTAGATCCCAGAGAGGAGGCGCCCGGCAAGTGTAGAACATCTTTAGTCTCTCAGTAACGGGACACTTCTTCTCACTAAAGAAATCCACCAAGTTCTGAAACAGAACAAAGCGACACAAATTCTCATTTTTCAAGCTTTGCTACTTCCACAAATAAAATTTTTCTTTGCCATAACGATTATTCTATAAATGATGCAGATTTTCCTCAGAGTTTGCTACAAGTAAAACAAGGTGGTAATTCATAGAATTGAGCACCCATGTGCCAAAATCTCAAGTCATGTACTTTTGGAGGGTCCCGCAATAGCCGAGCCGCTACCAAATAAAGTGCCCCTATTATGTTTTTTCAAATATTCCCTTTCATGCAGTGTGTAATATAGCTGTTTGTGAATGTAAACATTCTGCAGAGTTGTAAAGTTGAAAGTGCATGATAAATAAAGTTATGGTCTCCAAAATAAAAAAGAATCGACTCTGAACCACCTATACGAGTCGTTTGTAATTCGAATCTCACTGTGTGACAGTTCTACGTCACAAGAAAATACATTTTCATAATGCTCGCTTATGTTGTACGTTGTCTGCCCACTCTTGAAAGATGGGTCAGTACCCAGTTTATTTGGACCAGCTTGCTCCTCAGAATCACAACCTGTAAGTGTGATTAATTATTAGATTTTCTACCGGGTGTTCAAAATACTTAGTTGTGTGTTTTATATTGTGTACGTTTCCGGCTAACTCACATTATTACCGTCTTACTGAAGTAGTTCTGCTAAGCAGCTAATTACCTAAATTACCTAAAACTATGTCTATTAATGCAGATTGTCTGTCATTCTTACTACTTTGAGTAAAGATAAATGATGGAGCAAGATTTGTTTTACAAACGTTTGTGTTACAACAGTCATTCACGTTAGTGAATCTTGTCAGTGTAATTCACGTTAGTGAGCATCACAATAAATTTGAAATATACACATCGGTTTGTTGATGGACATACACTCATTAATGCTGATGGTGAGGAATTACAGTTGCAACATCTCATAACGTACCTCAAAATAGAGTAGCGATGATGAGAAATAATGAGAAAATTAAAGTGTGTTTTTTTTTTTAACCTTTGATGCATATAAACCTGTTGTAGGAGACCTCCAAAACAAGGAACCTTTAAAATAGCATAATAGGGGCACATTAAGATGAATGGGAATGCTAACGGACAGCTCCATGAATTACAGACCCCCCCCCCCCCCCGGAACACAAAGACATCAATATAATGAGTATTTTTAATGTGCTTAGTGTTTGGTGTGATATTTGACCAAGTGTTAAAAACACCCCCAAGCAATTAAAATGCAGCGTGGTGCAAACAACTTAACTATTCCAGTGAGTCAACCCTTCAAATTCTGCTTTGATTTACTGCTCACCACACAGACCTAAATATATTTTCCCATCATTAACAAGACAGAAAAAAAGTTATCTAGAAGTATAAAAAAAACCCCTCAAAAATCACAAATTCCAAGAGTGATAGCAATAACAAATATATGTGCCAGCACATGCCAAAATGACAGCACTTTATTCCATTTTTTATTTCTTTCTTTAAAAAAAAAAGCCTCTCCAATGACAATTGCTACAGGGTTTGACTGCGTAAACTCGGTTAAAGCATGTGCAGGCCTGCTGTTTGAGTCTCCAGTGACAAGATCAACACTCATTCTGTTCACAAACCAGTGTCAATATTTCAAAAAGCAAAGACAAAACACAATAACACAATGCAGCTGTGTACAACATACAAACAAGGCCACAAATGCAAATTGGAAGCTGACGGCCATCTTTGCCTGCTAAATAACCGAGTGAAAATAAAGGCACAGAATGATCACATTACCCCACAAAGAATTGACACCCCCACTTGTCAATCATTATGAACATATGGACTGCAACTGGCACTAATAGGAGGAGAAGGCCTAAACACGTTATGGAATTATTACTGTACCAACTCAAATATTTTCACCCAAGATGCTGTAAATAACTTAATGTGGAACTGATGTCTGCAACATTTGAGTTCCAGAACATTCCGGAATCCAGCAGAAGTAAGGAAACGTTACATATTCCAGAAAATTCATTTCGTAAACTGATGACAAAATCCAATATAGATGTAATTTTCCAGCTCCAGTTGGGGGTTCACTTAGGAAGAAACTCATCTGGAAATAAAACTTCCGACTGAGTAGACACAATCATTTTCTATGGAGGATGGCAAAGCTTGTCTGCGGGTAGCAGATAAATAATTACTTATTTAGCATTTTGATTGTTGGAAAATGCCAGAAATATATAAATGCTAATCTTTCGATCAGGAGGGTTGAGGGATACAGCTGTGGAGGATGTAAGCTTTTTTTCAGCTGTGTGCCTTTTGACAAAATGGGGCAAAGTAAACTCCCCTACAGTTGACAATTTGGCAGTTTAGTTTGAATCACACATAAACCTTTCCATGGAGGAACGCCAACAGCCAAATACAGCGACAGGAGGAAATGACATCACTGAGCATGCTTCATGACTCAGCATACTTTAAAAGAGGAGGAAAATAATAAGCCCCGTGGAGTCAAAATCCATTCGTAGCAATTGAACTGCAGTCTAGCATTAAAGCAGAACAATGGCTGCTTTAGCACTTAGTATTAGTGTAGTACCAGGCTAGTAGTACTCAGATCCCAATTAGAGTTATGAGGCTTTCAGTCCATGTATGTATAGCACTGAGACCCTCTAGGCTATATGCTAGTGTTTAATGTAATGTAAAGTAAATATAGGTGTATGGTTGCACTATCATACATTTACTGCAGTGTGCATTTTTTTTAAAACATAACTTTAAAACATGCTGAACATGCTCCAAAACTACCTTGCATCATATGCACCGGAGTCTTTTTCCCCCCAATGTTGCCATGAGACGCCTAAATCCATACCAAGACCCAAGCTGCCAACTTCGATTTCAGGGATATTATTGATTAAGCACTGAAAATGAATTTTACGTTCAGAGAAATCTACTTCAGCCAGGGCTTGATCGGAGTCCTAAATAAAAGAGGGCGAAGTCGATAGCGCACAGGCAAATCGTGCGGTCACAAAGAGCCCTCTAATCCAACAATGCACCAGACTCTGCCATTCTGAATACACAAAAGGGAATAAAACGTTTTCTGAAGTTCTGGCCCACTCAGTGGCCTAGATACCGGCGGCTCTAAACTGTGAGAAAAATGCAGAGTACATGGGCGAACGCCATTACAGAATACACACTTTACACTCTTGATCTCAGAAGAAAGGCCAGAGGAGGCAGAGGAAATAAAGTTTGTCAAGTACCGCTGTGAAACTTGAACAGCAGCAAGGAGGTGGAGATAAGAGTCTGTGCGATATTCATGAAAAAGTCACGATGTCAGAATAAAAGGGGAATATTACTGAAGACAAAACAAAAATCTTTCTTAATTGATTACATCAAATGTGAAGTTGATGAGTATTTATGAGTGATTGTGTAAAAATATTCAGTATGTGCCTGGAATTCACACAATCATAACTTCTGCCATTAATGGAGGTCTGTGTCTGCAGTCAGGTAAATGATTCAGTTCATTAAAACGAATCCAAATACCCATACTTGGAATAAAATTGGGGTGGCCTTAAGACTCACATTATCTATTAAGGGGTCTCTAAAAGTCTTAACCGTCAAGCATTTCAAGATAGTTACTGCCAAAACACCGCAATGAAGAAGCGGTTGCTATATGTTTGACTTTCAAAAAAATTTTATATTTACAAAACTATACAGCTGTACTACAATATTTGAGTTATGGAGATTATTAAAGGCACTTTGATGGACGACACAGCGGGCAATTTCCAATCGGAAGTGAAAATCCCTATGCCCCACTCACTCCGAAGGGCAGTGCCCTTGAAGTGCGGACTTTGGAGGGAGCCGGGCGGGCACTTGTTGTGTCATAATGAAGCTGTTTGGAATGCACTTGGCGAAGAGAGTAATGAAAGAACATGTAATTTCCTCATTAGCTTCACATGGAATGTTTCCGCTAAAAAAAAGCTAGGCAGCAACAACAGGAATATCTTATTGTTGCTGTTAATATTATATATACAAAAATGTACATTTATAATAAAGTTTTTAAAATATGCTTTATATGTTCCCAATCTGCTCTTAACTTAACTTACAAGTTAAGCATTAAAGCATTAAACACATTTGTTACCCATGAAACTTTTATAAACTAAATATGAAATGCATGATGAAAATGTGCGTAATATATCACAACAAAACAACTTTGCAAAACAAAACAGTAATATTCTGTTTATATGTTAACTCCAACTGTTCTACCATATCTATATTTAAAATTAATATTTTATGTTCATGTGTCCCAGAGTGACAAGTCCTCATGATTAAATTACTTACTTGAAGTGACCATCCCATTTTCCCTTCCCTAACAGACTTGTGGAAGGGCCCTTTGCAAAGGGATTCTGTTGTTCACTTTCGCTTGGAACTCCTCTACAAATGGCGTCCTTTTCCCAAAGTGCCCTTCAAGGGTGCAAAAACGTTGTTTGGAATTCGTCCTCAAATTCGAGCACACTGTTTCTATAAATCCAGCTACGACACCGAAGGATACTCAAAATCCTTCCGCTCCACTCGCATAGTTTTCCATTAAATTGCATTATATTAGTCCAACTCACTGTTCTTGTATTTTACTCGCGGACCAATGACACTTTGCCTGTTTGGTGATTAGATTTGAGTTTTTTTTGCAGCCTTGAACTTAAAGCACGAAAGTACAGAATGACGCGTCCTGTGTCCAACACGTGACGCGGCTTGACGCCTAGGCTAGTCCTGTCTGCTAAACAGCTTTACAGTAGGCTACTGGAAACAAGAAATCTAAACCAAACTGGACCAATGACAAAAAAGCTGTTCTTTTATAAAAGATGGAGGAAAAACACCCAAGCCTGCCACTAGAATCAGTCACTCTTGCACAAGACGAAAGCCTGGCACAGTGCACGTGATGAAAATATGAAAACGTTGGTATTCATACAATTTTATTTTTGACAATACACACTTTTCACGTCATACTTTCAACAGACTTATTTTGATCGCTAAAAATGCACATCGGTACTTCCTCCTCAATTAACATTTGTCCTCAGAAGTGGTAAAAGGGTTATTCAACATGAAAACTACAGAAAAATGCAGACTAAGGATGCTCGGGTCAAAGACCATGTAGACTTACCCAGTGTTTAACACAATAGAACAGTCATATGATTACCTTAGATCATTACAAACCAATCACCAGAGCAAATCACAGTGAAGGAAACTTGAGTGACATTGATTTTCACTTAACTGTAAGGTTTAAATGTACATGTATCTTTCTGTTCTGAAGACTCACTTGGTTGTTGTGACCAGTGATCTCCCGGCCGTGAATAAAACATTATTCCTGCAAAGAGCAACTTTGGAGTAGTGTCAGGTACATATGCTGCGCAGCTGAGGAATAGAAGTACTAAAGATTCTATGCCCAAAAGACCACAGCAGAGACAGTGATTTAAATCACTCACAAAAAGCACTCAACATCTTACAGATTTGGTTAAAAAGGGCATTCAAACATGTGAGAAAAGAGGGGTATGTAAACTCTATGTGCGGATTTGTACCTCTATAACGCGCTACCTGACTTTCGACATCATTATCCTCGCTCTCGCTCTCGCTCTCTCTCCCTCTCTCTCATCTGTTGAACTTTGTTAAAGTGTTTCGTCTTCCCTGAGAGTGTGCCGTCACTCTCTCGCCGTCGCTCCGGGGCCTTGCTCAGCTGGGATCGCTCTCAGGGTGACTGAACTCACTGGTGTCAGCAATGGGATTTGCTAGGCGCTTCATGTTTCTCGAACTCTGTGATGGACAGGTGTTTGTGGGACTTCTTGTGATCTCCTGTCGGACTCGAACTTGCCCCTCAGGGTGGCCTCCTAAAGTCAAACTCCCCTCAATGATCTGTCACATTGAGTTTTGGGATGTCAGAGCAGCTCCACTGGGCAAACACTTAAAACTTAAAGGAAGAGAGAAAGTAATCAAAAAAGTAGAGAGCAATGCGTCACACCAAAGCCTGCTCACTGATGACCTTCCATCTGTCAGATGTTCATACAGAGAGCGTCTGAACGACCCATCAGTTCTCTGCTCTTAACTGATGATCACCTGCAGCGCTCATGGTCACATCTATGGATTTCACTTGCGATCAAAAAGAGGGATGCCATCAGCCACAGCAAAATGAACACAAAAGATGATATTTAGAAGAATATGGGTAACCAAACAGTTGACTTCAATTGTATTTTTACCCCACACATTGGTTAACCATATTCTTCAAAATAGTAGCAGAAGAAAGAAATTAACACAGGTTTGGAACAACTTGAGGGTGAGAATGTCAAAAATGTTCATTTAAGGGTAAACTATCCCTTTAAGCCCTGCAACACTTCTTTATCTGCTATTTGTCAACAGCACAAAAGGACTGATGGCACTATAAACTTGAACCATAACTTTAGCAGTAAACCCCTCTCAAAGCAGAACAGATGATTCAAAACTATCATACAGCAGATGTCTCTGTGTGGTGAGATGGATTAACGCAGAGACTTGCATTTTTCATAGTCCTCCAATGAGCAAACTTCAGTAAATAAAAATTAATCTGGCATAATGGACAAATTAACTGGTTTCTGTGACAAGTCTTTCTGCACCTCAGGATATCACTGGAAGCCATCAAATTTGATCAGGAGGACAGGAAGAACCAGGCTGTCTTGTTTCAACAAATTGATAAAGCAACAATTTCCATTCTCCAATCCTTGCTAAAATCCACACCCCCAAATGCACAAGAATACAAACCAAACGTACTTCTTGCACTTCTCTGGTTTTACTGCTCTGTCTTTTCCCCAGTAAAACATGGACACAAACTGTCATGATAAATGACAGAGGAAACGGGAAGCAGCCAAAGGGAAGCTAAAGCATCCTCCTCCCTCGGGCTTATCTGTCCATTTCTCTTGCACACACACAAATGCAGCAAAAACAACAGGAGGAAAACTGGGATCTCATTTCTCTGGGTGCTATAACATTTTGGAAGCATTACATTGAAACCAGTGAATCAACATATTGATTGAAGTAATCACTACCCTACAGCTCATATCAAAGAGAAAAGCGGTACACTCCTTAGTGCCTCAGACTAAAACAAATGACTAAAAGATTCACTAGAAGTCTGCGTTTGGTAAGATTAATAATTTTAAAAGATGTCCTTTATGTTTGCCAAGGCTGCATTAATTTGATCAAAAATACATTATTACTGTGTTGGCAATTTTCAGCATCCAGTCTTCAGTGTCATGATGCTTCAGAAATCATTCTAATATGCTGATTTGGTGCTCAAGAAACATTTATCATTAATGTTGAAAACCGTTGTGCTGCTTAATATTTTTTAATGGAAATCATGATAATTTTTTTGATGAATAGAAAGTTCAAAAGAACAGCATTTATTTGAAATAGAAATCTTTTGTAAGATTATACATCTCTTTACTGTCACTTTTAAACTATTTAATGCAATCTTTCTGTAGAATAATAATAAAAGTATTAATTTTTTTCACTGACCTCAATTTTAAACAGTAGTGTAGTTGTTAAAATAAAGAATGGCTTGACAGATGTTCAGAAGTCCTTTCAGCTATCTCATTCTATCAGAATCTATTCCAGTGGTTGAAGCTCTACAGGGAGATGCAACTGTGAATCAGCTGGTATGTGGAAGAGCTGCAGTAGTTTGTGTAGGTCCTGACTGCATTTATACCATTATTTATCATAATATTTATGTAGTGTACATGGATGTGCATTCAGAACTGTGTTCTACCTGTGTTTGCATCATGGCGCGTTCAACTCTCCGTGAGCTTCCTCTCTCCAGCTTAGCCCTCAGGCACAGTGATGTCACTTCCACCGCCCAGAACTTTGGCTGAGACAGCAAACACTGAGGAAAAGAAAGAGAGATGAAAATATCACTCATGGTGACATACAGATTTTTCACGTCTCAATTTCATGAATATAAAATGTGCAACTACATCCCAAATTCTTGACACAAGCATACTAATACATACCACACAAATAAATAAAAAAATCTATAGCATAAAACCCTGACAAACGCATACCCCCCTCTGCATACAGAGACGTGAGCGTTCACTGGCCTGTATCAAAGCAGCAGAGCGGCAGGTAAGCGAGGGGCAGAGGACTCAGATGGAAATACTTTCCGACACACGTTACTGGAAAAGCATCCTGTCTTAACTGGAGCAAGACCGACACGTCAATGCTGAATTAAAATATATGAGGTGTCTCAGATGGACTATTTAAAACAGCACAAGGCATTCAAGAAATCAGAAAATATACATCTGCACTGGGGAAAAGGCTTTTAGTAGTAAATGCTGAGGCTATTTATACTACTGAGCAAACATTTACATGCATATGAAAATAAAATAATATGTGTTGACTACCTAGTACTAGGGACGCTTAAATATTTAAATTATAGCTAATACTGATAAGGAAATAATTAATCGTTTTAATAACCAATGTTCAATATATTTAAATATTTGAAACAGTCACAATTTTTTGGTTGCACTTCTTTATTTTACAGTACGTGCATTTGCAGTGTACTTACCCAAGAAAGTACTGGGTAACATAAGGTAACTACATGGGTTAAGGTTAGGTTTAGGTTCAGGGTTAGTACCTAGTTATTACCAGGTTATTGTAATAACTATAATAAGTACATGGGGAACAGGACTGTAAAATAAACTGCTACCATTTTTGTGTGTTTAAAAAGATTAACTTTAAGTGACTACAAGATGACGGAAAAGGTCATCTAAATATAAATGTAAAAATACACTGCTTACTATGATAGAGGGACCCAAGCCATATCTAGTCAAAAAATTTGCTTTCGATTCTTTATAATATTAAAGTGTTATTTCACCCAAAAATTTAAATTCTGTCATTAATTACTCATGTCGTTCCAAACCCGTAAGACCTTCGTTCATCTTCGGAAAACAAATGAAGATATTTTTGATGAAATCCGAGAGCTCTCTGACCCCTTCATGGACAGCAGTTTAATTAACACTTTCAAGGCCCAGAAAGGTAGGAAAGACATCGTTAAAATAGTCCATGTGACTACAGCGGTTTAACCTTAATTTTATGAAGCGACGAGAATACTTTTTGTGCACAAAAATCAAACAAAAATAACGACTTTATTAAACAATTTCTTCTCGTCTGTGCCAGTCTCCTACGCAGTTTATGTTGTAACTACAGTGCAGCGCTTCTGAGTTCTACACGGTTCTACGGCAGAATGGCTTTGTTTGTTTTTTAATTTGTGTTCCTAAGATGAACGAAGGTTTTATGGGTTTGGAATGACATGAGGGTGAGTAATTAATGACAGTTTTCATTTTTTGGTGAACTAACCCTTTAAAATAAATAATAGGTGCACATACTAAGTCAAACGCCGTTGACCTTTTCAATGTAATTGCGTATTACGTAACGTCAAGAACGTGCATCACAGAACAGAGCAAGGCGAGCATTTGTGCTTATAAAACTTAAACTTTTTATTTATTTATTTTTTAATGACCGATCGTTTCGCTAGATAAGACCCTTATTCATTGTCTGGTATCGTTTAAAGCCCTTTGAAGCTGCACTTAAACTGTCATTTGGACCTTGAACCGTTTGGTGCCCATTGAAGTCCATTATATGGAGAAAAATCCTGGAATGTTTTCATCAAAAACCTTAATTTCTTTTCGACTGAAGAAAGAAAGACATGGACATCTTGGATGACATGGGGGTGATTAAATTATCAGCAAAAGTTTATTTAAAAGTGAACTAATCCTTTAAATAAATAGTGATCTATTCAATGCTACTTGCAGTACACTTAATGCAGGTACGTGGAGCCCCTGCAGTGCCAGAAATATCCCCAATTTGGAAGATACAAATGCCCAAAATAAGAGGATTTGCCATTTGGAATCCAAGGACAACTGGAGGCTGTGAGACGTGCAGTGGTAGAAGCAGAGATCAGATCATGAGATCACAGCACCAATGATAAGAGACAATGGTGAGTCTATCCGGAGTACAGTAACTGAATAAGAGATACTGAACCGCTGTCAGATAGTCAACTGCTGTCAGACCCGTGAGCATTTTCACTGAGTGAGGATCAGCTCTGTTTTTGTAGCCAATTGGGGAGAGATGGAAGGAGAGAGTTGATCCTGGTCTTCCTGGACAGCAAGAGAGAGCATGAGTAATGGAGTATATGTAGTAAACGAACAAAAGGTCAGTTCCCGAGAATGACTGCGGCAGTGTGTGTACATACACACACATGAGTCTCGTGATTTCAAGCACCATGTCTGGCCTCCTCCCCTCAAAGCATTTATTACAGGAAAGGGTAACACCACTTCGGTCCTCTAAGCTACAAAGGGGAAGAAAGGAAAGGGAAAAAGCACTGGAAGGTTCAGTGTGATTTATGAGGGCTTCAAGCCGGACTCAAACTCCTGCTCTTAAACCTGACGTACACTTCAAAGCACCCTATCTTCCTTTCTTAACTTCAAAGATCAGATATGCTGTGAAATGCTGCTCACCCTCATCTTCCCTGTATTTGTAAGGCATTACACATTTTTACAACAATTTTACAACAAAGACATACAATAAAAAAAAAATGTTTTCCCCATTTCAGAGGAAAAATACATTTGTCAAGGCAAAAATGTTTCTTTTCAATAAAACAAAAACATATACACTATACTGCAAAAAGTATTGGATCATTGAATTCAGGTGTTCCAATCACTTCCTGCATTGTGCCAAGTGTAAAGTTTGGTGGAGGGGGGATTATGGTGTGGGGTTGTCTTTCAGGGGTTGGGCTTGACCCCTTAGTTCCAGTGAAAGGAACTCTTAATGCTTCAGCATACCAAGACATTGGTGCACATCAGTGCACAAAGCAAGGTCCATAAAAGACATGGATGAGCGAGTTTGGTGTGGAGGAACTTGACTGGCCTGCACGGAGTCCTGACCTCAACCAGATAAAACACCTTTGGTTCCAGGCCTTCTTGTCCAACATCAGTGCCTGACCTCACACATGCACTACTAGAAGAATGGTCCCATAAACACACTCCTAAATCTTATGGAAAGCCTTCTCAGAAGAGTTTAAGGTGTTGTAGCTGCAAAGGGAGGGCCAACTCCATATTAAACCCTACGGATTAAGAATGGGATGTCATTAAAGTTCACGTGCATGTGAAGACAGACTTCCCAAAACTTTTGCCAATATAGTGTATGTCAATAAAAAGAAAGCATTACAACCCATCATAGACATACAATATTTTTGTATTTAGACAAAAGTCTGTTTCAAATATTTATCTTAAAATAGTTTTTTGGGAAATATATATTTGAAATGTAATGACATAATTGGAAATGCAGAAAAAGCAGTAGAGTACTGACATCATGAGTAGTACGGACTTGATTTTGAATCCTATTGCTAGACGATGCACAAACTCAAACTAAGAAGTCTAACATTTAAAGGTGTCATGACATGAGAAATTAAATTTTCCTTGATCTTTTGGCATATAAGAGGTCTTTGTATCATTAATACATCCAGCAAGTTCCAGAACTTAAAATATCTTTGGATCCGAGGGGACGTCACAGGGGCACAATCATTTGCATACGACTGCCTCTGGAGCAAGACAACAAGGCCTACTTTTACATCCTTGCATCGTTGTCCCCGCCCACTGGTGTTCAGTCAATGAGCAGCGAGTAAATCTAAAGTAGTTGTTTACGATAAGATTGTGTTAATAACAAGATTGCAATGCCATGCAGATGTTGTGCGGTTCCTGGCTGTGAGCTGCCGAAGGATCCCGATGTCAGAGAAAAATGGATTCAGTTTTTTTTTTTACGAACATCCTAGTCACATCAGTGCCGACTTGCGTGTTTGTACTTTGTACCGTACGTTTTACCAGCGACTGTTTTGAGAACAAGCAGTAATGCAATACTGGCTTTGCCTTCTGCCGTTGGATGTATAAAGACTGAAAAAAATAAAAAAAAATGATGCTGTGACTTCTATATTGGATCTGACAGGAATGGTGCAATACTGCGAGTAAAAAAGTTTTTACTGTTTGGTTTGTTACAGATGGTTTGATATGTACCGAATGAGTGTACGCGTCTAACCAAAATCATCAGTGACTTCTGATATGTAATCAGATGTTCGTCTCAAAATCGTTTATTGCTGTGTTATTGCTAATGTGTTCGTAAATCAAACCAGTGACTAAACAGTCAACTTCACATTGTTTCTCTTAGTAGGATGAAAATAACCTGTTAACTGTGATTAAATTATAAATAGAAAGCGATCAAAGAACGCTTCCTTTACAATTGCTGGAGCTGTCAATCAAACAGTGCAAGTTTATCAGTGACCGAGTTCTGGACTCACGGATCTCTTATTTACATTGTGTTTGCACTGTTTCGTACCAAGATCTAAATTTAATGCTATAACGCAACACTTTTCATGATTAGTTAACCTTGAGAGAGCTGTAATAGTATAAATATGCTACAAGTTTGAGAACTGTTCAACATATGAAATCGGTAGTATTACATGCAAAGATGTTAGCCAATCACAGCAGACACACCTTCAAACAGAGCGTTCAGAGCAGAGGGTTAAAATAAGTATAGGAAAAATGCCTTTTATTTCTAAATTATGACAAATTTTGATGTAAAAAAAAAAACATACTAACATTATAAGTGCACCCCAGGAAACAAAATACTAAAATAATGCAGTTCATGACCCCTTTAAATGTGCTGCTAAACATTGAATTTGTCTTAGAAAACTTGCAAAATGGTGGCTGATTTATTTTTAGGAGGAAAATGGTTGTGGGCCCTGCTGGGGAGAACGTTTCTGTAAGAAACATACCAGTCTCCTGTGGGCCATTTTCTCACTGTGTTAGTGTACTGTACTGTGGGGGTCTGTATTTATCTGTGTGGAAACATCTATATTTAAACTTACCCTTACTGTAATAGGCCTCACCCCAACTCTGTCTACAGACACAAGGGCTCCAGGAAGACTACAGTGCCAGAGTGGGCACCAGTTGAGCTGCCTACCCAGACAGCATTTTCAGGCATTTTTGGCAAGCTCACAATGCGAAGGTTGTTCCGAACAGTAGGCAGAAAAGTTATGCTGCCTCATAAGCGACTTGATCTATGGCGTGTATCATAACAGATAAGGCAGCCTCAATGCACTGCATCTTACTCATTATTTAGGAGAAAATTCTATGTCATTGAGCATTAAAAAGTATTGATAGAAAACAGATTGATCTAAATCATAAAGAAATAATGGTTCTTGAACAAAATAAGTAACAATATGTTTAGTCAAAGTTTTGCCGCCTTGTGCTACATACACAATGTGTATGTTGAGAATCTCAATTCAGTCAGTTAGGAAAGAATGTTAAATTCGAAGGTTTGGTACAGAGCCAGAAAGATCTCAATTCTCATTTTTGGACTATCCCTCAATAAAATAAACCTGGCTATGTCTCTGAAGCACTGATGAACATAATGAATAACAGAGACACTTCGGCTGTCTCCCAATGGGCCGAAAGTATCAGATGGAGGGGCAGAAACTGTTAGTGACATAAGCATTTTGGCAGTACATCTTTTGGAAACTCAAGCTGATAATGTGCAGATTATTTTGTCTTTTTCCCAGCAAAACTTCCTGAGTTCTCTCTACGTGTGTGCTATCTATCTATCTTTCAGAGGAGCATAACCCAGGGTGCATATCTGAGATCTGAACCTGATAACAGAAGATCCTTGAGGAGGGTCTGAGGAGGAACGAGCAGCGCCGCCTGAGGTCAGACAGAATCCAAGACAAAATCCAAATTCACTCCGATCATAACAACAGTGGGATGCACAAAACTTAATAAAATTCCAGAAACGCCTACAAAACACACAGCTTCACTTGAACAGATGAATGAGTCAGGAAGAGGGGAAAAGCCCCCAAATGTTGGTGTGTTGAAGAGGCAGTGGACTTAAAGAGATAAGTCAGCAGTCTCCATTTGGTTTGAAGATGGATACAAATTCAACAGGCCTAATTTTGTTTGTGATACCAGGACAAAGCCTAACAAAAGTAGAGACCGTTCTCAACACAGGAAGATATGCTATACAGGGGGCGACAAACTGAGAACACACACACACGAGAAATGCACTGTTCTCAGCTGATGAGAAGATAAAAAAAGGGTACTGGTACTGTATATGTATGCATGTACTTATATTGTGCTTCTGTGCACTTTGGGAGTTGCACAAAACATATTCCCACCCTAAGAGATCTCGCTGCTCACTGCAATGCCAAATTGACAAGATGATTATCACAAAGCAGCTTCCTTCCCTAGGGAAGAAGAAACCACCAAGAAACAACTTTTCAAGCTGGTGGTGACCCCTCCCACTCCTTCCAGAATGGCACCTCTGTTCCTCTCCACACGCTTCTGCCGTGCTGAAAAACCTGTGTTGCTATGGTAACAGTATCAGTGCTCGGAAATGGGAGGGAAATAATTTTAAAAATCACCAGACCAACCCAAGACTGAGAGAGTATGGTTAGTTTTCACAGAAAATTATAACTATATAGGACTACAGTGTCGTTAGCTTTAAAGTCACAATTAAATGGGAGTAGATTTTATTCCATATTGTGATGTATATCTGAGTGAAACTGATTATAGGTAAACGAAAGAATGTAGGGCAGGGACTTAGTTCGATCCTTCGACTGTTGATTGGCTGGAGGCAGATCTGAATGCATGGTTTATGTAGATGAAATGACTGGAGAGATCTGCCATTCGTCACCAAGGAGAAGATTAAGTCGAGGTCAATAGCATGCATCTAGAAAAAAGATGGGGTGAATTTTCATTTCATGCTGGCTTAAATTTATCTGCCACCTTACACTCATCATGACTGGCTCAGAACGTCCATTTTCACCAATCACTATAACCGTTCTTAAGGGCAATTCATTACCCGTCCTTGGCAAGTGATTTTGTTTTCAAAATGTTTCATTTGCTGTACAATACAGGGGGTTGCACCCTGGACAAGAAGCACAGTGCCACATTGCACTACATTTAAAATTCTAACACATTGTTTTCTATGAGTGTACGCACACTGGCGACACCACTCAGCGTCTGTCCATGACGCCCAGCTACAACTCAGGAGGCTGTTCAAAATCCTGCTACGCCACAGACCGCCAAAAGAGTTTTCGGTTTATTCATTTTATATTTGATCCCAAATCATCATTAAATGTACATACTGACTTCACACTGTGCTGCAAGATACATTTAGTTTTACAGCTTGAATAAAGTCTAAAATGCCATGTTGTGTCTTTTTTCATACATATAACCTCAGTGCGAAAGCATAACTTTTGACACTTGTGATTACATTTACTGCTGTAAGTTTACATTCCCATCACATTTCAGTTGACTGAAAAGGATGAGGAAAAACTCAATAAAGTTGAGAAATACCCTGAACTATATGCCACGAACCACAGAATCTTTAAAGACAGAATATGGAAATCAGCTGAGTGAAGGAAGATTACTGATGTTATCAGATTTATTTCAGGTGAGATTCTCCATTAATTCAGTTATATTATAACAAAGTTTACATTAAAAAGCAAAAAATATAGAATAGCCAGTCTTCTGGATACTAATGTATAAGACTATAAAAAGACACTGTGAGCGACTCTGAGAAGCTTGACATCACTAATAAAAGCACAGCTGGAATAATAAATGAGCTAAAGCCGCAGCAGGCCGCCTTCAGAGACACCCATCCAAAGATGAGAGACAGAACAGTAGATGTGAGCAGTAGCAGCACAGCTCTTCAGAGGTCTTTCCAAGCGAGAGACACCATGAAAAATGGAGGGAGAGGGACATTTAAGAGCCGCCTAAATGAGATGTTCAGTGGTCCGAGTCTTTACCTTTATTACTTTAATTACACAAAGAAAGAGTAAAATGTCCTCATTTCTGGGAATAAAAAAAAAAAGATTTTAGGCTCTTTCTGTAGAAGATGAAGGCATGACTGACTCAGTCTTTACTTTTTACTGGTTAACTACAACAAAACCACCAGCAATTTAAACCATTAATTCCTATTCACTGAGGACTGTATACTTCATATTAATACTACTGAATTGGTGGAAGGAAAGACAGGATAGGAGACTCTGAGTCGAAGATGTCATTGAATTGAGCAATAGAGGGAATATTAGATTCATTTTCTATTAGATCAACACTGAGTTTCTCTTGAGGCACAAAAGTACAAAGATTACACAACCTGGTAAATGTTGTGTTAAACTCTTTTTGCAATAAGTATGTTATTTTTATGTATGATTACAATCTTGACAGTTGCTTGGAAGCAGAGTCAAAGTTATCATTTTGTTTAGGTATGGAAGCGTTTATGAAAAACACAACAAAAACCATTGGCATTCTTAATCTCACCTAAATAGACCATAATTCTCTTAAGTAAAAATAAATAACCATTTAATTTTAAATATAAATTTAATTTTAAATAAACCACCTCTGCGAGTTGATTAATTTCTTAAAAGCAAGCTGACAAAGGATAGTTCATATAATCTAAACCATATAAATAATATCCAAGTACAAGTAACTGGCAATATTTCTTAGCCCATCAGAATGAAACAGTCACCGCAAAATCCTGCATCAGCGTCACTGTTCAGGAAACACTTAGACGTAAGGTGGCTTACCAAACAGATTACGCAAGTGAGGACTATCATCTGTTGAAAACAATATCCTACCATTTCATCTTGAACCAACTCTAAATTGCCAAAGCTTCTCTGTGAGCCTGTGTAAATAGTCCTTCACTGTCAAATCAATAATGTGTATCTGCACAATGTCTTATGAAAAAGAGAGTTACCTTTAGCTACTGTAACACAATATGGCTGCTGCAAAGTATTTACATGAATATTAATTTAATCTGTTGGGTATGTGGGAAGAAACCTCAAAAGAAGGATATAAATCCAGTACAAAATCATCAAGGTTCCCTGAATACAAAGTGTCAGACATGAGCTCATAGAGACCACATCTTTATCTTCAAAGTTCAAGTGTCATTTAATTTCTGAAGCAGGTGGCCCAAGTATGATGCCATGCGCAGACTGCAAGGAGATTAATTTTTACATTATAACATTTAAACCTGTCGATGACAGCCAAATATAATACAGCTGTGATGCGTCACAATGACTTCACGAGGAACAGTTTTGTGTTAAACTGTTGAAAGAGAGAAAAAAAAAAATCAGTTTATTATCTGTGGCCACATTCTAGGTTCTGGTGCAATACCTCTTCACTAGCAGTTTTACCTGTGGGGGACTGCTGGCTAAACACACATGATTGAGGCAAATTTGAGAACGTCAACTTTCAGCACACACTCTAATCAAACCCACCTGGGTCAGAAAAATTAAGATTCAAACATGGGTAATGCATTAGAGCAGGGATATTGCTTTTGACACAAAAGATGACATTTTGAAGAATGTTGGTAACCAGACAGTTGACAGTAACATTGACTTCCATAGTATTTTGGAAGTCAATGGCTAGCGTCAACTGTTTGGTTACCAGCATCGTTCAAAATATCTCCTTTTGTGTTCAACAGAAGAAAGAAACTCATACAGGTTGAAACTGTAAGCAAATTACATACCATTAATTTCAGTTCAAATTCCCATGTGTTGTAGGCAATTTGATTCAAATGAATACTCAATTCAGAAAGGAAGAATTGGCTCCTTTTCTGTTTTTGACTGGCACTGAGACCACTTTAGTGCTGACCTCCAAATACATCTGGTCACAGCATCATTCATTCAAAAGGCTGAGAACTTCTGACTGATAAAACCATCCCAAGATTTTTAAGCTTTTTAAAGGAAGTTACCCTAAAGTCCTCTTGCGTCTTGAATTGGTCATGTCACAATCGCTTTAGCTCATTTGTAAGACATGTACTCCTTTTTTTGACCTAAATACAGTTTACTAGACAGTCAAAGCATGCCTCTGTCAGTGGCTGGATAATCTACCATGAAATCCTCAGTTTTTACATTTGTTTTGGTGAACAATGTTGACAAAGACCCATGAAGAAAACTAAAGGTGGAGAGCAGACATCCTGTGAGGTTATCGTCCAATCCAATGTCCATGTCCATGAGGTGGCAATGAAAGCATGAATAACTAGCTTTGAAGGTGCACCAGCTTTGCTATGACTCAAGCACCTCGAGGGTGTTTGGATATGGCAAGGGTCCCTAACAGAGAATAACAGCTAATTCAGAAAGACTGAAATCCCAGACATACCAGGATCTACATGTACACAAGCCCAGTGTTGGCTATAGGGTGGTGAGATGTGTCTTAAGTCCAAAATGTACCCCTGAGCGACAGAACAGTGTTGGAGAAGAGGTCTCGGCTTGAGAGAGAAAATTTGTTGTGAGGTCTGGATGTCGCTGATCAGACTAGACATAAAAGAAGAATTCCCATTAAGAAGAAAGATGTCCTAACCCTTATATAACATGTTGACTGATGAGCAATGAACAACGTAAAATTCTTCGTCAGGACAGCTCAGGTAAACAGGGGGGGGATGACGTCCTTCTCTATTGGATGAAAGGTACACCCCTTTTCTTCCTTCTGTACTTTATCTTATTTGGAGAGAAGTCCTAATGGAAAATTCAACAGTAAGAGCGCAAACTGAACAAAAATAATTATTTTCTTAACTGACGATGACTTAATCTTGTAATAAAGTCTGCAAAGACCTAATTCCACATGTATTTATTTAGAGATATACATGAAAAGCAAGTACTCTGTTAAAGTCATTAGGCTCTTGTGGAACTAGAAGATTTATGGTGAGACAGTCACATAAACGCTGCAGCTATAAATGAACCCCAGCGGCCGACCCGCTTTCAATCAGAACGGTTCCACTTTCTAAACAGATTTGAGAGCTCAAGTTCAACCTGAACTAGCCAGTCCTTCCTGGAAACCATCCTGAAGCCAATAAGACGACTTGAGCCAGTGCACGTCTGCGCCGCCATGATATCATTCTGATTACGGCAGGTGCTTCAGACACATAAACCTTTCAGTGAATAAAGAGCCACATGAAGATCCCAAATGAGAGACAGACCTTTGGTCCAAATAATATTTTTTTCACCCTATAAACAGAAAATGGCAGGTAACTTTGTTGTGTTAGATTTAGTTCAGTCCAATAACAAAACCAGATAAAAAAAAAAAAACTTATATTTACTTTTTATAATTAATATAATTAAGTTATATTATATTAAATTATTATAATATAATAAATACAATATAATTAATATAAAACAATATAATATATAATAATTATTTATTTTTAACACCATGTCAGCAGCAATGCAATCTTTATGGCGATCCTCATATTATGCTTTAGCACACAAGCAAACGCCCCCCAAAAACGACAACCTGTACATTATTTTTTTTTACAAAGTGCAGAACACTTACCAGCAAAGAAATTAAAAAAAAAAAAAAAAAAATGACATTTATGATGGTTTCAGCACTACAAGTATTTGAAATTGCTCGTCAGGTGACATATTACAGATGACACACCCAACAAGCAAAGATCCGAGCAGCAAAGGGGATTCTCTCATTTTTCTGGGAATCATTACCAAACAAATCAATGTCAGATCACTGCTGAGACTGTGCATGTATAAAATGACATTTTGGCATATGACTTGCAACAAAGTAGTTCTTCTTTGGTAGTTCTTTAATGTTACAAGGTGCATTTGTATTTGAATTTACTGTAAATGTAAAAGAAAGGGAGCAGATTATCAAAAAACAGACATGATTATGTAACCTCAAGCTTTCTTGGGGTTCAATTTGCAGCAAAAATATTTTGGTCATACCACACACCCCTAGAAAAACAAAGCATGAACTAAAAATACCTGCATTTCTGTAGCTCAAACAGTAGAGCATGGCAATAACTCCAATAACTCCACGCACAAACTGATAAAATGTATAGCTTGAAAGAAATGCAAGTCACTTTGGATAAAAATCACTGGCCAAAATGCATAAATGTAAATGTGCTTCACTTCATGCAAATGATTCAACATGTGTAGCAAATTCTCAAAGATGATGTTTGCTGGGCACGTGACAACCATCTAACCAGCCTGCAGACTCCTGGATCCACATGTAGACTGGAAAGATGCCTGCACACACAACCAGCCAGTGGAGACCAGCATCAGCAGACTGCAGATCAGCAGAAGATGGAAAAGTTGTTGGCAAACAACCTCAATAAACTGACTGTAACATCTTTTATGATGTCTAAGAGAGAAACAATGGCTGTAAGAACACAGGTGTTGAATCAAACTGAGCATCGGGTACAATCAATCTGTCATGGAGATTAAGTAAATCTCTAAAGTGGAAGGAAAGGGCTTGTTTGTTCTCTGCCTGTATCATCATAGCTGGTCTTTTGACCTTCAGGAAGACACAAGGACAAGCCCAGATCACGTCATGGGCAGTAGTAAGGGAAAATGACCAGAAAATTAGGGCTATAGTTACATGTAACATGAGTATGCCAAAGAGAACGGAGGGGAAATTAAACCTCACACTGTTTTCTCATAAATAAACTCTCACTGCTCAGACAAGGGAGGGAAAACAAATTAGATCTGAATCAGGTGCATATTTCAACAGTGAATGAGCAAATGTCTCATTAACGTCTAATCCTCTTAAATCTAAAGGGCCAGTAGAGAAAAGTCACCCACAGATCGGAGTAATGTTTTTTTTTAATATATATGAATTAAACTCATCTCGTTCTGACTGTAAAGGCATCTTCTCATTCAAACCACACTAACTGCATTTAGAGAGTGTTATACAAATATACAGCCCACTAGAACTGAAAGTCACACATTAATGTTTTAAATCTGCTTCTGTCCCACATATAATATCAACTGTGTTTTGCATGCTTTACAAAGTATTTTTGTAGAAACCATGATTCATTTTTTTTCAGGATTCATTGATAAATAGAAAATTAACAGAACAGCATTTTTTGGAATAGAAATCATTTGTACCATTATACATGTTTTTACTTTTGATCAATTTAATGCATCCTTGCTGGAAAAAAGTAAAAACCTTTAAATGGTAGTGCACATCTCAGGAGAGTTCTGCAATTTCTGCAAATTCCCCACCACATCTCAAAAACAGATTTCTGTGTTTTCTTCACATTACGTGTAATATTTCATTTCAAGCTTAATGACACGACTGTCTCCTTGGTAAACAAGTACACTAACTTTAGAAAAGAATGTATTAAAATTCTGCGTGGTTGGAATGACAGTCATATAGATATACAAACATTTATATAAATTGTGTTCACACAAATATTGAAATCACTATTTATATTATCATAGTTTAAAATAAAAACAATAGTAAAAAATATATAATGATTCATTCATTCATTTTTGACATTATTTATAGGTTAATACTGTTAATTCTGGGTCGGGGGCCAAGACTAAAACAAAATCTATACATAAAAGCCATTTGAATAGTAGCCAAAACTGAATGAAGGCATGGTAAAAAGTTAATGTGGTCTTCCTATGACAAAAAGAAAAGTTGAAACTGTTGCTTTTAATAAAAATCAACCCCTGAGACATAAAAGTGCCCAAAGTTTAAGAAACACCCACACAAAATGACATCATGAACAACAGCAGGCAACACGACCATCACATGTCCAGGCTCAAATTAGCCACTGTTGACTGAAATATTCTCAAGATGTGCAGACCTGGCATTGCCCAATGGGGACGCCCATCTCTGTGAACAAAAGATTTATGAGTGCAGGTGCACACCTTAGATCTGACAGGACACACTGCCCTGGAAGAGCCAATGCGTTCACACTCGGCTGCACTGGATTTAGGCACACAGTGCAGCCAACAGTGCACTGCCCTTGGCCAGAGATCATCAGTGAGATCAACACAAGTATCGGCCTCATGGGTAACACAGCGAGGAAACGACCCAATCCAACCAAACAAACACAAGCTCACATTACATACATAATGCCATCACTACGTTGACCTAGTGTAGGAGGGATTGAGATCCCTGATGGGGGTTCAATGATCATCGGAAACTAAACCGCTGACATAAGCTCAAACGTCCCACCCTGGAGGTGACCGAATGTGGTCTGGTGGCCAAAACAGCGGGAAAGTGCTGACAGATAGAGGAAGTACAAACTGCCCAGGTGGTTTTGCCAACTGCTGGGCTCAGTTTTGACAGCAACTAGTAGAGATGCTACCACCCATGACATCACGAACCAAAAAGATCAGACCAGAACAGCCTCAAAACCTCTATGATTCATCTCAGATGAGGAGCTCTTTGAAACTGAAGCGGGTTTGGCACTTACGAGGGGGGATTTTGATCCGAATGATGTTACTCTTCCCACGGCCAAGACCAGCGGTTTAGGAGAAGGATCAAGAAGAGAAATAAGACAGCAGTCTGAAGCAAAATCCTTTTAAAAATGATGAAAATGGCTAAAAATGAAGCTGAACAAATAAACGAAAAAGCTTTAGTGATCTCAACAAACTCATTTAAAGAGCCAGTTTCCCTGGACATACTGTCAATTAAAAAGGGTTGTTCAAACCTGATTTACCAATTAACAGTGTAACCCAGAACCAGGCTTAACATGCATCTGGGAACGCAGCCAAACATGGCATCGGATTGATTTCTGGAAGCATATAAACACTGGTGTCAGTATGGGATAGTGTATGATGCAGCAAATGCCTATTGATGCCCAAAAGATCCTAGTAATATGCAACGACAAATAAGTCCTAAATGATTCATCACTTCACATTTCAATGATGAGAATGTTTCATTCAATACAATCATTATCAGCTGTATGTGCAACAGTATTTGAGGTCAATCAATGACTCTTGATCATTAAAACCAGAGGAATTTACCACCAAAAGTCATCCATTGGGCAACGAGTTATGACAACGAGCTCTTACACACATACACACACACACACACACACACACACACACACACACACACCCTCATCCTGTGTACGTCAATGTATTTTTTCTGACAGCACACATTTTTATCATCCTCCCACCCTTCACGAAATGATTAAATGAGGAAAGAGGTGTTTGCAGCATTAAACGGCTGGGCTATGAAAGTATTCCCTGCTGTTCCTACAGAAGTGCTAACTCAGCCACGAACACGTCCCCTTCCCTGGCTTCCCTGAAAAGACTTCATTTTGAGGATGAAGAAAATAAATAATCCTGACATATAAATGATAGTCCCCACCCCTCGTTATGCTCCATCTCACTGGTTATTCTTGGATAGCTCCAGTACTATAAGGCAGGTTAAATAGGAAATGCTGTATAGCTCATGCATTTAAAAACGAAGCTCAGTAAAACTAACATCCAGAAATGACATTCAGGGAGTTTAATAGCACAGAGTACAGAAAAGAGCCTGGCACACACCAGACTACTGATGAACATTGTTATTATAGCTCTGAAAATCTACTTTTTAACCTTTGAAATTAACCATAACCTAATCAGAAGACTGCTGCTTGTATTTTCTCAAAACGAATCACCCAATTAGATGACTACAGAGAGAAGAAAAAAAAAAAATTCAAACCATCGGACAAGTTTTTTTTTTGTAGGATGTAGACGTTAGAATTAGTATAAGAATTATGTCAAAAACTCAATTCACTTTTTTAATAATCAATAGTATGTTAAAATTCATATATAAAAATAGAAATTTAAAAATAATTCTAGCCTATTAATCTTAGTATTATTTTCAACATTTACTAATACATTATTAAAATCAAAAGTTGCATTTATTAACATGCACGGAGAACTAAAATGAACAAACGAATAGTTTTTATTAACTAATGTTAATAAAGACTAACTCTTTCCCCGCCACCGACGGAAATTTCCGGCTTTCTGTGTTTTCACTTTTATACGGTAAGGGGGTATGTAAAATAACACGATCATCATTAAACGGCATATAAATGTTACTGAATGAAATTACCCAGGACGAGGTATAGGACTGTGCAAGCTTTGGTAGTGTTGATGGACTCAATCTCCTCCAAGTTTTGATCATCGTGAAATACGAACTGGATGTAGTCTTTGACAAAAACGCAACTTTCTCAGCTTTTTGCTCAAAATGTTGCTTTTTTAAATAAAACTTACCCACATTCAAATGTTGAAAAGATACATTAAGCTAGAATAAAACATTAAGCAAAAGCAGAGGCTCTGTTCTTTTTATATTATATATATATATATATATATATATATATATATATATATAGCATATTCAGATATGCATACAACAAAATATTCCTGGGGCTATAAAAATTTTGTGAAAATGGTCAAAAATGCTGGTGGTGGCTGGCAACCCTGGTGAGGAAAGAGTTAAATACTGTAACAAATGTATCGCTCATTGTTAATGTTAGTTAATACATTAAATATTAACAAATGAGACCATAGCCTTTTGTAAAGTGTTACTGCATTTATTTACATATTTATATTAAAAAAATAATAATATTTCTATTTTATAACTAATAATGCATATTTTTTTAACAACGCTATCCTTGCTGATGAGGCAAGTATTGCATACGGTTTTGAAATGATTAAATTGAAAAACCACCCAAATAATCATCATTTCATCTCATTCTAGTGTTTATGAGCACACATTCATCAACTACAGTGATTTTTATTGAATTATGTCCAGAGGCAGAGGATGTCCTCACCCCAAACTGACTCATAGACCTATCTATTCTACACCATTCATTTGGTTTCCAAGCAGCTTAAAATATGGACTATAGAGTTCATGCAGAAAGCAGAGCTCCATCAGGCACAGGAAACTGCTGTTTGAACTCTTTGCTCGAAGTGTAGATTATTTTTCCAGAGGGACCTGACTCTAACAGCTTTTGCCGAATATGATGCAAACCTCTGGGTCAGACTCTGGAGACATTTTTCCTTCTCGTTCCCTTTTTACTTCTCATTTCCAATCCATCACACTGCTTCGCCCTGTCAGTCAGAGCCTCGTACCTTAAGCAAACCTGAGATTGGCATATCTGATGACTTACGGTGACAGTGTTGACACATTCGAATTGGCTTAGAATTGTTTGGTAAAGCTGTCAGACACAGTCAAACCTTCCACAGATGGAGACCCATATTTCATAGTACCACACCTAATTGGGTTCCTGAACACTCTGTGATTTGAAAAGGTGTTGATTAGGAGGGTTTAACTTCAAGGAGAGACCACCAACATCTTAGCGTCATGGCCATGAGAACAGGTGCGTGTATTTGTCAAAGTGTAGGAACATGTCCTCTCAAGGTTAAAGTTGTCTGGGAAAGTCACTTAATACTTTGGGGAAAATTGCAATTGGCCATAACACAAAAACACTTGAAAAGAACTGACCTCATTCCAAGACGTGGGAGAGTTTAAGAGAGAAGTGCACACAGCCGAACGCGAGATCGGAGGACTCACTTCATTGCTCGTACAAATAAAGATATCAAGCTTTGAACAGCGAGGCGAGGCGGAACAGCCGAGGTCCCCCGAGAGCCAGAGAAAGGCAACTTCTAATGAATGCAAATAGATTCGGAGTCCGTGAAGACGGGTAGGGCAGTAACCCAAGTATAAATTAGAAAAGAAGAAAACAACGTAGGAGGAGGACAAGTGAAATATCACCATTGAAAATGAGCTAAAGAACTGTTAAACAGCATTAGACAGTTATACAAGCGCATATTCAGATTGTTTGTGTGTAAATACAGCAGGAGAAGACAAAAAGTACAATACAATGGTTTATAGATCATGTATCATGGTAATGAAATGACAATTTAAACATGTACAACAAAAGTACATTGGTTTTTTTTTTTTAAGTACCTTAGCAAAGTAGATCTCAGTACATGAATATGTTGATAATTCAGTACTGTAGAATACAAGGGCATTACCTTATACCTTATATAATACCTGAATAAAAAAATAAAAAAATAATAATAGTAAAATATAATAAAATTGTAAAATAAATAAATCCTCCAACATTGACTGAAAATTTGGAAAATTATGAATAATTTTCTCTTGATCTGATTATCAATATTTATAAATGCTGAAATGCATACATAAAAGCATATAAAATATGTACAAATATATTTATATAAGAAAATATTTACATAAATGCATATATACTACATTTATACAGTGTTTATATAAGCATTGGAGTACGCTTTGCTTTCAAAATGCAGGAAGTACTATTGCAAAGCATAAAAAAAAAATAGATGGGGCAAGGAGGAACAGGCATTAGTAAAATATTTTTCTCTCATTTTTATTAATACTTTTACTTTAAATGCAATTGTTCACCTTTTCTGCATTGACTCAACTCGCCCCTGCATGGCACACCTTGACAGATTTCTATGACTCTATAGCTGACTGCAGACATGCTTAACTAACAATATTAGTTTTACCAAAAACTCTACATATAGGAAGACGGTGCACTCAGATTACTTATGAATGGGAGAAAGTGCAACACCCAATATGGCGAATAAGCCCCACCTTCTAAAAGAAAGAGGCAATAGTTGATAAGTGAAGTCACACGTCACTGCAGCTGCCGTTAGAAGCTCCGGTTGCTATAGAAACAGTCAAGCGTTCTGAGACGTGCGCTTAGGACTGCACATATGCATTAGCTTCGTCCAGGCTGAAAAATGCTGTTTTTTTTGTCATGATTTGAGCATTTTGAAACAAAATTTATGAGACGGTTGTTGTCAGATTTCATTGGTGAGTTCGAATATGAAATTTAATCGTAAGTTTGGCGAACAGTTTTGGAGAATTTGATGTTTCCCCATTCAAAGAGATGACTTGTCTTATAGGGACTTTGGTTTTACCTCCTTTTACTCCATGCCTAGTGGTCAACTTAAGTAAAACGTAGCATATCTTACCCCAAATGACACCTACAGTATATTAAAAGTATCATGTTATTTTCATCTGCGACCAACCACTTTAACATGGCACCCCCACAATAGAGCAAGACACACATTTGTGATTCTAACACGGTTGATTTAGCTGTCAGAGACATTTGTAAATGGATATTTACATATATATATATAAAAAAAAAAAAAAACTGTCCTCAGCAATAACAGACTATAAATAATTGAGGCTGTTGGTGGGCACAGGTTGCTGATTTAAAAACTCTTTGTATGCTAATTTGCTGGTGGTTAAAAATGATGTTCAAAGCAGATGTAGACAGTGTGGCGTTGAGCACATGGCTGATTTTATAGACACGTCTCCGCCGCAGGGCTTTATTTCATTTACCAGTACATATCGATTAAGAAGAACATGCAGTATGTGATGCTTTAGTTGAGGGTATTTGCTAATAAGAATAGCCACATCTTAATGGTGGGAAGCTCGCTACAGAAGTGACTCTGAGGGTACCTTCCCAAATTGTTTTTGTGTGGCTGTGGCTGAAACATTAAAATTAATTAATTAAAATCTAATTAAATTACCAGGAAGTGGCTTAAAGATTATCGGGAAGACACTATGTGAGTTTTGCTCTTTTCTCATACCTAACCAGACGTTTAGGTTTACAATGGCTTTTCGCTCTCCTGTAACGTGAGTTTTGAGTGAATGAGCTAAAAGGAAATGGGCAGTTTTCAATCTGTCCATCATTCTCACCCAGACTGTCAAAAACTGCTACACTTAAAAATATAAAGACATGTCAAAATAATAAATCTCCTTTCCGACATTACAACGTCTGAAAGTCAAATCCTCAACAGCATACAGATGTCAGAAAAAGCCTTATACAGCTGAGCTCAGACGTTTACATAACCCTGTAGATAAAGTACATTTTGCCTAGAAGTTGCATATATTTGAATATATTCTAAAAAATAATAACTTAAATTAACACCAACTATACTGTATTTAATAATCTTGGTTCTTAATATTGTGTGTTGTCTTCTCATGAATTATTAACTGACATAGCTTTGTGTATGAGTACCTAAATTCTTCAAACTTCACAAAAGTGAAGAAAAAAAAAAATGCGCAGTGCATGTTGGGAACATCGAAGAATTTACAGAACTTTTTTTGTTAAGAACAGCAGGCAGCAAACCATACACTGTGACAGGAAAATGTATTTGCATTTTTGTGCAATATCAAAAATGCCACATAAAAAAAAACATGCTTGCAAGATTAAGCTTAGAAAGGATTTGTACTTTTTTTTTATAAATACCAATGTAAATGTATTTATTTCTGTGAATTTATGTAAAATTCTGATGTAAATTTATATGTAAACATCTGTCAAACAGTTTCACCAGTGCAGTTCTAAATTGAAAAAAGAGAGATATTTTGCAAGAGGTATGCAAACTGTACATGGAAGATTTGACCAGATTTTGACAAGTGACCATTAGACCATTTCATCCGCTTGCATTTGTTTGTGTAAAAACACACATTGTAGATGCTAAACTGTGACCAAATGAGAGAGACCTGTTTATATTAACTCCGTCTGTCAAACTGAAAATACAACTGCATGTACGGATGTGTCTGAGATGTGTCAACTGCACCATGGCTGTGAGAGAAAGACAGAAATGAGTGCGTCTTACCGTCGTGAAAGCCAGGAGCTCCTCATCATTCAGCTTGTGAACAGGATTATTCTTCTGAAAGTCTATGCTGGAAAGCAATAAACCACAATCACTAAAAAAAAAATTTCATCCCTAATTCTCTGTAATGCATAAAAATGTCATTATCTTTACTTAAAAAAAAAAAGTTTTACAAAACAAAATGAAAACCAAGTAAAATCTATGTGTAACTCACTCACTCATATTAGACTCCAGTAATATTAGTAGTCTAATAAAAGCATGGAGTGAAAAATAAATACCCTTAAATTGGTAAAGTAATAGATTGGTACAGTAAAATTACTGTATATCATGGTACTATAGTATGTGTTGTACTGAACCTAAAACATTTTTTTCTTGAATATACACACCCATTGCTTTGTATTGCTATATTACAGTAAGGAGATAAAGTGTAAAAGATAAAGTGTGGGAACATGCTTAATTTGAATGAAAGTAAAGTTACAATACAAAAACATGGGCTTCATTTTTTTTGTGAAATATTTATTTTTTCCTTGGATTTGGGAGAGAAAAAAAAGACCCATGCATTTTGTGAATTTCACCCCATGTATAGCATTAGAGAAATTAAAACAAAGTTGTACCAAAAAGTCAAAATGATAAAAAAAAAAATGAGGTTGCACATCTCAACCCCCACTCAGCAGTTCAATTATTTAATCCCATTATTATAACCATAGCTCAATATTCAAGATAATTTCAGCTACTTTCCTCAAGCTGCAACTGTCTGACTCTCATTTGCGTCACAGTTCTTTATGTTAGCAGAGGATAACAAAATGTACAGCAGGCTGTTCGCATTCTAACAGAACACCGTTAAACCGTACGTGCAGTTTTGCTCGACTGCACCACTGACGGCCCATAATTCACCTTCAACCATCACGCAGCCCAATTAAGGTCCCTGGCCTGCATAATTACGCCCTGCTAATTATTCCACGCCTGCAATTTGTCTCCTAGCAGCCAGTCGGGCAAGATGATGACCTTTCTACAAGGAACAGGGTGCACAGGCTGGTACAACGCTAATTAGAGAGCAGCGTAGGAGAACCCCGCACATCCTTCCGGAGCTAAGATGAGGGTGGATGACCACCCTCAATGCGCACTTGAGCACACACAAAAAAAAAAAAAAAAAAAAAAAAAAAAAAACAGTATTCTGCAAAACAGAGGCCTGACGCAGCACTTCAAAGTTACCAAGATAAAACAAGCCTATATAACAATGATTTACACATCCTGAACATGATTAAATGTCGAGCTGCAGCTTTAAAAGTCAGGAACTAAAATACTACAGCTACTAAAACTTATCTCAAGGATTAGGAGACAGAGGAGACAATTATTCCTTGCATTTTTGTGTCTATGAATTTACGCACATTTCAGCCAGAGGACCTGTTGAAGTCATAGTCGTAAAGCGTTTTGGCTTGGGCTTTGACAACCTGACTTTCAGAAGTATGTTCAATATCACATGCACAAGGTAGACTCTTAAAATGGTCTATAATAAAGTGTAAAAAACCAAGAGACATACGCATACTTCTAGCAAAAGTGGTATGTGCGATTCATTTAACTGTTGACAGTGGCAGTGTATGCATTTCCACTGCAGAACTTAAAACTTCCATAAAAGTGAAACTTTTACCTTCATAGCGACAGTCTTGCTACTCACAAATTCATATGTTTATTCAATAAAATAATACAAATAAAATACAATCTTTATAAAACTGAAGGAATGACGATTATATAAGATTTAACTAAAATTATGCCCTTTTCAAAGTTTTGATTTTGGAGTTTACTAGAATAAGGTTTTCATGCTTGAATGTTCAAAAAACACATTATTTTTCACATATTTTACATTGTTGCAGCACCTCTTTTCTCAGTCTGTCAGTAATGCTCTTTATAGTTTCAGTCTCTATGAAGCCCCTCCTTTCAAAAGCGCAATGTGCTCTGATTGGTCAGCTGGACCTGTGTGTTACGATTGGTCAACCGCTTAGAATGCGTTTCAGAAATGCCACGCCCCTCACCATAACAGCAAGTTTTAACACACTACTAACACAAGCAGGTCATACTCCTTTTTTGCATATCAATTGGGCGGAAATTATTTAAATGAGGAATATTGCGACATGCATGTTCCCGGAAGAAAACTTAAGACTAATCGAGGCGTTTGAGGGAGATCAGAAACAATGCTTTCTGATATAGAGAATAACTTCCTCTGAAGTAGACTTTGTAACTTTGACCCTTTTCATGCTTAAACAGCAACATTACACACTAAAGAAAGTTGAAAATATAAAAAAGCATAATATAAAAAGACAATAAATAATTAATGCTTTAAAATTAACTTATTTAAAATAAATAAATAACATGTAAATAAAATGCATTATAAATTTGACAAAAAAAAATGTCTGAAAACTCATTGTGTTGGAGACAGTCTACCATCTCTTAAACGGAGGAACATCTGAATATTGAACGCCGATGACACACAAGAGTGAAAGTCACTATGAACAAGATTGATACAAATTGCTGCCTGGTGAATTGGACCGCAAAATACAGCCATAAATGAGGCCACTTTTGTGTATCTGTGTATGGTCATTAGTGCATTTAACTCTATGTATGAAAAGTATTGAAGTCAAAAAGACACTCAAGATGCAATTATAGCGTTTCATGATCAATCACTGTTGTCGCTTCAGAGTACCTGGGTACTGGTGCCCATCCTGTTACCACAGTCACAATTCAAACAGGACAGATTCAAACCGACTGAGACACTCACCATGTGGCCAGTATAAGAGCCTGTTCCTCAGCGCTGAGGTCTGGGAGTTCATGTTCAGATGGCTCTGCCAGGTTAATCTGGTTCAGGACTGTATCATCACTCAGTTGATGGTCCTATAAACACATACACACAGGCATGAGAATCAGAGCAGATCCTAAAAAGACCTTAAAAATGCTCCTTTTGCAGCATTTAATGACAGACACAGATCACACTTTAGATGAGTGAAAATGGAGAGGCAACATGACATATTTAGTATTGTATTCTCCTGTTGAATTTTACATAGTAAAAGTCCCATTAAACAAGCAGTTAGCTCTTTATAATCTCTTTAGAAAGGTTATTTCCTGAAATATTACCTCAAATGAGCAAATGATGCTAGCTCATGCATCCAAAAAAAAAAAAAAACAATCAGAATAAGCAATAATACTTATTAGCTGGGGCGGGGCATATGCAAATTAACAGGTTCCTCTTCTTTAGCCCCTTTAAAATTAATTTGTTGACGTTCAAATTTGATTCCCATGAAATGAAGTCTGACAGCTTTACCTGAAAAGCCGTCACACAGACAAATGATAAAACATAAGACCCAGTGGAGTGTTATCAGCTCAGAGTTTGTAAGCAATACTGATCCAATCACATTTAATCCAAAAACTCAAGCCCATCCTGGAAAAAAAAAAAAGATTTACTGGACCTTTTTAGGGCTACAACACATAAAACGAGGCCAGCTAAGGGGAAACGGAGATAAGGTCTGGGAATTTTCCGTAAAATCTTTGTCTGTCCCCAATTTGTCATATTTGCAGCCAAAGCAGATAATACCAGACACCGCAATGCCACTGCACAGATCAGCCAAACACTAGATAAAACTCAACTGCCGTCCAAAAATGTGCAATAAAAGTAAAGCACTGCCTCAGGGTGAGAGGAAAGAGACAGCGAGAGAAAGACGGGAAAGAATGGGACAGATGGAAATCTGCATAAAATATATTTTTCACGACCTTCATTGCAGCTCAATGTCATGTCTGCTGTCAGAAGTAAAATAAACGTCGCCCCCTGATGGATGGGAAAAGTAATGCACCATTCTTGCCCCTACAGGGACTGTGACCAGTATTTATGTACCCCGGGGCCAAAATCAGCACAAGACAAATGCCAAAGGAGAGTGGAAATTGATAGATTGATAGATGTCAGACTCACTTCTGACCCTCACTCATGTGCATTGATGCAAATGATTCAAATAACATTAATTGTCAAATAAAGAAAACTCATATTACATACACCCATCACGCATATGACTCTGGTGACAATGACCTGAGCGGATTATCATGCTAGGCAAAACTGGCTAAATAATTCCATCGTAACGGGATAAAAAAAAAAAAAAAAAAAGAAATTAAATAAAAATATTTATGGCCTGTAAATGATGTCAATTAACCACCATTGTCATGACATTAAGTTAATTTTAGACACTCCATGTACCTTTGGTAAGAGTTCTTTAGGTGTTGGTGTGAGGGAGAGACTATCAGAATTGGAAACAGGCGAGTTGTCCTTCCGTTTGACATCCAAGATAAGTTGAGCAAGGAAGTTCTCCTGGAAACGAGTTCTCTTCCCTAGGGCACCTGAGGGAGACAAACAATTATTTAATCATTCATGCATTCCATCAATTATTTCCTCATTCGCAGTGCTGGGTAATCTATATCTTTCGTCCATTCATCCATCCATCCATCCATTCATCCATTCTCCAATTACTTCTGTCATGGATTGTAGTTTATCCATCCTTCAATTACCTGCACAGAACAATTTATCAAGTTATATTGCCTACCTGTCATATTAACATCAAGTCCTGATAGATCACGGGCTGTCTGCAGGTGTTCTTTGGCCCTGCGATACTCGTAGTAGGTCAGGCAGGTATAACTGCACTCCAGGTGGAACTGAATGGCCAGGCTCCTGTGTGTGTTGTTGGTGAATAGCTCCTCACATTTACACACTAGAGAAACAGAGGAAGGACTAGGTCATGAGAGGCACTATCTACACATACAACATTTACTAAACTGCCACATATCTTTGGTTCGTAAGGGGGGGAGGGGAAGGAGGAAGGGGAAGGGGAAATGATGGGAGGAAGAACAAATGAGGGAGAAAGGAAGAAAAGAGAAAGAAACAAAAGGAAGAAAAAACAAGAAAGTAAGAACAGAGGGAGGAGAAAGAAAATAGGAAGGAGGAAGTAGAACAGAAAGAGGAATGAAAGAAGAATAAAGAAAAGGGAAGGAAGGAAGGAAGGAAGGAAGGAAGGAAGGAAGGAAGGAAGGAAGGAAGGAAGGAAGGAAGGAAGGAAGGAAGGAAGGAAGGAAGGAAGGAAGGAAGGAAGGAAGGAAGAAGAGATGAATAAAGAACAGCAAAGGAAGGAAATATAAAGAATTGAATGGAGAAGGGATGAAGGAAGAAAACCTAACTAAATGAATTAATAAAGTAGTGATAATTGAGCGCACAGTCCACAGCTGTATATCCACTTTCAGCAATACTGCATGTATGTAAATGTGAACGCTAAACCCTTCATAAAGCTCAGCTTGAGCACTTCCTGTGACCTTCAGCGTGATCTGCGTGAAGATCTGAGTGTTTTAAAGCCCACTCATTGCAGATTAAAGCTCATTTAGCATGGGAAAGCAGCACCTTTCCTCAGATACTAACACAGCTCCAAATCATTCACGGGCAAGTCACGCACGTGTATCTGTGAGCAGAACAAAGAGAAGCGCTCGTTTCTTACCCTTCACAAAGAGATGTGACAAACAGCGACTATCTCATGTTAACAGAAAAGAAAGCAGCAGGAAAAGCAGTCATAAAAATATCACAGTGAGCCTCAAGTATACTGACTAAAAGTAGCTGAAATCCTAATTTTGAATTATTCATACATGCAGCTTACTTTTCAATATCAACTTCAAATGTCATCAAATGTTATGAAAGCCTGTCATTAAAGAACAAGCATCTCTGCCTGCGGGCTAAGAGAGAGCAAGCATTTTTTTAAACAATATTTGAGGTTTTATTCTAGAAAGCGAAAACAATGATTAATTGGGTACAGATATGATAAGAGAGATATTTTATTTCTAGCTGGAGTTTCACTCTGAACACTAGATTAAGATTTGTTTAATAATTTAAACTGATTACATTTTATTTATTAATGACAATATAAAATAAATAAAATAAGTTATTGTAAACAATTATGTCATTACATTTTAAATTTAATTTGTTTAATACATCAAGTACAATTACAGTAATTATACAATAAAACAGAAAAAATGTGCAATTATTGTACTTAACACTAAAAAAGTACAATTAATTAAATAATTATAATTTAACTTAACCAATATGCAAACTCTATAACAAAGATGCCCATGGCTAAATTAAATCAGATCAACACATGCAATTTTTTAGTTGATTGACAGCCCTACTGGACACTTCTAAACCTTTGCTACTGAATATAAAAAAAAAACTAAAAAAAAAAAAAAACTAAAAAAAAAAAAAAACACCAAATCAGTTCCCTACAGAAACCCTCATGAAAGCGGTCACCTACAAACCCTCGTTTAAATCTTCAGTGGACCAGTGCAATCCTAGTGCAGGCTTGACATTTGCTAACTACACTGATGAAAGACCTGGTCCAATATCCACTCACCCATCTAACTCACTAAATGTAAACGTTGATTAAAAATGATTCACCTTTATTATTTACCAACTCATAAAATGCTTCACTGACTTCAAAGTCGGTGATAAATAAAAAACTGCCCAGACAAATTTGCTCGAAACAAAAACCCTATTGAAATCTCATATTGCAGTTAAGCCTGAGCTCTGAAGTGAAATATGACCTTATTGTTATGAGAAACCTTTTCTCCGTTTCTGATCATTTTAACTTTTTGAAATGTACTTAATGTCCTATGACTGCTAAGGTAAACATACTGTATCACAGAGTGTACTTTTATTCAGATTGAACTGTGAAGAACATAATTTTTTACTTATTTGCACTGGTTAAACATGTGGAGATGCAGTCTGTTTTTCCACAAAACAATACATTTGAACAACTTGAAGTTTGAATAAATTAGGGGATGGGGATTCAGACATTGAACTGGCTTTAACAACCTATATTTTTTAATTTTTTAATTAACTTCAGATATCAGTGAAGATTCTACAGGTGAGGTTGCATCAGCTCACTCACATTCCCATCTCAGACTGTATCTAGAAGACATTTTCTAGCTGAAATATAAATACCATTTTTCAGCTTGAAAAACTTGTTTGGCCTTTCAGCCGCAACAGATCTTTCAGAAACAGATTCTGTTTGTGGGAGTATCAATTCTTGTCATTAGGAGCTCCATAAATGTCATCTGGTCAGCAAGGATGGATTATGTTCATGCAAGGCCCTCAGTGATTGATGTACTAATATAATTAGATAGCAAATATGACAAACTTGAAAATGCATAAATGTTATACAGAGACAACAACAAACTACAACTAGCTGCAATTAGGTGGTAATGCTGAGGAGGGGTCATGAACACATATCACCTTGTTTAACCCTTAAACGCATACCTTGTGTCTTTAGTAACCTGGGACGTCATTCACTACTAGGGATGGGTATCAAGAACCGGTTTCATTTTAGAACCGGTTCCATTTTAGAACCAGTTCCAAATTCCCCAGAACCGGTGATTTGATAAGAAACGGGCATTTCGGTTCCACTTATCGGTTCTTGTGCGCACAAAAGACTTGCGCGCTGTTTTCCGTGCTCTGCGCACAGAAAAGGTGATTTTAAACATTCTGTACGGCACACACACACGTGCGCACAGAACGGCTTCTCGCGATAATGAACTGAGTTCTCTTCCTTGTCTTTTTTCACAGCACATGAACGGACAAATACACAAAATGTGTCAAAATATTCTCGTAAACACAGTTGGTTATGTCTTAAGACAGAGAAGAAAAGATGAAAACGTGTGTAATCCGTGCAGCTCTTAAAGTGACGGCAGATTTTCCGGATGCCGTCTCTATGACAACATTAATCAAACAAAAGACAACGAGAAAACTCACTCGCTGTTCTAGAATATAATTGAACTATTTGTAATGTATAGCCTATATTTTATTAATAAAGTGCAGTGTTATTTTACATTTGATTATACAGTTTCTGTACCTGAATACCTGAAAAAGTTTATTTCTTTCTAGATTTATATATTTGCTCAATTGTATTTATTTGTGCAATTGATAATTTGTTCTTTTTTAATTACTGAGTGTCTTTAATAATGCTTGAAATTTATATTAGTTAGGCTAATTGTTTTTCCTCTGGTATTTTTAAACCATAGGCAAAAGTTCCTTGTGTAAGTGTTCTTAGCCTGTTGATTTTTGTTAATGGTATTCAGCTCCAATGAAATGTTTTACAATAAGACTTAGAATAAATGTGAATGATATCCAAGTTTTTTTTTTTTTACCTTGGATTGGAATCGAAAGCAGAAACGGAATCGTTAAAATTCAAACAATACCCAACCCTATTCACTACCCTCCTCCTCATTCATTTTTTAAAGTTAGACATCAACCTTCTTAGAATTCCTCAATCAAATCATTATAAACAATATAACAAGAAAAAAATACAATTATAAAAAGTCCTGTTTTCCCATTCATTATTTGTAAAAATTGTGGGCTGGGTATCGAGTTCGATACTTTTTAGGTACCAACCGAATTGCCTCTATACAAATGTCTGTACCGAAACATTGTTTGTTCGGTACCAAATTTCGATACCTAAGGGGTTAATCTTGTCAACGTCAGTAAGCAAATAAGCATGCAGCATGATTGGCTGTGGCGAGGCATCAAGGAAAAACACCAGTTTACGCAGTTGCCCACAGACACGTGGCTCACACGTAAGGCTGTAATGTGTAAGCGTCCCAACCCCCATAGATGTAAAAGATGTGGAAAAGATCAAAAGTGTGGCTGCATTTCACCAGGCTCCATACCAACAGCCCGCGATGCAATATTTGCGACAAGATGATTGCTGCCAAGACCGGCAACGCGACAAATTTAACGAAGCACTTGAATAGGATGTGTATAAGATACTTCCCTCAAAGACATGAGAATTTAAAAGTAGACATTTCAAGCTTCTATAAGGCATATTGCCGTCGTCAACTTAATCATTGCAGCCAACACTGACTCAGAAAACACTAGTTTATTAATAAACAATTAAAATGTCTCCTTGCTATTTTTTCCTGACACATTCATAATCATTAGGCTACTTTTACTAGTGCTTTAAGGCAAGCAATGCCTGCTGAGCGCAAGGCACATGTCCCGCCCCATTAGCCTATATTCAGTTCAAATCACATTTATTTGTATAGCGCTTTTCACAATACATAGTTTCAAAGCAGCTTTACAGAAAATTAATGTGTCTGCATTACACTTTACAGTGTTTTTAGAAGGGAATAAGTAATGCATTTTAGAAATGTACATATACAAATCACGCAGTTAGCTAACAATATACTAATTTAAACAATGTATTCATTGAAGGCAGAAACAATGAGCGCATTGCAAGTACAGAATACATGTTAAATGATTAGGATATATAGAAAAATGTTACATTGGAGCTTCTTTACAGACTATGAGTCTCTGAGTCTGTAAACAAAGAAAAGTTTATAACAAGGTAATGTAATCTTGTTAAAATGGATTTCATAAAATTGGTATCGAAAAAAGTATCGTTCAGGAACCAGTATCGAAGTCAAGGTATCATATATATAATATTTTTGAACGATACCCAGCCCTACTAACGACCCAAGGTGTACAATAATTGAATCTTTGATGACTGAATAAGAGCAATTGACCTTTTCCACAAGGTGGCAATGTGTGAAGCACAATGATGAAGTGACGTTTCACTCAAGAATAGGAAGCATCAAAACTTGAAATGGCTCAGCGATTTACTGCAAAGCAAATATTAGTGTCACTTGATGGTGGATCTGGTAAAGAAGCTGTCAGCAATAATAATATTGATTTTGAAGATGTTGAAAATGATAGTTTTGAGAATATGTTTGAGATAGTGAATATGATCCAGATGCTGAATGTACTGAACCCTTCCAAGCGCCAAAAGGTAACAAAATACGCTTTATTTTATTCTTCTGTAATTGTTACTCTAATATCAGGAGAGTTTTATATTATCACGACAGGAAGAGATCCCTCCGTGTTAGATATAGATCTGGTTCGCTAAAAACCCAAATATGTAATGATTGGTGGAACATTAATGTATTTAAGAGTTCATTCGCATGTGGCAACATTCACTCATATGCATTCAAGCGCGAACATTCCAATTTTACGTCCCAGGTCATTTATATATAGGTTTTCTATGCTTGAGGCCCCTGGTAGCAAGACGTCCCGGGGCTCTAGTCCCATTGGCCCAGTCCATAAGCCACCCTTGCTGATCAAACTTAGAAAGCAATTGCAAACCAGATATTTCAGATATTCCCTTCCACACAGCTCAGCCAGCTATAGATTAAGGACAAAGCAAACCCATATAGCTGTTTGAGCAATGAATTTAACAGTCCAGAGGGTTTGAGAGGCAGGTGTGTTGATTGTTTAGATGTAGCCATTACTGCAGCAAATTGATGCCCGGAGGCTGAAAGAATGTGTGTATGTGTAGGTATGTATATGTGTGTGTGGATGCATGAAGGGCAAAACACTCATGTGTTTCCTGATCAACAAAGCGCTTAAAGAACAACTAAAACACCTAGTGTAACTATAGTGCAGAGTTTCCCCACACATCAACACATACTATGCTGGTTTTTCCAAAAATGTTCCACAAATATGAATCTGAAGTCGACTAAGCAGAACCTGTCAAAAATTAAAGGGATCATTTCACCCAAAAATTTAAAATTCTGTAATTTACTCGCCATTTTGTTCCAAACCTATGACTTTGGTTTATCTTTGAAACCTATATTAAGATTTTTTAATGAAACCTGAAAGGTTTCCATTCCTCCATTTAAATTCCAGGTAACAAAGAAGATGGCAAAAGGTCATAAAGACTTTAAAAAATGTTGATAGGATCGCTTCATAGGAGGAATAGATTTGATTCCGGCTGTTATTTACAAATAAAATACATAAAGTGTGGAGTGGATCAGAGTAGAACGAATGAAGATCTAGAATAGATTGAAGTAAAAGTCACATCAATTCTGATATGACTGTTCAGACTAAGGTCACACTGCAAAACATCAGACCTGTATCTTATTTAGGACCATACTATACAGGGAGTGCAGAATTATTAGGCAAATGAGTATTTTGACCACATCATCCTCGTTATGCATGTTGTCTTACTCCAAGCTGTATAGGCTGGAAAGCCTACTACCAATTAAGCATATTAGGTGATGTGCATCTCTGTAATGAGAAGGGGTGTGGTCTAATGACATCAACACCCTATATCAGGTGTGCATAATTATTAGGCAACTTCCTTTCCTTTGGCAAAATGGGTCAAAAGAAGGACTTGACAGGCTCAGAAAAGTCAAAAATAGTGAGATATATTGCAGAGGGATGCAGCAGTCTTAAAATAGCCAAGCTTCTGAAGCGTGATCATCGAACAATCAAGCGTTTCATTCAAAATAGTCAACAGGGTCGCAAGAAGCGTGTGGAAAAACCAAGGCGCAAAATAACTGCCCGTGAACTGAGAAAAGTCAAGCGTGCAGCTGCCAAGATGCCACTTGCCACCAGTTTGGCCATATTTCAGAGCTGCAACATCACTGGAGTGCCCAAAAGCACAAGGTGTGCAATACTCAGAGACATGGCCAAGGTAAGAAAGGCAGAAAGTCGACCACCACTGAACAAGACACACAAGCTGAAACGTCAAGACTGGGCCAAGAAATATCTCAAGACTGATTTTTCTAAGGTTTTATGGACTGATGAAATGAGAGTGAGTCTTGATGGGCCAGATGGATGGGCCCGTGGCTGGATTGGTAAAGGGCAGAGAGCTCCAGTCCGACTCAGACGCCAGCAAGGTGGAGGTGGAGTACTGGTTTGGGCTGGTATCATCAAAGATGAGCTTGTGGGGCCTTTTCGGGTTGAGGATGGAGTCAAGCTCAACTCCCAGTCCTACTGCCAGTTTCTGGAAGACACCTTCTTCAGGCAGTGGTACAGGAAGAAGTGTGCATCCTTCAAGAAAAACATGATTTTCATGCAGGACAATGCTCATCACACGCGTCCAAGTACTCCACAGCGTGGCTGGCAAGAAAGGGTATAAAAGAAGAAAATCTAATGATATGGCCTCCTTGTTCACCTGATCTGAACCCCATTGAGAACCTGTGGTCCATCATCAAATGTGCGATTTACAAGGAGGGAAAACAGTACACCTCTCTGAACAGTGTCTGGGAGGCTGTGGTTGCTGCTGCACGCAATGTTGATGGTGAACAGATCAAAACACTGACAGAATCCATGGATGGCAGGCTTTTGAGTGTCCTTGCAAAGAAAGGTGGCTATATTAGTCACTGATTTGTTTTTGTTTGGTTTTTGAATGTCAGAAATGTATATTTGTGAATGTTGAGATGTTATATTGGTTTCACTGGTAAAAATAAATAATTGAAATGGGTATAAATTTGTTTTTTGTTAAGTTGCCTAATAATTATGCACAGTAATAGTCACCTGCACACACAGATATCCCCCTAAAATAGCTAAAACTAAAAACTACTTAAAATATTGATACAAAAATATTCAGCTTTGATATTAATGAGTTTGTGTTCATTGAGAACATGGTTGTTGTTCAATAATAAAATTAATCCTCAAAAATACAACTTGCCTAATAATTCTGCACTCCCTGTATATGGAGGTGGTCCAAATAAGAATTTAAAAGATCAGATTCCATGTAGCTGGTGCTGTTCAGACTGTTATGGGGAACAAAAAAACAACAACATATGAGCCAAAAACTGGTCCACAGATTTGGCCTACTTTTGTCTGCAGTCTGAACATTGCCACAGTCTGGTAGGAAAGCATCATGTTTGAACAAAGACTCTGAACCCTCATCGAGAGCAAGGCACAAAGTTGCATATAACATCCAAGCAGTCGGAAAGGAATCCATCTAGTTTGTGAGGTCGCTGTTATTTGTAATGGGAATATTAGATATTGTTTGTTCCTGCTGATCGATATGAGTTGCTTCACAGCGTTAGTAATCCATGAACAACTAGCAGTAGTCAATGCTAATTTTGCAACTCTGCAGGACAAAAAAGTCGGTCTCAAAAAGGACAAAAAGTTCCAATTAAATCGTCCATACAACTTGTCTCGTAAAGTCATATGACTGCTGTGTGAGGAACAGTTTGAAATAGTCATTAAAATCTTGCGCTCAGGCACCAAAAATGTATCTTGGTAAAAAGCTCATTGCACTCTAAGTCAAATAAGGAGAGCAAACTGCATAGAAAAGTCATAGGTTCTTCTAACATGTATTGTCTATATGGCAGGTTTAATTTGGCAGACATGAGATTTCAATTTTCCTCTAAAATATGGGTTCTCATAACTTGAAACCCCCAGGCCTAAGCTATACTTCAAATTAAAGAATGAACAAAGTCATGGAAATTGACTAGTTTTAAAAGTGTTAGTCCTACACTATTACTAAACTTGTATAAGGAATGTCCATGCTCTGATATTTAACTGCATGTTATTTCAGTTTAAAAACGCACTAAAATGCCTCTGAGGCCAAGCAATCAACAAGTCGGCTGAAGTGAATCCCTGGCAATCCCCTACATTCCCCTACAATTCCCCCCAAACGCTTTTGGTAGTCAATACTAAAACTGACAACACACCTCAGCGAGGTGTTATTTCAGCTTTGAGAGTTTCACATCATTCTGCAAATAAAGTCTAGCGTGCCACTAGAGACAGGCATGATGTTGAGGTCTTTTGAAGCAGATCCACTTGCCATCACAAGACAGAATTATCGCCTGTATCCTCTTGTAAATATTGCATCTTAACAGCTACGCTGATTATCTATATTGGGGCATAGCTGATGCGTGTCTGATTAAAAGGCAGCACAGGAAACTAATTCCGAAGGCACAGGAACCCAATTAAGATGCTGCTTTGCTGCAGAGCTCATCATTTAGTCCACGACTCCCTGGTGAATCCACATTAACATCCAAAACTCTTCAGAGGAATGGGTCTATATCCTGCCACTAAAGCAAAGCAATCTTTGACTCCCTTAGCCTTTGACACTTGGAAAGCATTTTTTTAATTGTTGTTCCTCTGTGAGGAATTATCTCGTGATCAACGCAATGGATTATGTTGATTTTAAATCAGGAACATCCACTGCAAGTAATGACAGATGACAGATTTCTACGATCGGTGCATAATTAAATGAAGCCACATTTGATTTTACTTAGCTACATGTGCACCTGTGGTTGTTTTATGTGTCATAACTCCGTAAGGAATATCTCGAGAACGACACAATGGATTATGTTGATTTTGGACCCATTTTAATTATGAGAATCTGCTGTAAATGTTTTTTTTCCACAATTGGAGCATGTTTCTTGAAGTTCCGAGCAAAAACGTGACAAATGCCGCATATGTATTTACATATGGGTCTTCGCATACAAAAACTCGCTCAAGTTTAGTCAAAGCCCAAAACAATTATGTTTGTTGCATTCTACTCCATTAGACCTTTCAAATGACATATTACTATCTGAGCTGTATGATGTTTTTGACACATTGCTGCATAGTACAAAAAAGTATTTCATAAATTATGAAAACTTTATTTATCAGCAAATACTCAGCACTACTTAGGAGTTAATCAAATGGCTACATTCATTGTAAAGTTCAGACTGTAAGCTTCATTAAACGTCATTTTATGTTGATCAAGGCAGTAGTTTTTTCGTAGCTACAGTAGGTGGCGCCCGCGGGCGGTACACTCCGGTTTAGAGGGGTTGGAATTAAAAAGCTGAGATTGTAAGCCTTAAAATTATACCTATTGTATATGATTCCATTCAGAGGTTATTTAATTTGATTATGAATTTTTTCGTGCCGGTACATTTTGGGTTTAAAGAGTTAATATTTTTGAGGACACTGCGATTTGTTTTTTCTGGATTCTTTAAAAACAGAAAGTTCTGCATTAACTTACCATCACTTTTGATCAATTGAACATCCTATATAAATCGCATTTATTTCAAAACCCCCCCAAACATTTTTTTACTGACAATAAACTATTTGAACGGTAACATAATACACATCCGTATAGAGAGATTAATAAATCTGACTTGTGTGAGAGGGTTGATGGAGGCCCGTCTGACACAAGGGTGTCATGTTATGTTATGTCAGAGGTGACATAATCCTGAGGAGTGTGAAATCCTGTACCTAAAAATCCAAATCCTTCTGAAATGATCAACAAATGAAAAGCCGCAATGAATGAGCCCAAAGGAAAATGTTTTGTATTATGTTTATGTTATAGGGTCGAGCGATACATCTCTACTGTTGGTAATTTTGGTGGTAATTTAAGTGGTTTTCATGGGGACCCTTGGGAGGGTCCCATACTATGTTCACTTTTCACATCATTGTGAGGACATTTAGTCTGCAGAAAGCAAAACCCGACCCAAAACTGCCCACAAAAATCACAAACTTTGTGAAAGCTGAAAATTACTCCAACTTTGGCATGTCACTGCACCTCTATTTCACACACAAACATGAAGTGTTGACATCATCAGCTCATACTGACGGCATCACTGTCACCACAGAGATATGAACACATACTACAAAAAAAAAAAAACACACAGCCTGAATCTCCACGTCGCCCCCTAGTTGACATCAGCTTCTCTAAAGATGACCCACTTAATAAGAGCTGACAGCTGTGTCATCTCTCCACTAAAGAGCGTCTCGCGTCGCTGACATGTGCCTTCAGCAGCTGAAGTGACGTCAGGATCTGAGCTGTGAAGAAATCTGAAGCAGCACTGGGATCTGAAATCCTTTTAGACACTTCGGATTCCAGTTTCCCCAAGGACTTGTTTCTAATCCCACACCCTAATCTGAAGTAAGTTTAAACGTTATATTCCAAGAGATATCAGGCCCCCAAAAAGACCTGATGCTGATTGATTTGCCATGCTAAGCTACTAAACCTAGTGGTTTAAAAAAAGCATTGTATTAAAATCCTTGATTTTTTTGCAAATTATTTGATTGCTGGATCTCACTTCAGGATTATCACTGTAGGTCTTCGCTGTGAATTTGGAAATTAAAACAATTAAAATTTAAATTAGTGCCTAGCGGCTTCAACAAAATCAATTTTGGAGTTCATGATTGGTCTGTCTTAAAAGTTAAATTATCTATATATATAAAAAAAAAAAAAAAAAAACATCTCTTTGGAGAAATGTGATTTTTTACTTGCAGAATTCTACTGCTGCACTCCAAATGTAGTTGCTATAACCGGTAAAAGGACTAACAACAGTGTGTGCATGTTTTCTTGCCTTTCTCGATGCAGCTGAGCGCAAGGTTGAAGAGAAGTGGGGATCTCTCCTCTAGTATCTGCTGATGTAGAGTGACATATCGCAGGGTCCACCAGGGCAGCAGCTATTTACACATGCAAACAGAGACGAGAAGACAAGTTACATTCATACTACCTTTTCAAAAAAAGTTTACAGTCTGTGGGATTTAATGTTTTTGAAAGTCCTGTGTTTGATCAAAAATACAGTAAAACAGTAACATTGTGAAGCATTACAATTTAAAAAAAACATTTTCTATTTTAATACAGTTTAAAATGAAAGTTGTTTTTTTTTGTTTACCTGTAATGGCAAACCTGAATTTACAGCAGCCATTACTCCAGTCTTCAGAGTCACATGATGCTTCTAAAAAAAAAGCTATATTATGCATGCCAGGCCAGTAGTTGGAGATTGTCAAGAAACACCCCATGAACATGTTATACGCATGCGTAAACATGTAACACACACACACACACACACACACAGGACGTCCCCGTTTTCACAGATTCACTTTTTTTACATGGATACGGTAAGGGTATCGTTTTCAAAACCTTGCACTTTGAAACCCGTTTCCAAAAGATTGCGTTTTCAGGAGAAAGAGGACGACAAGAATGAGCAGAGAGAAAGAGGAGCAGCAAGAAGAAAAGGAGAAGGAGGTGGAAAAGGAGAAGCTTATAGAGAAAGAGGAGGAGGAAGAGAAAGAGAAGGATAAGGAGTAGAAGGTGGAGGAGGAAAAGGAGGAGAAGGAGAAAGAAAAGGAGGATGAGCAGAGCGAAAAAGAAAGAGGCGGAGGAAGAGAAAGAGATGGAGGAGAAGGAGGAATAGCAGAGCGAAAGATGAGGAGGAGCAGCAGACGGAGGAGAAAGAAGGAGAAGAATGAGCAGAGAGAAAGAGAGGAGCAAGAAGAAAAGGAGGAGGTGGTAGAGAAGGAGAAGCAGATGGAGAAAGAGGAGGAAGAAGATAGAGGAGGAAGAAGAGAGAGAAGGGTGAGAAGGAACAGTAGAGGAGAAAGAGGAGAAGGAAAAGGAGGAGGAGGAGAAATCTCAAATAGGCAAAACACCACAAATTATAATCAGTCAGCATTTGATATACTAAGGTGAAACTGGTAAAACGTAACATATTTTTAGTCTATCGGTTCTAGACGAGCAATATTTATTTGTTACGATAGGAGAGTAAATGTGGTCCACTTTCACAGTTACACAGTCAAGGACGAATGGATTCACATTGTAAAGTGTGTGTGTTTATCTGCAATGTCTCTAAAAAGAAACAAAACAGGAGAACCTGACTTCATACTGAGTGTGCAAACAAACAGAGCTGTAATGTTCAGAATGAAAAAAATATTTACGTATTTGCACACAACACAAACATTTAATTTGTATACTGGTGTATCTGCCCTATAAATGACTAGAATCAGAGTTTGTGTGTTCGTTTGTTCTCGCACTAATGAAACAACGTTCTGGAACATGAGGCAGTGGGGGGCGCGAGACACACTGCGCCTCTCTTTCTCTCAACTAATCGCAGCAGAAACATTTTTATCCCTTTGCTTGTAGTTGCACGAGACGGGGAAATAATAAATATATAAATGCATTAGTTACGCCCGTCTTACCACATAAATATTCACAGAAAGAAAAAGAAAAAAAGATAGTGCAGCATGTGTACTGGCTTCATCACAGACAGTTATAATTCTGTAAATGACTGTAGACCCTGCTGGGAAAAGAAGCTGTGTTTAATATTTACAATTTAATAAATTACAAAAACCTCAAGATTTTAAGGCTGTACTTTACTGTTTTGAGAGAACAGCGAGATTCATGACTTTATCCTGTGCGTGAATGAATGAGAGCCACATAAAATCATACGCACACACAATATGTATGTGTTTGTGCACACATGAATAATAATCCTATTCTGACTGACAACCTGAAACACGGATCCTTCGGTCAAGAACTATAGCATCAATAATGGTAATGACATACATGCTGATGCTAAGCTTGCTATGAAAGAACTTCACGCAGCCATCAGTAAACAACAGACTGCTCACCCGGAAGCTGCATTTATTGTTGCTGGTGATTTTAATCATTCAAACTTAAAGTCAGTGCTACCGAAATTTCACCAGCATGTTTCCTGTCACACCAGAGGAAACAAAACTTTAGACCATGTTTACACAAACATGGCTGGAGCTTACGTTGCAACACCCCTCCCCCACCTGGGACAGTCAGATCACCTTTCTTTGTTCCTCACCCCCAAATATGCACCCCTCATCAACCGTGTGAAGCCATCAGTGAAGACAATCAAGGTGTGGCCTGAGGGGGCAGATTGCATACTCCAAGAAAGGTTTCTACACACAGACTGGAGTATGTTTGCTTCCCAAGCCACCAGTGGCTCTCACACAGACATTGACTGCTACACCTCCTCTGTACTGGATTATATCAATACCACCACTGACAGTGTTACAACCCAGAAGCAGATCACCACATACCCTAATCAGAAGCCATGGATGAACAGGGAAGTGTGACTCCTGTTGAAGACACGCAATGCTGCCTTCAGATCAGGAGATGCACAAGCCTACAGCACATCCAGAGCAAACCTGAAGAGGGGCATCAAAGAGGCCAAGCACTGCTACAAGCTAAAGATAGAGGGACACTTTTCCAACTTTGACCCTCGACGCATGTGGCAGGGCATTCAGGCCATCAGACGCTACAAACCCACCCACTCCACCCCCGCAGCCACTGATATCAACTTCCTGAACGAGCTAAATTACTTTTATGCTCGCTTTGAAAGGGACAACAGAGAAACTGCCACCAAGGCCAAACCCTCAGCTGACCACTCGCCAATCACACTCTCCTCCACAGATGTCTGCAATGCACTGTGCCAAATCAGCCCGCACAAGGCTGCTGGACCAGACAACATCCCTGGACGCGTACTCAGGGCATGTGCAGAGCAGCTCGCTGGGGTTTTTACAGACATTTTCAACTTGTCTCTTGCCCAAGCAACTGTACCAACATGCTTTAAATGCACTTCCATTGTGCCAGTGCCAAAACACTCTAGCCCGATGTGCCTTAACGACTACCGCCCTGTAGCACTCACACCCATCGTTATGAAGTGCTTTGAGCGGCTGGTCTTGGCACATCTAAAAGACTCTCTACCATCCACATTGGACTCACACCAGTTTGCCTACCGTAGCAATAGGAGCACAGAGGATGCAGTTTCCTTGGCACTGCACTCTGTGCTCACACATCTGGACAATAAGAACACGTATGCACGTATGCTGTTTGTTGACTTCAGCTCAGCATTCAACACTGTTATCCCAACCAAGTTAATAGCCAAACTTGGAGACCTGGGCATCAACACCTCAATGTGCAACTGGATATTGGACTTCCTGACCAACAGACCCCAGAATGTTCGATCAGGCTCCACCTGCTCCACCTCCATCACACTTAATACTGGTGTACCACAGGGCTGTGTGCTAAGCCCATTTCTCTACTCCCTCTTCACCTCCGATTGCAAGCCTGTTTATGGATCTAATTCCATCGTCAAGTTTGCGGACGACACTACGGTGATTGGACTCATCAGCAACAACGATGAGACTGCCTATAGGGAGGAGATCCAGCACCTGGCCACATGGTGCACTGAAAACAATCTGCTCCTCAACACCACCAAAACGAAGGAACTCATTGTGGACTTCAGGAAAGAGTCAAGAGGCACACACGACACCATCCACATCAATGGAATGGCTGTTGAGCGTGTCTCCAGTTTCAAGTTCCTGGGGATCCACATCTCGGCGGACATGTCCTGGACAACCAACACCTCCAGCCTGGTCAAGAAGGCTCACCAGCGTCTCAGCGTCACTGAGGAAGAATCAGCTATCCTCGGCTATACTGGTGAACTTCTATCGCTGCGCAATAGAAAGCATCCTGACCAACTGTGTTACAGTATGGTATGGGAGCTGCTCTGTTGCAGAGCGCAAGGCACTGCAGCGGGTGGTTTATGGGTGAGGCCTTGACACACACACACACACACAGCCAAAAAGGAAACCACGGCCATAATTTAACTCTTATTTTTGACAGTCTAATAATGCTTCATCGTCTCTCTCAGTAATGCACAAATGAGCATAGAGTAATGACTGCAAACATATGAGAGTAAAATTAAAAAGAGATGGCTCCTCATTACCGACAAACATATCTGCATATTGAATAACTTAAGTTAACTCAAAAATGCAGCACACCCCTTGTCACTAATATTAGTTTCTTGCAAAGAAATTGTCAAGTTACTGTATACTGTCCTGCTGTTGCACTGTATTGGTGTGTCCCCAACCATGGTGAATTCTACTGCAGTGGTATAAAAGTGATTGTATCTCACCTGAAGGGTCTCCAGTTTGGCACCGCAGTTGACGATTATGACTCTGGTCAGCAGCAGCAGGAGGGGATTGGACACTAGACTGTAGACAGACTCCCCATCCAGCTGAAGACTGGACAACACTGCCATGTTCAGGGCCGCAGGCTATGAGTGTGAGTGTGAGTGTGAGAGAGAAAGTGAGAGTGAGAGTGAGAGTGATAGAGTAAGATAGCGATAGAGATAAATTAAACAAGATTACAGAAAATAAATGTTTCTCACACTGTTAGGGAAATCTAATATCAATTTATCATGGTTTTACAATAATAATGAAAACCACCATGGTATGTTGTTAAATAATAAATTATTAAATTTACTAATTAAACATAAAATTTAACAGTAAATTTCCTTCTAATCTTATTTTAAAAAATGCCTAGTTTGAGAGAAAATGCTGGTTTATAGTTGATAAACATTTTAAATGGAAAACAAAATATATACATTTTTAAATTTAGGAAATAAGTCAAGAATTACCAAAAAAAATAAAAAAATAAGGCAGTCTCAAACTAGGCAGTCTCCACTAAGTGACAGTCCTACTCATGGTAAGTGCCTTCAGTCCACCCATCTCTCTCCATGTGCGCTACTCTCAGTCTAATTTAGAGGGCCTATGCTCTCGAGGACAAGGCTGATAAATCAGCAGCTTTAGAAAGCTGTGAGACAGCAGAAAGTGTTACACACACAGTGCCTCTCCAGGGATCTACAAGGCCTCCGTAGGGCATTAGGGAGAAGAATATCTTCACCTCTGTATAATTAGGAGCCTTAAGAGGTTTCATTAGCAACCCTACAGCCCTCTACACACTCATTATCCAGAGCACTGACCTGCCCAGTGTCGCCATCTCCTTCCATTCCATCCATCACACACACATACATCCCACATGTGTCACATAATTTCACATGAGCATTTAGTCTTTTTTTACTCATTAAAAAGGTGCTGATACTAACAAAACACTGCATAACCTCAAGGGTTAAGACAAAGAATGTGCACACTTACACAAAATGATCCCTTGACCATCAAAACTAAATATAAAAATATAAATAATGTGATTTGTCATTTTGTATTTTTTAAAACATTTTTAATACTGATAGATCTACCTATATCTCAGTTATATTACATATATTTATTATTTCTTATATTTATAATGTTTGACCATGTGTTCAGACAACAAATTACAGTCAATGAAACATTGTGCATGTGTTCATGGTACTGCACCTGTGAGAAGTTCTGGAGCAAGGCCTCAGGCAGAAAATCTGAGATGTGGAGCTCAACTGGCGGCCCGGTCCAATTACTCTGGGCGAAAAGGTTCAGACACCCAACTGCCAATGCCAACAGAGCAGTTTCTCTACAACCGACAAGAGATTAGTTCAGAAAAAATGCATGTTAACAGTTAATCTTATTACAGCCACTGGATTTATTGAGCTGAAAAACACAGGTTGAACATCCATCAGGTTAAAGGGTTAGTTCACCCAAAAATAAAAAAATCTGTCATTTATTACTCACCCTCATGTCGTTCCAAACCCGTAAGACCTTCGTCAACTTTGGAACACAAATTAAGATATTTTTGATGAAATCCGAGAGCTCTCTGTACCACACATAGGCATCAACGTCATTGCGGCCCAGAAAGGAATTAAAGACATTGTAAAAATAGTCCATGTGACTACAGTGGTTCAACCTTAATATTATGAAGAAAATAACGACTTTATTCAACAATCTCTTCACTTCAATGTCATTCTCCTATGCAGTTTACGTAGTGAACACAATGCAGCGCTTCCAGGTTCTACATCAGAACGCCGGCTCATTATTGGCCGATGCTGTTCACGTGAGCACAACGATGCATGCGTGTGATGCTGACACAGGAACTAGCCAATCATGAGCCTGGAACACTGTTTACACTACATGAATAGCGTAGGAGAATGACGTTTAAGAGAAGAGATTGTTGAATAAAATGGTTGTGTTATTTTGCGCACAAAGTATTTTTGTCGCTTCATAATGTTGAACCACTGTAGTCACATGGACTATTTTATCGATGTCTTCACTACCTTTCTGGAGCTTGAAAGTTGCAATGACGTTCCTATGTGTGGTTCAGAGAGCTCTCGGATTTCATCAAAAATATCTTAACTTGTGTTCCGAAGATGAATGAAGGTCTTACGGATTTGGAACGACATGAGGGTGAGTAATTAATGACAGAATTTTCATTTTTGGGTGAACTGACCCTTTAATGTCGTTTATTTTTGATAACGTCTCCACACATGGCTGATGCAAATGAACAGACCAGAATGGATGAATCAGGTGCCAGGCAGCAATGTGCCACCCGCTGAAATCAAAGACCTGAGAGAGTAATTCTGCTGTATGGTAGAGTCAGTCCCCAGATGCCATTGAGAATGGACATTTACATGCAACCCAAATACACACATTCATGTTTTGCTGCGATCTACAGCACGCTATTCTCACAGGAGGGAAAGAAAATGGTTGAGTCAATCTCATTGTGTATTTTGGTCCCTTTAAAAATAATACATTATGAATAAATGAGAATGCACACAACACAACATGAAGATGAGGACAAAGGGGAAAAAAACATTACATATATCTTTCCTGCATTCAACAGCACACAAACATCAATCTACCTGCATCTAATCTCTCAACAGAAAGCATCGTTCATTATTCAAGGCATTCTGCTCATCTATAACCACTTTCTGCCTTTGTAACAGAAGCCACAATGAGAGAGGCTTTATAGAAAAAAAAAATAAAGCGAGGGAGAGCGTGATCGAGCAGAGAAGAGATAAGAAGAGAAGCACGGCTAAGGAGCGCAGCGCAACCTTCCCTTCCCCAACTCGTTCTTTCTCTGGAGAGAAAGGATGTTAAAGTGAGCTTATCGAAAATTAATAATTCATGGCTGAAAGGAGGGGGACAGTGTTTGAACCCTTCTGTATGGTTTTATTTATTCTATACTAGGAACAGGCGATATGGACTTAATTTAATCGCAATATTTTCTGGTATTTATTGCGATAATGATATCAATGACAATAAATGTAGTACCATTCCCCATGTTTTTGGCTACAAGTGAGAGCTGCATGCATTCTTGAGAGCCTCAGAAAAACAACAATGATCTAAAGTAAAACTTATCTGTCATCAAATAGGATCCTATAATACATAAAATAATACACACACACACACATACACATACACATATACACATATACATATACACATATACATATATATATATATATATATATATATATATATATATATATATATATGTGTGTGTAAGTCAATTGTTTTAAATTGCACATTTTTCTGTAATTAATCGCATCTAACATTAAAGTTAATATATTTTTATATTGTAACAATTTTCACATTGAATCTCCAAAATAAATGTAGGAACAACATAAAAACAGTATATTATTTGTTTAATGGCATCGTTTTACTAAGCACTATGAATAAAGGTCAGTATCACTGATATAAGTGTCTCTTAAAATATTTTTTTCCTCAATTTTAGCCATTAATTACAGCCATTCAACATTATGATAGCTATAATTGAAAGCTATCAATTTTATAATTTAATAGGCTTTAAAAATATAACAACTTTTTTAATTTAAGTGAACTTAAAACAATCTTCACATAAACCCATTGCAATAAATGTCACATTTAGCTGTGCCTTTAATAAATCACAGCTCAAGGCCAAGGTTTTTTTCCTACTGGCGTGCCGGTTCAGATTTTTCCCTGCCCTGCTAAAATGCACCAATAAAAGTTATTGTTTTCATTGTTTTTGACCCATGTAACCTTGTAAACAGTGATTTAAGATTTTTAGGTAGGTGTAACAGGTAAATATACAGAAAATGAATAATCAAACACTGCACAGTCTTTACTGCATAAATTATTAATTGAATATAGATTAATCCTTATTAAAGCTACAAACGTTGTTCAGTCAAGAGCAGCGAGTTATTTTCTCTTTGTCTTTTATTATTTTATTAACATTAATGACAGACAGCAGCAGGGTTACTGTGCAGCTGTCACTTTAAGACCTGACGCACAAACGCTTCTGACACATCCCATTTTCTCTTTATGTTCATTTAAGCGTGGAGAACTCCACGCGGGTGCGCTGTCTGAAGCGGCATTCGTTGTGCACATTTCTGGTGTTTGTTCACAGAGAGCCGCTTCACAGGCAGCACACCAGCACAGATTTGAGTTCTCTTTTTGTGTCTTGTGCTTGGAATGGTTTAATAGCACTTGAATGAATGAAAGCGTGATCATATACTGTAGAGCAGCCAAAGGATGACAGAAAAAAATGGATGATGGATTAAAAAATATTTAACGCATTAAACTAAAAAAAATTTAATAAATCGCTAAATTTATTTTGACAGCCCTAATAATATATATATTTATAATATGTTTTGAATGTAATCTAACAAAAGGAATTTATTTAAAATCGTCCATCAATAAATCTTCCACACAAACCTTGCATTTACAATCTCAGTGGTGCTAAATAAGTGGTGCTGTATTTACAATCTCGGTTCTAAATAATTCATAGCCAATTATAGGAGACGGTACAAATAAAACCATTAAATCACAATAAATAAGACATTTCAGTTGGTACAACAGAACGTTTAAATAGAGCTAAATCTCCTGTAATTTAACAGGCACAATGAGTGTATCTAATTGAGGACATCTTTAGGCAGTAGTGTAATTTAAATGAATAGTATTACAGTTTCACTAATTAAATTTGTCCTCATTTGCATTTAGATTCTAATGAATTTAATTAACTCACTTAAATATGTTTTAGACACAGATCATGTATGTCCCTGCAGCATTTAGGAATACAAAAAGAATGTAAATTAATCTCTCTCATTATGGAAAAATTCATGGAGTTCAGTAATACAAAACGGCACATTTAAAAATTCCATGTTTTTTCTGCAAAAACAGTTTAAAACTGAAAGAAAGCCATTATATGTCCTAAATCCTCACCTGTCACTCCTCTGATCTTCAGTGGCATCGCTCAGGTAAGACAGCACCTGTCTCTCCAGATAGGCCTCAATACTGTCACCATCTTCAGGAGCACCTCCCAGCAGCCCCTGCACCGCAGAGCTGAAGAGCACGGCCTCGAAATCTCCCTCACACACCAACTGCAGCAACGAACCTCCATCTGAACACACACAAGGGGAGAGTAGCTGAAGATATACGTTTAGACACACCAATGCGTGTATGGTTTGTTGCTTTTTAGCACTTATTTCTGAAATGCCAGTACCTAATTGAACGAGAAACACGATTCTCACCTCATTGTCATTTTCAAACAGAAACAAGAGCAGAATATTCTGTTCTCAAGCTCTTTAATAAGATCTCAACTATAAGCATTAGGTGTATGTGTAGAGGATTCAAATATTTGATATAGGCTTCTTGACTGCAGGGGAAAAGTCTCAGATGAATAAAAAAATCATAAAAATACAGTTGTGAGATGTGTGTCACAAAGGTTCCTCATTGTAAATGATTGTCCACATTTTTGTTAATGGTTATTGTATTAATTTTGACAGTACCTTGTGGTCTTCAGTTTTTTTAAACAATGTTTTAAACGTGAAATGTACAGAAGAGAGTAAAAATTGCTACAGTAAAAACCTGTTATTGGTTAACTGTGAGTTACCTTACGATATACTATACAGTAGAGCTATCTGAGGGCTGTCCCCACCTAAAAACCATGCTGCGTATTAAAAATAATACAATGATATATACTTAAAATAATTGTGCAAGTAGTAAAACAATACAAACGCAAACGGGGCAAAAAATTAGTTTTAAGTTTAGAAACATTTTGAGTCCCTCCCCCCTCACTTGCCTCACAGTGGTTTGATCCACCGTGCACCTCAACTACCTATAGACCGTAAAAAATAGCAACTACCACACAAGTTTGGGGTAGTAGTGGGAAGTTCGGATCATTTTACTGACATGGATCTTTGAATCTCGTTCAGCAAAATGAACAAATCCTTTTTCAAGTCATTTCGTTCATTTCGTACCTTTCAGCAGAATACAATTAAAATGTTACATATTACATTTTTCAACATTTAGTACTTTTGGAATAAAAAATGAACTATAAGTTAATGCAGCCATGGCCAAACTTTGAGAAAGATATGATTCATTAGTTGCTTAGCTGGGTCTTCAGGCTATGTATGCAGTCTGTTAGTTCACCTCACCTCCCGATCCAAATCGTTCTTTCTTTTGTCACTTAACATTTAATCATGTCTGTTCCCTGGAAAGATTGGTTCACCAATCGTGTCTTCGGGTTCGAGCCGTTAGTTCCGTCATCATGTCTGATCTGGGCTGTGACAGCCTCATATGCAAGGCATGCAGTCCGGAAACAGAACCGATTAGTTCACCTCTCGAATCTTCGGGTTCGAGTCATTCGTTCATCAAGTCCCAGCCCCATAGGCAAGGCTATGCAGTCACCGGAAACAGAAAAGATTAGTTCATCTACCGAGTCTTCGGGTTCAAGTTGTTCGTTCAAGTCCCCATAGGCTGAATGTAGAAACAGAAATGATTAGTTCATCTCTCGAGTCTCCGGGTACGAGTCTCGTTCTTTTGTCACGTTCCCGGTTCAATGTTTCGCAACATATACAACATTACATTCGTATTATTTACTGCATGTTGTAATGTATTTATTATTATAAAATTATCATAAGATATGTGAAATAAACATTTATGTTATGCCTATTCATTCTAACCAACCCAATGTGTCCAGTCTTCATAGGAAAATCAATTATTATACTAGCTAAAAAACTGAACTAAACAAACAAAAAATCTACGCACTTGCTTGTAAGGAAGGTTGTGAATTAACTCATTTCAGTATCCAACACAGCCGTCACATGACAAAAGAACGAACGACTCGAACCCGAAGACTCGAGAGATGAACTAATCTTTTCTGTTTCCGGTGACTGCATAGCCTTGCCTATGGGGCTGGGACTTGATGAACGAATGACTCGAACCCGTCGACTCGAGAGATGAACTAATCAGTTCTGTTTCCTGTACAGAACATATGGGATGTTACGCATGCGCGGTCAACACAAAATGAACTAATCACTCTCTGAGACAACTCGTTGTTCTCAAGTCATATTAAAGATTCGTTCAAAATGAACGAATTGTTCATGAACGACATCACTAGTTTGGGGAGAGAACAAAGCTCTTCAGACAGCAGTTGTGAAACAAGTAAGTAGCTGTCAAGGCTATTTTATTCACTTTAAACATAAGATGAAGTGATTATTTTCTCTTTAATACAGATTAGGCTTGCTGCGATAGTCTGTGTTGCCGGTGTTCAGGCAAATCACCGGTAACATCACTTGCCCACCGCGGCACCGCCCCTCACCATCGTTTTGATTTTTATAGTAATAAAATCATTTAGTTCAGTTAGAGAACAGACACTACAATTAAAAACTGAACGTGTCTGCTCAATACAGTGTGAGCCGAACGAGAGTCTCCGCACAAACGCAGCAGGAGTCAGATCTCATTCATCACGAGAGTGAAGAGCTGACAGACAAGATGATCACGGAAGATTTGGTTTCAAAGCGAAATGTAAAAGCGCCTATTTAAGGGAGTTTGTCATTGTACTGTTCTCTTGTTCTGTTTTTCCATTTAGAATAATATGCTAATGAACCCACAATTCAAGCAACTGCCACCCCCGAATTGGCACTAAATCTAAACCGAAAGTATATGCGCACGGCCGCACTGTCAGATCTGGGTTGGGTTTTGCTCAATATGATAAGTGGCAGATCAGAGGGCTTGATGCAGTTGAATATCTAAATATCTGAATATCATAGTATAAAATACTATGTGGAGGACGCAAGATAATTTAATAATTATAATATGACTGCGTGTTGAACCTTACTCATATTTTAAACATTAAATATTGCAATAAATAAATGGTTTTGAAGAATATTTTTTGTCAATTTAGTCAGCTTTTTCATTGAACCCAAGAGAAACTTTGAGAAGAAGGATAATGGCACAGTCTCCATGCTACACTAATAATAGTAGTAAGGCTTTACTTTGTGTACACATCCTTACAAGTACGATTTTGGCTGTATTATTTGTGTCCCCTTCAAAAATTGCTCGAGAAATTTTATGTTTATTGTCCCCCCCAACTGTTAGATGAAATTTACGCCCCTGAGTAGAGCTCACGAGGTGGGAGACTCGACTCGAGTCGCAAATTTAAGGACTTGAGACTTGCTTGACTAAAAGAAGAAAATGACTTGACTGACTTCAGATCCAATGACTCGAGACTTGATCTGTATGACTCGAGAATGACTTTATAACAACTAAAATAATGAAATGGATTTTTATATAAATCAATCGCAACAATTGATGAACGACCGATACCAGTGGTCAGTCTGCGCGATTGCGTGACACTGCACAGGAACACAAAAAAAAACAAAAAAACCCATACACACTAAATACAGAGGGGAGAATCTCCCAATATCGTTTCTTTTGGTTATAAACACTTCGAAATTGACCATATTTAGAAAAGCAGATTTGCTGTATGCATAATAACTGGTATATGGCACATGACCATCACATCCTCAAACTTTATTCACCATTTCAAAAAGGAAAGCCATGTAAGCTAACCTGTTCATTATATTTAATTGGACTAAATCTAGAGAAATAAATCTGGACTAAATCTGCGTAATAATCAAGGAACTTTGCTGCCGTACCATGGGTGCAGCGGCGCAATGATATTACGCAGCGCCTGAAAATAGGCTAACGTCCGTCAACATAACCAACGTGACAACCTGCTTGCACAGAGTGTGCTGGGGACTATTTTCAGGTGCTGCGTAATATCATTGCGCCGCTGCACCCATGGTACGGCAGCAAAGTTCCTTGATTATTACACAGGAATGAGAGTATAGTACCCAGCCATATCGGTCTAGAAAATTGCAACTTTTCATTTTCCGTCGGTCTTAGTACACAATGTAACTATACACATCACAACATGTAAATAGGAAAATGTTGGTGTTATTTTGTCACTTATTGAGCAGTAGGCTAGATGGAGCCGTTTACCTCCAGTCTTTGTGTTAAGCTAGGCTAGCGGTGGGTGCGTCAGATAAAAATGGTATGTATGGACTTATCTAACTCTGGGGGATACGGTGAATAAGCTAAAGTCCCAAAAAGTTGGCGTGTTCCTTTAAGGCTGTCAATAGATTAAAATAATAATTAAATGACGGCATGTTTTGTAACTAACATGATGTAAATTTGCTGACATTTGCCACAGTTTCTTTCAAATCATAGTGCTTTAATGTAATATGTATATCTGTAATGACGGAATGACTGTTTTATCATTGTTTCTCTTAAAGCAGGGTCAGAAATTATCAGTGGGAATTAATAGGAAAGCTACCCAAAATTCAAGATATGGTGGCAAAAACGGCCCTAGTATGAGTTAGGCCTATTTTTTTATATTTACAACATGATATCAAGCAATATTTCCAGAATAGGCATATTAGCGCAATTGCAAATGTGATATTGATTTTATACATTAGTTCCATAAACAAAGTTAATATTGTGATGTGACATTTTAGACATAATATTGTTAATATTCTCTATTTTCATTTCTCCAACGACAATAGTTCCAAACAAGCCACAGCAAAAGAGGTACGCATCTCTGCGGCACTTAACACAAAGTGGTGTTTCGTTACTAAACAAATCTGGGGTTTTGAAAGACTCTGTTCTATGATTCAGTGACCCAGGCTGAATCCGAAATTGCCCCTCAAATAGGGCATTATTTGAGGGGACAGCCATTTGTACTGGTGTCCGAAACCATAGTGGACATTATCGAGTGCACTCATTCAGTCCCACATTTGGACCGCAATAACGAGTGTACAACTGATGTCCACTCAACGGCTGCCCGAATCTGCTCACTCGTTTTCATGCCCTCCAAGTGAACTGTATTAGTGGACTAACGTAGGTAACAGTGATTGAGGGTTTATGGGGCGATTTTGGATTAAGCGCTTTCTTCGTTCCAGAATGAATCTGCCGTTTTGAACGAATCAGTTGAATGAATGCTATGACTCACTCATTAAGACAATGACTTTCCGCCACCCTCTGGCGGTTTTAATTCTATAATTAAAAGTATAATTTCGAAATTTACCCCATCTCATTTTTTCTATATTCAAAATTCTATATTTAAGTCATTAATCTCATAAGATTATTTATGTTGTAAAAGCTGATTTTGGTACTTCAAGTACTTTGGTAAATTAACGATCAATCACTTCATGAAATGTATGGTTCTACCTGTAAGTTGTAAAATATACAGGCACCAATATGCCATCCCATAACACATGAAACATTGAAAACACATGAAATAGTTTTCACAGTGCAATTATAAAAATGCTGGGGTCATAGTAGATAAAGATGTGAATGCAACTACCAGAAATGTCTACATACTCACGACTTAAATGTCCATGTCTACTACACAAATACAACTGAAATTTACTTCCAACCATCACCTCCTCAGGATCAAACTCAAATTTGGTTAGTATCAGCCATTTGCTCCCTCACTTGCATAATAAAGGAAAAAAGGAAACCCATAAACAAAAAGGAGAGCAGCAGCAGTCCACCTGCATGAAATGTGTGAACCATGAAATTAAATAGTTCATTGTACACAAAGAACCGGCCTGAAAAAGCTCTTTCTCAGAAAACTGTTTATTTATACCAAACTTGCAGTTACACTTTGTAGCTCTTTTTTCTGGTGAACGATACTTCAAATATGCCACAAAGAGTCAAAAGCAAATACTTATTTTAGTTTTATCCTCGCCTTGGCTATAATAAACCCATGAGGATATTATATATGGAGAGTTACACTGTGATTGAATTCGATAAAAGTAATCTTATTCGATTATAGTATAAAGTGCCTTGAATTCACTTTAGATCTTGGATTACTTCGCTACGCTTTGCAGATACAAAATGGTGCCACCTCTGATAAGAGTAAGGAGAAAGATGCACTATTTCTAAAAGAATACTTCGCTTTTAGCCACTTTGCTCAGTCGTTGATCTCTTCTGAGGAGAAACTGGCATGAATAAATGTGACTGAATGAGGACGGACTGAAATAGCTTTACAGAAGATCAGATTGACACATTTCACACACTATCTTGTGAGTTACACAATCACTCCTGAGGTTGATGTTCATGAGAGAGAGATACACATGGGAGGAATGAAATATGCAAATGTAGGATGTATACAAATGAACAGTTACGATATACATAATACACTGTACACAGCTATTTGTCACACCACTACAGCACATTAAACTGACAGAGAGATGGGGGCGATAGATAATGCATGAAATGAGAGGCAAGCAATAAAGCAGCAATGAAATCCTATAATATAGACTAATAGGGGCGTTCACACAAGGACGCGTTCTTGCGTCCCCTCTGCTATCATTTTTAAGTACATTATGGCCAATTATTCACATCCACACCATCAGTGTTGCATTTTAAAGATGACTTATATATTTATAGTAGTATCCTATTTTAAATACCAATAACATTAACATAAGACCGTCAGTGACATAGTAACAGATCTTGGTTAATTTTAAGTCAGGCATGACAAATAACTTGCGGTTCAGTAAGCATATCAGCTAAATTAACCGTTCCGACTGATTCATGACAAGCGCTCAGGAATCGGACTACACTTGTCGCTCTCATGTCTATGTTTGTGGTCTACTACTTAAAAGAATCAGTTCATAAGTCAGTAATTTGGGAATTGGACTATACATTGGCTTCGCTGTATTTTGATTGCCTAAAAAGGAAAACCATCTCAAAAGAGTCATTTGTTAAGGAACTGAACTACACTGTATTTGCTTAATTTACCAAAAGAATCGGCTCTTATGCATAATTTACTTCAGCAATCAGACTACAGGTGCTTCTCGATCGGAAGGGCTGCATATCTCGAACTGCCACGTCATCAAGCTCCGTCGAAGGACAATTCAATCTGAAGGATCCTTTGAAGGCAGCCTTTGTTTCGCATCCTTCATTTGGCTTATTTTGAAGGATGCATCAAGTGTATCCTTTTCATCCTCCAATCACCCACAATCCTTTGCACACATTCCAATTCACAAAAAGAATGATCAGAAAATGAAGCGGCACTAAGCTTGTCCAATTTCACTTTGTAATGCAAGACAAATATTTATTTTGGAGATGAAGGCATTATATTTTATTTTATTTCGTTGTAAATTAATCACAATGCTAAACTGTGTGTAATGGAATCCACTGGGAGACCACAGATGGTTGTTTATTTATTTATTTATCTTGTATTGCCATATCAGCATCTGTGGCTATTTTCATGGCAAGATCAATATATTAAAAAATAAATATATAAACAAGTAATAAAAAAATAACATTCCAATTAATTGCGGGTGGATGAGAGATAAATAGCCTATTAATTATTTATTATGATGTTTTTGAATGTAAAAACCACACAAACGTCATAAGTTGACCTCCCTTTTTTTTTTTTTTTTTTAAAGCCAGTTCATGACCCCTTTAACACAATAGGTGTTTTTATATATAAATAACATTCTAAAACTGTATTTGAAACTAAATTAATAAGGATTAGGGCTGCAACTAACGATTCTTTTGATAATTGATTAGTTGGCCGATTTTTTTTTTTTTTTTTACAAAATACACTATTCCAGTGTTGGGTAAGTTACTCTAAAAAAGTAATTAATTACTAGTTACTAATTACATCTTCAATAGTGTAATTGGATTACTGTACAAATTACTCTCTCCAAAAAGTATTTAATTACTTATTACTTTCTAAATCCTATATCAACCTCGACAATTTAAGTGATTCAAGGATAGACATGAAACGGCTCTTTTAATTCATTCAAATACATAATATTACACTACATCAATTACTCTTATTAACTGACCAAAGTATTACAAATATGAGAAGGATATATAAAAGCATGCATTTTAAAGTTAGACTTTACTTTTGATATTAATTCCACTATTGTATTATATATAATTGTTCTACAGTCTATACACAGTATTTAGTTCAATTACATGTGAAGTAACTGTAATTAAATTAGAATAATCCCTTACTTTACTTTTTCAAGCGAAAAGTAATTCAATTACAGTAACTAATTACTTAGTAACTAGTTACACCCAACACTGTCCACATCCTGCCCAATGCTGTCCTTCAAACAAACGTGTCAGCTGAGTGCTATGAAAACATAATATACCTTACTAAAATTAACCATGGTTTTACAACAAATAAAACAAATAAATTAGTTAAATAAAACAGGGTAATTGTAATTGTGCAAAAGCAAAATTACTATGCAAAAGGACAGTTTAAATCCCTACATTGAAATGATATTAAAGAAAAAGAAAAACACAAACTCAGTGTTACGAGATAAGAGGAATGTTCTGCAGGAACACACACATTTGCTATAGACTTGGTCGGCACTACTGGGAACGCCCACAAAAACGTAATATCCGTTTATACTGTGGGGGAAAACAAGCCATTCGAATGAACGGGCGTAGACCTTGTTAGACGCTTTATCTTTACTTTTTGTAAAGCAGTTTTTCAAGATGAGCGATCACATAGCCACATAATGCCTGAGGTTATTAATGTACAAAACATTCAAAAATCTTTATTTCATGATGGGAAGGGCTGGGCTCATGCTTGTGCTTCAAGCTTACAAGCTGATAGTCACATTATATGTACGGCACTTGTACATTTTCTCATCAAAATGCATGCTGCTACCACAAATATTACACGACATAATAGCTAGGCTACTTCATAAATCACCCAGTCTTTTGATGAATTTTGTATTTTGTACGATTGCTATAAAAAAGCAAATAAAAAAACTTTTGTCTATTTTTTTGCTATTGTCAGTAATTTGAATAATATTGTGACATTGACATGTCAACTCCAAATTTGCTTTGTAATATGTAACTGCTGAACTGGAATTAATTTGTGCATGGCTGTACTAACAAGAAAAACGAATAAATAAATAAACAGATAAAGCTACATGCAAGCAAGACAACAGAAAACTGACGACGTCTAAACTTTATCGAAACCTGTGTCATTGAAGCCAAACAGCTCATCATATGACTGGATGTTAGGCTTTTGACAAATGTTTGTTAAACGTGGCACTGCAGTAAATTAACGTTTGACATGCCATGTTTCTATTCTAGCTCAAACACGCTTATACATAAACAAACGCCCTTTGCATTGCACACAGCGTATATAGAAAAATATACATTTTAATAGCACAAGACACATTTTATGATCATTTTAAAACGTTAAATGTATGTAATACATACTTTTAATCCATTAAATCCAGGAACACTGAATTAACATCTTCATTGAAAGACTGGGTGATTTATGAAGTTGGCATGTCATACCTATTTGGGGGTCGGGGGTGCAGCAGCATGTATTTTGACGAGAAAATGACACTAGCCATTGATTCCGTTGGGTCGTTTATCAGTCACAGATACTGTACGGACAATCTGACCCAATACGGCTCAGTTTTTTTTTATCTTGCTCTGTCGAGCAGCAGAAGTGATTCTACACAGTCTATACTAGGTTAACACCATGCATTTCCATTGTGGGGGAATGGACTGTTTTCCCCCACGCCGACTACGCCCCCACGCCACGCCCCCCGGCTATGACAGGATGCCGACAAAGTAACATCTTACTGTAATTTCTTTATCTTGTAAATAGGCTATAAGAAACGTCTTACATTTATATTCAATTACACGCTGTTATCTCTTTACAGTTTCTACTCTCATAAAATACGTGAATTACATGTTGACTTTTAAACCTACATTTAGCGTCCAACAGCAGATATTTCAGATAAATTAATGTTGTTGCGCTAAAAATGAACTGTCTCCCTCTCTACTGCATTCTGTCTGTTTGACGCGCATGTGCGCACCTGCCACACTTTCAGTAAAGTTTGAAGTTTAATACAGACTGTCAGGACACGCTTTCATGCAAAATGGAAATACTCGCGTGAATTAGTAACATTTACAGATAAGGATATAACCACTATTCTCTCTATAGACCAGTGGATATAACCTGTAAAATAAACATTTTGCACTGAGGACGCGCACGCACGCACACATCTCTCAAAGCGCATGACAGGGTATGTTAAACGCTAATGCATTCGCTTGAAGCTTAAAATAAATAATTCTCATGTTTTGGGCACTTGAATCACATATCTTTCCAGCAGTAGCTCACTCGGTTTCCTCCACTATTTTTACATGCATTTTGTCCATAGAAATGCGTTATTCAGTGCTGTAATTTGGCGCTGGTGGAAGTTGGTGGCAGACCCGACATCGATAATGAGAATCGTTGTCAATGATTTTCATTATCGATTATTATCGGTTTTATCGACTAGTTGTTGCAGCCCTAATAAGGATAAATAAATAAACACTGGTACAAAAAACATAATAAATGACATTTGATTATGACTCATTTTGAAAGCCACATTTGAAGGAGCCTTCATCGCACCGCTGTGACAATCGGCCTTTGAAGGATGCAGCTTCTGAATTGGGACATTTCATCGTAGGGGGCGTAACTTGAGGTAGGGGGTGTAATTAGTAGGGGTATGGTTTGTAATACTCCGGGACGCAGTCAGACACACTTGGCAACCGGCCCCAGGTCCTTATCAACGCACGGATTCGTATACACAATATTGATTTGCACCCTCAATTTGCTTGAATCACTAAAAAAAGAAGCAACTAAAAGAGTGATTTGTTCGGAACAGGAACTACAATGCATTTGCTTGATTCAATAAAAGAATTGATTCTTAAGACTCTTCTATTCAGGAATCAGACTAGAGTCGTCATTCAGAACCGACTCGGAGTGATCCGTTCGCAATGGAACACTCGCTGGTTTAGATTCGATAAAAGTACTGGCTCATTAATGCCATGCGTTCGAGAATCGGGCTAAATGCTGTAGAATCTGTAGTGGTGTTGCGGTGCTGCTGAATAGTAGCGTCAGTATTTAGTAGCATACAGTGTTCCGTTCCGTCCGCACTCTGCATCCGCAGGTTCGGTAACCGTTAATGGAACAATCGTTTAATCAACATTGTAACATGACAATAATTTAGTACACAATTTCAATAAGTTCCGCTAATTAAAAAAGAAAAAAATCTTAAATGTGTTACTCTCTGCGTATCGCGTCCTGTGTGAACGCCCGCTAAAAATAACACGGGCACACAGGAGTGTCTATACGCAGGTGCTGCCCGGCTTTGTTCTAAAACTGTGAGCTAAATAACAGCGCAATTTCTCTCATGCACATTCTCACCTATCCTCGTGTGTCCTGATGGCCGATGCTAAAAGCTGCCCACACTGACCCTCCAATCAGTCAATACACAAATACAGAAGTTATGCTGTCAGAACGCTGTCAAATGCTGTTCGGTTCACAGTCAGCGAGAATTCACGTCTGTCTGGACAAAGTCCAGTGCGTCGGTGCGGCGCCGAGATTTCAACATTATCGGCACATTTAAACCACGTGAGAATAACTGCTGCGTCCAGCAAACACTGATCCTCAACAAACCGAGCAGATCCAATATCATCATCTCAAAAGCACATCATCTAAGATCTCTAACATACGGCTCTGCCGCTGTCTCTTACCTGCGGTGCTGAAGACGCTCTGTTTCCAGTCCGGACTCAGTCCGCCCAAAACCGCCGCCTCTAGCTGCAGCATCATCATCCTCGTCAACCCTCAGTAGAGAAATAAAACGCGCGTCACGTCGCTCAAGACCTGCTCTGTGTGAACGTGAGATGCGAAGAGCTCGTGTGCTTCTCTCTCTGATGTGTTTGATTTCTGCCCATGTGCTGTAAGTGTCATCAGTGAGCAGCCATGACAGCAACGTGGTGCATTATGGGATACTTAATAAGGCAGCGCCGCCAAGGGAGCGTCGAGATTTGACCAGACGCTCAAACGAACGCAACGGAAAATCAGTGTTAGGTTACTATAAACCTATTACATGATTGAAATAACATATGTAATAGATATATATAGGAGTATATTCTATAATAGATAATATAAATAATATCTGAATTTGTATGCAAATTCGAATTGCAATTTACCATTCTATTGCCTGTAAAGAATACGATAAACACAGTATGTCCATAATATCTAAACAAACACAAAAACGGAAATATAATTTTTTTATTCAGATTTATCAAATGGTATATGTTATGACCTTTCACCTCTGGCTTTGCAGTAGGCTATCTATTTATTTATTTTTATATTATATTTTATTAATTAATTCATTATCAAATTAAAACTGAGTTTTATATACTATTAGGATATATACTAATATTTCATATAATAATATAACTTCTGTAGTAATTTCCCTCAGTAAACTCCGTTTTTTTTCTTTTATTATTATTATTATATTGTTATTACAGTTACAGTTACAGTTAAAATATTTTTTTTAAAACTTTTTAGCTTGTGTTTGTGTTAACCATAGAACAAGAAGGAAAGAAAATGCTCTGAATGCTGAGAGTGAGATGATTATTTTCTTTTACTTTGGAGAAACTTCTATTCAGTTAACAAGCCCTTTTCCACTAATCATTCTTCTCATATTAATTATATCTGTCCCTTTTACCAATAAAGCATTTGATTAATTTAAGCAGGCACAGAGCTGTGAATATAAAGCTTCCTGTGCACATGAACACTATAGACCTTATGCAACATAAATTCTATTTCTATGGCATTGCTGTCGAAGATTAATTAGCTGGTGAAGTGGATGTACTTATTGTAGAGTTAACAAAAGTTAACACAAGGTTGTATTAGTTAACATTAGTTAATGCATTAGTGATCATGAACTAACCATGAACAACACCTCTGTTCAGCATTAGTTAATCTTCGTTAACGTTAGTTAATAAAAATACAGCTGTTCATGGTTTGTTCATGTTCACAGTGCTTTAACTAATGTTAACAATTTAATAATGCATTAGTAAATGTTGAAATTAACATTAACAAAGATAAATGCTTTATAAGTGCAGTTCATTATTAGTTCATGTTAACTAATGTAGTTAACTAATGTTACCTAATGAACCTTATTGTAAAGTGTTACCCAAATATCAGTAGACCGGGAAGATTTCAAACGAGTGGTTAGGGGTGTAGGAAGATGTTTTAAGTTGGGGGCGTGGTGTGTGTTTTTTTTTTTTTTTGGTTCACCAAATTTTATTAAGTAACAACACTGAGTCTATATAACACGTCAAAACATCAGTGAGAACACTTGTTTAAGGTCGGCATGAAATCAAATAAAAATTGACACCATTTACTTTGTTATCGCACATTACTAGTCTTGTAGTGAACAAATAACCTCTGCAAATTAAAACAGAAATTATTTTTTTTCGTGGTAATCTTTAATCAAAATCTGAAAATTTTTGTGTCCACCCTGGAATAGTGTTCCCTCTCTGATGAAGTCAGTTTGACGGCAGCTTGGGTAGAATATCCTTTACCACTTCCCTCCAACCATCAGTCTGCTACGAGTAAAAGATGGAGAAGAGGTGCGCTAAAATAAAACCCTGTTTATACTACGCCTTTAAATGTATGTACTGTTTTTGTGAAGAAAAAGAACATACAGTGCATTTAAAAATATTCACAGCGCTTCACTTTTTCCACATTTTATGTTACAACCTTATTCCAAATTGGATTCTATTCATTATTGTCCTCAAAATTCTACAAACAATACCCCATTATGACAACGTGAAAGAAGTTTGTTTGAAATCTTTGCAAATTTATTAAGAATAAAATATGAAAAAAATCACATGTACATAAGTATTCGCAGCCTTTGCTCAATACTTTGTTGAAGCACCTTTGGCACCACCAATTACAGCCTCAAGACTTTTTGAGTGTGATGCTACAAGCTTGGCACACCTATTTTTGGGCAGTTTCTCCCATTCTTATTTGCAGGACCTCTCAAGCTCCATCAGATTGGATGGGGAGCATCGGTACACAGCCATTTTCAGATCTCTCCAGAGATCTGGTTCAAGTCTGGGCTCTGGCTGGGCCACTCAAGGACATTCACAGTGTTGTCCCATAGCCACTCCTTTGTTATCTTGGCTGTGTGCTTAGGGTCGTTGTCCTGTTGAAAGATGAACCATTGCCCCAGTCTGAGGTCCAGAGCGCTCTGGAGCAGGTTTTCATCAAGGATGTGTCTGTACATTGCTGCATTCATCTTTCCCTCGATCCTTACTAGTCTCCCAGTTCCTGCCGCTGAAAAACATCCCCACAGCATGATGCTGCCACCAGGTACTGTCCAGGTGATGAGCGGTGCCTGGTTTCCTCCAGACATGGCACTTGCCATTCAGGCCAAAATGTTAAATCTTTGTTTCATCAGACCAGAGAATTTTGTTTCTCATGGTCTGAGTCCTTCAGGTGCCTTTTGGCAAACTCCAGGTGGGCTGTCATGTGCCTTTTATTGAGGAGTGGCTTCCATCTGGCCACTCTACCATACAGGCCTGATTGGTGGAGTGCTGCAGAGATGGTTGTTATTCTGGAAGCTGAAATGCTAGAGCTCTGTCAGAGTGACCAACAGGTTCTTGGTCACCTACCTGACTAAGGCCCTTCTCCCCCGATCGCTCAGTTTGGCCGGGCAGCCAGCTCTAGGAAGAGTCCTGGTGGTTCCAAATTTCTTCCATTTATGGATGATGGAGGCCACTGTGCTCATTGGGACCTTCACTGCTGCAGAAATGTTTCTGTACTCTTCCCCAGATCTGTGCCTTGATGCAATCCTGTCTCTACAGACAATTCCTTGGACTTCATGGCTTGGTTTGTGCTCTGACATGCACTGTTAACTGTGGGACCTTATATAGACAGGTGTGTGCCTTTCCAAATAATGTCCAATCAACTAAATGTACCACAGGTGGACTCCAATCAAGTTGTATAAACATCTCAAGGATGATCAGTGGAAACAGGATGCACCTGAGCTCGATTTTGAGTGTCATGGCAAAGGCTGTGAATACTTATGTACGTTATTTTTTCGTTTTTTATTTTTTAAATTTTACCCTCAAGCTGTGGAAATACAAACCGGAAGACAGAACACAACGAGCGCAGCGCTGAAAAGGGGCAGAGCTACATCTATATTTGCACCAAATGACTGACTGTTAGCAGCATAAGGGAACCTGAGGGGACCGTTGACTTCTGGAACCCTCCTGTTCTGTCTCTCTCATGCCTCTGATGCTTCTGGCGGTAGTAGAAGGTCATTCTCTTTATAAAAATCAAGCAGATGATTCGTCTTGAGAGTGGCCGAGGACTGCTGGAGTCCGAAAGGTTTGGCAGTGTGTAACGTGTGTTTGCGAGTGTGCGTGTCAGATATAAGGATAGACCCCCAAAGACAGGTTGAAAATACATTCACACAATCAAACACATAATGATGTGTCATATTAGACGTGAAATGACCGCAATGGAAATGGTGACCCATTACATCAAACATGACAATAAAGGTCAAATGCATTTGTGATCACATTTTGTGCAGGATTTTTTTGTTACTTAAATAACATTTAAGTAATAACATGTTTCTTGTTTTGGTGTAAGCTGTTTTTTGTGCTGATTCTAACATAGTGCACTTCAATTTGTCAGTTCCACTTAATTACATTCTATAGTTGTTTTCAATCGCTCTTCCCCTCTCTCTTGAGCAGTAAGGAAGGTAATTACAGAGGCGAGATATGGCTGTATTTTAACACTCATTAGTATAGAGAAATGTCTGGCTGTAGGATCAGAACAAGAATAAAATGTGAACCATGGGTTTCTTCATGGGTGTGAAGCTTCCTTTATGCATTTTGTTTTTTGCTTTTGGATTTGCTGAAGTACTCATTACTGAGCACTGAATTTGTTAACACTTTATTTTACAGTGTCATTGTTACACATGTTACATGTAGTTATTAACTATAAATTATGCATAATAACATGCAATTAACCCTAAACCAATCCCTCATCCTAAACCTAACCTTATAGTAAGTACATAATGTAGTTAATTGTTATTACTCAGTATTAGATGTATAATTACACTGTAATACTGAGACCTTAAAATTAAGGGTAAAATGTTAGTATGGAGAACACATATTCACTATTAATTACGACTTTTGCCTCAATAAACTCCCAATTTACTTCTTATTTATAGTTAGTAAGGTAGTTTTTGGAGCGTTTAAGTTTAGGTATTGGGTAGGATTAAGGGATGTAGAATAAGGTTATGCAGAATAAACAGCCAATATCCTAGTAATATGCATGCTAATGAGCAATTAGTTAATAGTGAGAATTGAACCCTAAAATAAAGTGTTACCAAATAAAGTGTAACCCTGAATTCTCTCTCTCTCTCTCTCTCTCTCTCTCTCTCTCTCTCTCTCACATACACACACACACACACACACTCTCTCTCTCTCTCTAATTGTACAAAATACAAGGTTGCAGCTTGTACACATTTTACAGCATGTGTACTTACTGTATACCTACCTAAAAAGTACTGGTAACTATATGGGTTAAGGTTAGTAGGTTCAGGGTTATTACTTAGTTATTACCCAGTTATTGTAATTATTATAATAAGTAGGGTAAACGTACCTATTAAGCTCACCAAAGTCTACATTGAGACATTTTAGTGCACAGAGTATTGGTTTCAGTACAAGAAGTTATGTTAAAATAAAAGATTAATCTCTTACACAATAATATTTTATTTTATTTTAAATGACAAAGGCATTTCAATTAAGATGTACATAATTAAATGCAGAAAGTCTGGCTGTGCTTAATGGGTACATGTTTGTACCCTTTAAGCACACCCCTATTCCCATTAAGCTCACAACTTTTTTTTTTTTTTTAATTCTTGTTTATTTTAAACAACATTTTTAAAGAATAATTTTATAAAGATTAACTTGAAGTGACAACCATCAGTTAATATTTAAAGTCTGTTTATGAAGTATTTACATGACGTTCAATGTGGATGAGCTTAAAGGGAGCACACTGAGCTTAATTGGAACAGCAATAAATGTTTTATTAATAAATATTAAATTAAATTTACAATTTTGCTAAATAAATAAATTAAGGTCATGTATTAAGTTCATACATATTTTAATATGGACCGCTATTATTGAAAATATCTATGAAATTATACTTTTTCTTATTGATGTCACACTGAAGCTGTGATTTTCATAGTAGTGCACCCTTTAAGCTCACCTTCAATTAATATGAAGTCTTTAAAAATTACAGCAGTGTAAAACCACAGAACATCAATAAACTGTACATTTATATTATAATGGATTTAAAAGTACAAGCCGGTAATGCCTGTGAAGTAATATATTAGTGTAGCACACAGTCTTATACAGCTAGTAAGCGAACTATGTTTTGTGGCACCTGTGCTATGTTGCTAAAACTATCTTTTGGATCGAACTGTAATTATTTCCCACATCCAGGTTCCAGGTTATAATATGCAAAAGTCTAAACATTAATCTTTTAATTTTGCAATAAGAAGTTATACTTATCCAAAATAAAGGCTTAAACATCTAAAAAATTCACATTTAAGGGGCTCTACTTTTGGTGAAAGTTTTCCGACAGCTTTCAAAATGGCCACCAGACAGTGTGAACACATGAATACCCATATCTCAGTGTGCAATGGTCTGATTAGCTTGAAATTACAGGAGGCATATAGTAACATCAATTGTTAAGACATCAAGTAGGATGATAAATATTTTTTTTCTTTTTATAATCTGAGCTCAAAGATAGTAGTGTGCTTAATGGGTACTTGAGCTTAATAGGTAAATTAAACGTTTACCCTACATAGTATGTACATGCAGAACAGGAATACAATTTAAAGTGAAAATTATGTAACAAAATACATCTTCAAATTTATATTACATTCAACAAAACATGTAACAAAAAAATATTGTTAAAAGCGATCTTACAATTTATGTAAAAAGACGTTCTCAAAAACCCCTATGTGATGCATATTTTACTATCTGTTTTCTTTTTGTTTTAAATGATGTACACTCACCTAAAGGATTATTAGGAACACCATACTAATACTGTGTTTGACCCCCTTTCGCCTTCAGAACTGCCTTAATTCTACGTGGCATTGATTCAACAAGGTGCTGAAAGCATTCTTTAGAAATGTTGGCCCATATTGATAGGATAGCATCTTGCAGTTGATGGAGATTTGTGGGATGCACATCCAGGGCACAAAGCTCCCGTTCCACCACATCCCAAAGATGCTCTATTGGGTTGAGATCTGGTGACTGTGGGGGCCATTTTATTACAGTGAACTCATTGTCATGTTCAAGAAACCAATTTGAAATGATTCGAGCTTTGTGACATGGTGCATTATCCTGCTGGAAGTAGCCATCAGAGGATGGGTACATGGTGGTCATAAAGGGATGGACATGGTCAGAAACAATGCTCAGGTAGGCCGTGGCATTTAAACGATGCCCAATTGGCACTAAGGGGCCTAAAGTGTGCCAAGAAAACATCCCCAACACCATTACACCACCACCACCAGCCTGCACAGTGGTAACAAGGCATGATGGATCCATGTTCTCATTCTGTTTATGCCAAATTCTGACTCTACCATCTGAATGTCTCAACAGAAATCGAGACTCATCAGACCAGGCAACATTTTTCCAGTCTTCAGCTGTCCAATTTTGGTGAGCTCGTGCAAATTGTAGCCTCTTTTTCCTATTTGTAGTGGAGATAAGTGGTACTTGGTGGGGTCTTCTGCTGTTGTAGCCCATCCGCCTCAAGGTTGTGCGTGTTGTGGCTTCACAAATGCTTTGCTGCATACCTCAATTGTAACGAGTGGTTATTTCAGTCAAAGTTGCTCTTCTATCAGCTTGAATCAGTCGGCCCATTCTCCTCTGACCTCTAGCATCAACAAGGCATTTTCGCCCACAGGACTGCCGCATACTGGATGTTTTTCCCTTTTCACACCATTCTTTGTAAACTCTAGAAATGGTTGTGCGTGAAAATCCCAGTAACTGAGCAGATTGTGAAATACTCAGACCGGCCCGTCTGGCACCAACAACCATGCCACGCTCAAAATTGCTTAAATCACCTTTCTTTCCCATTCTTACATTCAGTTTGGAGTTCAGGAGATTGTCTTGACCAGGACCACACCCCTAAATGCATTGAAGCAACTGCCATGTGATTGGTTGATTAGATAATTGCATAAATGAGAAATTGAACAGGTGTTCCTAATAATCCTTTAGGTGAGTGTATATTAACATAACATTATGTGTTAGAGACTATGTTATTTAGTTTAAAATAAGTGTCTGTGAGGTGTAACACTTTGCATTGTCTATTTTCATATTAGGCACTATTCATGGAAAGACATTTTTTGTATTTTTTATTTTACTTTAATTTAGTGTGTGACTGTTTTCACTACCTGTTTTATTATGAATGGTTATCAATATATTTTAAGAGTACAAAACAGATTTTATAGTCTTATATTGCCATTTTACAGCCATTCTTTTTTTTTTTTTTTTTTACAGTAGGGTGTTAATGGGGTCAGGAAATTAAATCTGGACTCACACTTTTGTCAACCACACAAGCACCAAGTTCAGTGTGTATTGTGCTGACTGCTAGGCCACGGTTCTTGCTGCACTCAAACATTTTCTTGGTTCTCCAAAAAGGGACCAGTAAAAGTAAATTCACTTGGTCTGCAGTTAAAGGCAACAGGAAATGATTTAAACTACACCATGTTTACACCGAGGGAAAACTTAGGGTAGAAACATCAGCATCGCCTAATATCACTCATAATAAAGGTCAGTGAGGAGCACATATACTTCAGCCTCTTCATATTAACTTGGGGAGAGTTCTGTGTACCGTTTACAGCTCCTGGACACTGTCAGTGACTAAGCCTCATATTAAACACAAGAGAAACAGCCTCATGAAAGCACAGCACACATGGGTAACTCTCACTGCCTATTATTTTTTTGAGAACAGAGGATGTAGCTCTTTCTTTTTGCCTACATCTCACTTTTCCCTCCCAATCTGCATTATTTAAATCTTAAGCACTGTGTGAATTTCTAAACCAGCGATCGATGGGCTCAGACCTCCGGGTAGCTGCTGGAGTTGTGAAAAAGTATGCAAAAGGATGTCTTTAGTCCCTCGCAGTGATTTATCTCGGTGGCCACCGGAGTCTAATTTACCGAACTGTCAACTGCACACCGGCTCTCAAATGATTGAGGCCATTTTTCAAGGTCTTGGATCTGCGGCTTCGACTGTTGCGGCTTGTTTGGGAACAAAGGGAAGTGTGTCACCAGTCCAACACAACAGAGACAACACCTGCAGGGCACAAAGAGCCCTACTCCAACACAAACACACCACCCCGGGGAGGAGAGGAGGGAGAAGACAGAGGAAATAGCTTCCAAAAGACTGAAAGATGAAGGCAGAGAGAAGATCTCTCAGTAGAAATATACTGAAAGAAAACATCTGTGCAGTCTTAAGAAGAAAATACATCAGCGGTTGTTTATTGATCCCTCATAAAAGATAATAAAAAACTTGCTATTTTTGCAACACTTCCTTACCATCCTCTCAGATCGGAAGCTTTTATTTTACCCTTTCTCTTCTTTTTATTGGTGTTTGCTGAGGTAAGCATCACTATTACTGTTGCACATACTTATGGTTAGAGATTAGAGTAAACCTAAATCTTTGGCATGTAACTCTTTTGTGCTATGGATATGAATAATACCTCAAACCAATGCAGCTTGTTGAGCTGTGCTGATACTTTTATAACCAATTGGACTCTTTGGAACCCAAGCCATATGTAAGGACCAGAATCATTAAACTATTTTGTCAATAAGCAACTATAACAACACTTGCAACCAACCAGAACACCCTAGAAACACAATAGCAGCACACTACCAACAAATCAGGCCATTCTAGATATTCCATAGCAACACCCTAGCAAACACCCAGAACACCATGGAAAACCCATAACCATGCCCACGAAATGCCATAGCAACAAAACAGACCATTCTAGATATCCCATAGCAACACCCTGGTAACCATCCAGAACACCCTAGAAAACAAATAGCAACACATTAACAAATACCATTGCAAAGCCCTAGAAGCAACCACTCAAATCATCCGAGAAACCTCATAGCTCATACTCATAGCTCACCCCAAACCTCATCTTAGCAACAAACCAGACCATCCTAGATATCGTATAGCAACCTCCTAGAAAATGTATAACAAAGTCTTAAAATTGGAAAGCCCTAGTACCAACTCAGAACACCCTATAAACCCCATAGCAATGCCTCAGCAACAAACCAGACTGTACTACACATATAAACACCATAGAAACCACCCAAACACCCTAGAAAACCAATAGCAACACCCTAGTAACCAGTCAGAAACCCACAGCGATGCCCTAGCAACAAACAAGACTATACTAGATATCCCATAACACCCTAGCAGCAACCCTGAACACCTTAAAAAACGCATAGCAACGTCATAGTAAAGCCCAAGCAACCACTTTGAACAACAGAATTTATTAAAGAAAAGAGACAGAAATGGTAAGATGATGCCAAGCTAAAATGAGAAAGAATTAATATAAAATGGTAAGATTAATCACTTTTCTTTGACCTGTGCCTCTGAGAGGCTACATGAATCCATCTTCAAAAGCTTACACTCAACTACATGCTGTAAACCCTTTCTTACATACATCACATGGCAATGACAAACAAACAAACACACACACTATCAGCCCACAACACAAGGGAGAACACACACACTAACAGTCAACGGCCAGAGAGCACACACAGTTAAAGGACAAGCCTAATTAGAGTAAATGTCACAGAGCCGTTATATTACCTGTGAACATGCACACTAAACACTGAGCTAGTTTAAAAGATGGATACTAGCCTTGACAACAACAGCTCTGTTTTATCTACAATTTGACAATCAAATCTTCAATGCAGGATGCAGAAAAAATGCTGAAACGTGGTTATGGGTTCCACGTCCGCATGATAAATCATAAGAGAGAGGACAGATACAGCCCCTCTGCTCACACACAGCTCCCAGAAAAACATCATGACCTTGCAATTACAGCCAACTGGGGAGAATCCATCTAACAGCCCGGAGCGTGTACATGTGTGTGAATACAAGCTCATGTCAAGCCACGACTGCTCAGCTCTCAGGATCACAATCACACTCTGGGTTAAACTATACTCAATCAATAATGGATGGGCCACTACGCTCATACACCTTCATTCCTTCTTTTTTCTCAGTGGGATTCCTACATATCATCCACTGAAGATGAGAAACACACAGAGACTGATCAATGTCTCTTTAAAAATGCTGAGCTTTAGACCAACAGAACGCATCTCAGCATGCATCTCTGTTTTCTTGTTTTTTTTTTCTTGCTAAGGCTTGAGAGAGATTCAAACAGATTTCATGAAAAATTGAAGATGATTCAATTTCAGATTATCTCAAGGCAAAAATGTGATGCCAGTCTGAACGATGAATCTGAACGTAATACATGGATGAATTTCAGAACTAAATCAACAGATCTAAATTTGCAATAGTTCTGAAATATCTTCACTTTATTCACACATGGCTCATTCCTCAAATAGGGTCCAAAACAGGGCCTGAAACTAAGGCTGGTACTGACACAAATTTCACAGTGTGATTAAAATTCGATTCAAAAGCCAGATCCAATTCAATTCAATTAACTTATTTTAGATATACACCAGGAGTAAACTGTACAGTACAAGGCACATTTTCTCAAGGAAAAAAAAAATCTCTCAAATAATGCTGTAAACTATGGGAGTCAGTAGGCTCATAATCCTGAAGGTTAAAATGAACTGATTTGTATACAAACAAATTACACTTAAAGAAGTTTTTATAATAATAAAGTTATAATACTAAATGTACAATTAGCCTACATAATTATATTTCTACTTCAATTCGTTTTTTGAAATAAACATTTAGTGGCTGTCATAAAAAACTTGACGGATTTGTTCAAAAATGTTAAATATTGCCCTAAAATTATTATTAATATGGTGCACATATTTAGCAAAACGCTCCTCTTTAGAGTTACTTTTTCTAGCTGACTAACGAGTTTATGGTCACTGAATATGGTTTTTCTGAGGTAAATGTGACGTTGTTTACAAGCTGTTTTATTGACGTCTTTCCGCGGTTAAAACACTGATTGAGCGATTACATGAGACATAATACGGATTTCGGTAAGATGTACTTTATCTTTTAACATACCTTCAGATGTTCATTCATGTTTATTTCGCGCTGTAACTGGGATCTAACCGGAGGAGATGATCATGATCAGTTCACGTGAGGTGCGATTTATTGGATGGGAGGCGCACTACAATGTTCTGTTCATTTAGAAATGAAAACAGGAGAGACTAATGACTTGTAAGGCAGTGAAGGTAAGTTACCTCACGAAACTGATTTCGGACAGTCTTCTGAGGCAGCATAACAGCTTAATGATCTACAGCAAAATAGGTGAGAACTAAACAAATATTTAATTACTACAATAGTAATTTCTCATTAGAAATGACATCAGAAGTGGAAAACGTTTGTCAAAAACGTACATTTACACACAAACTGACCAGCAACCGCAACTTTAAGACGCTATCTTTCTTTTTCTAGCTCAACAATCACTGAATGGAACGCATAGGATTGTGGGATATCAAAGGCAGCAAAGGATACATCTGTGCTGCTTTCAAAAATCAGTCAGATGAAGGTATCTCAGGAGGCAGGAAGTGAAGCTGACAATGGATTCGGACGTGCTTTGATGCCTTCCTACCGTGAAATGTGTCCTGTGAAGGCAGCGTTTCCCAGTTTTCGAGACACAGCCATTGATTCTTGGGATTTAAGAATCGATATCGGTTCGTAAAAATGGGAATCGATTAAAGCCCCACCTGAAAACCCAATTAAGTTGAACTAAATAGTTTATAAATAGAGTCTAAAATAGTTTAAAGCCTGATTTGTGTGATTTTTCTAGCATTAAACATTAAATAAACATCTAAAATAGTCAAAATAATAGTATAAAAGTAGATATAAAGTACAAAAAATAAAATCAAAACAATAGACCCAATTATAAAATAAACTGTAAATGCATATTTAGACTAAATGAAATAGAAAGATCCCCAAATGATGTTACTTCATGTGTTCCAGTCTTCGGTCACATGATCCTTCAGAAATCATTCTAATATGCTGATTTGGGGATCAAGAACATTTCTTATCAATGTTGAGAACAGTTTTCAGCTTACTTTTGTGGACAGCATGATACACTTTTTTTCAGGATTCTTTGATGATGATGATGATGATGATGATGAGATAATTCAAAAGAAACAGCAGTTATTTGAAATGGAAAGCTTTTATAATATTAAAAATGTCTCAACTGTCACTTTTGATCAGTTTAATGAATCCTTGCTGGATAGAAGTATTAATTTATAAAAAATAAAAATTATATATATATATATATATATATATATATATATATATATATATATTACTGACCCCAAACTTTTGAACGGTAGTGTACATTTTTAAAGAATGTTACCTCAGTTGTAATTAGGGAAAATTTATGTAGCAACAGGGATGAATGCAGTTTTTTTTGTGCATTTAAAATGATCTTCAATAAAAAAGGAATTTCAATAGAATGCATTAAATATCAATTAAATAGATAAAGTTAAAATTATGAAATATTATGATTCTAACTGCTGGACACAGTCAAGACGGCCAAGGCCTCCATATTCGTAGAATATTTTCTGCTTATTTTCTGTTTGCTTACTTCAAATGTTTAACTAATCTCATTGTCTAGTACATTTTTTAAGAAAGTTTTACTTTTGTAAAGTGACAATGATTTAAAAACTGTGCGCATGTCACCACAATCTACAGAACCACATTAATTAGTATTTCCAAGCAAAGTAAAACAGGTTGCATTTATTAAACTTGCACTTAAAAGCAGAGAGGGCAAAAAATAAAACGTGCTATTGATCAGCCTGAAGAAGAACATCCAGTCATCAGAGGACTTCTGAACGTCCGTTTCAGGCTTTATTATTGAAGTGTACACAAGTCTGTAGAAACCAAAAGCACTGTCAGAGGGTCACCAGAGGATTGTGGGAACTCAAGAGTGGGTATGGGAGCGTGTGTTACATTTTTTCTTTTAAATAGTTCGCTTAAAGTATGACCAGTATATTCTCACTTACAAACTGTCCTTGCACTAACAGTCCAAAATAAAGAAAAAAACAAAACATTTGGTAAACATTCTCCACTAAAGGCAGTTCCCTTATATATACTGTGATTTCATCTTTCATTTTGTTTACATAAACAAGTTTAATAACATATCAATCAGTGGTTATTTAACAATTTGGGAAAATAAAGAAAAAAAAAGCACAAAAAAAAGGTATACTCTTTTACAAGTAAATAAAAAGATCTTTTCCTGTCTCCTTTGTTTTCTTCAGGGCGCAGCATAGATTTCAGCGGTTCGTCTTGTGTCGGTGGGTGTTAGCGGAATCATTTCCTCGTATTTTCTTTGTTTTGTCTGTCCTCTCTTTTTATGCTATTACATAATTAGATTCTTACATACAAATATTGACAAAAAGATGGCTTAAATCACCAAAGCCATCCAGTCTTTTTTCAATATCAATGGATAGTCAAAGGCGGTGGGCGGGGCTTCAGGGCGGAGAGGGGGATCATAGCTGGCCGTCGCTACAGTGGGCGTCTGGGCTGTCAGTCTGCTTCTCTGCGTCCTGACCAGGCAGCTCTTTCACCATGAGCGACGCGCTTTTCTCAGAAAACTCCTCCCCATCCGGCTCCATGCCTTCAGGACAGGGAAGTTTCAACAACTCCTCTCTGAGCTGAGCTGTGTGCCTCTGCAAAAAAAAACACATGGAATCAGTTTCCAAAACACAACAAATGCCACAATTTACACTTGTATGACTGTGAACACAGTGGTGTACCTTTAGTGCAGCTGCGTGATGAGACATGGTTCGGCCGACTCTCTTATCGCTGCTGTACTGCTGAATATCACAGATCCAGCCCTCGCACTGGGCCATGATCTCCGCTCGCTTCAGATAGAAGTGCCGATGGATCACCTGCACGCATACACACACACACGGTTAGTTCACAAAAAAACAGTGTTCTTGGAAAAGGGAATTGTATATCAGTTCCTGTAGGAGCCCATAAATCAAAACGCAAACATCATATCCAATTTTAGTAGCACTAGAAAACAAATCTGCTGATCTTGAGATTGAGACTCCAGTGACCTATTCGATTCATAAAGACCAGATGACCGATCGCACTGCACAGATAACCAGCAGTCATTGCCTGTCCGCGCATGTTAATACAAACTATGTGACCTTTTCGGTAACAAAGACCATCGGCAGGAAACCCTGAGCTCACACAGACACACACTTCCTCGTAGTACTCTGAATCTGTCCGAAGGTGAGAGCTGACTCACTGGTTCAGCTGCTCACTGCATATTCCTCCTCTCCATCTCGCTTTGTTTTCTAAACATGTCATACAGAGTGTATTAAAGACGCGAGTATCAGTCACACCATCCAGATTTAACACCATACTCAATAGTTTCCCCAGACGTCAGGAGTGGTTCTAAAAAATGCTTAAAAAAAATAAAAAAACCTTTGTACCACTTGAAAAGGATTTCCATTGTACCACCTGTGTTATGATAGTGTTTTTTAGTACATTTTAAAGTATTAAACAGAATTATGATCTAAACAATGTATGCTCTCATCATTTAGTGTCATTTCAAGAACAAAGTCATAACATTACAAACTTTTTGAGAATAAAGTCAAAATTGCACGAATAAAGTTGTGGCATGATGAGTTTAAAGGGGTCATATGATGGTTCTTAAAAGAGCATTATTTTGTGTATTTGGTTTAATGCAATGTGTTTACATGGTTTTAGGTTTACAAAAAAAGTACTTTTTAAAACTGTACATTATTGTTGCTCCTCTATGCCCCTCCTTTCTGTAACGTGTCAGTTTTTACAAAGCTCATTGTTCTGAAAAACGCGGTTTGCTCTGATTGGCCAGCGATCCTGTGCATTGTGATTGGCACGAATACCTTAAGCATCTGATGGAAATGTCATGCTTCTTACCATATTTGGAACATCAGCTCCCAAAGCAAAGCGATATTGACAGATGATAATGTCGGTCCTACCTTATCAATTCGAGCCCGAATCTGATCCGGATGATGCAGATGATGCAAGCTGATCGATCAACGTTGCCAGCACAACTGGACCAGAAAGTATCAGATTGGTAAGTTTGCGTTTGTTATCGTAGAAACAACGGCAAAGACGTAGAAACAGTCTCTGCTCTACCAGGTGCTAGAGACAGTCCTCCGAAAAATGCGCAGCACACAGTCGAATATTTGGGTTGTATTGTTCTGGAACAGTTTTGTAACTAAAGCTTAAGCACTGTTTTCTAATTGTCCCCTCTTTTGGAAGGCCAAACAAAGTAGTTTGGCTTTCGCAACGAAAAAACACTGCGTCTCCACGACATGGCGGCGCCGGTGACAACAATACTAAGCAAGAATAAAAGTTTCGCCTTCTTTCTTTCCGTATACATTTGGGCGGTGTTATGAAACTCTGCCCCCACATACTGACGTAGAGATGTCGGGGTGTGTTTGAATGAAGCGTTTTAGGAAGGTGTGGCTGAGCCTTAACTTTTATAAAGAATATCTCTTTGGGTTTGAGACTTTGAGCTTTGCAACTCTGCAGATCTTATACATGCACAAACAGCTACATAACACTAAAGAGAAAGGAAAACAAGAAATCGCATCATAGGACCCCTGTCAAATTCTAATGGTACGAGAAAGTCAATGTTGAGAAAAAATTTGCAATGTTTTGAGAAATATTCATAATGCTTTTAGAGTAAAATCATAGTTTTTCTTGAATAAAGTCGTAATGTTAGAAGAATAGATTTGTTTTGCAAAAAAATGTTTTGAGAAAGCTGGAATGCTACGTGAACAAATTTAAATGGTTTTTCAAGAATAAAGTTGTAATGTTATGAGAATAAAGTCATGGTTTGCAAAAAAGTCAATGTTTTGAAAAAATGTGAATGTTATGAGAGTATATTTGTAATGTTTTGAGAAAAAAAGTCATAACATTCTCAGAATAAATTTGTAACGATTTGGAATAAAAAAAAAATAATTCTAGTATCAAATCAATGTTTTGAGAATGAAGTTTTTAATGTTTTGTGTAATGTTCCTAGAATAAAATCAAAATGAGAACAAATTTGTTTTTTCATTTTTCTGAACAAAGTCATAATGTTTAGGAAATAAATTTATAATTTTTTGAGAACAAATATATAATTTAACAAAAAAAGATGTTTTGTGTGATTATTCTCAAAAATCTTCAAAATGCATTGAAATCCAACTAAATTAGTACTATATTACTAATTAGTACTAACAACGATATAATTAGCAAAAGTACCATTATGTAATGTCTAAAACATTAAATTCTGGAAACCTAAGATGCCACTTGTTTTTTTATAACTGTAAATAACAAGATTTCTAAAAAAAAACAAAAAAAAAAACAGGTTACACACCAACTGAACAAATGCTGAAAACTCTTGAATCCACATCAAAAGCTCTAGTGGGAAAAACAGCCTTATAAACAGCTTCTGAAAAATCCACCTGTTGTGTCTTCGCTAACACACACAATCTCTCCCAGGATTAAGACGTGCACTTTAACCAGCTTGTAAAAGCGAGACACTGTTTGGATCAAACTTCTGGGGAGAAGACCGAGCGCAGGCGAGGGATTCAGGAATGAGTGCATGTGATCAATGGTCTTGCCAGTGTTGCCATGGAAACCCCGGCGGCCACTGCACATCATTCGCTGGCTCTGAGCTCAACCTCACCGGCTCAGATCACCGGCCTTACATCTCTCTCTTTTGCGGTCTTGCTTCATCCATCCTTCATAAATCTATCTTTCTCTCAAACACAAAAAGGTCAACCACCCAGACATGTGACAGTTACAGCCTCTCCCATAATGCCATGTTTGTTTCATATTCATTCAGTTCACAGAAGATGTGTAATGATATTGGAAAGAGAAAGCAAGAGAGAGAGAGAGATGAAAAAGGGTTAGAAACAGAAATGCCATTTAAAAGAAAATGAAGATGAGCGTAGTTACAGTGTAAGGTTGTTGTGCAGGAGCGAGTGTGTGTGTTTCCTCTCCCTCTTCTGACGTCAACAGCCCACCATTTATTACCCTGCATGACTGGCTCTTTGTGTGTGCGTGTGTGTGAGATAGCTACGTGTCCTGCTGTTTATTAAATCGCATGTGTGTGTGTGGATCTGTGTGGATGTACTACACTCCAAAACACCGTTTCATATAATCCAATGGCAAAAGCAGCGATAGAAATGTTGATTTCAAATTAAAATTTATAACACAAATGTAATATAAGTTATACCATGTGACCAGTGTATGCCTATGTATGTGCTTAAGTATATACACTTCATGAAAATGCTGATTTTAAATAATTTATTTGACAAAGAATTTGTATTTTGGTATAATTGGTATTTATAAAATTGGTAATAAAAAAAAAAAACTATTTCATGCAAAATGTGACATGCTGCATATTTGTGCCAGTAAATATTGATTTTAAATACTTAAAAAATCATTCAACACAAAGAATTGGCATGTTGGTATTTATAAATGTATTTTTTTAAATAACTATTTTACCTAACATTTGCTTGTGCTACATATTTGTGCCTGCAAGTCTAAACTATCATCAGAATCAACTATGAGTGGAGTTTCATTTATGAGGTTCTATCTTCTGTAAGGATGCTGTCTATGTAGGTAGTAGAAGGCAATTGACTAGGTTTTGGAAATTACGCTAAATGTCCATGTGTTTAGGCAATTTAAAGGGTTAGTTCACCCAAAAATGAAAATTAGCCCATGATTTACTCACCCTCAAGTGTATATGACATTTTTCTTTCAAACGAATAAAATCGGAGGTTTATTAAAAAAGTCCTGGCTAATCCAAGCTTTATAATGGCAGTGATTGTTGCTCTGTCCATAAAAGTGCAAACGTAGCGGAAGCATTTAGAATGGTGAGAGGCGCTACACTTTTTCCGTAATTTTAATACGGAAGGCGATCGGCCGGAAGCTAGATAATTTACTTTATAAAGTTTTAAATATGGATATTTTTCTTACAAAAACGGGCTACTTCGCTTCAGAAGGCCTTTATTAGCCCCCCGGAGCAGTGTGGAGCAGTTATATGAAGGACAGATGCACTTTTATGGACTTAAAAAACAGAGCAACAATCACTGCCATTTAAAAGCCATTTATAATTCAAATGGATTAGCCAGGACTTCTTTAATACAACTCCGATTTTATTCGTCTGAAAGAAGAATGTCATATACACCTAGGATGACTTGAGGGTGAGTAAATCATGGGCTAATTTTCATTTTTGGGTGAACTAACCCTTTAAGATTCTGCTGCACAAAACTAACTTCCATCTCCATGTAGATGACATCACAGGTCTCTCTTACAGGAGCTGAAAGCAAACGTCCTAAAGCTCCCATGATTCAAACTGCCCTCAATACCTTGTATTCAGGCCCACACGGAGTCAACACATTTTATACATCAAATTTTATACATCCTCAGCTCCTTGCATGTTTGTTTATTAAACATTTATTAAACAAGTTTCATTATACACTCACCTAAAGGATTATTAGGAACACCATACTAATACTGTGTTTGACCCCCTTTCGCCTTCAGAACTGCCTTAATTCTACGTGGCATTGATTCAACAAGGTGCTGAAAGCATTCTTTAGAAATGTTGGCTCATATTGATAGGATAGCATCTTGCAGTTGATGGAGATTTGTGGGATGCACATCCAGGGCACGAAGCTCCCGTTCCACCACATCCCAAAGATGCTCTATTGGGTTGAGATCTGGTGACTGTGGGGGCCATTTTAGTACAGTGAACTCATTGTCATGTTCAAGAAACCAATTTGAAATGATTCGAGCTTTGTGACATGGTGCATTATCCTGCTGGAAGTAGCCATCAGAGGATGGGTACATGGTGGTCATAAAGGGATGGACATGGTCAGAAACAATGCTCAGGTAGGCCGTGGCATTTAAACGATGCCCAATTGGCACTAAGGGGCCTAAAGTGTGCCAAGAAAACATCCCCCACACCATTACACCACCACCACCAGCCTGCACAGTGGTAACAAGGCATGATGGATCCATGTTCTCATTCTGTTTACGCCAAATTCTGACTCTACCATCTGAATGTCTCAACAGAAATCGAGATTCATCAGACCAGGCAACATTTTTCCAGTCTTCAATTGTCCAATTTTGGTGAGCTCATGCAAATTGTAGCCTCTTTTTCCTATTTGTAGTGGAGATGAGTGGTACCCGGTGGGGTCTTCTGCTGTTGTAGCCCATCCGCCTCAAGGTTGTGCGTGTTGTGGCTTCACAAATGCTTTGCTGCATACCTCGGTTGTAACGAGTGGTTATTTCAGTCAAAGTTGCTCTTCTATCAGCTTGAATCAGTCGGCCCATTCTCCTCTGACCTCTAGCATCAACAAGGCATTTTCGCCCACAGGACTGCCGCATACTGGATGTTTTTCCCTTTTCACACCATTCTTTGTAAACTCTAGAAATGGTTGTGCGTGAAAATCCCAGTAACTGAGCAGATTGTGAACCTTTCTTTCCCATTCTGACATTCAGTTTGGAGTTCAGGAGATTGTCTTGACCAGGACCACACCCCTAAATGCATTGAAGCAACTGCCATGTGATTGGTTGATTAGATAATTGCATTAATGAGAAATTGAACAGGTGTTCCTAATAATCCTTTAGGTGAGTGTATATTCAGTAACTAATATGAAATTTAAATCCTCCACATAACTATGCATATTCCGTCGGTGCGATACATAATTCATCAGTAAGTATGATTCCCGTACGAGTGTCTGTGTTACAGCAGTCTATGCCCAGCCTGGCTTGGTTCTGCCCAAATGACAGCAACGTTATCCCTCCCAACAATGCTCTGGTTGCCATGGAAACAGCCTGTTTAGTGTCCACTGTGGGATACAGAGGTAATGTACCAGCCTCATAACTGCCTGAGGTGGCGAAGCAGCCGCTAGGCATCACATCAAACTCACAAATACCAGCTGAAATACCCATACTAGAATGATGACATGGACGGATAATGCCAGTGTGACTTGTGATGCCACGTAGTCTGAAAAAGCTCCTGAATTGAGTAATCACTCATAAATACACACACATGACCCACATTCCTATAGTTCAATGCATGCTTTTGGTCTGATCATGGAGTTCATGTCTGGTAATTAGATGAGTGCACACTTTTGGGTTAGCACATTCATGATTCGTATCCCTCGTTCAATAACTCAGTATTTTTCACTCATTTATATTCTGATTCAGGCAGCTCCTCCTATCTCCCTCTCTTTTCACTGAGCATATGGATGATTGTTATCTGGTGGTGGGGGCCAAATCAAGGACAAAAGGAAATAAAAAACGAAGAGGAGGGAAGATGAGAGGGTGGAGAGGAACATTATCTATCTAAAAGTGAAAAGAAAAACCATAGGGAAACTCAAAATATGCTGCTGACAGAGGACAAAAATCACCTCAGGTATATATATATATATATATATACATACATACATCCTTGCAGAATCTGCAAAATGTTAATAATTTCAACAAAATAAGAGGATAATACAAAATGCATGTTCTTTTTTATTTAGTACTGTCCTGAATAAGATATTTTACATAAAACTTTTGAACACATTCAGTCAATTTTTTTTTACTTTTTACATTTTACTTTTCACCCAGTTCAAAAGTTTATATACCCTTGATTCTTAATACTGTGTTGTTACCTGCCCAATGTTCTTCAGAAAAAACCTCAAGGTCCCGCAAATTATTTGGTTTCACACTGAGGACTCGTACGCAACTATTACAAAAGGTGAAAACATCCACTGATGCTCCAGAAGGAAACAACGCATTAAGAGCAGAGGATCTTCATTCTCTTCAAAAGTTTTCACACCCCGGGGGTGGCGCTCTAATGTTGATTGACAGGCTTTAAAGGATTAGTTCACTTCAAAATGAAATTTTCCTGATAATTTACTCACCCCCATCTCATCCAAGATGTTTGTGTCTTTCTTTTTTCAGTCAAAGAAATTAAGTTTTTTGAGGAAAACATTCCAGGATTTTTCTCCACATAATGGACTTCAATGGCAACCAATGGGTTGAAGGTCCAAATCAATGCAGTTTCAAAGGGCTTTGAAGGGCTTCAGAGGCTCTGCACGATCCCAGACGATGAATAGGGTCTTATCTAGCGAAGCCATCTGTCATTTTCCGACGTCCGAAAGGTCACGCTAGATGTAGGCGGAAGTACCGCCCCCATGTTTACAAAGCGCACATGCGAAGACTAATACAAACGCCCTTTAGCAAAAAAAGGTAAAACAACGGCTGCGTCCGAAACCTGGAAAATGCTGCCTTCGGAGGACACATTTCAAGGTAGGAAGGCATCGAGGCACGTTCGAATCTAATGTTAGTTTCACTTCTTGTCTCCTGGGATACTTTCATCTGATCTAGTTTTGAAGGCAGCATAAATGTATCCTTCGCTGCCTTTGACATCCCACAATCCTATGTGTTCTATTCTGTGACAATTGAGCTAGAAAAAAAGGTGGCGTCTGAAAGTTGCATTTGCTCAGTTAGTGTGTAAATGTACATTTTTGACCAACATTTTCCACTTCTGATGTTATTTCTAGCGAGAAATTACTAATGTGGTACTTAAATATTTGTTTAGTTCTCACCAAAGCTCTCTCTATTTTGCTGTAGATCATTAAATTTGTACACTGCCTTAGAAGTCTGTCCGAAAATCCGTTTTATGAGGTGCCTTCATGCACAAACGGTGCCTTACAAGTCATTGCCTGATGAGGCAGCGAAGCAACAAGTCAGCTGCCTAGGTTTTCGGACGCAGCCAGGGATGTCGGACGATTTTGAAGTTGGAGTTTTTTTGTATTAGTCTTCGCACGTTTGCTTGGGGCGGTACTTCTGCCTACGTCTAGCATGACCTTTCCACCGTGATTGCGTAATCCGTGCTGTGCCACAGGGTAGCATAAGATGAGCAATTTAGGTTAAAAGTATATAAATTTTTATTTTTTTAAATGACCGATGGTTTCGCTAAATAAGACCCTATTCCTCGGCTGGGATCGTGCAGAGCCCTCTGAAGCCATTCGAAGCCCTTTGAAACTGCATTGATTTGGACTTTCAACCCGTTGGTTGCCATCAAAGTCCATTATGTGGAGAAAAATCCCGGAATGTTTTCCTCAAAAAAACTTAAATTTATTTTCGACTGAAGAAAGAAAGACACAAACACCTTGGATGAGATGGGGGTGAGTAAATTATCAGGAAATTTTCATTTTGAAGTGAACTAATCCTTTAAGTATACACGACACATGCATAGTATTGCCTTAAATGTAGTACTTATTGCCTCCGAATGTTGTTTTAAAATATTACAAGTTTTGGAGGAATTCCAGTGAGAAAAAGAAAGTCATGTCTATTCTTATAACAAACATAAAGCACAATGGAACTAAAGGCTATTCACATAAGCATGCTTAAACTAAAAGATACGAATCCATACGCTAAATTTTACAACAAAAAATAGTCCAGAAAAACAGATTTTTTTATGTTGCAGAATGCCGAACATATTTACAATTTATTATTGATTCAGTTTATCTAGAGGTCTATGTTTTGGATGAATATTTTGCTCTGATATGCATTTTCAGTAATTTATACAAGGCAGCAATATAACAAAATATGAAAAAATGAAGGGGTTTGAATACTTTTGCAAGCCATGTACATGTAACGATATAAATATATAAATATATATATATAATAAATATTGTATTATATAAAAAAAAATGTCTCCAAATTTTCCTCCAAATATTCAATGTCTATACGTGAATGCATGAACCTTTGGCACCCTTTCATGAGCTGACAAGTGTCCAAGTGTATTTGTGATGGATGACATCTAACCTCTTTAAAGCAGGGTGAAGGGTTGCGGATCTGTTCTAGCATGGCCCACTTGACGGTGGCCTGCCGGATGTTTCCGTCATACTCTCTGGAGCTCTGCGTTCCACTCGGTGTGCCCCGGGAACGCTCGTAACCGGGTTCGTTGAAGTATGGCTCAGCCACCAGGATCAGAGACTGGATTGATACCAGCACCTAAAATATATATACACACAAAAACACACAAGTTAGAAATCCAGGGAGGAAAGACACACAGAAGAGGTGAAGAGCACACCGCTCTCTCTGACCAAAGCACTACTGTCCCAGTGCCTGATTTAAATGTATTGATTGGCTGGACACTAACTGTAGCACTAATCAATGGAGACATTTCTATGAACTGCTGGCAGCAGTACATGATCACAAGCGAGAGGAGGGGGGGGGGGGGGGGGGGGCAGCACCTGATCAGATCAATATTACAGGGGGAAACAGCTCCCCTGCCTATTATTTAAAGAGGTATGATGGAGGGGGAGAGGGAGGAGGGTTTGAGATGTGGGCAGATAATTGCTGTAGGGAAACCTGGATGGGAATGTTGTAAATGCTTAATGGTCGACGTGTAGGTGACGGTAATATGACTAAATGTTCTACAAAAGTGATGAAATGAGAGGCAGCCTTTTCCGGCATTACAATGCTTCAGATCGACCAAAAAGAACCATCCTCACTTGTGCAATCGGTATCAGAAGTGAATCCTTCCTTACTAATGAGCATGAGCAGGAGAAACAAGGACAGCTTAAAAAAAACCCAAGGATTATAAGAGAAACTGCAAACGAACAGGGTTTGGCTCACCTGTAGAAAGCTAGAGGTCTGAGGGTTCCATTTCTCCTCGGGACGCCCGTGCCAGGTGTTCAGGATACTTAAACACACCTGGTTGTTCCCGAAGGGTTGACAGCAAGAAGGGATGAAGAGGGAAAACAAATTAATGGTTAAATTAAACTGATTAAAAGTCAAAGGAAGCTTATTAGTGATTGACCGATATATATATCAAACAGGCAGATAAACCAGTCGATATTTTTCAGATTTGGTCATTAGCAGTAAAAAAAAAAAAATTGTAAAAATAATAATACAAATTAAAATTAAGCATAAATAAAACATAATAACATTATTTTTGTATTTCCATTCAGTCAATATTCTGCCATTTTTTACATTATCGCCATGAGCTGTAAAACAAACAAACAAAAAAAGACTTATATAACATTATTTTTTATAATTTACAACCTACTGTCTAATTATCGGTATCTGCATTGGCCACTGAAAAATATGACAAAACAGGAAGTGACACTAACCTTGCCATCGTTGTAGAGGTTTGGATTAAAGCGGACGCTGTGGCCACCAGTGGTCTCTAGATTAACCAGAGGAGGGGAGTTTGGGTAATCTTGTGGGAAGTAGACGTCAAATTCAAAACAGCCATTGGCATATGGTGTGTCTGCGGGCCCTGTTATCAACACCTGAGAGAAAAAGCAGGAAAACAGCCATTAAACACAGCAAGCATCCATTCATTCAAAGGTGACAAATATTAACATGAAAGCATTGTGTTGAACAGCACAGGAATGATTGTGCATGTCTAAACCATGTCTATACAGAGAGCTAGGGAGGATGTTGTTCCGATACAGGCAAAGAGACGTTTTCTGCTTCCCAGAGACAGAGTGAGAGAGAGGCAGATCGGAGGACTGTAATGCCATCCAGTAAATCTCTCTCCACTGCAGGCGGTGGAGCTGCACTCAGGCGTTAAGACTGTTTTGACATGACCATTCAAACGCAACACTAAACACACACACAAAGCTGTGCTCACACAGCTCACAAGCTCAGTTTACTATTAATGTCCATTAAGATTGTATGAAGTGTGGAGGAATATAAAAAGGCCTGGCCCACTGTTAGGGGTCAGTGTAAACAGACGGAGCAGTGAGTGACCAGTCTGACTGGGGCTCAGCCTGTGGTCTGGCCTGCCCGAGACATAAAGCTCAAGCCAGACACATTGACATTTACACACATAGAGAGCAGCCCGGGTCAAAAACACATCTCAAATGTCATTAGGAAGAGTGTGTGCACTCATATGTGTGTGTTAGAGACCAAAGGACAGCAAGACAAGCAAGTGACTGCTGTGATTCATTGCGGTTCTTTTGTCATCAAGCAGAGATCGAAAGGTTCATGTTGACCCACAGTAAACAGCAAGGCTTAAGTCTGTCATGGTCTGCTCTCATAATTAGCACTGACATCCGATTCTTTAAATCATGTAATTAATCAATTCACATTATTTAAATCATTAACTTGTTTTAAATTATAAAAATTAAAAATATGTATGAATAAATTTATAAATAATTTATCTCATTTGAATTATAAATCAGATATAATCATACTATCAGACCTCCATGGATCAGACTTGTTTGTCCAGCACATCCCACAGATGCTTGATTGGATTGAGATCTGGGGAAGTCAACACCTCAAACTCGTTGTTGTGCTCCTTAAACCATTCCTGAACCATTTTTGCTTTGTGGCAGGGCACATTATCCTGCTGAAAGAGGCCACAGCCACCAGGGAATACCATTTCCATGAAAGGGTGTACATGGTCTGCAACAATGCTTAGGTAGGTGGTACGTGTCAAAGTATCATCCACATGGATGGCAGGACCCAAGGTTTCCCAGCACAACATTGCCCAAAGCATCACACTGCCTCCACCGGCTTGCCTTCTTCCCATAGTGCATCTTGGTGCCATGTGTTCCCCAAGCGACACACTGCTGGCGCTTTTGGCGGTGGACAGGTGTCAACATGGGTACCCTGACTGGTCTACGGCTATGTAGCCCCATACGCAACAAACTGCGATGCACTGTGTATTCTGACAGCTTTCTATCAGAACCAGCATTAACTTCTTGAGCAATTTGAGCTACAGTAGCTTGTCTGTTTGATCGGACCACACGGGCCAGCCTTTGCTCCCCACGTGCATCAATAAGCTTTGGCTGCCCATGACCTTGTCGCCGGTTCACCACTGTTCCTTCCTTGGACCACTTTTATTTATTTTTTATTCTTTATTTATTAGACATTTTAAATGTTTAACTAATTTACAACAAAGCCCAATCCTTGGGCCACTTTTGATAGATACTGACCACTGCAGACCAGGGACACCCCACAAGAGCTGCAGTTTTGGAGATGCTCTGACCCAGTTGTCTAGACATCACAATTTGGCCCTTGTCAAACTCACTCAAATCCTTACGCTTGCCCATATCTCCTGCTTCTAACACATCAACTTTGAGGACAAAATGTTCACTTGCTGCCTAATAGTGGGATATACCACCCACTAACAGGTGCCGTGATGAAGAGATTATTCACCTCACCTGTCAGTGTGCCTGATCGGTGTATATATGTAATTACAGAAAAATTATAACGAGTAATATATTTTAACTTGTTTGAATTATCACTATATAGTTATTAAATATATCATTATCATCTATATATTTATTCAATATAATGCCATTAATCATGCTCATTCATCTGCATTTTGCATATATTGTTATAATTTGTGTTATAATTCCTCCACAGAGTTTCAGTTATTTACAAATGCTTTGTGAATCAGTGTGACAGAATCATCAAAAAGAACCAGTTTAAAAGCATGATTCGTTTACAAATCTGACTTCTCTGCTAATAATGTAGGTAACTGCATGAATGCTTCTGGATTAAATCTTATCCGTCTATATGAGATATATTCTGGTCCAAAATTGGTGCTTTTACCCTTATTTGGCCTAAATCGATCTGTTTTACTAATCTACAACAATCTAAATAAAAGAGTTTCAGTGGAGGGGCCGAGTGTGTATCCATACCTTCATGATGTCGAGGCGTTCTTCATCGCAGCGGACAAACACACTGGAGGATGAGGAGAGAGGGAGAGAGGTGGAGAGCGTGACGGCCTCCTGCGCTAACCGCCGAGCACGGGCGGCACTGTTGGCATCGCTGGCATTCTTCACCTGAGACAGGTAATGGTAGTTGACCTTAAATACCAGCTTAGAGTCCTCATCGTCACACACCATCTCAAATGTGTCTGTGGAAGAGACCACACACGGAGCGTTAGTTATCAGCAGTCAAAATGACAATACAATACAATAAGCCTGAAAGATATCAGATTCAGGTTTATCATATTTCCTCCAGAAAAAGCTATACTGTGTATTCTGAAGGGTCTGTTCTGTGTGAGTCAGTGCAGACCTGTTAACAGTCACGTCAGTTGAGATTACCTCATTCGTCTGAGGTTGGGATAAATCATTTTTGGCAGAACAAAACTCTTGTCATCAATCAGAGCAAAGACAGATGAGAAATGACAATAAGAAAAGCCATTCTACCAGCAAGATAACACAATCCTCCCCATTTCAATTCAGATGCACTGTCCTCCTTCAAATATTTGGTGCAGGAAAAAAAAAAAGCAGCTGAAAGGAAAACAGCAATTTCCATCCATTCACTAACTTTGTATTTGGAACAAATGCAGAAAAAAGGGTTTGTGATCATGAGTTAATGAAAAGCTAATAATTAATTAAATGAAAAGAATGTTAAATAAAAAAAAAAAACATTTAAAAAACACTTACTAAAAAGATTTTATTTTAGAATATTTTGTTTATGTGACCATTAGGCAACATCAAATAACCATGAATATATTAATGTGTTAATGTGTTGTGTTGTAAAAAAAGGATTCACAAAAGTTTGTTATGCACCTATCAAACGCACCAATATTAAAATTCTGACTGATACCGCTAAGTTGTTAAATATTTTCATGTTATGACCAAAAAACAAATAAATGGATAACAAAAATTCTAAACAAATGAATTTAAGCATTAAAACATTATAATGTATAATATAAAGTGTAATATTTTCATAAATAATATTAAATATTACAATATGATGTAAAATATTCATTTTGACATTTGCTATTAACAGTGTTACTAATTATTAGTGTTTTAAAGAATAATTTAAGTGATAATTAGATGATGGCAAAGATAATCTAATAAAAATAGAGGAAATTAGTAGAATCAATAGAATATTTAATATCGCTGATACTGATGACTTAAAAAATATTGGTCAATCACCAATATGAAAGCAATATCCCTTTCCTGCATCCCTAAAATATTCAAAATATTGTGTAAGACGTTTAATAAAATGCTTAAAATTTGAGTGTAAAATGATTTTATTGATTCAATTCTATTATATGTGCTCTCTAGATGTCTTATCAGCCAGTAAAAACGCAAATGTGACGAGCACCAGCAAAGACGTGTAGTTCCAAGACTCACCAAATTGTAGCTTCTTCATTGCTGCTGTATATTTCTCCTCCATTGAACGCAAGATGGACAGCGGTTTGGGCCTTGCTGCTGCCTTCTTGGAACTCTCTGCCATCTTCCTCTCTGAGAAACAGAAGACAGACACATCAAAAAAGTGTGTGCATGTGTGTTTCAGAGTAGCTTGAGGAAGGAGTGTTTGAGTAGGTCAAAAGTAACCTGAATGCATCTATGTAGCTCTGCTCTCAGTGAACAAAACATACTGCTAAAAAAAAAAGCCCACATTTTTTTGACTTGATAATTAAAGACTCCCAATGAGATGCATTTGACTGCAAATGTGCTACTTTGATAAATGACAATAAGCACGAAACGTCATGTTGTTACACAAATGAGTCGCTGCATTTCTGTTCCCCCAATTCAGATTGTTATCGAGAGAGCGTCAGACTAATGACAACGACACCAGCAAACCATCACCACTCCAGTGAGACATATTAGACCTGCAGATGGAGGCTGTTAGCGTTACAACACAATTAAACTCACTATATTTAAGAGCTTTATGGCATTTCCGCCCATTCCTCAGTGGGCACAGACACATGTCCCTCCCCACATGCACATGCACCGTGACAGCCAATCAAATTACCATTGCATTTAACATGGCCGATAATGGCTGCGCTTTGGATATGTGCCACATAAAATCCAACCGACATTGATAGCTTCACTTACATTAGCGCACGCTACTGATGGCGATATCGATACCGAACTACGAGAAACCACTCTCGACCAATCAGACACCCTGACTGCGCAGTCTCTTGCACTTTTAAAAAAAGATGGAGTACTAATTAAGCAGTTAAATGGGGTGGTAAGTGTAATGTCTCACTGCTCTTATCATATAGATTTTCCTTATGGATGGTGACAGCGGCATTGATCCACCTCACCACGTTTAACGCCCCTTTCATTCACTCATCATGGAGAGAATGAGAGCAAGAGATACCCAAGGGAGGGCATCTCATAGTTAGTAGATGTAGATGTATAGTAATGGCAGAAATTCCCATAAACCTGATGACCACAAGGGTTTCTGCCTAGGAACAAGTGCTCAAAGGTTTAAATTTCCCTTAGCTTTGCCCTGAAAATACACCCTGGTCATGAGTAAGGGCTGTTGGTTCAAATCTTAAAGAATTAGCACGACATTTAAGTCTAGTCTGACAAACGAAACTTCCCCAGCAAAACTGACTCTCCATTTAAAAGTCCTTACAGTACGCAATCAGGCTTTAGAGAGCCTCTGGTGTGGCTCTGTGCTGAAGAGCCGTTTCTCTTTGGCTTATTTTGTCAGAGCAAACGGTCACTCCATGTCCCTCTGGGCTCTCAGATAAGCAAGGAGTGTGTCTTCAGCCTGTGAAATGCGCACCATCACTCTCCTGACTGACCACTATACATCCAGCACTGTCCTGCTTTCACTTCTACTCTGATTCAAATTCTCGAGCACCTAAGAAATCATGCCTTACAGAGACACAGAGCAGAATATCTATCTATCTATCTATCTATCTATCTATCTATCTATCTATCTATCTATCTATCTGTCTGTCTGTCTGTCTGTCTGTCTGTCTATCTATCTATCTATCTATCTATCTATCTATCCATCCATCTATGTAAACACAAACTACCAATTTAGGGTTGTTAAGATTCTTTTAATGCTATTGACATATCTTATGCTCACCAAGGCTGCATTTATTTAATCAAAAATACAGTAAAAAACCTGTAATTTATTCCTGTCTTCAGTGTCACATGATCTTTCAGAAATCATTGAAATATGCTGATTTGGTGAAACAGTAATTCTGAACAGTTGTGCTGCTTAATATTTTTGTGCAAACCATGTTTTTTTTTCAGGATTCTTTGATAAAGTTTAAAAGAACAGCATTTTTTTGGTAACAATTTAAGTCTTTATTGTCACTATTGATTAATATATTGTAATGCATGCTTGCAAAATAAACGTTTTTTTTCTTACGGACCCCAAACTTTTAAACGGTACTGTATAAATTGTACCCAAGCATTTCATTTGAAATTCAGTTGGACTAAATTGTGAGTGCAAAACCATCCCAGAATGCTCTTCATGAAGTTGATGAACAGGGAGATGGAATCTAGACAAAAGGGAACTATGTTGAAGAAGATAAAATATACTATGGCTTTGATTTGTTAAACATTTTATTGGTCACTAAATTTCCCTATGTCTATTTGTTAGGGGTGGGATGAGATCTTGTGCCACGCGAGACTAAACTGTGACGAGATTTCTCGGAAAAGCTGTCTCGCGTCATATTGTCATGACGGAGTGTGAGGGTGAAGTTAGGATAGAATATGCCAATGCTACGTTTACATTACGCCTCCACTCTAGTTTGCTTTTTATAGAAATAAAAACTATTTAATTCAGGGGGATAACAGTCGCTTCAATTCCATCAGCTCATCTAGAACGAGCTGTTCGAGTCGTACATAGTGCGCAGCACTGATCACGTGACGAGAAGACGAGCGTGTGTCACATGTTAGTGGACTAGACCTTGGTGGAGGATTCATTGCGCAGCAGAAGCATCAGACTTATATTTAAAAATGCGCATTTTCAATAAGTTTTCACGCAAATAAGTTACAGCTGTTTGAAAGCGGCTCCCTGAGGCATATCTCCCAATGTGAAAGCTATCTTGTTGTAACCATCTCTTAGCTCTGTATCATGCTTGAAGAAAAATTTGGTCTCTATTTGCACTTTGAATATGGAGTACTTTGATTATGGTTATTGTTTGCACTTAATATCTATGATCAATTTGTGGGAAGGAGTTCAGTTAGGAGGTCAAAAGAAGCTCATGTACAGTTCTAAGGCCTGAAGAGACAATCATACAGGAAAGAAGCCAGTCAGTTGAGTTTTTGGCAAAACCTTTACAGTGCTTGAGTATAGTTGTCTTTTACCGCATATGATAATTCATACTTAAAGTAGAACTGAAATGACATTCATTACAAGATGATGAGTTAAAACATTTCAAATGCACCTGCAAACAATTTTTCTAGTCATGTATTTCATCATTGAGGATTTCTTAAAAATACTATGTAAAAATCTTGTCTCGTCTCGTTCTCGTGAACCCAATCTCGTGCCTCGTCTCGTGAGAGAAGTCTCGTCACACCCCTACTATTTGTGTATTGATGACTTTATTGTTATTACGCTAAAATGTAGAAAATTATAAAATAAGTCACCATGTCCAAACTGGTAATCAAAGTTATTAAAAATTTAACTGCTCCATGATAATTTGATAAACAGCACCTAATGGAAGCATTTTGGGAAATAGTAGATTTTTGAGGTGGACTTTCTCACCGTGGTTGGCCTGCCGTAGGTTGGTGGTGGCAGCATAGACGATCTCTGCAGTCTTCTGGATGTCAGGAACCAGCAGCGTCAGACCTTCTGGCTCGGGGTCAGATGTCTCAGCCTTCATTACCCCTTTACTTTTGTCTTTCTTTGACCTAAGGTAGACAAAGAATCATAATGGGTCACATTTCTGTAGACACTATAACCGATTAATTAGGGGTCTATATTTGTGCTTGTATGCATGTGAACATGTGAAATGTTTCATTGCACATTTAGTGTTGTGTTGAGTGGACCACAAAAATGGCAGAGAAAAAACAACTGCATGTCCTCAAGACAAGAGCTTCTCAACCTCTCATGTCCCCAACCCTGAAACAAACACACACGTTGCTCGTGAGAGGAGCTAGTACACACTAAATACATCAAATGAGCAGCAGATCGTGACTTGTCCCAAAGTAAACCATTAAAAACAACATCCAGCTGTCTTGCAGCTAAGCACAAACCCTCACAACATGCATCTTTCATTAAGCAGGAGGAGAGAAAATGAAAGAGAGAAAGAGACAAAGGAGAAAGGGGACATGAAATCATAAATGTCCTTTACCTACAAGTGACGCAGAGGAGAGTAATTAAGATGGCGCCATCATTTAAGAGTGCATGTATTATTTTAATTTGATACACATTTTAAAAAAACATTTAAAAATTATACGAATAAAATCCTTTAAAACTAAGTTTTAAGTTGCAAATTAAAAACATAAAACCTTTTTGTAATACAAAACATAAAACAAACAAAATGTAAATATTATTCCATGACAATACACCGCTAAAAATCAAATTCATAATTTGTTTGCATTGGATCCAGTGAAAATAGTGACAAAAACAATTCTGAACTACACTATATTGAAATGGACAAGTATGGAACAGCAAAAGCTCATGTCAGTGTGAAGGTCAATGGAGATTAGAGGCTTTTCGGGGGCAACTGAGGAGCACTGACTGATCTAGCAGTCATTTATCACCGTGTGTTACTCCTCTGGTGAAACAATGGTTTTGACTTATGGCTATAGCATCAGGTTACATCTTGTGGTTTTTGCATGCAGGTCAGAGACAGTGAGTGTCACAGGGTGAACATCAATCCATCTGCATTAAATCCGTCCGTCCTGTCCCTTAGTGTGACCGAGCAGTAGACTGTGTGTTTGTGTATGTCTAAGGGAGAGTAAGAGCGTACCTGAGGCGGTTGGTGTAGGTGTCCACGCAGGTCTTCATCTTGGCTAGTAACATGCCAACAGATGTCTGACACTCGGAGTGCTCTTCATCCTCCTCTTCTTCGGCAGTGTCTCCTGATAGCGGCAGGAGCAGAGGAACCAGGCTGGTGCAGGTGGAGATGGCCCTTAGCAGCTCCAACAAAGCACGATACAGGGGGACGTGACGCGCCATGTCCAAAACTGCAGGAGACAAAGAGAGAGACATTACGTATGGAGACAGGACAGTTATAAAGGACAAAGTCGATTACATTTCTTAAAAGACCAAAGGACACAAGGGACGACCTGCAGGCATGCGCACACACAGTATAACCATATGGGAGAGTCATCTTACACCCATCTATTGATGGACAAAGAAGAAAATTTGTGTCGCACCTGCTTAAAGAGATAGTTTACTCAAAAATAAAAAAAGATTTTGTCAGTAAATACATTCACAAAATATATTTGATGTTCCACAGAAGTCAGTCAGTCATGCAGGTTTGGAACAAATCTTCTATTAAGCATGCTAAGATGCCATAAGGACCACTGGTTTGAGGCACTAGGGCTCTTTGTACATGTATTTCCTGTTTGGAGAAGGCGCGATAATCCTTTTGTGGCACGACGGAGTCTTAAAGCCAGAACGAGGACAGTGAGAGAATAGAGGATGAGAGGGAACGAGACAGAGAAAGATTACTGAGGGTCTTCAAGCAAAACGCTATAATCAGACTCATATTATCAGTGTGCAGTGAATGTAAGGAACAGGAATACCGTGTGCATGTTTGTATGACTGTGTGTGTTTTTAAGAAGAAAGAGGAATTTCAAATGACTAAAGGAGCTCCTTGAAATGGTTTCATTTGAGTGTGCGCCCACTGCGAGGACAACATAGATCAAAGAGCATTTAGTGTGCGTGTTGTATCATCTCAATGTCAGTCTATGTTCCAGAGTCTCCTCATGCTGCCCTTCAGTTCAGACTGTTTCTCCTTCACTCATCTCATTTACAGACTAACTGATTTACTGCACACCAATCCTCCTCTCTGCCCCTCTCTCTCCCTCATCAGACATTCAGCTCCATGCTGGATTGGGTGGATGATAAACAATGTTAGTGAGAGCAGAGAGGACACATACGTCAGCTCCCTTGCCCTCCATTGCTGAGCACAGAGAAGAGTAGAGACAGAGGAAGAGAGGAGGGAGGACACGACAGGACAGTAGGATAGAGGAGAAGAAGACAGCAGACACGGCAGAAGGAGAAGAGAATAGGCAAGGATGGAGGAGAGAAAGCAGATGACATCAGAAAGGAGTAGAAGAGTGAGTAGGAAGAAGAAAGCAGGAGAGGAGATAAGTAATGACAAGCGGAAAGGTGACTAGAAAGGAGAAAGGGCAAACAGAACGGAGGACAGGATATCAGAGAAAGGAGAAAGCAGGAGAGATCAGGAAATGAGTACAGAAAGGTGGAATGGAGATATTGGGGGGGGGAGCTAGAGAGTAGAGGAGAACAAAAATTAGGGGAGGAGACTGAAAGGAGGAAAGAAGATGAGAAGACACAAGAAAGAAGGAGAGGAGAGGACAACAGAACGTAGTAGAGAAGCAATCAGGTGAGAAGACCAGAATGATGGAAAGGAAATAAGCAAGGAGAAGAGGCATAAAAGAGGAAATCAAGAAAAAAATTTGACAGCGGAAAAGACAAGTACAAAAGACAGGAGACAAAGGAGAAAACAGAAAAAAGGAAACAGAGAAAAGACCAGAAAAATGGAGATGAGCTCTGAAAGGTGGACAGGAGAATAGAGGAAGAGAGAAAGCAGGAAAGATGAGGAGAGGAAAGACAAAGAGAGGAGGAGAGGAGAAAAGATGAGAGGCAAGTGGACAAAAGGAGAAAGCAAAGGGAGGAAAAAGCAGAAGAGAAGACCAGAAGAAGAAAAAAACTGAAAAAGGAAAAGGAGGAGAAAAGAGATTATCTGACTATAGATAATACTACAGTCTCACATCAAATCCATCCATTCCCTCTTCACCAGGAAGAGAGACTGAAGGTCACAGGTCATCTGGACTCTTATCCATAGTGCTTTAAACGATTCTTCATTTGTACCATAAGACCTTTGTGACTGACCTCTCCCCCCATCGGCTCACTGTCTATGAAAGATGTTAGCCTCAAACACAAGCTCCGTGCTCTGTGTGCGTGTGTGTGTGTGTGTGCGTGAGAGAGAGAGAGAGAGAGAGAGAGAGAGAGAGAGAGAGAGAGAGAGAGAGAGAGAGAGAGAGAGAGAGAGAGAGAGAGAGAGAGAGAGAGAGAGAGAGAGAGAGAGAGAGAGAGAGAGAGAGAGAGAGAGAGAGAGAGAGAGAGACTTGTACACACTCAAGAGACATCAGTTTCCCATAGTCTTCAAAAGAAATACTCTCCTCTAATCAGCACACACAGGTCACAACATTCCTTAGAAAACACACGAATAAAGGTTGAAGACAAAAGCACTGACTGGTATATTGATAAGCAGGGATTAGCCAATCAAAATAGTGGTCATTTACATGCCTTAAAGGTACAGGGGCCTTTTAGATTCTGAGGCCCCGTTTACACTAGTGCGTTTTAGTTTTAACTTTTGCTACGGTTACGTCTGTCATCTACACTACTCTATTGTTTTCGAACCTCGAAAATGGACACTTTTGAAAACGCTGTGGTTCGGTTTCAGAGTAAACGGACCAAAACGGAAATTTTTTTAAAACTATGGCGTGGCTGCCCACATTATGTTACCTTAACATGACAATATCAGACCAGGGCAGCATTTCTTAAAAGCATTGTACGCCTAAGTTGACAACAATTCAAGTTTACACGGAGACAGAAATTTCGCTTTGCTGACTTTGTGGTCCTTTTTAGCAGCGCTGTGCAGTTAAACGCTGCATTGTATAATACTGCAGCTGTCTACATGCACAAGAGGCAACGGTTTACACTTGTACGCGCATGCCCAGTGTGCATGAACAGTCATGTGACATGCATTTTCGGTCATGCAGTGTAGACAGAGCGTTTCTGAAACGCAATGGACATGCCAGTGTAGACGAGGTACGTTTTCATTTTAAAACACTGTTCTAAAACAAAAACACACTAGTGTAAACAGGGTCAGAAAGTGGAAAAAGGTTATACACTACATTTTTTGTGCAAGAAACCTCAATAGATATTTATAAGTGGACTTCAGAGAATGTGTGGCCATTTACAGAGGAGGAGGAGAACTGGCACCCCGACTGAGCCTGGTTTCTCCCAAGGTTTATTTTTCTCCATTATGCCACCTGATGGAGTTTTGGTCGCCTTTGGCTTGGCTTGCTCAGTTGGGGACACTAAATTTTCGAATAAATATCCAAATAAATTTAATGACTAAACTAAATTAACTATGTTAACTACATTACTTGAATATATATGATAATTGAAATGACCTAGATGACATCACAGTTTTCTCCAGAGCGGCTGTACAGCCGAATCAAATTCTGTTGCATTATTTTCCTGTTTAACACTGTGAAGCTGCTTTGAAACAATCGGCATTGTAAAAAGCGCTATATAAATAAAGGTGACTTGACTTGACATGCAAAAGTCACCACCCTTTCATGTGTACTTTGTTAAACATACGAAGGTGTCCAACTTAATATTTTCATCCCTAAATATGCCTTGGGTAACTTAATCATGACCGTTTACACTACTGTTCAAAAGTTTTTCATGTTTTTGAAAGAAGTGTCTTATACTCAGCAAGGCTGCATTTATTTGATCAAAAATACAGTAAAAACAGTAATTAAAAATTAATTTAAATGAATATGTAATTTATTCCTGTGGTGGTAAAGCTGAATTTTTAGCATCATTACTCCAGTTCCTGCACAAATCATTCTAATATGTTGATTTGGTGCTCAAGAAATATTTATTCTTATTATTATCAATGTTGAAAAGAGTTATTTTTAATTAATACTGCTGCTTAGTATTTTTGTGGAAACCATGCTTTCTTCAGGATTCCTTGATTAGAAAGTTTAAAAGCAGCATTATTTCTTTTGTAACATTATAAATGTCTTTTCTGTAGGGCAGTATAATACGAGGCCCCATTCACACACACCAGAGAGATGCAGTACTCAGAAGAAACATTTTAGGGGTATGCAGTGTGTGTTCTCAGAGCATGTGCTGGAAACTCTGTCACCATGACAACAAAGATCTCGAGGACAGGCGGGACAAGACACACCAGCAGCAGTGCAGAAACGCACACTCGCTTTTTGCCTCGTGGGTTAGTTAAAATTTAATCTGGTTATTTACAATGTGCAGAAACGTAACTGTTAATGACATGCAGATGAAGAGAGCGAGACAAAAAAATACTGTATATTGTATACAAAAATTGTATACATGTGCGCGCGCATTTTTTGGTGTGTTTGACGTAACACTAGCCCACTTTTGTTGAAGTAAATCAGGTTGACAGGAGTCCGATTATAAATGTCGCTTTGCAGAGTGGAACTGGGCCTGGAGTCTAATGACTGACACAAAAATCATGCTTCCCAAATCATTTAGGGCACAAGAGTCCTCCTCCTGTCTGGAGTGCGTGTGTGTGAATGAGCGAGCAAGCAAGAGAGAATCCTTCACATGAGGGCCGGCTGGAAAGAAAGATGTGCAGCAAGAGCTCAGAGAAGCACTCTATCAATAATGCAACAAGAATGAGGAATAAAACAAGACGAGCGCTGCTGCATCTCCCTTTCACACTTCTGCATCTCTCTGGCAGAGACAACACTGAGACGCAAGACATGGACTGATGGCACAACTGGACCACTGCCTCAATACACTGAAGAGAACATCTCCTGATCCATGTGGCAAATACATGAGGAAAATAAAATAACAGAGACTGAAACAGGGAGAAAGAAAGAGGGTTTATCACCACACCTTATTTTAAAGTGCACCTAGACCTAGAAAAGTTTCTAGAATAAAGATGCTGCAATATTAAACTTCTGCCTGAAACTGATCAACTGATAACTAGTAAAAGGGTGATATTAAAATTCTATACTATTTTGTCTAAACAAATAAAAAAACACACTACAAATCAATGCTACGATTGAATTTGTCTCAAAATTGATATTTTGAGATCTTCCTGAGTATATAAAAAAAATCAATTCATTATGACATTTGCTAAATATTACATTTATTTATACACTGTTATTGAATTATTAGTGTTTTAAATATTAAATTGAAGTGAGCATTAGATAAATGGCAAAGGTCATTTAAATGTAAAATAAAGGAAATAAGCATGAACAATTAAATATCCAATATTGTTCGATATAAAAAAATGCTTCAATGCTCCACCATGCTTCACTGTAGGGATGGTATTGGCCAGGTGATGAGCGGTGCCTGGTTTCCTCCAGACATGACGCTTGGCATTCAGGCCAAAGAGTTCAATCTTTGTTCCATCAAACCAGAGAATTTTGTTTCTCATGGTCTGAGAGTCCTTCAGGTGCCTTTTGGCAAACTCCAGACAGGTTGTCATGTGCCTTTTATTGAGGTGTGGCTTCCATCTGGCCACTCTACCATACAGGCCTGATTGGTGGAGTGCTGCAGAGATGGGTGTTCTTCTGGAAGCTGAAATGCTGGAGCTCTGTCAGAGTGACCATCAGGTTCTTGGTCACCTCCCTGACTAAGGCCCTTCTCCCCCAATCGCTTAGTTTGGTCGGACGGCCAGCTCTAGGAAGAGTCCTGGTGGTTCCAAATTTCTTCCATTTACGGATGATGGAGGCCACTGTGCTCATTGGGACCTTCAATGCTGCATAAATTTTTCTGTACCCTTCCCCAGATCTGTGCCTTGATGCAATCCTATCTCGGAGGTCTACAGACAAATTCTTTGAACTTCATGGCTTGGTTTGTGCTCTGACATGCACTGTTAACTGTGGGACCTTATATAGACAGGTGTGTGCCTTTCCAAATCATGTCCAATCAACTAAATGTACCACAGGTGGACTCCAATCAAGTTGTATAAACATCAAGGATGATCAGTGGAAACAGGATGCACCTAAGCTCAATTTTGAGTGTCATGGAAAAGGCTGTGAATACTTATGTACATGTAATTTTTTCGTTTTTTATTTTTAATAAATTTGCAAAGATTTCAAACAAACTTCTTTTATATTGTCATTATGGGGTATTGTTTGTAGATAATAATTAGTTTAATTCATTTTGGAATAAGGCTGTAACATAACAAAATGTGGAAAATATATATTACGGATGCACTGTAAGGTACAGAAATGTAGAAATTTAATGTAGAAATAACTAATATTTAAAGGGATAGTTCACCCAAAAATGAAAATTTGACGTTTATCTGCTTACCCCCAGGGCATCCAAGATGTAGGTGACCTTTGTTTTTTTTCAGTAGAACACAAATTAAGATTTTTAACTCCAACTGTTGCAGTCTGTCAGTCATATAATGCTTGTGAATGGGGTAAAAATTCTATGAGAGTAAAAAAAACATGCACAGACAATTTCAAATTAAACCCTGCGGCTCGTGACAACACATCGATGTCTTAAGACACGAAACGATCAGTTTGTGCGAGAAACCGAATAGTATTTATATAATTTTTTACCTCAAATACAACACTATGTCCAACAGCCTTGAACGTGCATCACTTCCGGTAAACTACGCCAGATCGTGTGGAGACCTCACATACTGGAAGTGATGTCTGTACACGTAAACGACGCCAGATCGTGTATATTGACCTCCCTTACCGGAAGTGATGCGCGTTCAAGGATGTTGGACAGTGTTGTATTTGAGGTAAAAAATTATATAAATACTGTTCGGTTTCTCACACAAACCGGGTTTAATTTGAAGTTGTCTGTGCATGTTTTTTTTTACTCTCATAGTAGTCTCATCCCATTCACATGCATTATATGACTGACAGACTGCAACGGTTGGAGATAAAATCTTCATTTGTGTTCTACTGAAGAAACAAAGACACCTACATCTTGTATGCCCTGGGGGTAAGCAGATAAACGGGTAAGCAAATAAATAAAAAAAACATTTTTGGGTGAACTATCCCTTTAATAAATTTTTTTTTTTAAAAGAAATACTTTTATACAGCAAGGGCACATTAAATTGTTTAAAAGTGACAGTAAACACAATGTTAAAAAATAATTATTTTACAAATAAATGACTTTCTTTTGAACTTTATATTCAAAGAATCCTGAAAAAAATGTATCATGGTTTTCAACATTGATAAGAAATGTTTATTGAGCAGCAAATTGGCATATTAGAATGATTTCTGAAAAATGACAAAAAAAAATTATTAGTACTATAGTCCATTAAAGAAACTTTCACTTCTTGTCCCAGTATCACACCAAATTTAACAGCATCGGCAGAATGAGTCGAGATTCAAAATGCCACTCTCTCGGGATTTATTCCAGTAGACCCCAGAGATTACAGGTGAGAGAGGCGGCTCTCAGAGTTACTTTAAACACGTGAAGTCAGCCAGCAGACACTTTGGTGCCCTGACAATCTGATTGTAGGCATTAACATCGACACCCTCATGAGAAAGTGGCACCATTCCAGACGTTTATGTACAAGTTTCTTATAGGAGGTGTCTGTGCTGCACAAAAGCTATAATTTACAGAAAAATAGTCTCGTATCTGATGGAACCATGTGCCAGCACAGGCTGCTTATGCACAAGGATGTTTGATTGAGCTAATGGCGACGACCACAGGGCTGTAATTTTCCTCTGCAAAGCTGCTATAAAAACCTCAGCTAACGGAAGGATAACAAAGCACACTCTTCCCTTTCTGCATCATTTACAGCCACTAAATCATTCAGAGCATTTCTCTCATCTGAAGAGGAATCCGTTTCTCAAGCGCTCTAATGACATTGTGTCTGTCTACCAATGAGGGCAGGATTTTGGACAGCGAACTGACCAACTGATGTAAATAAAAAATGTGACTGGCAAAAATGAATTTTCAGCAGCCATTTCTCCAGTCTTCAGGGTCACATACTCCATTAATCATCCTAATATACTGATTTGATGATCAAGAAACATGTCTTATTATCAATGTTTAAAACAGTTGTCAGTTAACAGTTTAACAGTTAATTTTCAGGACTGTGCGATGAATAGAAAGTTCACAAGAACAATTGATTTGAAATCCAAATATTTTGTAACTGAATAAATGTCTGTCACTTTTGATCAATTAAATGCATTCTTGCTGAATAAAACCGAATGGGTTAACACTAGTGGCCTATGACTGTGTGTGCCTGGTCTGCCATGCCGAATGTCTTAGCTCTAGAAACGCGCAATATGTGTTCTCATTAACAAAATATATATGTTGCAAGCTGATAGAGATGAGAAACCCAAGTAACCACCTGAGAAAGTATCATAATTGATCATTTGATGTATAATTGACATAATCCTAATACTTTATTGATAAGTGATTAAGTGACCATCTCTCTGTGGTCATTAAAAATCCCAGGATGTCCTTCGATAAGGAGTAGGGGTGTAACCCCGGCATTCTGGCCAAATTTGCCCATTGACCCTTGTCCATCATGGCCTCCTAATCATCCCCATATATACATACGATTAGCTTCATCACTCTGTCTCCTCTCCACCAATATGGCTGCAGTCGCATCATCCAGGTGGATGCTGCACATTGGTGGTGGTTGAGGAGATTTCCCCCTTTCATGTAAAGCGCTTTGAGTGTCTAGAAAAGCGCTATATAAATGTAAAAAAGGTGCGAAGGCACCTATTGAAACCGTTGCCGTTCTTATTATTCTTCTTCTTCCTTCTTCCGCCAAGGGAGTCTATGGCAGCCCATAGAACCGTATGGTAAAAAGTTGTGAAATTTGGCACACTGATAGAGGACTGGCCCAACATTAACCACACCAATTTTTGAGTCTCTAACTCCATCCCTCTAGCGCCACCACCTGTCCAAAGTTTTACTCATATTTATGCTAATAACTTTTGAACCGTAAGGGCTAGAAACAAAATTCTTTTTTCATCCCAAGGTACGATTGCACCATATGACGTCATTTTCTGTCATGAATATTTTCCCGTTATTTTGAATTCTCAAAAACCTACTTTTTCGAACTCCTCCTAGGCCGTTACTCCGATTTTCACGAAAATGAAAACAGAACATTATCAGACCGTGCAGACAAAAAGTTATGGAATTCAAGTTGATTCGTCAAAACGTTTTTGATAAACGCGCGAACAAATTTTACGTACCGGTTGCGGAAATACACTTAAGGCTATATCTCCGCAACGCCTTATCGTATTCAAACCAAACTTGGTACATGTCATCACAAGCATGACCTGAGGCAACATGCAGCGTTTCGGCGCAGCGCCACCTACTGGTCCGGAGATAGGAAAAATGGCTATTTTTGCTTATAACTTCTGAACCGTTTGTCCAATCATAAACGTGGTCTCGTTAGATTCGGGACGTCATGCCGAGTCGACTGATATTTTACCATATCGGCCATTTTGGCTGTTGGCCATTTTGAATTATGTGCTAAAATGCTGTATTTTATGAACACATGAACGGATTGTTACGAAACTCGGTATAGGTCATCACCACGATGCCCTAAAGGAGCCTGAGAAGTTTCAAAACAGCGCCACCTAGTGGAGAATTTTTTTCCCCAAATGCTTATAACTTTGGGTGTGGTCAACTTATTTTCAGAGGAGTAACTTTTTTTATCTCCTGAATCCTTGCCGTGTCCAACGATACCAAACATGCCAGGTTTTGCCTTATGGTTTGTGCAGCGTTATGATTTAGCGCTTAAAAAACATTTGCAAATATCTTCGAAACCGTTATTCCGATCGAGACAAAACCAGTGTTGGAAACACGTAATACTAGTTGATTAACAATATGTCTCAGTCCAAATGTCAAAATGTTGATAGGAAGTGGCAAAAAAAAAAAAAAAAAAAAAAAAAGTTGCCCATGGGTCATTTTTTATGTTGTTATCGATATAAATGTCTATAACTCCTAAACAAAATGCAATACTGTCACCAAACTCGACACACATATGTATGGGCTCATTCTGAGGACACTTAAAAAAATTTTTTGCCTCTTGGTGGTGCTATAATATAACAAAACATGAAATTCCCATCGACTACAATGCCGTATTATGATATAAAACGCTAATGCTATATTTTACCAATGCATTGGTGTATCATTACAAAACTTGATATTTGTCATCAGCACCATGCCTTTAAGGTACTCAAAAGGTTTGCGAGACAGCGCCACCATGTGGTCCATACTTATAATGATAAGGCCTCTTGAGGCTATATCTCTGCAATACCATATTGCCACCCTACTTTGACATATTGACAGCAAACTTTGCATGCGTCATTGTTCCCTTATTCTGACCCCCCCACATCAATTTCGTAACTGTGCCACCTATTGGTCGAAAGTGATAAACCATTAAATCATTATTATTGACTGTATTTATAATTTTACAGCTATATTGCTAAAATCACCTTAATAGGTCTTTAATGGCTCATTGTTACAGTTGGTCTGACACTCCCAGCCATGCTGGCATGTCTTGTCTTTTCTTCTTTGCGCTTGGCCCCGATAATGGCTGCTTGCAGCTATATTTATTATTATTATTATTATTATTGCTGAGATGATAAAGAAAGACAGGAGTGTGCTTTGACAGTATGTGCAGCTTAGATCAACCGCACATGTTAAGCATAGCTAATGAAAACATTATCGTTGAAAATAAATGAACAAATCTTTAGAGTTATGCAAACAGAGCTAAACATGGTAACCCCATTGAAAGCGCAAATGCTTATTTCACGTTTACCTTTTCTCATATCCGTACATTAGACAGCGTATCCTCACAGCAATTACATTCAATAGACCGCTTGCTGCTACAGCTTATACTGTATGCTTAGTAAATTACACCACAAGCTTTAAAAATAAAGCTTGGGTTATACTGTTTAGGGCTGTTAATCGATTAATCGCATCCAAAATAGAAGTTTGTGTTTACATAATATATCTGTGTGTGCTATGTATAATTATTATGTATATTTGAATACACACGCATACATGTATATATATATTTATATCATTTATATTATATATATAAACATTTATTTATAAATATATTTTTTAAATATACACATGCACGTGTGTGTATTTATATATACATAATTATACACAGCACACACACATATATTATGTAAACACAAACTTTTATTTTGGATGCGATTAATCGTTTAACAGCCCTAATTATTTATTTGGCTATGATTACTCATTTAATAAGCAAACCACGCAATATGCAATGAGATATGGAGAAAAAGTGTTTACTTATCTTAGATGTTAATTTCAGATGCGCTGCAGACTGCTAACAGCAAACCTATTAGCTTGCACCATCTACAGTTTCATGCCAGAACTATGTATTACTTTCTTTAAAAAATAAAATCCTATTGACCAAACACTTTTGAATGGTAGAAATTAGAAATTGTGCCTACATCACCAACATAATGCAACAAAAAACTGTTTTAAGACCAGCATTCAACAGTCCACAAAGCAAAGTCAACTAAAGTCTAACAAAGCTAAAATAATCTCGAGGTCCAGTTACTTTCTGTGACTGCTTCATTTTAATGACCATGCCATTCCTGTCCTCCCATCCTTCCTTGCGCTCCTCCACTCTCATTTCTTTATCCAATTTAGCTCCCGTGCACCCATATAGGTAAAAAGGGGTATCTATATCTCTCCACGCAGGAGGGCATAATTAATTTTGACAAGCCCTCTGAATGACATTTGGCATTTTGTGTGGGTACACACATGCTGTCAAAGAGCTTTGTAGAGAGGAGAATATGACTTCACAAAGGGCACCTGTTCAAATGAGCAGAATGAAACAGGCTGAACGTTATTACAACCCTTCACTACAAACATCTTACGAAAAAGAAACAGTACACCGGAAAAAAAAATCAGCAGGAGAAAACTAATGTATCGTGCAGATTTTGATTGTCAGATATGAATTGTGTGCATTGTTCAGAGTTTGTCCTCTAATGATGATCTTGGTGGAGATTTAGAGAGGAAAAAAATGGGAAAAGGCGGGAATGTGCATCGGATGAGTGCACACACATCCATTAAAAGGTTTCCGAGCCATCACTCATTCTCTCTGTTTTTGGCGTTTGATCGAGGGGAGTAGGAGTGCATCCTGCAGGATGTTGCGGCAGGTTTGAAAAGCTTGACAGAACTGACCCAATTCACTACTGTCCATTTCTGTAAGTCTCTGCAGAACCTTGCTCAAGGTCTGTATTATACCATCCACTGCTGTTTTAAAAGCTACATATAAATAGACTCAAGATTTAAGACTAGGGGTGTATCCTAATGACTGCCACTGAAAATTTAAGGCCAAAACTGGTTGAAAAAGCCAATAATCTGTTAATTTTAGCAGTTATTTTGAGATCACTGTTAGTTTTTTGTAACCAATAATAGTGTATAAATATAATATATAACTTCTTGGCTATTTATTTAAAATTAAAATGTTTATGATACATAAAAGCTCTATCGTTTTATTGTTATTGCATGGAAAAGTATATTATTCAGAATTTAACCCTGGAAGAAGAAAATATAAAAATAAATAAATAACTAATCTGTAGATCTAATACATTATACATTTTTTTTTTAAATTCTGTGTACATTTTTCATGAAACCATTTTAAGAAAATTACAGCATAATCGAATACAAAGATGTAAGGATTTCACAAATAATTCCAAATGATCAGATTCATATTGAATATACTGCATTATTTTGTGAATTTTATATTGAGTTAACCTCTATGCTACAGAAGTGCATCAGAGGTCAAAGACGGCAGTCTGATCTTAAATGATTATAACAATATATTAATAGAAGATCAATATTAGAACACAAGCAGATCTTCAAGTCAGCACAATCTGCTCAATACATTATGGTCATACACGTACAGTAATGAGATCGCTCCATAATCGCCCACCACCGGCTGTCAGCTTGATGATTATATGATCCACAGCTCCAGAGAGAGAAAATTACAAACAAATAAATGAATATAAACAACGGCTCATTGACAAGGAACTCCACTTGGAGCAGATGAAAAAAAAAAAACCCTGCCTCTTTCTTCATGGCTCCTAACCTGCCGGGTTCATTTTGATCCGTTTTAAATGTTCTGGCACGGCGCTGAGAGCCCAGGACCGAGGGAATTCACCCACAGATAATTTCATTTAATTGGACTGTGCGATAATTTCTGCACATTATGGTGACTGAAATGTGCCGATACTAATTATCAAAGAGAGAGAGAGAGAGAGAGAGAGAGAGAGAGAGAGAGAGAGAGAGAGAGAGAGAGAGAGAGAGAGAGAGAGAGAGAGAGAGAGAGCGGGAGAGAGAGAGAGAGAGAGCGGGAGAGAGCGGGAGAGAGAGAGAGAGAGAGAGCGGGAGAGAGCGAGAGAGAGCGGGAGAGAGCGAGAGAGAGCGGGAGAGAGCGGGAGAGAGGGAGGGGGTTGTCCTGGCATGAGACATACTCTCAAACAATTATGTTGAAGATGATTGAAGCAAATAAAGGTCATATTCTACCATTTTTTGGTTAAAGGATTTTATAACCAAGAATGTGTCAATACACACACACTCACACACAAACACACAAACACGCACACCATTTGCACCTCTGGAAGCATGAGGATGAAACACTACACAGGATGAACTACAGAGATAAAGTGCTTTAACATTGGAGAAACAGCTAATCCACAGAAAAAAAATATAGTTTAAAAAAAGTTTTTCATAAATTTAGGGTCCAAAAATTGGTTCAAGTATAAATGAAAACATTATAACAAATAGTGAATGATTCAATTATCATGTCATTATTATGTCACTCCATAAAAGGAAACAAACAAACAAAAACTTTCAACCCCTCCCTTCCAACCACCTGGCTCCATTTTCTACGTAACACCTACTTTTATCAAGATTCAAATCAATTTTTAAAGACTAAAATCAATAAAAATCTTTTTCTTCTTTGAAGAGCCTTTTCACTCACAAAAATAACATTCCAGAATTGGATTGCAAATGCTGTTTCAAGATTCTACAGTCAACTACTTCCTCTCAGACTGGTACAGTTGTGCCTATAGGTATAGTCTTTTATTGACCTCCTGTAATTGTGCGCCAGCCCAGAGGTCAGGATTATTTCAGATTGAAACAGTAAATAATTGATCCGGCTTTGCTGAGGTCCGAGGGCTGCTAGAAGTAAACCAACTTATTTATGTAGCACATAACACTGATATATGATTTTATCGGACTGGATGTGGCAGAAATGGAGTGTATACAGACTCTCTATTCTCCCCCTTCCATTAAAATGTTAATGTGGACAATGAGGTTGATTGTTTATTAACACACACCAATGGACAGGAGACCAGATAAGGGCAAAGAGCAGGATGGACAATCATAAAACGCATAGGGGAAGGAATGGTCAGATGTACACAAGGAGGTGGAGGGGGAAGGTAGTGTTGTATTTTATTTTCAATGATGGTGAAAAAGGAAACAAAAATCATGCTTCTCAAGGGTCAGAGTGAGTCAGTGTTCGGACACGCTGTGCTCAAATTAGCTTGCATTTTTCGAGTTGAGCCACTGTAGACGAGGATTACAAGAAAACAAGATGCCATTTCTTCACATTTCATCTCCAAAGCTGTCAGGATTAAAGGCCACTTAAATAACATTTATTTACAGTGAGGGGCCCGTGATAGAGATACATTTCATTTCAAATGTCAATGTGATCATTTTCTAAACTGTCCAATGAAATTTATATTCTTAAATTTTCCTCAAAAAATGCTTTCTTGAGTTTTTATTTAGTCTTTTGATGTTTTACAGTATAATTATCTAAAAAATCATTTTATCTTAAAATAAATGTACTTGCTGCATAAAATATTAAGATTTTACCTTGTTACCTTGAATAAGTCTTTTGTCTTTCTGAACTGGCAGAAGGTTTTTAACTTGTTTATGCTTAAAACAGGAGAAGAAAAAGGCCAGTACAGTAGACAAAATACACATATTTTAAAATGTGTGCTTTGAAACAATTGATAATGCCTTTTTAAGTGTTGCTTCTCAAGTTAATTTATTTTGTTTCAGGGACTTTTAAACTGGAAATTTAGACAAAAACACTAGGGATGCACCGTTATGAAAATTTTGGCCGATACCGATAACCGATAATTCTTTATGTTTGAAAGTCGATAACAGATATATTGGCCAATAAATCTAAATACAAATTTTAATAAACTTTGAGAGCCTGATTACAAAAACAAAAGGCTCACCATTAAAAGCCATGTCCCAAACACTTCAACATTAAATCAAATCTATACAGTACAGTAGCCTATTTGAACCAGTGTAAGATTCTTAACTTTTCAAATTAATTTTACACTTCTATGGCCAACTTACTTTATTAAAAAAATGGTAACACTTTACAATAAGGTTTAATTTTTGTTAGCATTAGTTAACCAACAATGAAGGAACAATATTCTACAGGATTTATTAATCTTAGTTCATTTTAATCTCAACATTTTCAGATCCAAAGTTGTGTGTGTTAACATTAGGTAATGCACTGTGAATGGACTCAATAAACACAAACATTTTATTGCTAACATTAACAGGTTATTGCACTCTGTTTGTTCGTGTTAGTTAATGCAATTAACAGATGAGACCTTATTTTTAAAATGTTACCAAAAATTATATTGCCTAACAAAAAATAAAATAGCCTACCTAAATAATGCAAACAAGTCATTGGACATCATTACTTAGGCCGCATATAAAGAATCAAAATGCATGTGCCATGCATGAAATAGCCTCTGCACGACAATAAGGAAATTGTTTTAATCAAATCATATTGTTGATGAAAATAATGAGAACAATAAAAGTGCTAGTTATTAATAATAACGCTTCAGTGTTTTTGAAAAAAAATTTTTTTTTTAATATTACAGTAATAGTAAACATCTTTAATTTATAACGTTGCTGTTTGAGAGAGCGCGCTGAAGCTGAAGAGAATGAACAACCGTAAACTGAAGTGCTTATAAGGTTAATTAACAACTAAATGCATCATATATGAGAACAATCAGATATTTATACAAAATAAATATAATATTACAACTTATATTTGCACAAAGTCACGCACACTCTTGCCCTGTTTGAGAGCGCGCGCTGAAACAGAAGATGATCACCGGTACAATGTAGCGCTGCGGGTTAACTCAACGAAATCAATCAGAAGTTTATAATACATAAACTTAATATTGCGACTTATATTTGCTTAAAATGACGTGAATGCACAAGCAAACTTGACTATACTAGTTATTAATGATGTGCATTTCTGTTTGAACTGCGGGCTGAAGCTAAAGACCGGTACAATGAAGCGCTTTACTGCGTTGTTCATTAACTCAACCAAACGCATTCTATATGAGATTATATACACAGAATAAATATAATATTACAATTTAGAATGGCACAAAAGGCTGCGAATGCACAAGCGAACTTGACTGTGCTTGTCATGAAGGTGTAACTCCGTGGACGCGCTCTTCCCTCAAACGCGCTGAAACACTACGTTCTTTTACAGTAGTGTTCTCATTATAATTTAATGTAGCTTATATGTTAGACTTGTGTTGCACATAACTGTATCTTCCTTTTTGAAGTGATTCCAATCCTATTTCGAGCAATTCAAACCCCTCATGGCGGACAGCACGTCTGAAATTGTCTCAGCTGAAGGAAATAATACATTATCTATCGGCTTGAATATATTGGTCAACTTTTCTTAACGGATCGATAACGATAACATAAAAAAGGATCATTTATTGGCCAATAACGATATGTTGCCGATATATTGTGCATCCCTAAAAAACACTCCTTTTTTTTTTTAAGTGTGTGTAAAATCAAAAAAGTACAATTGCTGTACTTCCTCTTCAAAAAAAAAGTGTGTGCATTAACCTGTAGTAAAGAGACAAGTTCTGAAACATTGCTCCTTGGTGCACACACAGCCATTGCAAGTTCGAGTCCAGCTCATTTCCAATCCTTTTATCCCTAATCTCCTCATCATTTCCTGCCTACTCGCAGCTGTCATTGCCAATTAAACAAGAAGAAAATGTTAATGCAGGCTTTTATGGTCTTAGTATTCTTCCTTAAGAGTGTACTTTCTGAAAAGGACAGGATAAATAATAAAAAAGCCGGAAAAATTGCTGGGGATCATCGATAAACACAAAACTAGGACACTTCATGTCAGTTTTATGTACACATGTGATCTATCAAATCCCAAATATGCCAAATAGCCACCATTGTACACCACCTCTCCATTTGGATGCTTCTCTTCTCCTCATCTCTCTGTAGCGCTACATTGTTCTTGGCAATAAAGACATTTGACGTGTGAGCCTCCTCGCCGCCCACCCTCTCGATCCCCCTTGTTCGTTCTGTTTCCGCGGTTACCAGTCGCTCTGCTTGGTTATGCAATGCACGGCGCTCTCTCAGGCTCCGAGACGGGACCTATAACCACACGACTGCCATCGGCTACGGACAGAGAACAGCAGGGTGGGGAGCTCGCAGCCGCAGGTCACCAATCTCATGAGCGTCCGGAGGCATTTGCGTGCATCTGTAGCGCTTCTACACCCACAGCAAAAGACGAGTGCAAAAGAAGAAGGGAAAGAAATCGTGGAGGAGGGAAAGGAGAGAAGGTGGGGGCCGGTGTTTGTTATAAATGCTGAGACGCCTTACTTTCAGATGCTAAAAGGGTCAGATAGACAAGAGTGACAGCAGAGAACCGAGAAGTGTATGACACTGAGAGGGAGGGGAGAGAAAGGAGGGGAGGAAGAGAGGGATTTTTTTAAAGGGGGATTTTGGTAAAAGGAGAGAGAGGGAGCATGGGAGAGGGAGGGGAAAGGAGTGCAGGAGCGGATTTCTCTGAGCCCCCCTTAAATGAAAGGTGTAAGTCGTTCAAGCTAAGAATAAAAAAATAAACAACGCTGGGAAGGAGGATAAAAGAACTGAATGAACGTGGAACAAAAGCAAGGGCTGGTGATACAGGAGGAGGCTGGAATACTGACACAGAAAGAGCGAGAGAAATCCAAAGGGAGAAAGAAAGAAAGAGAGAGAGAGAGAGAGAGAGAGAGAGAGAGAGAGAGAGAGAGAGAGAGAGAGAGAGAGAGAGAGAGAGAGAGAGAGAGAGAGAGAGAGCGCGAAGGGGAGGGACGTTGGGGACTGAGATTGTTGTCTGCGTAACGCACACGGCTCAAGGAGATGCTGTTGTAGACCTACTCTTTTTCCTTCTTTCTTTCTTTCTCTCTCTCCACCTCTCAATTTCTCTTTTCTCCTCCTTTACTATCTCGGGGACATCGGATGCTTGGCCAGCTGGCCCTCATGTTGCCGTCAGCCCAGATATGCCTCTCCTGTGATGAGCCCACAGCATGCTGGATCTTCCTCCAGATCTCCCACGCCGTAGGGTAAGACTCCCTGTTTTCTTCCTATACATTCTATGTTTCCCATCTTGCTTTGTCTCCACCATTTGTGTCAGTCTGTCTAAACGCTTTATTGTCCACTTCGCCGAACTGTATGTTTGGCCCCAAGCTTCTTATCGGGTTGATGTTCTGGTGCCTAGCTGTAAGAACCTGGTCGTATATGCTTTATGTGTGAATGTGGCACCATGCTAAACCATAGGCTAAGAAAAGATGGGACGAGAAAAGAGATATCGTTTAGTGTGCGTGGCAGAGGCAAACAGAGAGTGAGAAGGTTTAAACGTACAGTAAATCATCTCAACTGCCGAGAGTCGCCCTGTTGTAGCAGCTCCGCAGGGAAATATCATTTTCTGAGGGGGAAATCCATCACGGAGGTGGGGGGAGACATCCTCTTTTGTGTTCATTACGCCACACTCACAGCTGGGCAATCAGTTGAGAGAGAAATCTCACCCCCTGTGCCACTCCACTGAGCGCTCGGTCTGGCCTCTAGATGAGCACTTCTGGTGGACGTCTGAGAACATAAGGGGTGGATGGGCCGCATGGAGAAACGCAAAGAGGCTTCCATATCTTGTTGATTGTTTGTCTCACGTTGCTCTCCTGCTCTCCACAGATAATCACCCTGGAGACAGAGGTGGGGGGGTCAGAATGGGGACGACCACCGTCAGCATAGAGGAGGTTCGGGCGCTAGAGGGAAAAGAGGAGCGAGAGGAGTCCATCTTGGCTCTGCTGGGGATCATTGGCACCTTCTTAAACCTCTTCGTCATCGTGTTTGTTTACATTTACACCACTCTGTGAGAAGGACCCACAGGTTGGAAGCAGGTGGAGGTGAGAGGCGGGGTCCAAGGGAGATATGACAGCAGAGTGGACATCTCAAAGAGAAGAATGTGGAAGATGACACTGGGCTGCTCGGAACGGGCAGAGTGACCTCTGACCCCATGCGGATATACATCAATGCGATGGACATCTGCTTAACACAGATCTCTGGACACAGAGAGAACAATTCTTGGATACGGCAGATTTCTAACCTTGTGAGACGTGATCATGGGCCAAGAGATCTTTCATTTACCTGGCTATGGGAATTACTTCGAGCACTGCCTAGTTTCCATTACAAGGACACATGTATGCAGAAAGACCCTATTGGTCAAACACAAGAATGTCATAGGGCAACGGAACAACTCCCTCTGAACTTATCCACCAATAGAAAGAATTCTGCAATAAAAAGGAAAATTGGAATTATAAAATATTTTTCTATTAAGAACAAAAAAGAGAATGAGACACTCCAAGAACCAACTGCAGGTTCGAAATGCTAGACCTTATGGAGACAGGCTGTTCTGTGACATTTGGACACTTTTTCACTACAGTTCCTCCTCCTTTCTGACTGGTTGAGGGAAGATAAACAGACAAATATGAGTGTGTTTTCGCTCTGATTTGAGTGCAGTGTCAGACATGTTGTTTCTGTGCAAAGGAAAACACTTTTGTATCAATACATGATTACATACTAGATGTACTGTGCCATAGGGAATCTGATCAATAAAATGATATTCTATGAATCAGGATGTTGTGAATGACATGCATGCGTAGGGAAAATGCTTTATTGCTTTAGCTACACTAAATGGTCTTGTTTCAAGAAGTCCAGAGTTGACCAATCACGTATATGCTGCCCCTGCACGTCTATAAGTGTGAGTCATGCATTTGGGTTTTTGAGTGTTAGTAGAGCTCAGCGAACCATAAGGAGAGGCTGGTGAAACAACAAACAGTTGCGAATAGCTACAGAGTGTATTACTCCTCTATTTTTATCTGTCTGTCCCAGTGGTGATAGAGGTGTTTTAAGCCTTCTGAGATCACAGAGGTTAATTTTCATGCCACGTACGATAGAGAGGGGTCGAAATGGCTGATGGGAGCTTCATGCATGAGAATGAGGCATCAGAATGCCCTAAACAGCCTCCGACTTACACACCCCCCCCCAACCAATTCAAATACAGCTGAAAATGTGTGCATGTGATTGATTTTTCTTTTCTTTTTGTGTCTCTGCGTGAGAGAGTGAGTGTGTTTGCCCTCTATCTCTGTGTGTTACAATACGTCACACTAAAATGTGCTCAGAAAAATCTGCCTGTGGAAATGTTAGCAGGGTTTTACGCTTAGTCTCAGGTCCCTCAATAAATTCCAAAGCCACAGGGCACTGCTGTAATAAAGGCCTGTGCTGTAAATCAGCATGTACCTGCAGGGCTTATCATCAAATACAAATCCCCATTACAATGGCTCTTTGTAAACCAGCTCTCAGACCAGTGTAAACCTCTCTACCTGCACTCAGATCAGTGTGAACAATTTACACCAGCTCTCAGATCAGTGTAAACTCTCTAAACCAGTTCTTAGTTGAGTAAGTCAATTTACATGCACTTTAAAAGTTAAATTTCAGTTGACTAAAACAATAATTGGCCTTTTTAAATGTAATGTAAAAGCTTTAATCTGACTGATATTGAACCATTCAGTTTTTTTCTGCCAGAATAGTAAGACTAACAGACATAGATAATGTGATTGTAGCTCAGTTTTTCTCCCGCATGTACACATTAATCAGACTACATTTCACCAAAGGATAGAGGATTCTTCAAACATTCAATTGTGCATTATGTCAAGTAAACTTGGAAATGGCGATAAAGACTGTAGCTCAATTATAACTGTACATGTATACGTGCTTAGAGTAAACCCTCTATATCAGCTTTAAACCCTCTTTCTCAGATTAAATTAAACCCTCTACACCTGCAAGAGGCGCCTAGTATAGCCACCTTTGCCAATCCTAAGAGCTTAATCAAACCTCAAATAAAGCAAGCATTTCCAGCTTTTTGATGGACATGGCCTCCTGACATACACGTATGAATAAGGAACTTATGATTCAGTTCAGATACAGCTTTGCAGGTGTAATGCAGGGGGATGTGTGTGTCCTGGGGTCAACAATCCTGTGCAAGCCCCCTGCGTGAGGTTACACGTGACACAGTGGTCAAAGACATATGAATCACAAATGCTTTACACATCTCTGCTCTTCACAAGCCAACACATCAACACAGAGACACGCTCGCACGCGTACACACACACAAAATACTTAACATATTACTTTTACCACCTTTCGCACAGGAGCTCTGTTCCAAACACTAGTGAACTGCTTCTCTGCTTCTCTCTACATAGGCAGCGTCCTAACCATCATGGATCTTCTCAAATGACTGATTTGGAATGCTCTACATAGGCTACAATTCAAACAAAATGTTTGACTTAATGCTTGACTTAGGAGTTGAGCTGCATGATTCTGGATAAATTGAGAATCACAATTTTTTTGTTTCAAACAAAGATCATGATCCTGAACAGACAACTAAATAAAATAACATGTTATTTACTAGAGGTTCTGACAAAATGTAAATTGCTGCACTCTATTTAAAGTGTTTAATGCATATAAATGAATGATTCAATGACTCACTCATAAATACTTCACTTGTTTCATTACTGGATGAGTCAGTGTTTTTTGAATGAATCTCTTGAATGAATGATTCAATGACAAATCCATTTTTAACAGGTCACTTGTCACCACCTAGTGGGTGTAACAATGTAATTGATACAATCTTTATTTGAAGCATCAAGTTACTTTCAAAAGGTGATTTGCTCTATTTTGATCACTTCCGTAGACATCAGTGTTTATATCCAAACTATTAACTTTTATCCAAGTACTTCTGTATAAATATAAAGATTTGTAACAGAAATAACGATATTGTGTGGTTGAAAAGACTGTTTGTGAAGCTGTTTCACACCTATACATGACATCTGCTCTGTCAATGGCTTAATAGACAGGCGAATCGAGATCGGAATGAGATCGCGTGGTATTTGAATCATCTTTTAATGATTAATCGTGCAGCTCTACTTGGGAGACAATAGAGTTTGACATTAGAAAGTTGTTAAGCTTACAGCGTGATCCTCGAATAAGCATAAAAATACACAACTAACACAAACATAGATCAACATTTATATTGATATTGATCACCCACCAACTTTTCTCAATACCTTCTGGGGTTGCCTACTCTGTAAAGAATACAGTCAACAGTGCCTTGTGAAGCTGAACAGCTGAAATAAAGTGGCATAATTAGAGTGTCTACCTTTTCAAAGGCCTTAACTTTAAAAAGCGCACAAATTATGCCTTAAAATGTCTCCGTAGGCAGAGCACTAGATTTTGAAACAAAGAAATGGTGATGAGATGAATATAAATAGTGTTGGAGTGAACAGGGAGCCATATTGAGGGGGTGGGAGAAGAGAGGAATGAGAGAACACCGTGATAATTTCTGTTTACACACAGGGAAAAGACTCTAGCACCTCAAAAACCTTCCCTACTTAATGAGTGCACCACGTCAGCACTGTTTCACACAAACACACGCTAACATTACACAAGCCTTACAGCATATGTCAGGGGTGCCGTGTGTAGGCGAGTGTGATATCCCTGTAATGAAAATAGCTTTCAGGGGACTATGAAATAAATGGAAATAAACAACATTGAAGAGGAAATGCATGTCATACAGAGCTGCATTTACACAAAAACTTGACCTTTTGTTCACAAACTGATAATACCAGGACTGAGAGGGGTATTATTTTCTTGGGGTTTTTTTCGTCAGCTAGCTAGCATTCTAAACGAATGGATACATACTAGGGATGTGCCAAGATTAAAATTCTGGCTTATTTTCATGCTATGGCCAATACCCAATATTTTTCTGATTTTAAAATTCTATACTAGTTCTTCTAGTAGATAAATAATAAATAAAAACAAACAAAAAATAAATTGTTTAAAATGCTAAAACACTTTAAAACTTAATGCTTGGATTTTTTTGTTGTGTCTGTTGTCCAACATCACAGTTTCAGATTCAATCCCTCATTTTAATTAGGTTGTCACTCCCGAAACTCTTTCATTGTGTACTTGCCAGCATGAATTTTTTTTTTAAATTATGAATGCGTTATATCAGAAAGCGACCAAAGAGCGCTTCCTTTAAGCTGATATAATTTCAGTTCAGCCGCAGCGCAAATCTTGTTATAATCAAAAATCTGTCTATACTGCACAATGAATCAATGTTGAAAAGAACAGCATTTATTTAAAAAATAAATCTTTTGTAATATTATAAACTATAACTGTCACTTTTGATCAATTTAATGCATACGTCCTGAATAAAAGTATTAATTTCTTTAAAAATATATATCTTACTGACCCTAAACTTCTGAACAGTAGTGTGACTATTCAATATAGACCAATGAAAAAAATCAAGTTCATAACTGACATGATAAGAGTATATCATGCATCCCTAATATACTCGTCAATCACCTTTCACATAGTTGAGACAGTGTGACAGCAAATTTGGCACTTTCTCTTCTGGCTGATATAAAAGCAGCTTTCTTAAATGCTGTTATCTTAAATAGTTTACATTGTTATTGTTTACTTTCCAAACCCAAGTGAAAAGAGTCCATTTCACACAATTACAACACTGACTACACCTCAGAACACCCCTGCCCCCCAAATTGTAATAGTACAGCCCAATTCTCCTCTCAAAATCTTAATGTAAATCATAATTCTTGAATTTTTCAACTGAGAAGCAGCGCAAACAATTTTTGTACTATTCATCAACGGTAAGACCGTCAGATTAGCAAAAAGTTCTGTAAAAATATGCAGATGAAGTGATGGGAGTCGGGAAAAGAAGTGGGTTTGATAATACCTCTGGGGAAAGAGAAAGGATGGAGCTTAATAATGTTTGAGAGAAGGTATGAAATGAACGTGCCAGCAAGAGAAAAGGAGTTTGGACAGACTGCTGGAACCTGTGTGTGCCAGACCAGACCTTACATCCTCAATGAAAATAAGTGTGCTTGTGGCGTCCACATACAGAAAGAGCTCTATACTGTAATCTTGTACTCTTCGTTATTTGTCCCTGGGCTGTTTCTTAATGCTTTTTGGAAGCAGCAGTCCATCTCTTCTCATCTCTTCTCCCTCCCGTTCATCAGGTGGATGGGGTGTTATTACAGCAGGGGTGATCTGAGACACTAATTTCCTGTTTCACTGCCACAGAGACAGCTAAGGATCTCAGGGCACAAAATACACACTCTTTGTGTGCGTGTTTCTCTCTCGCAATCTTTTATTGGCTCAGTTGTTCATGAGAATGACCAACTGCTGCTCCCCCTGCTGGTTGTGCGTGTTTAGAGAGCAAACTTTTGTGTGTGTGAGTGTGTGTGTGTTGTTCTTGTTGATTTGAGTCAGATACACCATGCCAATGTAGGGTTGAAACCTCCAGCTGATATCTGGAGCTAATTACTACACTCATCGTTTTATCGGCGCTTATTTAATTAAGCCAGAGAGAAATAAACACTCGCAGTGCACACACACAGTGATCACACAACACCAACACACCGCTGTCTGGTTCTCTATAGCAACAAAGTAGTGTTTGTTCACAGCTCTTAATACAAAGGAAAAAGTTTTATGAGTTCGTATTAATTGAGATACTACAGGAAATATTTTGCCTAGATTCAAAAATTCTTAAACCACGGACTACAAGTGAACTTAAAAAAAACCTACCATTGTTTGTCAATTACCTTTACATAAAATGTATACTGGCCAAAAAAATGTTTGTGCCCAAACAAATCCTGTAACCACACAAATGAATAATTCTGTAGAAGTCCAGTTGGAGCAGTAATTTTGCTTATTCATATCATTCCAAAACATGACTTGACTTTCTTTAATCGGTGAAATACAAAACTTTTTTAAATATTGTACTGGTCACTCTTTTCCATTAGAATGAATGGGACTGGAATTTTGAATCTTCAAAAAGGACACAAAACATCATAAATGTATTGTAATGGTGGTCAATACTAGAGATGTGGACTGTATATGTGACCCATTTACATTTATGAACAGTCAAATCCCATACTGAATGCCACTAAAATAGCCTTGCATCTGGGTTTGAACCTGCTTCTCGTGTATGAAATGTATCTGAACACATGACGGGCGGCAACATAGCAAAAAAAGCTTGACGTGTACTGACAACTATACATTATTTAACCGTATTCTCTTCAATAGGATGTTGATATAGCAACTGTTTAAGTGTCAATTAAGTTTCATTCATGTTTCTCCTTTAATCCGATTTAAATTTCATACAGTATTGTCCCTCATAACCAGTAGTATAACAAGCCTATATGCAAGCTTAATTGTTATACTAGTTTGACATGACATAGAAGAAAACGGAAAAGGTTTTTGTAAGCTTTCAAAATTTACCAGACTTTAAATTCATTCTAAACAACAAACTCACACAGAAACATGCACCAGATTGCATTGCAAAATATCAAACAGTCTAGAGCTGAAGATCTTTGCCCGAACCCAATGGGTTCGGTCTTAATTTCTATCATTTTACACAGGCTCTGGCTTGCGCTCCGGGTTGCGCGGTAAATGAGCGGTCAGGTCAGGTGATGCGTTTGCGATTAGTGCGAAAGTGGATGCTAAGGATGTGAAACGGAGGCTGGCCTCTGGCGATTACGTTTTCGTTGCACCGGCAAAGAAAGCAAAGTCTGAGGTGTGGAAAACTTCTGACCTTGTGCATAATGAGAATAATGAGCCAGTGGGCTATGTAAAATACAAAAGATGCAACATTCTGTTAAAGTATGACAGCAAAACGACAGGAAATACATCGCTGATAACTAAGGCATGGTGATCGAAGCTGTTCAACACCTGCCAGTGCCCAGGATCAAACTACAATCACATCATTTGTTACAGCATCAAAACCCATCCATGCAAAGGTGAATCAAACAGTGATGGAGAACTGTGTCAGCTTTTGCTGTAAAGATATTAGGCCTTTTAATATTGTAAATGTTGAGGGGTTTAAAGAGCTGGTGCAAGAACTAATTAATGTCGGGGCTGCGTATGGGAGGGTTCCCGTAAACTCTGTTATTCCCCGCCATGTGACAATTGCGAAGAGGTGCACTGACATGGCAGAAGAAAAGAGGGAAGCTTTAGTACAGAAACTTAAGACTTTGTTGAAGGATGGCACAGTCGCAATGACCACAGACATGTGGACAGAGGATTATCGGAAAATTTGTTATTTGACAAATCACATTACATTTCATAAGTGAGGATATGGAACTGGTGAATAAAACCCTGACAATTACAATGGTCCGTTTGGAAAAGGCAAAGACGGGAGATACTGAAACTACTGGTGACAAAGTTTGGCCTTGACGCTTCCTCTCTCTGCAAAATTGTATGGGTGACCGATGAGGGGGCAAACATTAAATTAGCTCTGAGGCCATACCACAGATTGGACTGCATTGACCATGTCATGTAATACGGTACTGCGCCATGGACTCAACATTGCTGAGTTATCCAAAGCCGAAGGTGCTCCGGACATAGGAGATACCATTTCTGCTGCTAAATCATTAGTGAGGTACGTTAAACAGTTGGTGTACCTCACACTGATTTCTATACAGGCCATCTATCATGAGCCCCATGAAAAGCTGGAGGCACGACGGGAGAGCGCACGCATTTAAAAAATAACACCGGACACACTGGGCTTTTTGATAGACTTTCTGAAGCCTTTTTATGAACGTTCATAGCCGTTCTATGAACTTGAGGGAGCCAAGTATCCAACACTTAATAGTGTGTGTCTCTGGTGTGAGATACTGAAACGCCACTGTCAGCTCAACGCCCTGGACTCCCCTCAGCAAGCTGTCGTGCGTAAACAGCACGAAGACTGGCTCGCGCGTAAGGTGATAATACACAAGATCGCAACATTCCTCTGGCCAAAATTTAACCACACTCAGACAGGAATGCTGTACATGCTCATGCCCGCACTCTTCTGCAAGCCATGGCTGAAGGTTGCACCAGATGTGGAGATTTAGAACCCAGAGCTCTCCGGAGTCGAAACCACTCCTCCGGCAAAAAGGGAAGAGGGAAAATGTAAGGCAAGCTGACTGGGAAGATGACGAGGTCACTCGCTACATTGAAACGGCTGACATGGAAAATGAAATGGATGTTCTTGGCTCGTGGAAGACCAACAAACCATCCTACCCAAAATTAGCCAGATCAGTACTATGCATCCTGGGAAGTAGCAGCAGCAGTGAAAGGGAGTTCAGTGCTGCTGGACACACAATCAGTGAGCGCAGGACCGCACTGAAGCCATCTACAGTGGATTCAATCATTTTACTCCACAAAAACATGTAGCCTAATCTTGGTGAGTAACTAAATATTAATCGAGTCTTAAATGCATAATGTAGACAGAGTATATAGGCTAATTTCAGCTGCTGTTCACCATCGCGTTGAGGCCGGATTGTAGAGAGAAGTGGAGAAGCAAATCCCACGGAGCCTTTATCCTAATTTCGTTATTGCCAAATACTCATCTTAATTTAGAATTTATCTTAATTTAATTAGATAAGAAAGACTCCTTTTTACTGGCGCATTGGCCTATTTATATTCGTATTGGTGATTGTGGAGAGAGGCGGCCGCAAGCAAGTCCCGCTTTCGTTTGTCTTAGGCTTAATCTCAATTGTATCTAACTTTTCGTTTTATTTCGTTATTGCCAAATACCCATCTTAGTTTAGAATTTATCTTGATTTAATTTGTTAAGAAAGACTCATTTTTATAGGCCCATAGGCCTATTTATAGGCTTAGTGTATGCCTAGGCCTATTTAGAGTGCTGAGATGTTATGATGTTACAGGGGACTTATTTTATTTCTTTGTTCCAACTTCCAAGTGGCCTATAGCCTACGTTACTCATGAATAAATGATGTTAAAAATGAATAAATGACTCATTCTTGACAAAAGGCAAAAGAGCTGTGTGCGTGCACACATTTGAATAATGTCGGGCTGTAAACGGGTTCGGCCTTTTAAAAAGCGATCAATCAAAATGTACTTGTCGGGCTCGGGCCTTGTCGGGCCTAACTTTTAAGGCCCGATTACAGCTCTAAAACGGTCTGTGCCCATCATAAACTATGCAATTTTCTCTGAAATATGTCAACTCCAACTACTTCAAATCTGAAGACCGTCTCGGACTTTTGGCAACTAGCAAAATTTTTTGCAAATCTGGGCAAAAATCTAGGCAATCAATGTAGTGTATTCCAGCATTTAATGTGATAAACAGGCTGTTATGCACTGAAATTCTCACCCCTCAATTCGGTAGTTAACTGCCGCAGCCGAATCATTGAGTCAGTGAGTTGAATACGAAAACTTAATCAGTTTGATTTATGAAAGAATCATTAACACACAGTTGTGAGCTAGATCAACAGATTCATTGAAAATATTTAATTTAAATGAATGATTCAGTAATGAATAAGATATCACTACTTCTCTCATGAACATGCTAAGGATTTAATTTGAATAAACAAACTAAAATTTTACTCTGGTTCTCAAAGTTATCATATGGCTTTAAAAGTCTTAGAATAGAAAAAAGTTTGTCACGTGAACTACTTTAATGATACTTTTTAGAGCTTTTTTGGTGCTTTTGGTGCCTTTTGGTGACCCCAGTATGAAAGAATTAATCCAAAACACAGGTTTGGAACAACATGAGGATGGGCTCCACCTGCTGTCTCCATACACAACAAGGCATAAGGTGGAACGTATAACACGTCTTTCTCTCAGGCACACACACAAATGTAACTTAGTCATGTTCAAAATCTTCTTCAACCACCTTAAAAGCTGTGTTAATTTTGCAAACAGTAACGCACAAAGCACATCCCAAGTGTGGCACTTGTCCTACCTGAGTCATTGCGCAAGTATGAAGACATGGCGGGAATGAGACAGGACTGGCTGAGCAGTTCCTGCAGGACAGATGGCAGCAGTGAGCTGCTGTGACCTCTGACCTCTCCTGAGAGGGTCTCACCAGATCCCATGCAGCCCGATGGGTTGATATAGCTTGCCAAGACCTGACAGAGACACAGAATGTACCATTACACATACAAACAGGTGTAAAATTGGAATCTCAATTGCAATATTTCCACACACACACCTGTAAAAGGCAGGTGACGTGCTCCTCCTCTAGACGTTGTTTGGTTAGAGCCTGCTCAACATCCCAGCCTGACGCAGTAGAGCCTGTACCAAAACCTGTTCCTTTGGCCCAGTACAGCTGCTGCTCCTCTGTGGTTCCACCGACATGCCCGCTGGAGACCTGCGGCTGCAGAACAAACACACACTCAACTCCAATCCAAAACTCCAATTGTTTCACACAGCCAATCACTCACCCTAGTCTCTGATCCTCTCAGGGTTATTCACCAATACTGCCACAATTTAGTTTTACATTAAAACTAATAGTGTCTGATAGCACAAATTAAAGGAAATGTATGCTACTGTATCTTTAAGACTTCTACACGTAAACAAACTAACCTCTTTGACAATCATTTATCAGGGCAGGCTAAACACTGAATTGCAACCCTCTACAATGCAAGTAAATCACTCGCATTTGCGAGTAAATCTTCACTCTGGGCGACTAAACAATATCTATCATTAGCCATTGGCTAATAAATGCTTAGATTTACTCGCCCGTGTGTGTCTAAGAGGCAAAGAATAAGTTTAGCATTGATATATTTTCACTTGCTGAACATTAGAGTTTCACTCTCCGTCAAGCGATCTGTCTAGTTCAGTTCAGCTCAACGGATGCGCAGCCGCAAAGTGCCTGTATCTGACGTACCGTAAACTCTAGTGTGAAGGGGAACAACTCGCCGTCGCTTTGAGAGAGCGCTGTTTTTCTCTCGCACTCGCACACACACACACACACACACACACACACACACACACACACGACACGCTACGTGTAAACCATATTTTTAATCGATTAATCGATTTGACAGCACTAATATAAATAAACCAGTATACCAGTCTGGTGAGTAAACTAAAAAATTTACTAGCCAATGGCGATTATATTGCCAAGGTGTGCGTAGAGGGTTGAATTGGCATTTCAATGTAAGCATGGCAAGTCACAATTTTGTTAAAACCTTTGGAGTCGTCAAGACATTTAATGTTCTGAAAGTGGCCTCTTATGTTCACTAACTAACTAACTAACTAACTAACTAACTAACTAACTAACTAACTAACCTGTTTTCTATTTGAATATATTTTAAAATATAATTTATTCCTTTTCATTTATTCCAATTTTCAGCAGCCACTACCTCCAGTCTTCAGTGTCACATGATCCTTCAGAAATTCTAACATGCTGATTTGATGTTCAAGAAGCATTTCTTCAGATTTTCAGTGTTGCAAATGGCTGTGCTGCTTACATTTTTTTTTTTCAGGATTCTTGAACAAAAAGTTCAAAAGAACAGATCTTTTATTTAGGTAGAAAACTTTTGTAACATTTAAGCATCTTTGCTGTCACGTTTGATCAAAGAAATGCATCCTTACTGAATAAAAGTACTAATTTCCTCAAAATGAGAGACAAAAAGAAAGCAAAGGATGTTTCTCCTAGTCCTCACTCGGGCGTTTGATGTTGATCGTTCCAGACTTGACATCCTGCTGAAATGTACTGCTTTCTCTAAAGACTGACAGCATGTCACAACATTATGAGAGGAAACAATGAGATCAGAAGCTGTGCATCAGCTAAACTATAGGCTAGTAGCATGGTAAAAAAGACAAAACGGTGCATTTCTCACAATGAAACGCTTTCATAATCAGCTGTCATTACATAGTTTGTACTTTATTTTGGATCGCAGGCGCAGTGGAAAATAGGGAAATGGTTGCAGACCGGACTTTAACCTGCATGACAAATTTTTAGATTGTTCGAAGATCTTTAGTGATAAGACAGATGGAGGGACAAATAGGAGAGTGAAAGAGAGAGCAGAATAAATGCATGTTGACCGCAGTGCTCTTCTTCGGCTGAGAGCGAGCTGGTTTAATATTTGCTCTGCCAATACTTCTGCCGCCCCAAGGACACCCATTATGATTCTGACAGGCCACTGGCTACCGTTCAAATCCTCAACCCTGAACCCACCCCTCACCAAACTATAAATCCACACAAACACACACTGCCCTGCGCCGACTATCATTTATGCGCTTTTTTTCCCTTAAACATTGGAATTAAAAATTTTTTTTTTAATAAAACCTGTCTGTAAGGGCAGAATATTGATTTTTATGAAAGTCATTTGCTTTGGTATTGGGGGTCTGATGATGATGGTCGCTTTTTTCATTATTTTCTCATTATGTTTGTGCTGCAGTTGTCCTTTGTGAAGATACTTTCATTTCAGTCAAGTGAAACTTCTCATAATCATGTAATGACTAAAAGAGCTGTCCGAATCCTCTCTATACAGTCTTTTTTAATGGGACTACACTACACCTGAATGAGCCGATGTTTCCTCTCTCTCTCTCTCTCTCACACACACACACACACCTCTCCTCATTAAGACAAGGGCTCTGAATAAAGAGCCCTTCAGCAGTCTGTAAAGAGTGGCTACCACAGTCATTAATAAAATGGCATTTCTCAGTCTGAGAGACAAAAACATCTCCATTAAGGTCTTCACAAGAGTGTCTTTTCCTTCCCCTGCACACACACACACACAAATGACCTGAATAAAGAAGTTAAAAAGGTGCGTTTTTATAATCTTTTTTTCTCTGAAGTCCACTAATAACTTTAGTCCAGATCATTTAAACAGATCAGTCAGACTGTGAATGATTTTTTCAGATCGGTTCTGTGAACTGATTCAATGAAAAGACTTAACTCAAAAGAATGATTAATTCACAAAATCAGACATTACTATTTCTCTCATATCATTTAAGAAGAAGATTTTCAAACTTAATTGCTGTCTGTTCCTCACACATAAAATCACACATGGGCTCACAAAATTTGAATTTAGTGATTCAAACTTAAAGATTTAAGCTCCTACACTATCGTTTAGAGGTTTGGGGTCAGTATGTTTTTTATGTTGTTGAAATTAATGAATATTTTTTATTCATAAAGGAGACATTAAAATTAAAGGAACAGTTAAGACTTAGAATGTTACAAAAGATTTCTATTTCAAATAAATTCTGTTTAAAATATTTTATTTTACATTTTTATTTGAATACCATTTCACAATATTACTGTGTTTACAAATAAGTGCAGCCTTGATGAGAATAAGAGACTTCTTTCAAAAACATTAAAAAATCTTAACTTTTGAATGGTAGTGAGCATTTTTTTCAAATTTCTCCTTTTGAGTTCTAAAGAGGAACAGAAGTCATACTGAATTTTTATTACTTCCCCTTTAAATTCCCTGGCACAACCATGACAATTTGACAATGTGAATTGAATGACACAAACGTGTGTGGGTTAACACTGACCTCACTGGAGTTGGCACTGCCACTGGGCACTCTGGGAGCATGATGGCTGAGGGCAGACAGGCAGGCCAAGATGAGGTGGATGGCACCGATCTCAAGAGCCATGCGTCTCAACAGCAGCCCATCATCCGTGGTGAGAGGAGTCGAGCTAAACAAGGACCGGAGCACGTGGAAGGGCAACGTGGGTAGAACATTAGCAGAGGGAGACTGCAGGATGTGACCTTAAGGAAGAAGGATGAATGGAGAGAATGAGAAAAAGTTTCTCTAGATGAGAAAAATCTGCCTCAAACTATCAAAATAATGTTTTCTCTAGCACTCAATAATATACCTAACCAGTCTACCAATACATCAAGAAATCAGCTGACCAATCAACAGTCCAGACTGACAGAAATACACAGCAGGCAGCCAATCCAGGCTCAATTAAACCAATCAATGAAGCAGCCACGCAATAACTCAATCAATGTGGCTTAGTGTGGACATGGAAGAGTCTCTCTCATCAAATAGCATTTTTTTAAATAAAGGCCTGAGGTGGTTATATTAGGGTTTAGGATGGATCATAGATTATCAATCTCCACATATAAAGTAGTTTTATTCTAAACCCTAGTGAGTTGCTGCACTTGTCCAATTAAGGCAACACGTGAAATGGACACTTCTAAGTGATACTGAATACTTTCCATAGTTAGCATCTCAGTTAATGGTCAAACACAAGCACCAGACCAAAATCATTCCTCATTTGAGCTGCTCAATAGGCAGGGCTCGAAATAAAGACTCTTTTTATTAAGACTCTTTTTTAATTATTGCTGAAGTGAAATTTAAAAAAAAAAAAAAAGAGAAAGTTGTAACATTTTACATTTATTGTTATGGTAAGTGCGTAATTTCAATATAAAATGTATATAACTTCTTACTCTAAAACGGTGATAAAATCAAGTTGTGCTTCAAATTTGAGGTTGATCTCAAAAAATGGGCTTTCAGTAAGATTTTGCTTTGGCGCGAACGTTTCCACTAGATGAAATTCGCTTCCCATTCATTTCCAATGTGGTCATTTTTGACCACAAACAGAAATTATTCTAATAAAAGTGTTTTCCAACATTATGTTACTGTGCAGTAATAAGCAAACATGTTGTAGAGAAGTGAAAACAGGTCGCACCTCAATAATTATTTGCACTCGCACAAATGCTCCTAAATATATTTTGAGGTCGCACATATTACATTTTGGGAGCATATTCGAACCTTTTCGAACAATTTCAAACCTTGATAAGGGTTTAAGAAAACATTGATACACGTGAATATCCCGACGCCATCCACGCTGCTGAGAGAGGAGTTTCAAAAGAATGTAAATATTTACTGCACGCTTTTCTCTTAACAACAAAATAAACACACAACAAAAATGACAGTGCTGAGAAAACATCAGCAAGAAAGCATCTGATCATAGTGATGCTGAATCCAGCAAGTACTTCACTATTTTCCCTTTACTTAAGATCGGACAAAATAGTGACATAAAAGCAAATGCAGATCCCATTGTTTTGATATGTAACCAGACAGTTTGACGGTAGCCATTGACTTCCATAGTAGGAAAAAAATAAATGGGGGACGGTCAACTGTCTTGTTACCAACATTCTACAAAATATCTTCTTTTGTGTTCAACAGAAGAACTGGTTTGGAACAACTGGGGCGAGTAAATGATTTTTGAGTGAACTATCCCTTTAAGAATCTTCTTTCAAAAACATTACAAAATCTTACCGACCCCAAACTTCTGAATGGAAGTATAAGTAATAGCCTGTTTAATATGAGGGGCGAGTCTGACAGGTCTCTGAGACAGTGACTTAAATGGTTGATGGCGGACACAGATAAGCAGAGGTTGCTGATGAGGGAATCAAAAACAGTGTTCCATATCAGTCTGCTCTGTTTCAATCAATAATCTTGCTCTCAAACACACACATACACACAGGGCTAATGGATATGTGAACACGGACTGAATATGAAATAGGTATCTATCCCCCAAAAACTTGGATACACTTTATATGAACAAAACTGATTGCCAAACTGTAAACAAATTTCAGAAGTAGTGTTTCCTGTACTTGAGCGGTACTTACTTCCTTCTCCATCGTCCGTGACACCCAGCACCAGTCTGAGCAGACACTGTGCATGCTTCCTCTCCTTCAGCAGAACCTCAGCATATCCCGGCAGCCGCAGAAACAGGCCGAACGCCGCCAACGAATGGGCAGGGATGGGCGACATGGTCTGAACGGAGGATTTGATGGGCGGCGGCTCGGCCGCGATGGTCTCGGGTGCCTCGTAAACGAGCTCCCCGGACTGCTCAATGGTGACCCACTCAAACTGATCGCTGTCCTTGGGTTTCTCTTGCGTGGTGGACGGCACCACTGGGGCGCTGACCTGCACAGAACGATCCGGACAAACAGACTCAGAGGACGTGCAAATTAACAGAAATGCTGACTAACCTGAGTATACGGTCACCGGACGAGCTTATGAAGCAGAAATGGAGTGAAACTACAAAAAATTACCTACACAGTAGAATATGATACTGACCTGCTGGATGACGTCGGGGTACAGCATAGGAAGTCTCTCTGCTATGAGGGCCAAGCCACCCATACCTGCGAACACCTGCAAGGGGGACTGGATAGGGCTGGTCTCCAGGAGGGAGTCATCTACCGCAGCATCCAAACCCTCATCACCCGGGGTCATCGGTTCATCGTCCGGACAGCCACTTAGCATCTCACAGTGATCTACAGGAACAGAGCAGAAAGGAAATGCATCATTCAAACGGTCGTCAATAAACTCTCAAAATGTCTAGCTGTAAATAAAGTGGCCTCAATTGTTCACATCATAAACCATGATGTCCAACCAGGCAGTACAGCACAAGAGCTCATATCTGTTCTCATAAATCAGATTATTCCTGTAAATCAGGTTATTCCTTTACTGAGATTGAGGATCAATGAAAGAGAATGAGGAGAAAGTTGCAGGAAATATTGGCTGTTAAATGTTTGTGAATGTACAGTCAGAATAGTAATGAAACAGCATTGTACGGCTTTATGGAGTTTACAGCTGACATAAATGTCTCTACTTGAGACATTTAAATGTCTAAAACAAACAAGGAGACAAAAAGATCTTTTGATAGATTGATATTACTTACAATACTGCATCAATACTTTAGGTCATTGTATCAATATTTTGTTCATGTTCATATCCACCTTATTTTTCAACACGGAAGTAAGGTATTTCCTATGACTTCAGATTCATCAACAGCTATAGGTAAATAACTAGAAGAATAACAAAGTGCAGTAAATGGTAAAACTATTTGTGCATATAACAAATTAAGCAGCATTACTGACTGTTTTGTAGAGTTAAAATAACTGGAATTTAGTTTCAGGCTTCCCACACTTTTTGACCGATGATTTCATCAATCATTTATGATTTAAGATGATTTGATTCACTAATAAATCATTACGATTTTGAACTGGTTCAAGTGATTCGTTGAAAAGAACTGATTGAAAAGAATAATTCAGTCACAAACGAGTCACCCCCATGAGCTATTAGCACCACAAGCTTTACTCTTCCCAAGATCAACTTCTAGCCTATGAAACTCGAACTATGTACATTCACTAAGGTAAAATGTATTACTTTCCATGATTTTCCAGGCCTGAAAAAAAATATTATTTTTAGTTTTAGCTGTATTTGCATAAAAAATAGTAGGTGCTGCTTTCCAGGGGATTAATTTAGAGCTGCAACTTCCCAGAGGATATTAGTCTGCTCAGTCCTGTCTTTGTGAAGGCCAACAACAGAAAAAGTGTGACTGAGAAAGAATAAGTATTTACAGATTACTCATTGATTTAAGCTCTAGGGGATGGTGAAAGATCTTTTATTTTTTTAAACTGTTGTTATTTCAGTTGACTGGTTTTGCATCAGATCTTCATGTCTTTGATGTTGAGATCAGTGCAAGTAAAAAGAGGATGAACGTAATACTCAAAGCCAAAAAATCTTTTTTCTGGAGAGATAAACAAAGCAGCTGTACTTTAGAGAAGAAATGTGAAATGCACTAACTCCACAATTGCTGTAGGGAAGTCAGTGAAGCATATTTGATCTTAGTTTCATAGCACATCTGAAAGTCTCAGAAAACCTACTTTGCAAGTCTGGACTCATTGCCAACAGGTTGATGGCATATCACAGTAACAAGCAGCAACGGTTCAGAACACCGCCTGTGGTTGGAGTGTCTTCCTCCACTGAGACATGGACGGACTCCAGGCAGAGAGGAGAGAATTATCCCTGGGCTGGTGAGCATCCTTTCAGCTCCTCGACGGAGGGGTGCGAGATGAAAGAGTGCATGAAAAGAAGCAGTGTTGGGTACGCAAACAGTGATTTGACTTGGCTAAGATGGCCAATTAGCCGGAGGGTGAGGTGAGTCCCCCAGGCACCATCACTAAACTACAAACATCTGATGCCAGACTCAGCGGGTGCCATCAAACGCGGGCTGCTTCAAGACTCCTTACAGAGCCAAACAAGCAAACAAACGCAGTGTGCTCAGAAAAGCCAGTGGAGCGAAGTAAACAAATAGTGCCAGATCTCCACCTCCAGATGAAAATCCAACTGTTTGAGAGCTTACGGTTCAGTCCCATACAACACCCTGACACAGTGTCCTAACAAAGCAAAACGTGGCAACTTTCCAATGTCAAACAGCTTTTTTTGTACTGCCTGAAAGCAAAATACTGCTACACTATCTCTATATCAGATTTACACGTTGCAACTAGATCATAGCAGTATACAACAAACGTTCAACTATATACGTAAGGCGAATATCCTCATAAACAATTTTAATGAGTTAAAAAGTCTTAAATGAATAAAGAGTTTGAACAAAGAGGTTAAAAATGTTGACCACAAATGCACTAGCTGTGCAAGTTTACTGGCAATTGTGAGTTCATGGTCAAGGTTTTTTTTTTAAACTCATATTCTTTTAAAATACAAGTAGAGATTTTGGACCAACAAATTGTTTTTGTTTTTGGGTCTACCACTACAAGTGATGCGAAACCAAGTGGCCCACAAATTCCCTCAATACACATCAGTCGTCGCTGCTGATTAGGAAAAAGACTAAAGCGGTGTCTGAAATCGAATACTCCCCTAATATATAATATGCGAAAAACAGCACGCCAACAGAGTAGTATGTCCGAATTCATAGTATTCGAAAAACAGTAGGCGAAAAGTACCCGGATGGCCTACTACTTCCGGGGAGATTCTGAAGTGCGCATACAATGGATACATTACTATCCCATGAGGCCACGGGAGAGGATTTATGAATGGAGGTGAAGGAATGCAACCGACACTGGTAGGTCACATAATAATGACAACATGGCGGATATAGCATGTCCGGATTACATTCATACTACAGTCATTCATACTATATAGAACATACTTTTTTAACGGTCACGAAGTAAGTTCAAATTCAAATGTAATACCTACTCACATAGTACGTGATTTCGGACAACCGTCACAACACGGTTTTAAACTAAACACTGACAACTTTTTATGCATTTGGCCTTTCATTTACACACAATCACATTTTAGGGGCCTGAAAACGCAAAATTTTTAAAACGGGTTTCAAAAGTAACGATACCATTATTTTCTCTGTGTAAACTACAAAAACGTGAATTTATGAAAATGGTGACATCATGCGCATAATGTGTTCAGTCCAGAAACGTGTAGTATTTCTTAAAGTGACCTCGCCCACTACTGTCCTGGCATTTTACAGCATTTTTAGTCATTTATGCAGACCACGTCGTCTGTATGCGAAAAACGTCCATTTTGCCTGTGTTAGCAGATTCACCTGAGCTAACATCATCAGCTTTAGCAGGAACTCTGTATATGTGTGTGTATGAACATTTGCTCATGCCAACAGAGCAGAATCAATCAAGAGTATCAATCAAGAGCAAGTATCCGGTAGGGAGGCAGCTGTCATTGTCAGGACAGGGGCTTTTTTTTATCCCTCAGAGAGCATGAACACATTGACAGAGCAAAGAAAAAACATTTGACATCTGACGATGCACTAAGGGGGACGACACTAAGGGGGAAACTGTGTGGGTACGCAAGCAAGCACAAACGTGGTCAATCAGGCTATTTTTCCCTGGGCTGGCAGAAAACAGGATAAGTGGGAGAAAAACTGCAGAATAATTTTGGGTAGGAACACAGACTATGGCAAGAAATTACTTTATTGAGTTTCTAATGAATGACTCATATGAGCCTGTTCTTTTTAGTGCATCAAAAACATAAAGGGCGGCCAATGCAGTCTGCTTCCTGAAAGGATGATTTTTATGAGCAGGTTATTTTTAGTGAATTAAAAACACAGTGTGGCCAGTAGAGTTTGATTCCCAAAACCATCAGCCTGCCCAGTATAATTTACAGCATTAGTGGAGAGTGAATTTCTTTCATGGGTAAGAAAAATGATCATTGTAACTGAAACATACCAAAATGAATCAATCAAATCACAATTTTTTTCTGAAACAGAATCTAATTGAACTGAGTAATATGTATTGATACCAAACACTAGTTTATAATTTCATGACGAGTGTTTAGTATTCATTTAGTTTAGTATTCATATTTTTAATAAGCTTTTTTATATTTTCAGTTTTCATTGGAATTTAATTAGAATCATCATTAGTAATTTTATGTTTTTGTCATTTTTCTTATTTTTATTTAGCTTTAATTTATTTTTAGTTTTGGTAATTTTATCACTTCAATATAACCTTATTTCAGCATTTTGCCAAGGCAACATCTCTCTTTTTCATCTTTGCATGTGAGATTTCTGTATACCTTTCTCAGTACGGAGCCTTTTGAAGGAATCTGTCTTGGAGAGGCCAGGGTCTGAGATGACCTTTGACCCCAGTTTGACCGTCAGGTCAATGGAGCGGTATCCCTGAGGAAGTTTACGCTCATACAGCAGGGTCAGCAGTTGGGCCAAGGTCATCTCCGGTGGCAATGGTTGACCTGGAGAGAAAAGGTTTGAGCCAGAGTTTATTAAAATGTTTTCATCTCAATTGATCATTCAGACCCTTGCTTGAATCAGGTGTGTCATTTTTTTCAATCAAATGGCAGGTGAGGGATTGGAGTTCAAAAACATTACTTTTTAAAATCTGTTTGCTGATGTTAGTGGATCAGAAATTAAACATTGAAAGGCTCTTTACAGGGGATAAGATGAGACAGCGAAAGATGAGAGATAGAATGAAACTTTGAAATTGACATTCATCAAACTCTCTGCATCTCTGAATAAATGCAGTGAGGTGAAGTGGCAGGCAGACAGGGACAGGCACTGAGGTGACCTCTACTCTCATTCTAATCGGTATGGTGGAGCGAAAGGTAAGAGATGAGGAGGAACGAGTACAGAGTGGGCGAGAGGACCGGACAGAACGTGAGCGCTTGATAGAACAAGACTGTGCGTTTGTACCCGGCAGTAGTTTGTGACAGAGGTGGAAGACAGGCACGCTGATGGTTTTGGCAGACGGATCGACTCCTGAGGAAGCTGCCAGCTTGTCACTGAGGACACGCCCTCGTCGAGACGGGGGACGGGGAGGTGTGGACAAGGCCCTCTTTGACTGAGACTTCAGACCTGAAACAACATGGGTAAACTATAGATCAAAGATCTCAGTAACTATAATACTAGCTTGTAGCATTGTAGTCTCAGTAACTCTGATCTCAGCAACTACAATGCTAGCTTGAGTTAACAGCGTATATTGTTAACCTTTAGGGAACAATCATAATATATCATTATTTTATTTTTTAAATGTAACTGAATGCCTACATAAAAATCCCTGAAACAATGTGGGTGTTGTAGCCAGTAAGTTAAGGACTTATGTGTGCTTTTTTTTTTAGCACATCCTAATGCAGTTTCTAGGGTGTTCCTGGTGGTTGCTAGGTTGTTCCAGTTTAATGATAGGTGGTTGCTAGGTTGTTCCAGTTTAATGATAGCTGGTTGCTAGGATGTTTTAGGGTGTGGATAGGGCGTTCTGGGTGGTTGCTATATCCTAGGGACTAGGATATTTCAGGTGGTTGTTAAATGGGCTATATCAGTGAGAAGACCGGGTTAAACAATACCTGAGGCAACAACGACACTGTAGTTGTCTTGGAAACCATTATCAGCCTTCATCTTTTCTTTTTCCTCATGGTTTTTCTTTTCTTTGTCCTCCTTCTGTTCATTGATCAGTTTGGCTGTGATGCTGGGCGTGTCTGAAGGGTTAAAAAATTCAAGATCTTTAAATGTTATTTCACACTGTATGTGTGTGTGTGTGCGTATTCTTCAACTGGCCTGCAGGCTCTAAAAATACATTTCCCTTTAGAGACATTTACATCAATGTACATGTCAGCTTAACTGATAACATGAATTATTGACGGTAAAAATGTAATATGCCTGAGAAGATACACCAATCCATAACGATAACAACACTCTGTACTTCTTGTGAGGGTCTTCCATCAGTGGAAGTGATGGGAGCATGAGGACGGCTACGAGACTGGACACCTTACATACATGCCGTGTGCCTCAGAGTATTCTGAAGAACCGAAGACTATATCTGCCACGCTCAAGGTCTCAGGAGACAAGCCATTCATCACACACACACACACACACACACACACACACACACACACACACACACACACACACACATATGCTGATGACCATGCCACATGGCAGTTCCAGCCCTACATGCTTTGTGCATCAGACCTTGAAAGTCTGAAGATGTGGCAAAAGCTGGATCTAACAGATCTGATAGACTAGTGCAGGGTGCATATAAAACACGACTACTGGAAATGCTATTTCTAGTATTTTGGCTTAATTGGTGGATACTTAAAGAAAAAAAAAATTACATATTAAACTAAAAGAATCTTTATTATTGAATGTTTTTAAACATTCAGTAATAAAGATTAGGAAAACACATTAAGAGCAATTGTGATGTTTTCCGTTTTTCATCTCAAAATGCACAACCATTCAAAAGTCTCTTATGCTCACCAAGGCTGCATTTATTTGATCAAAAATACAGTAAAAGTTTATTTCAATCTGATTTGGTGCTCAAGATAAATTTTTCATTAAATGTTAAAATCAGTTGTGCTGCTTAATATTTTTGTAAAAAATAAAATAAAATAATAAAATAAAATAAAAAAATAATATTATACTATAATATTATAATATATATATATATACATATACATATATACATATTTGTTCTCTTTATTGGCACTTTTGATCTGAACTTAAAGGGATAGTTCACACAAAAAATGAAAATTACCCCAAGATTTACTCACCCTCAAGTCATCCTAGGTGTATATGACATTCTTCTTTCAGACGAATACAAAAAAGAGTTATATTAATAAATGTCCTGGCTCTTCCAAGCATTATAAATGGCAGTAAATAGCAGCCCAAAATTTGAAGCACAAAAAGTGAATCCATCCATTATAAAAGTAATCCACACGGCTCCGGGTGGGATAATAAAGGCCTTCTGAAGTGAATTGATGGGTTTTTTTGTAAGTTATAGAGTAAAATATCTAGCCTCCACCAAACCACCTTCCGTATTCAACCTACGAAGAAAGTGTAACACCTCTCGCAGTTCTAAACACTTACGCTACGTCTGATGTCAAATGTCACGCCAGTTAAGTTTTTTTTCGTAAGTTGAATACGGAAGGCGGTCTGCCGGAAACTAGATATTTTACTCTATAACTTACAAAAAAAAAACATCAATTCACTTCAGAAGGCCTTTATTATCCCACCGGAGCCATGTGGATTACTTTTATAATGGATAGATACACTTTTTTGGGCTTAAAATTTTGGGCTGCCATTCAATGCCATTATAATGCTTGGAAGAGCCAGGACATTGTTTAATATAACTCCGATTGTATTCGTCTGAAAGAAGAATGTCATATACACCTATGATGGCTTGGCGGGTGAGTAAATCATGGGCTAATTTTGAGTGAACTATCCCTTTAATGCATCCTTGCTAATAATATAATAAATAGTATATAAAATATAGCATATAAAAAATAAAATTTTACTGACCCCAAACTTTTGAACGGTATTGTATTACAATGTCTTCATACCTGAGACACGGTCCAATACTTCAGACAGTGTGGTTGAGATGGGCAGATGCAGTTTGCGGAACTTGTGCCCCGCTCCGTACATGGGGTGCTGGATCACATGACTAGTGGCATTAATGCGTCCTTTATACAGCTGAAAAAGAAAAACAGAATGAAACAGGTCAAGTTAATAGTGTGAGACCATATTACTCAATCATATGCGAGTACATGGACAAGCATATTTGTTGCAATTTGCATTTATGGTGTGAGATCTTCAATTTCTCATTAAAATTGACCTATAGAATAATTTTGAATGGTTAAAGGGGGGGGGGGTCGGGGTCTAATGCTATTTCATGCATTCTGACTTATTTACACTGTTAAAGAGTTGAATTCTCATGCTAAACATGGCCAAAATAAATTAAAAAAACTAGTTTTGACGTATGACAGAGTATTTCTGTGCCAAATACACTCCTTCAGGATTCAAATAAGTTTCGGAAAGTTTTTTTCTAGTATGGTGCTGTATGATGGCATAAAGGGCGGAATTGCTTGTATGGGCACTTCTCGCGGATGAGTGCGTGCGCACATCAACCAGAGTGAGAGCAAGAGCGCGGCCATCAACAAGCTTCGTTCGGGTTACGGAAGCCGTCGGCAGTGCTGTCATTTCGTTTGACCACGAAAAAACAATGCCACTAAAGAACTGTGTTTTTGGTTGTGAGGAAAAATAACCCAGCATTAAGGAAACAGTGGATGCAGATTGTTTTTCCGGAGCATTTTGTGCGTATGTGTGCGCACCCGTGAATCTGCCACTGCACACCTGCACAAGTTCGGCTGTTTTCATAAAGAATCAGTGCAGCGTATCTGTCTTTTATAAAATATGATAAAACTAAAGACTCTTCGGAGACATCTACCCTTTAATATCATCTCCAGTTCAAGCTTCTACAGAGCCCTTAAACGGACATGGTGACATCTTATCACAAAAAAAAAGAATTAAGATTTCTGTCACATCTGCATGCTGAGTGAGTGATCCTTATTTCTCTCCATTGTGAACAAAGAATCCATCTTTTCTTTTGTCTTATAACTCTGTATCTTTCAGAGATTTAAAATGGCCTTAAATATAATTTGAGTGTTTAAATATGATTATGAAGTATTTTTTTTTATAACACTACAGCTATGGGGGAAAACACTTGAGGACTTTGAAAGCAATGGCATTTGGAAGTCCTGCTGATGTCAAATAAAAAGAAAAACAAATCAATATGTCACAACATTAAAACAAAGAACCACAATAAGCATCTCGGAAGATTTCCACTATCCACATGGGCGATCTAGACTCCAGACGTCTTCATTACACTTGAAGGAGTTGAAGGTGTGTCTGAAAGGGAAAAATGACGTCCCTGCCTTTGAAAGGACGCCTCAGATCATACGGCACTCTGGCTTGATCTAATGTGTAAACATTAACTTTTAAGAGCCCCTCTGTCGGGACTCTCTGTGAAAGGCTGATGATTAATCTGAGCTGAAACGCACATGATCCCGCTGTAATTTTGCGGAGTGAATGACTCTGCAGCTAAAAAAAAGACGTCTTGGGTCTTTACGATTTGGCTTAATTCCGGTTTGGCAGCCGCAGGAGAGGCATAACTCTACATGTCATCTAAGGGGTGAGCTGGTTATGTCCTCCAACATTTAGATTATGTTAAAGGTGAAGTGTGTAATTGCTTCGCCACTAGCAGAATTGCAATGTGTGTGGACTCATGCATGATTGACAAGGTTTTGAGGATAAATCTGCCCTCTAGTGGTCACCTACGACAACAGCAGAATTTGCTTTGAAAAGAACAGCAGCTCAGAAGCAGTGGAGGTTTAAATCCCTCTGAGATGATGTAAAGGTCAAGGTAATTTTCCTTGTAAGTGAAGAAGCTTTTCTGAGCTTTACAGCAACAGTAATAAATCATTTAAAAGACTAACCAAGCTAAACAACTTCTATATAAAAAAAATAACAGCTCAAAAGAGCAAAGTTTCAGCTTAGATGGATTTTCAAAGCATGTTATGACGTGTGTGTGTGTGTGTGTGTGTGTGTGTGTGTGTCTGTGTCTGCGCATGCGTTTTTGTGACATATCAGGACACAAATTTGTATAATGACATGGGTATGAGACAGGTATTACAAGGAGAGGGTGACTTATGAGGACATTACCCATGTCCCCATTTTTCAAAAGGCTTATAAATCATACAGAATTTAAACATTTGAGAAAGTAAAAATGTGCAGTTTCCTGTGATGGGTAGGTTTAGGGGTAGGAGTAGGGGTAGTGTAGGGGGATAGAAAATACAGTTCACAAAAGCAAACCTGTGAGTGAGTGAGTGAGTGAGAGATTGAGTGAGTGAGAGAGTGAGAGTTGAGAGAGTGAGAGTTGAGAGAGTGAGAGTTGAGAGAGTGAGAGTTGAGAGAGTGAGAGAGAGTTGAGAGAGTGAGAGTTGAGAGAGTGAGTGAGAGAGTGAGTGAGTGAGAGAGTGAGTGAGTGAGAGTGTGAGTGAGAGAGTGAGAGAGTGAGAGAGTGAGAGAGTGAGAGAGAGAGTGTGAGAGTGAGTGAGAGAGAGAGAGAGAGAGAGAGAGAGAGTGAGTGAGTGAGTGAGTGAGTGAGTGAGTGAGTGAGTGAGTGAGTGAGAGAGTGAGTGAGTGAGTGAGAGAGTGAGTGAGTGAGAGAGTGAGTGAGTGAGTGTGAGAGAGAGAGAGAGAGAGAGAGAGAGAGAGAGAGAGAGAGAGAGAGACCTACCGGGCAGGGAGACTGAAGGAAGACAGTGACTTTCTCGTCTTCGAGCATGAGTTGTAGGAAGAGCCGACGTATAAATCCAGAGATGTTCCCTGAGACCGGAACGTTCCCTCGCTGAGGAGCTGACTGGAACAGCTCACACAGAACCTTTACAAACAAAGAAAATCCAGTTCAATGTAATTTGGACTAAACGTTTCCAATGCAGGAACTTTCCCCAGGAATTAGGGACTTTGGGGTGGTACTCGGTGTGTTCCGGGGTCTAAATGAAGTTCCGGGTAAAAATTTCCCCCTCAAAACGTCCCTGCTTGCGAGGTAGTACTTTTTCAAAGTTCAGGAACTTTGGGGGGTGGGACTTGGGCGATGAACATGCTGATTGGTTGAGTTGTTTGCTATTCGAATCAACAATGGAGTTAGTTTAAAAAATACGACCGATGGACCGACGACGAAGTTCAGGCTTTATTAAGTTTATATGCGGAGGATGAAATCCAGGTATCCAACAAGTTCTAGGGAAAAAAGTTCCTGGGACAAATTGTTCTGGGAAATTTCGGTGGAAACGGGGCTTAAGTCTTGTTTATTGGCTTAGTAATTTATATTATTATTTAATACATATTATAAGAATATATATTTTTAACGCTAATCTTGAAGGCATTAGTTCTGGATTTAAAATGAATTAAATTAACAACAAACTATGTTTGGGATAAAACACACACACACACATATATATATATATTATGTATATAAAATTTATAGTAGTAGATATAATTCATAGTATAGAATTTTTTTTTTTTTTTTTTTTATATAATTTTTTTTCTAAATGTTTTAAATATTTTACTAATTTAATGCATGAAAAAAAAAAATATATATATAAATATATAAATAAATAAAGTCAAACGAAAAAGAACCCTAAACACACCTGTGCCATCAGCCTTTGGTTGTTTGGATGGCAGGAGATGCATTGCAGGAAGAAAGCCACTGTGGCGTTCTCGATGGCTGTCCTCTGCTGGGTGGTGAGTCCACTACTGCGGCTTGTTGACGCTAGTGAGTAAGACGCCCCTGAGATGTGAGGTGTCGCGCTGGCATGTGAGGTGCTGGCTGATGCACCGTGCCCAGAAATACTGCTGCTGCTGTTGGTGTTTGCATTGGCATTAGCAGCCCCACTGGCACTAGAGTGGCAGAGGAGAAACAACAGTGCCGTCCAGAGCGGGTTCACTTCTGGCCCACCCAGCCAGTCCTTCATGGTGTGACTGTTTCCTACTTCTGTTAGAAACCGCAATACGGGTGCTGCGAGCTCAGGAGACAATGGCGGCCTGTTTGTTGAGGATGAAGAGGGTTGGTTGTGTACATATGGGCGTCTCTCTGTCTGTGCGGAGAATCCTGCAGGCAAGGGAAGGTCCGCACTGACCAACAGGTTGCAGCAAAGATCGGCTAAGCTGCGAACCAACAAGGAAGGCAGACCAGAGTCCAACAGCTGCTGGATGGCACCAGGAGACTGGGATGCAGCTGCCAGGGTCACAAGCTGGCACTCTGAGAGGGAGATGGGCACGATTACCGGTGTACGAGCATGTTTGGAGTCATCTGTGAGGGAGGCGGCACTGTTTAAGTCATGTTGCTTCTTGCCATCATCTGTCATGGCCATACGGCGCTGTGCATTCATCTGGGCAGCAGGGGGCGCAACAATACCCATCCAGGACATGAGCAGAGAGAAGTAACTAGGGTGGATGTGGCACATGGAACAAAGCAAGCTGTCCACAGCCTTCTTTAAAACCATGTTAGAGGGCAAAGACATGGACCAGTTGTACAACAACCTGCGAGAGATGGAGAAAAAGCCAAGAAGTTGTTGAATTAATAGTTCAAAAACAACCTCACGATTTAATAATGCACAGAACTGTTCGTGTTAAAGACCGTCAAGAGTTTTATTTGCTCCATGTACACAGCCAAGTTTGTTTCACTTAGTTCTACTCGGTACGCATGAAGTATTCATACCTGAAGTGAGGATGAAATATAGAAGAGTGCGGGAAAGTAAGAGCAGAATATGTGTACTCAGCCTCTCCCAATGCAGAGCGCCAAAACACACCACAGGCATGAACACGCATTCATACACAACTCTTACTTGAACATTTTGTACTGCTAGACTGTGTTTATCTGTGTGGACTCACTCGAAAAGCTCTCTGTTGAGCAGTCCGGGCAAATCGTAATCCACTGGCAGCTCATAACTATGCCATAAGACGGACGCCACACAGTGCAGGTGTGATGGGGACGGCATGAGCAACCCGTATTCCCGTGAGGGCGGAGCGTTCGGACCCATGTAGCCTGACGAAGAACTCTGTTTCAGGGCAGCAACCTGGGAGGAGTCATACACCCACTGTAGCAGAGCCTGGATCCTACAACACATTCACAACATAACCAAGACATTTAGAAAGCACAAAAAAGTGTGTATGAACTCATTCTGTACAGGTGTAACAGTATAACAGAGTGGCTTTTAGAAGACTTCAAAAACTTAAACCACTATGGTTCTAATGAAGCATTATCTAGTATGATAATGTTTGCTAATGTTATTAGATGTTATTAAGTTAGAGGTAAACTAACTTTTTGTGTCATAAATCCTTCTTCCAAAACGTGTTTTTGTCTTACCCTGATTTACTATGGTATGCCTATTATAAGTGTTTATATTTTAGACTGGGTGGGATGGTTTTCCTGGGAAATTGCGTACATACATCACTTGCCCATGAGTGTCTTGTCATATCCGTAAATAGAGAAAAGTTGCTCCGGCTCTGTATGGTGTGGTAGTGGCATAGGTTAGTCACAACAAGTGTAAAAGGTTGACACGGAGCACGATTAATCTCAAATCTCCAGGGAATCACCCGTTTAAAAAAAAAGAAAAAAGCAGAACAGAGGAGAGTCTACTGGCAAAAATAGAACGCAACAGAGTCCATAATAAAATAAGAGATATAGCGAGAACTGAGGGATTTTAAATGTTGTAAAGGCAACACGGAGATGCCATTTTTATTATTCAACAGGCAAGGTATTTTTTTGAACATATGTAGCTCTCTAACAGAGTTCATTGTAAAGCATTATCTATTGTGAAGTGTCATATACATCTGCACAGTCAAGCAGAGCCGAAGCACAACCAAAACAATGTTCTTCCACAAAATGCATGCAGTTTTAACAGCAGTTTAACTGCTAGAGGGTCAAAAGTTACATAGTGTACATTTAATAGAGATAGTTGAGTTACAGTTTATGGTTAATAAATATAAAGGTTCTTATTGAGCAATGGACAAATGGACAGTATTTTTAGAAATGTGGAATATACTGTATATAGATGCCCATTTCCACCACATAAAATAAAAATAAATCATGATGAAGTCAATTATGACTAGGATTGGGTATCATTTTAATTTGAACGATTCCGCTTATTGATTCAGATATCTTATCTTAATTTTAGTTTCTAATGACTTCTTAAATGGTATTACATACACCAGAATAAAGCTCATTCTGATTCTGATTTTGATTTGAGACAAAATAAAAATAAATATAAATAAATACTTAGCTTTTCAGGCCCACTGGTATAGAGATTAAACATGCAGAAATGACTCTGGAAAGATGAGCTCCATTACAGACCTGTCTTTGGTACCGGGGTCCTGAGTAGTTCCAAGCTGGTAGAGGATGTCTATGGTTGAATCTGACGACAGGCCATTTAACCTCCCGAAGAGTAGCGGACTGTTCAGATCTACAACACAAAACAAAACCACTAATCAGATAAAAAGGAAAGCCCAACAAAATCAAGGGGAGAACAAAACAATATAATATGACAACCAATGCAGAAGAGTACAACTAAATACCTAAAACATATTTTTTTCTGTACTCAAAACTATCCTTAATATAATCAGCATGATAGTGCTTAACATTCGGAAAAAGCAGTCAAACATTGAGCAGAATCAATCTTTATGAAAATGAGTGGGCGGGTCTTACTGGCCAAATCAGTGCCAGAAGCAGCACAGTTACGCAGCAAGATGTCAATGAGTTTGAGGCCTATGCGTGTGGACTGGAGACCGATCTTCACTAGCACCGCCTCGATGTTGGGCGAGTGCATGCCGCAGTACGGGGACATGAGGAGGGCGGCGCAGGTCTGCAGGAGGTTTGCCGTAGGAGCAGCAGCACTGGCCATCATGGCCTCCAGATCAGAAACATGAGTCAAACAATGATGCAGCAACCGTAACCAGCCAATACTGAAAAAGAGAGAGAAAATTGGATATTATAATAGAGACTTAAATCAGGAAATCGAACAACTTCTCACTAAACCGATTATTTCCAATACCTGGTTTTGGAGACCTGGTCCTCAGAGGGAAGGAAAGGATTGTTTACAGTGGCAGAGGAAGTGTTTCCGAAAGCAGTCAGGCCCAGTAGCTTAATCTGCGAAAGGCCCAGAGTGCTGGCGTCCCGTGGCCTGTGCAACCTCAGACACACGGCAGATGCCACCTCTGCCTTTACCAACTGGAACTTAATGTAGGTGAGACCGCTAGTGATGACTGGGGTTGACAGTGGAAGCATGTTCACACCATCTGCGCTGATCTCCACAGACACTGAGGATGGGCATGCTGGGAAGGACAGAGCCAGAGAAAGAGAAGCATTTAGTATGCTAAAAGACTTTTAGACACTAGTATAAAAAAAAGTTTCATATATGGGCCAAATATAATATACAGCTGTGTCAAGTGGGGTTTTGGACCAATAATATTGCATTGTGGGCAGGGCTACACGGTGTGTGTGCACTCACTGGCGAGGGATGCCAGGTGTGGCTGTATGTGAATCTCCTTGAGCAGAACAGCAGCGGGCAGGTGGATGGTGAGGTCGCACCAGGCCTCTTCAGGAAGGAAGATGTAGGACCAAGCTGCAGAGCGGGCTCGTCGATGTGGGGGCGTGGCCTGCAGCAGCACTTCCGCTGGCTGTGCTGTGGGACTGCTGGAGGTGATGGTGCCTGCAAGGGAACAGCATAAGCTATGAATATAAATAATTTTAATGCTTAAGAAATTGACATTTATATGAAAAGGTGGAGCTTATGGCTTAAAGCGTGCTTGCTGTACCAAGAGGGGCAAAGTTGTGCAGTCCTTCTGCGTTGTCAGGTTCTGAGGTGAGCACTCGTGCTTTCAGGCTGCCATCTGCTGCTTTTCCAGGTCCAGAGTCCAGGAACTTCATGATAGTGGATACCATACTGCGTGCAGTGTTCACGATGGCTCGCGTGCTGGTGACCATGTTGTTACAGATGAGCTGCACACCACCTAAATGTGCACACACAGAGTCAGAACATACAGACCAGCTCAAAAATGATGTCTTCTGAAAGTGTTAGTGCTGGCATACCCATGTCATGGAAGGCTTTCAAAGCCTCGCTGGTGTCAAGCACTCTTAAAATAAACCACAGTAAAGGCTCAGAAAGCTGACAGGTGGATAGAGATCCCTGTAAAAAAATAATAAAAAGCGCTCAGCATTCACAAAATGTAATGACAGCATAATGAGGGCTTATTTACTGTTTTTGTATTACTTTTTTTATATACTGAAATGTCAAAATTTGAAAAGCTGTTTGAATGTGTTAATGTTTTTGTAGGCCACAACACAGAAGCATAGACCATGTTTTGTAGCATTTAGTTAATTTTACAAAATAAAATGTGTGAAAAAGTAATCAAATAAAACGTCCTGGCTCTTAAGATCATCAGCAGATCATCACAGTATAAACTCTGTGGTCTCTCACTTCCTCTGTGATGAGTCTTACCTGTCGGCCCATATAACCACAGGCCATGTAGGTGAGAATGGGCTGCAGCATGACCTGGACGGACGTGGCTCTTTTACTTAGAGTAGTCAGGATGGTGAAGAGGCCGTCGCCCACCGAGATGGCATCCAACCCACCATGAAAGTTCTCATGTTTTGTTAGGTGAAGCCCACTAGCACCTAGAAAGAGAGAGAAAACACATTAGCAAAAGAAAGAATGAATTATATTCAGTACATAATGTAAACAACCATTAGAATATTTGCAATATCCATATAATTTAATATATACTGATATGCAATATCAATATAATTTATAATATCCTTCTAATAGGCTGATTTAGAGCTCAAGAATTGTTTCTTAACGTTGAAAGCATTGAATAATTACAATTTAGTATAGGGTTAGGGTTAGGGGTAGGCCTCAAACTCCAAATTACTGTTTATTAATTGGTAGCTGTTAAGTTTGATTAAGGGATGTAGAATTAACATTAATATTACATAAACATTAATATGTGCTTTATAAGTACTAATAAACTGCTAATAAGCATGCTAATAAGCAAATACATAATAGTGAGAATTGGACCCTAAAGTGTTACCAATAATACAATAACATTTATTGTATTAATTTAAAATAAACTTCTGTACCAATTATCATGGCCATGGCGCTGCTGTTGCACTGTCCCAGAGCTGACAAGATCTGACTCATGATCTGCTGATTGGCCAAAACCAGGTCTGCCACACCCGCTGCTGGTCCCTGGTGCTGAGCTGTGCCTGCCGCCCCACACTCTTTGCTCCCACACACTTTTTCTTCATCTGATACGCTGTCAGTGGCTCCGCCCGCAGGGGGCAGCCTCCCACTGAACTCCCGATCACCTGAAAGCGGCAGCATCACCAAAGCATTGACCAGTTTCAGGAGGTCAAACATCAGCTGGTCTCGTGTGGTCTCGCCACACACAGCCTTGGCATCGCCGGGGCGGATGATATTGGCGAACAGACCCCCGAAACAGGCACGGGCACCCACAGAACTGTCTGAACCACTGCGTGAGACCACCTTATCGGAGCAAGTTATGTAGTGATGAACCAGGAAGGTGACAGATTCGATGACGGCCAAGATGGTGGTCACAGAAACGACCTCAAAGTTTTGTTCCAGGGTGAACTCCAAAAGCTTCACCTGTGCATCTAATGGACCCTGACCAGACTGAAATGGACCCCTATAAACAACAATATAAAAAAACATTTTAACACTCACAAATTTTTTACAAACACAAGTTTAAATACATAAATGTTGAATTGATCATCTACCTCTCCGTAGACAGAATGTGCAACAATTTAAGCAGAAATTCACTGAACATCTGTGGACATGTGGAGGACAGATGCACCTGCAACCTGGTTAAAAACTCCTGCAAAGCTTGTGTTGCAGTGGGGCCGACCTGGAAAAGAAGAGGAGTCTGAGAGGCATTTGCTAAATATATCACTATGAAATCAGTCATTCATGTATGTTCAATAAACTAAATACCTGTGAGCTGTGCTGGCTAGTGCCGTGAGGGTTTCCTCCAGACAGGAAGCGCACAAGCACATGCACAAGTGTGGGGTCAGACACCATCTGCTGGGCTGTGCTGTCCTGCACACCCATCCCACTACTGGAGGCTGAAGATGTAACAACGTTATCAGTGTAGTTACTCTGAAAGTGGGTCAACAGACTGTTTGCTTTTATAAACAGTCTGCAGCGGGGCAACACAACAACACAGATCTTCTGAGCTTGCGGGATTCCCAGAGAGAAAGCCTACATCTAGAAACGCAGGTCTCACCTGGGAACACCTACACATTTGAGTGTGTCCAGAAACACACCAGGAGGTACAAAGAGAGGCTCAGCCAATCAGATACTCACCACTAGCAGACATATTGGTCATGAGGGTGAGACTGTGCAGGACAAGACACCATGTTCTCAGAGAAGTATTGGGGTACCAGGCCAGCACTGACAGGAAACTGCTGATAGAGGCTGATAGAGACAAGAGCTACAGTCAATTATAGTCATAACAAAATCTGCACATTGAACTACATAATGATCAGTGAGTGATCTAACTAGTTTCTGTGTTTCTTTAGCTCATTGGCATTGCTCTCCTTTTATCATTTTTAACTCAACTTTCAACTTTAATGTTGATTCTACTTTATGTACAGGACATACAGAGGATTGAAATTCCGTTTCCCTCAGAACCACGGTGTAAAACACCAACACCAACAAGTATTAAAAATAAATAGATACAATACATTCCTTTTAAACACATTAGAAAACATGAGAGTTTTAAAAGTATTTAGTGCAAACAGTATGGGTTAGGTTCAGTACGGATTCTTTCTCTTTCATGAGCATTTATTTCTAAACATTTTTAGTCGCCACGCTGGACAAAGCCACCGTGATAACGTCACCAGACCTATGGGAGTATAATTGTTTTGATGTTGATGACATATATAAAAGAAAACGTACATAAGTTTTAGAGATATTTTAGCAAATATATTTAATAAATATTCAGCCTCGTATTCGGAAATACATAAAGCAGGTTTGCCTGTGAGTGAACGGAACGCTTTATATAAATACAATGTAGGTAGGTCTAAATCCGGGTGATAACTTGTATCAATTATATATGTATCGTTATATTGTCAAGTCCTACAACTTGTATCGTTTGTGGCAGTTTATTTAAAAATATCCAATTATGCAGAATATAACATGGTAAATATTTAATTGATGAGTTGTCAATACAATATACACTCACCTAAAGGATTATTAGGAACACCATACTAATACTGTGTTTGACCCCCTTTCACCTTCAGAACTGCCTTAATTCTACGTGGCATTGATTCAACAAGGTGCTGAAAGCATTCTTTAGAAATGTTGGCCCATATTGATAGGATAGCATCTTGCAGTTGATGGAGATTTGTGGGATGCACATCCAGGGCACGAAGCTCCCGTTCCACCACATCCCAAAGATGCTCTATTGGGTTGAGATCTGGTGACTGTGGGGGCCATTTTAGTACAGTGAACTCATTGTCATGTTCAAGAAACCAATTTGAAATGATTCGAGCTTTGTGACATGGTGCATTATCCTGCTGGAAGTAGCCATCAGAGGATGGGTACATGGTGGTCATAAAGGGATGGACATGGTCAGAAACAATGCTCAGGTAGGGCGTGGCATTTAAACGATGCCCAATTGGCACTAAGGGGCCTAAAGTGCGCCAAGAAAACATCCCCCACACCATTACACCACCACCACCAGCCTGCACAGTGGTAACAAGGCATGATGGATCCATGTTCTCATTCTGTTTACACCAAATTCTGACTCTACCATCTGAATGTCTCAACAGAAATCGAGACTCATCAGACCAGGCAACATTTTTCCAGTCTTCAACTGTCCAATTTTGGTGAGCTCGTGCAAATTGTAGCCTCTTTTTCCTATTTGTAGTGGAGATGAGTGGTACCCGGTGGGGTCTTCTGCTGTTGTAGCCCATCCGCCTCAAGGTTGTGCGTGTTGTGGCTTCACAAATGCTTTGCTGCATACCTCGGTTGTAACGAGTGGTTATTTCAGTCAAAGTTGCTCTTCTATCAGCTTGAATCAGTCTGCCCATTCTCCTCTGACCTCTAGCATCAACAAGGCATTTTCGCCCACAGGACTGCCGCATACTGGATGTTTTTCCCTTTTCACACCTTTGTAAACTCTAGAAATGGTTGTGCGTGAAAATCCCAGTAACTGAGCAGATTGTGAAATACTCAGACCGGCCCGTCTGGCACCAACAACCATGCCACGCTCAAAATTGCTTAAATCACCTTTCTTTCCCATTCTGACATTCAGTTTGGAGTTCAGGAGATTGTCTTGACCAGGACCACACCCTAAATGCATTGAAGCAACTGCCATGTGATTGGTTGATTAGATAATTGCATTAATGAGAAATTGAACAGGTGTTCCTAATAATCCTTTAGGTGAGTGTATAACAATACAATATATAGGGTAAAATTCAAACATAAAATGATAACTGCAAATCCACGTTTCGCTGCCTGGAGTCCAGTTGTTTCTGTGAATTGCAGCGATCCATTTGCTTCTCTTTTGTGTAGCGTTCGGCAGTCCGTAAAAATGTACCTCAGATTTCTTGTCAAATCTATTTGTACAGATCGCAAAAGTTCTTTCCCATTTTAGATGCGTTTTGCGTGTTTTTCGCGGCATTCATGCTGGAAACCAATGCTGCCACTCAGTGGACATAACCGCAGTCACTCCGGCTGATGGCGACTTCACATCCATACCCTCTATACGCAAGGTAATTTTTAACCCGACTGAGAAAACAGGTTCAAGCATTTACATGCTAAACTTTTTCCTGCTGATCACATTTTTTCAGGTCTACACCACCTCCTTCAATCTGATCAATTTTGGGGTCAATCGGATCGATTGAGATGTTTACATGATTATAAATGGATTATTTGGGGGTATAAAAACATAGCTAGTGAGATTGACACTTTTTAAAGTTTAAGAACGTGATTTCAACAGATACGGTTACTAGTTGTATCCTTAGTAGTAATAACACATAAAGCCAACTGTTCATTTCAATTAACAGTTATCCAAGATGCTCAAAGAATATGATAATATCTTCAGATCAAAGTGTTTTACGAGCCGAGGAATATCACACCTTGATTAAGCGGGATTGTGGGCACTCTGCTGGCATTGAAGAGGAAAATGTCTGAGCCGCTCTCCTCCGACCCTCCGGAGCCAGAACTCAAACTCAGAGTCAACCACAGCTGCAGCAAAGACTCCAACTATAGAGACAGAGAGATAAATGTGGTCTTTGAGTAAGCTGGTGCAATTTCAGGAATATATTTTTATACACTGAACAAAATTATAAAAGCAACACTTTTGTTTTTGCCCCCATTTTTCATGAGCTGAACTCTGAGACTTGTTCTATGTACACAAAAGGCCTTTTACTCTCAAATATTGTTCACAAATCTGTCTAAATCTGTGTTAGTGAGCACTTCTCCTTTGCCGAGATAATCCATCCACCACACAGGTGTGTCATATCAAGATGCTGATTAGACCGCATGATTATTGCACAGGTGTGCCTCAGGCTGGCCACAATAAAAGGCCACTCTAAAATGTGCAGTTATATCACACAGCACAATGCCACAGATGACTTGAGTGGGCAAATGCTCACATTCGATGGCGTCTGGCACTCTGGAGAGGTGTTCTCTTCACGGATGAATCCTGGTTTTCACTGTACAGGGCAGATGGCAGACAGCGTGTATGGCGTCGTGTGGGTGAGCTGTTTGCTGATGTCAACGTTGTGGATCGAGTGGCCCATGGCGGCGGTGGGGTTATGGTATGGGCAGGTGTATGTTATGGACAACGAACACAGGTGCATTTTATTTATGGCATTTTGAATGCACAAAGATACCATGACGAGATCCTGAGGCCCATTGTTGTGCCATTCATCCACACCATCACCTCATATTGCAGCATGATAATGCACGGCCATGTTGCAAGGATCTGTACACAATTCCTGGAAGCTGAAAACATCCGAGTTCTTGCATGGCCAGCATACTCACCGGGCATGTCACCCATTGAGCATGCTCTGGATCTGCGTATACGTCAGCGTGTTCCAGTTCCTGCCAATATCCAGCTACTTTGCACAGCCATTGACGAGGAGTGGACAAACATTCCACAGGCCAAAATCAACAACCTGATCAACTCTATGCGGAGGAGATGTGTTGCACTGCGTGAGGCAAATGGTGGTCGCACCAGATACTGACAGTTTTTTTGTGGCCAGCCTAAGGCACACATCTGTGCAATAATCATGCTGTCTAATCAGCATCTTGATATGCCACACATGTGAGGTGGATGGATTATCTCAGCAAAGGAGAAGTGCTCACTAACACAGATTTAGACAAATTTGTGATCAATATTTGAGAGAAATAGGCTTTTTGTGTACATAGAAAAAGTCTTCAATTTTTATAATTTTGTTCAGTATATATAAGAGAAGTGGTAAATGCAAGTGACAAAACCAGACTGTGCCTGTACCTGAACATGATGCACTTGCAGTAAAGAGAAGAGTTTGTTGAAGCAGGTGCTCAACATGGGGATGGAAGAAGGCTGAGCCATCGGAGTGGTGGCGGGAGGAGAACTGTGGAACCCCCCACGCAGAAGAGAGTCATCTGTCCCATTTGCAGACTGGGACACTGAAACAAGAGGGAAAAAAGACTATGACGAGAGAGTTTTTAATAAAAAAACAACAAAAAAAAACAACAGAAGGGTCCCACACTTTTGGACCTTTGGAATGTACTTTACAATTTATTTGGAATTATCAGAAAAGAGAATGTAAAAAAAATAAATAAATAAAAAACATTATTTAAAGCTTACAATGATAAATTTCTGCCTGAAGAAATGTTTTAGAACTGAGTTGGAAATTTAAAAAACTTATACTCATAATAGACTTTAAGATTTTATTAATGTAATAAATTGACAACCTATCCAGTACTGGACATAAATAAAAACAAATGAATTAAATTAAATTAAAATGAATCAAAAATATTTCATGATATCGGCAGATTTTCCGTGACTGTAGGAACCCTGTACACTTTAAACACAAATATTCTTTTCAGTGTGTACCAGAAGGAGACGTGGACGTTAGCGCCTGCAATATTGCGTCTGCCTCCAATGTTGCCATCATTTTCAGCATAAGTTCTGCCTGCTGTTCTAATCCCACCTCCAGTCGAGCATCCAGTGCTGGAACAAAAATTAAGGTACATTAGCACTCAGATTTATTATATGTTTTTAATGGCATTAATGTATTTTCTGACACCTCTCACCTTGAGACACAGACACTGAGAGGTTCTGAGATCCAGGCTTCTCTGCCGTGGCAGCCACAGGAGGTTTGGACACCGGAATGCCCACACCCCCCGTGTAAGGATTATAACTGTACGAGCCGTAGTCAGCACCCCAGTAATCATACCAGGTACTGCTGATCGGCTGCAGAAGAGAACATAAGAAAAAAAAGAAAAAACAACAACAACAAAACATCTCAGACACTCTTCTCTGAGAAAAAAATGAAAGATACTTTACTGGAAAAGGGGTTAATACATTGAGTGTGTGCAAATCAGCTCTAGATATTACAACCAAACTTTAACTACTGATCTCTGAATACATAATACATGCAGTATAGGGGTGAAACGTACAGTTCACTTCCCACGGTTTGGTATGCACATTTATACCATCTAACAATGAGAATAAATGTGTGTGAATTTTGTCTATTTTCAATAGTAATTACGGTCATTTTCCATGTCAATGGAAGAAAATATCAGCAATCGGATGGGTATCAGACAAATATGAGTACTGGGCTAGCAATGTACAAAGTAATTGCAGAGCCAAACTGAAACAGTGAGAACAGAACCGTGAGAAATGTTATAAATTACACCCCTAACTAATGCTGTAAGAACAGAAAGAGAAAGAGGAAAAGAATGAGGTCCATACCTTAAAAACCTTGGCGGCGAGTGGATCTTTTTCCAAATCAATATCTAAAGGATCAATATCAACATCCATCAAGTCTTGTAGCAAGTCAAAGTCAATGTCTTTATCTTTTTCCAAAGATGACAGTGGAGGAGCACCTTTGGGCAACGAAAAGACGTTTAATATTGCAAGAGCAGCGTACCAAGAGAAGCAACTACACAGACAGCCTACTTTAGTATGGCAGGCTGTCACACTCCTCTTAGATGGACAGGGCATCCGAACAGTGGATCGATGACCCATTTTAAATAAATGTTGACATTGACATAAATCTAATCCATAATAAATGATAAAATGACTGACAATTATAAGTTTTAAATGACTATAGACAGAGTCAAAATCATCTGCACTGTTCTAACCCCCTGTCCACTGCATTGTCCCACTATTACATATTATATACAAAAGCAAACTCAAAAAACACACATGCAGCTCATACAAGAGAGGAAAAAGAACAAATAAACATCAGAAATAAAAGAAAGGTGAGGGTCCGTGTGAGGTGACGTGCTATTTGGGCGGGGTTACCAACGCACTTTGGAACACAGAGGATGTCCCGGGTGTACCTGCGATGATATCTGGTCCCAGAGGCTCATCGATAGTCTCCACGAGTGGGATGGGGGTCGGCTGGGGGAGGGAGTCATCGGAATCCACCACCACAGAGGAAGAGGCGGCCCCGGCCTCATCAGCCCCCGCCCCCTCCATCCCATCCACACACCCCGGAGACAACAGCTCCCCTGAAAAAAAGAATTACAAAAATCTAAATATAAAACATATACGAATGTCCGTGGGCCAATTAGAACTCCGCCACTGAGACCATAATTTCAAACCTAAAACACAAACCTGCAAGGATGTCCTGCAGCATGCAGGTAAGGGAGTATTGGGCCCAGGCTCCGCCCCATGAGATGTCCCCACGGTTGAAGTCCGTCCCAACCAGTAACAGCAGTAACCTCTCCAGCTGATGCTCTGAAACCACCTCACACAGGTGGATTGTGGGGCGTGTTGCATTTGCTATTCTGGCCAATACCTAAGCAGTGGAGGAGGTTTAAAACATAGGCATGGTCTACAACATATACACTAGCATTCAAAAGTTTAGGGTCAGGAAGATATATACATTTTTAAAGAAATTAAATTATTTTGTAAAATTCAAATGAATGCTGTTCTTTTGAACTCAAAGATCTCTACAAAAATATTAAGCATCACAAATGATTTAACACTGAAAATAATTAACTAAATCATCATATTAGAATGATTTCTGAAGGATCATGTGACACCGAAGACTAAAAATGCCAACACAGGAATAAATTACATTTTAAAATGTATTAAAATAGAAAACAGCTATTTTAAAATGTATTAATATTTCAAAATATTACTATTTTTACTGTATTTTTTTCATCAAATAAATACAGCATTGGTAAGCATAAGAGACTTAATTCAAAATAATAATAAAAAAAAAAATCTTACACTACCTTTAAAATTTTTAGGTCTGTATCTAAATTTAACAGCACAAACAAAACAAAACATACATTGTGTGTATGTCCAAGTTAACCCCAGGTCTAGTAGTCAATATAGAACTTAAATTAGAAAAGAAAGGATTAAGAAAGTTGCACCTTGCAGACAAACAGGAGCAGGTCTGCATGACAGGTGAAGTCCATGGAGAGGAGGAAAAGAGCGAGCTTCTGGACGACGCAGATGCAGCGCTCGTGAGATAATGTAAACGGCAGGAGCTCCACCTCAGGGGTCTCTTTTGCCACTGACGCCTCTGAGTCCAAGGTGGAGCGTGGCCATTCAGCGGTCCGCCTCAAACGGATCAGATCTTTAAAGTGCTGCCAAAGAAACAGAACCACAGAGTTCACTTTACAATTATCACTGCTACTGTTACTTTGATATCTGTTGCTACCCCTAATGTTGTCCAATGACCACCCCTAAGAGACAAAATGAGTTGTCAAAAATTTGGATTCTCACCTTGGACGTGGCTTGTTTGAGTTTGGCCTGTTCCACCAGCAGCTTGTAGGAGGAGCCTTTGTTGCTCTGAATTTTCTCTTTCTCGATTTGCTCCACTAAAGCTTTCTGTTTGGCTTTCAATAAATTCAACTGCTGCAATGAAAGGAGAACTGATTAACATCCTCACTATACCTTAATAAAGGAAAAGACTTCAAGCACATATTTCATATTCACCTGCTATGTCATGGTACAGAAGTACTCTATAATAACACAGGAAGTTTGTGCGAGACACATGTACCTGTTTGTGGTGAACTAGCTGTTTGCGGATCTTGCGTGAATATAGACGATCTAAACTGCTGTTGCTGCCTTTGGCGGATCTGCTTGGGTTCTGAGACTGCAGACTGTTATTTATGAAACTCCACTGGTTCCCTGGTGATATTGAAAAGAGGAAAACAAAGACACATTACCAATGAAGAAACATCTCTATGCAGTATGTACACTACCTTTTGCAAAAGTTTGGGATCAGTTAAAGAAATTAACTTTTTTTTTCTCCAGCAAGGACATCTTGATTTAATCAAGTGAAAGCAGACATTTATAATGTAATATTCCTACAGTATTTCAAATGCTTTCTATTAAACAAAAACAACAGCACTGTTTTCAACATTGATAGTAAGAAATATTTCTTGAGCACCAATTCAGCATATTAGAATGATTTCTGAAGGATCATGTGACACTAAAAAGTAATGATGCTGAAAAAACACCTTCAAAATTTTCAAAGTTTCAAATTGTAATGATATTGCACAATATTATGGTTTTAACTTTATTCTTAATAAAATACTTTTCAAAAACATTTTTAAAAAGTCCAACCCCAATTAATTACACTTAAGTGCTAATAATTAAAAGCTTTGGGCAAATAATTTTTAATGCAAATATTCTGTTTTCTGACACTTCCTTCAAAAACATCTTGCCGACCCCAAACTTGTGAACAGTAGTGTTTACAAAAACGCATTGGATTTTCAGTTCTTATGCTTGTCCAGGCCTAAGAGTCTCACCTGTAAAGGATCTTTCCCTGTCTTTTCCCCCGAGAGGTTTCTTAGCTGCAGTGGCTTCATCTTCCACACTGGCCACATAATCCAGCAGACGAGAGACCAGCATGACCACCCAGCTGACCATGGGGATATCCAACACACCTACAAACACACACAAAACTGTAACATTCCCATAAACACAAAGACATTATTACATACAAATCTCACTCTCAAACACGCACCTTCTGTCCTGCGGGGCTGTGCTGCAGTAGTCTGCTGCAGAGGGGATAGCAGTGTGTCCAGAAGGTTCAACAAACCCTCCAAAACCCCACTGTTACTCAAAGATCTTTGGCCAATACAGGACAGCAGCATGAATACCCTAAGGGAATGAAAAGATGGGCCAAGACGCCCAAGTATCTTTAGGAATAGTTCTGATAAGTGGTGGCCGATATGACCAGAATCTTATTGTACTATATTAGATCACAATATAGCTATTTTTATTGTTTTATATATTTTATATTATCTTATTAAAAGTAAGAACAAAGCTGCAAACTGCAAACAATAGAACAAATACAATAGAACAATGATCTTATTTAACAGCTTACTGCAAGCACATCCTGCTCTTTATTTTCTCATACATGCATGTTTCTTTATCACTCTAAAGTGTCAATAACTTTAAGTAGTACTGTGCTACATGCATATATTTACATATCCCAATATACACAATATATGAAATCTCTAACAATAAACACTTTATATCGTTGTTACTATATTTATGATCATACCGCCCAGCCCTAGTTCTGATGATCGCAAGAATGTTAAGCCCGGGGACACCAAGCCGACATCAAAGCTGACTGTGTTGTCACCTTTTTTGCCGGCTGCGTCTCGGCCAAAATGCTGCTCTTGAACAAACCAAAAGGACTAAAGGCGACTGTCAACTAGCATGTGCGTTTTGTGCCTGCGTGTAAGTAAATATCTGTCTATATCAGCAGGTATCAACAGTCTCATTCAAAAAGGGAAACCGAAACTGCAGATATACAAACCGTAAACAAAGCAGCGCTTGCTTACCATTTTGGATGATTACTTTCTTCATTCTAGTCGGCTCGTGTTATTATGAAAATATTTGTGCATTTGAATGCTCAGGTAAGATGAGGTAAAATGATAACAGCCTTCTGTCTGAACCGTCTTGACTTCTTTGCTCTCTTTCGTTTTTATTCTCGTGCACTGACCCGTTCGCTAAGCTGAACAGCCAATCAGAGTTCTCTCTCTTACCAGAGGTGTCCAACTAGAGCCAATGGTGCGAAATACACCAGAAAAAACTAAAGGCCCTGATATACTTCAAGCATAATCGAAGAACTTAAGTGACGTCATTTCGAACTAAATCAGGCCCGAAGTGAAGTTCGTTTTGGGAGTTCAAAACAGCTTGCCAAAAACTTTCCGGAAAAGTAAAAGTGGTAATCACCTTTGTACTACCATTGGTCTGTGGCGATTACGTAATAGGTAGGGGTGTGTGGAGGCTCCGCCTTCTTTCACATGGAAATCTTTTTCTGTTCATTTCTCCTGTTCAATCCAGAGGTCAGACGTCCGTGAGTGCTTTATAGTAGAAAATTACGATGTACTTCTGATGAAACGAGGCACTGACACGGTTTTCATGTTTAATATGGTAAAGCTGCTTGATTTTATTATGATCTATTGTGTAAAGTACTACATAAATTAACATGACGTGACTTTACTAGAGTGTCGAATTGCAGAGCTCATGCAAACAAACATATGCACATTGCTATGATCAGATTCTTTTCTTATGCTTTATTAAAATGCTTGCTGTTTTCTCAATTGTGTTGTTTGTTTATTTTGTTATTGAGAGGAAAGCACACAGCACATATTTACATATTCATCTAACCATCGCTCTCAGCAGTGTGGGCGGCGTCAGACATTCGATAACAAACTTCGTTTTACCACTAAACAAAGAACAAAAAAATAACTTTGCCAGGAGTATATCGGGGGCTTAAGCCGACCTACACTCAAAAACGGCCCAACATTGCCTAACTGCCAACTGTTGGCTTGGTGAGTCCCGGCCTTTATACAACATCTGCAAGAGCGTGTTATTTGTGTTACCTGTCCTGAGGGAAGATGAGCAGCTGCTCGGAGTTATAAAGCTCCTGCAGGACATTGGACAGGAACTGGCCCCACCACCTTTCACCTCCACACAGCTGCACCAGCAGCAGACCCGCGTGCAGACGGATCTTAGGAGTCCCACTGATACACAGCTGCTTAAAGAGCTCCTCACACGCCTGGGCGTGAAACGTGTTCTGCAACACTGTGGGCACAGAGTGACCTGAGCAGGACAGATGGATACACGTACATTTTGACATTGAATTTGAAGAACTAAAATAAGTAAGGTCAATTTAGATTTCATGTCATTTTGAAACAGTGAGGTGGTATTGAAACGGGCTGCCCCCCTCACCATTACAGCAGTGCAGCAGGCTGAGCAGTGTGTCCAGTAGGTATCTGATGATGGTTCGGAGCTGCTCGGTAGAAGAGTTCTGGACCAGCTCTCTGGGGTCGTAATTCTCGGGTAGGTGTTTTCGAGTGGCACCCAGAGACACACGCAACCTCTGAACAGCATGGTGGGCAAGGTTGAGCTGTAGCTGGAGCTGAATGCAGTCTTGGTAGGCGGAGAAAACACGGGAATCCTCCTCAACAGCTTTATCGGGCTTGCGCAGGAAGTACTGTGCGTTATTAGCACTGTTAAGAGGCGGCAGGTCGATGTTCTGAAGGAGCGTCTCAAGTCGATGACAGGCCAGATTATACCTACACAATAGATTAGCATATTAGCATATACCTATACCATTTGTGCAAAATAAAGTCCAGGCCCTTAAAACTGAAAATTACCATTCAAAATTATTTGACAAAATCTTTTAATTATTAGCACTTAAGTCTAATTATAAAAACACAACCATTCAAAAGTTTGGGGTTGGTCAAATGTTTTAATGTTTTTTGAAAAAAAGACGCTTATGCTCACTAATATAGTAAAAATTTTAATATTGTGAAATATTATTGCAATTTAAAATAACTTTTTTCTATACTAAAATATTTACAAAAAAAGTAATTTATTCCTGTTTTGGCAAAAACAGAATTTTCAGCATCATTACTCTAATCTTCAATGTCACATGATCCTTTAGAAAACATTCTAATATGCTAATGTCGTCCTCCAGAAACATTTCCAAATATTGTCAATATTAAAAACTGTATTTTGTGAAAACTGTGGTATATATTTTTAAGAATTGTTTAATGAATTTATTTGAAATAGAAATCTTTTGTAACATTACAAATATCTTTTGATCAATTTAATGCGTTCATGCTGAATAAAAGTATTGTTTCTTTCACACACAAAAAAGAAAAACTTCTTACTAAGCCCAAACTTCGGAATGGTAGTGTACTTCAGTCAATGCCAATGGCAGCTCAGTTAATTGTGCATTGCTGCCTCACCAACCTGCACTGAATGTCTTCCTGAAGGGCCACCATCATTGACAAATGTTGATCCAGATCTGGCTGACTGGCAGCTTCACTCTCCCCCCTCAGAGGATCATGCATCAGCTTAAGTTCACTCTCCCATGGAAGGATGTAGGTGTGTCCATAATAGAAACCCAATGGGATTTTAGCCCGGGCATTAGTGCTGCCATATCGACCAATCACAGTGATCTGGGGGAGGGGCACAGACTGACTATCAGTGATTAAGATATTAAAAAAAAAATTCTCTGTGCCAAAGCTTATATAAAGCAGACTGCTATTTGACATGTACACATTTGATTATTATAAACATGTATAAACCTTCATGAATCTGCAGACGGGAGGGGGCAACAAGTCATGTAGAATCAGAGAGTGTGTGCTGATATCTGTGGCGACCACGAGTCTCCTCCCATCCACCTCCTCCCCAAGAGTCCAAATATCGATGGAAAGAGAGGCCAAGTCAGCACATGTGGGGATCAGCGCATCCGTCAGCAACACTGGCCGGCCAAAATCTAGAGTTACAAACCGCCTTGCACCTACAGAGGAGGGACATTCTTTACTTCAAAGATCACAAGACCATGAGATATATGAGATATATGTCAGCGTACATTTTTATTTTTTGTGTTTTTAGCATTTTAATTAAGCTACTTTTTTAATATAATTTAATCATTTTAAGTCTTCCTCTGGGACTGATCTGAAGTACCTGAATGCATTCGCTCGATAATTATGGACTGGTGTGGTGGAGGCTGTAGAAAGTGAGAGGCCTGTGAGATTGCCAATGCCAGGCCACTTCCTATGGGGTTCTGCAATGACAACACATACATTAGCTGAACACATTCCACATATCAACTACAGACATTAAAAGTTAACAAACACATGGCCCCTAAAAGAAAAAGAAAAATAGCACATGGATAATTTACATTACATTACCCACTAGCCTCTGCTATTGTGCACAAATTTGCCACAAAATCTATTTTGGTGTAAATTCTATTGATGAAGGAGAATTGAACATTGCTGAATAATAACACTTAAACAGTATGAGGAGTTGTTTTTCAGGACTTACTGGTTTGGCTTTCTGTGCATTTTTATTCTGTGCTGAAAGGTTCACAGGTGGAGGATCAATGACGGATCCTGGGAAGAGTTGAGCCAGTTCCACACTAATGGCCGCAGACACTGCCTCATTCGGTGGGGTGAGAGGAGGTGTCATGAACAGCGGGGTGGTTTTAGGGGTGGGTGGGATGACGTCAGAAGGGTGGATGAAGAAGCCTGGGGCGGAGGATGGATTGGATGGCACGGAGTTGACGACGCCTGATGCTGCGGTGGCTGCTGCTGAGGTGGTCTGGTGAAGTTTGGCCTCCAGCTTGGCCTTCTGTTTCATAAGATAACTAATTACAATAAAGTACTGAATCAATCAAGACATCAAGATTGAAATGAATAGCGTCTCTGTATATGACCTGCTGCTGGAGTTTTAGAAGCTGTTGCTGCTTCTCCTGAAGAACCTGAAGCTGCTGTTCGGCAGACACCATGGCATGAGACAGTGACTGCAGGGCCACCTGTGCAGCTGAGCTCAGGGCCGTGGACGCCTCGCCAACGGTCCCAGCAGACAGCCCTGTCACCGTGGGCGTCACACCAAAGGTGCTCACTACAGAAGAACGTATAGGGAAACAGATTTCGCAACGGGTTCAAAAAAAGGTCCTAAAAGTGACATCTGCGTGAGCCGTGCTAAACTATTGAAAACGGACCTTTTTTGCCAGCAAAATTTCAGCTGTGACCGCACCATAAAGATGAGGTCCACGATGACACAGTTGGTTGTAAAAGAAATAAGATGTGATAGAGAGGAAGAGAAAAGTGGGATATGTACCGGTGAACATACTTGCATCATCCCTCTCCACCCTGGTGCCGTCACTGGTGGAGACGCAAGTAAAGTGCAGGGGTTCAACCTCCAGCAGGCCGGTCAGAGCAGTGAAACTGCCCTCTGCCACCCCGCTGCTGTTTACCTTCCCATTACCTGACATTAGACAAAAGTTAAATGTTTGTCTTTTCTGTTTTGATATTCATTGATGAATGTAAGTGTGTCAAGGGGAAGAATGCATTGCCACACCTGAGAGAATATCGGACAGATCGATCTCGTCCGACTGGACCCCGATGCTGCTGCTGAAGGCATTCTTACAAGAAGACCCGCTCACCTCCAGGTCAAACAGTACTGGGTCAAATGGAGACCCGTATAGACCATATCTGAATAGAAACCATTTCATTTCCTTAAAGCACTTCTACATGCTCATAAAAAGCTTTCTTGTTTAAGTACATGAAACAAAAGTCAGTTTGTGAATGGTTCAGAATGCAGCAGATCAGCTGACCTGGTCTGTAACAACGCCTCAAGTGGAGTCAAGCGGTCCTGCAGCTGCCGAGAGACAGCAGTGAGCAGAGAGGCGCAAGCAGTACTGCAGCCGGCCAGGTCCTCATCTTTGACATAATTTAACAGGACAAAGTACCAGAAGACAGATCCTGAGAGACAAAGGCAGACAGGAATATAAGCGTCCTTATAATATAACTTTTCATTCATCAAACAATACTGAAAAAAAAGTGTGTCCCGGTTTCCACAAAAATATTAAAGGCAGGGTAGGCAATTTGTTCCAGAAACATTTTATGTTATGCTGGTCGGAAGTCACATAAAATGCTTGTCCAATCATATGGTACGATGTCCTACCTGCCTGTCAACATATGTATTTTCATCACATGCCATCAGCACGTTTCAAGCTATGCTGAGTTAAACAGGCGTCAGTCACCGACCCACCGAGCACTGCAGCCACCTTTTATAGTTCCTTCTGAACCAAAATAACAAGCTTATACTGTATTCACACCATAACTACTGTAATTTGGAAGAGATGGAAACCTGTGATGTCATACTCGTTTCATGACTCTAATTTATGCATTTCAATGGCAACATTATCAGAAGCCGAAATGAATCAGGTGGTACAGGTCAGTGCTCTTTAAGTTGTTTATGTTCATTATTATTGTAATGTTATATGCTTTGAGACATGAGTAAGTCTCTTATTTCGCGACAGTTTGCAGACAGTTTGCAGACTCTACTGTGCGTTCATGTGTTTTGAAGAAGGCGTGGCTTTGGGACGCTTTGGGATCTCATGCTTTTTAAGGTAGCTTGCTATTGCTAGCCGCTCCAAAAATTGCCTACCCTACCTTTAAGCAGGACAGCTTTTGTGAGAATGATAAGAACAGGAAATCTAACTGACCCCAAACTTTTGAGCAGTAGTAGTTGGAACAAAACGATCTTATCACTATACAGATATTATAAGGTACTACTTTTAAAAATTACCTCCTGTGGCAGCAGCAGGCAGATAAGGCATATTATCCAGAAGAGCTTTAAACAGAGCCTGGCCAAAACTCTGCTGACCAGGGTCTCCTTTACCAGTACTGAAACATCAGAGACACTCATCCATTAAGTTTAAATGAACATAATCATTGTCAATCAATGAACATCAGATCATTGCATCTGCAAATGTATATTGGATAGTCTAGATCATTAGTTCTGCAACAAGACTATATAGACTGAAGATCAGAAAAACACAGAGAGGTTGCAAACTTACCTAATACAAAGTGCAAGAAAGCGAGAGCATTTATGAGCTATACTGCGGCCAGCCTCGAAGAAGCACGTCCTGATGATGTCTGTCAGCCGTCTCCTGGTTTTGGTCAAAAGCCCCTCTTTTCCCTCTCTCAAACTAAAGGGCAATTATAAAATTCATCAAAAACACATACAAGATAAAACAAATATACTAAAAAACACAGGCTCACGGTGGCGTCTCACCTGCAGGGTCCGTTGGAGTAGACCCCTGCCAGCCAGCAGAGGATGTCCAAGATGAGACTCTGACAGTGTTCTGAGCTCTGACTGTCTTCTCCATGCTTACACAAACCTCTTAGCAGCTTTTCATGGAGCTCAGGAAACTGAAGCATTGCACAGCGTTGCACTCTAGGAAATATAAGCAGACACAGATAGCACAGTTATACTGCTGCTGTATTTATAAATTATAAAGATAAATGCTGTTCTTTTGAACTTTCTATTCATCAAAGAACCCTGGAAAAAAGATCTCCACAAAGTTATTAAGCAGCACAACTGTTTTCAACATTGATAAGAAGAAATGTTTCTTGAGCACCAAATCAGCATATTAGGATCATGTGACACTAAAGACTTTATTAATTGCTTCTGAAAATACAGCTTTGCATCACAGGAATAAACTACATTTTATAATATATTCAAATAAAAACAATTGTTTTAAATTGTAATCATATTTCACAATATTACTGTTTTTACTGAAGTTTGATCAAATAAACGCAGCAAAAAAGGTTTCTTTCCAAAAAGCATGAAAAATCGTAGCGTATAGTGTATACTTGTACAGTATCTCTTACCGTTCTTTGGGTACAGACGTTTTCTTAAATCTCCTGATTGTGACAGACACTTCCTGGAGCAAGTCACAGCCACGTAAGTTATCAGGCTTTTTAGGGGCAGACTGAGGATCTGCTTTGGACGTGGAGGCTTTTTCCTGAAAAGGCGAGAGATTTTATGAAAATTAGAATTGTAACGGTGGTCATCATATGGCTTTTAACTCTTATTCTAGTGCACAAAACAGATCAAGTGAATTGATATTTCTTTTATGAAGTAATGTAGGTACACAGCCACTAGAGGTCTATATAGCAGTTAAATCTATGACGTCAGTGTTAGCAGGAAATAGTGTTTTGAAAAAGCATGAATGAACAAAGGCTTACACCCTTCAGCTTAAGATTGCGCAAAAGTCAATTACAGTTCAAGTGTATTTCTGCTGTACCTTGGTGGCCTGAGCCCTCTGCAGCAGGGACGAAAGTGAGTGAGCTTTACTACTGTGAGGTTTGGCTGAAGGCATCCGCACCACAGGCCGCAAACTCTCATCCAGACCCTTATCACTCACTGCCTTAATGTGCACCAGGAATGAACGATATTTTCCCCCTGCCATGCCTAGAAAGTGGAATGAAAAAGAAAGATTTTATTTGTTTGAAGTACAACAAGAGATATTTACAATGGCGACCAGCACTGCGAGTTTTAATGTGTATATAAATAAAAAGAAAATGCTTTATATTTCAAATGAAAATTTATTTTGATTAGTTGTATGCGATTTGCCAGGGGGGATTTCCACCCATCTGGTCTAAATATCCCTGCTTCTGCTGATTTATTTTTATTCCCCCCTCAAAAGTAATCAATGCACGTTTAAACAACAAACAATAAAATCAAAACTAGCGCTTCTGCGCCTGTGATGAGAGATGACACATGCAGCGCATTTAAGTTACGATCCTGGTTCCAGTGGCCTTAATCCATGCACCGCTTTTCAAAATGTCACAACACGTTTTATGATTGTTTTGTATGAAAGATTAAAGTTTATAAATAAGTGTTTTAGCACACCAGGTCGAGTGGAGCAACGCACTGTTCTAAAATCGGGTTTTATTCTGGCATGTTGAAACATGCTTTTTTTTTTTTTCAATAAAATTTCAACAGTAGTAATTATTAGGTCCATAGACAACTAAAAACAAGCAAACAAACATGCAGCAAACAATAAATAAGTTGCACTATGGAATTAATTGTGCAGGGCTTTCACTGTGAGGTTGAGTTACCAACTGATGAGCATAAATCCTCTGTGTGAGTGAACGCACACAGTGCTTACATCTACTGTGTTTATGTGAATACTCGACTTGGCATTTTGATATATTTCTGTGTTTATTTGGCCATTTAGGTGCGCAACAGAAGACAAAGGCTACTATTGTCTGTGTTGCGCTCAGAGTGCACGCACAGCATCCTGTCAGTAGAATTCAGTTCTCTTTCACGATTTATTGCGTTTTTATTATTTATTTTTGTCAACTGAAATCTGCGCGGATTATCATAAATACAACATATTTATTTATCACAAGCGAAAAAAAGAAGCGAAAGTACCAACGGGTGAAATGTTTCAAAATGTCTCTTTGCACAGCAAAGCACCAGTTTCAATAAAAGGATAGGCCTAAATTAAAGTTTATATAGCCTACTTTTACATTTTCGCTGCTGTTCTAAAAATGGTTTAAGCTACGCAGCTGCTTGAATCCCAGTGCAGGAGCTGTTACCACAGAAACGTAAGTGGTTAGTTGATTGCTGTCGCAACTCGTGACACTTGCGAACAGCACTGAACACGCACGGCCGGTACAACTTGAATATTATTATCATAAACTTTTCATTAACTGCGGTAGGCTGTGCAACAAGGGAATTGTAATTGGCTGTTTTTTTCTGCAGAGAGCAGATCTGAGAGTGAGGGTGAGAGACCTGGCCAGTCATAGGTTCCCGACCACTGCTCTATAGGCTTCTTGCCTCAGACATGATAAGAAATATGTCTATAGAAAGCTTGAAATGTGAACAAATATTCTCCGATTATGTAATCCGTATGAAACCAACGAGAAGTAATCTGCTTAAACATAGATGTTTATAATGTGTATGAGCACTTCCCAATGAAGAAAGAACAAGGCATAAGAGAGAAAATCTAGCTCTGAAATAAAATGTAAAAATGGATTTAAAAAATGTTCTGTCGAAATGCTCCAATATTGTTTCATCAAAGTTCATAATTGTTCTATAAATGTTACTTTAGTTTAAAAGCTACACGAAATACAAATGGTTTGTGGTTTATTTTCATGATAAATCATCCACCCCTATGCTTTTTTCAAAAATCGCACCCTGGTTATATGCCACTTATTAACACCCAAATGACTTTCATTTAAAAGGTACACTCGGTGTTTAATGTTGCATATTCACACTAGTAAAATACTGCATGCAGTATGGTTCATAGCTGTGTTGTTTTACTGCAAGTCTACTGGCACACTGCTGGATGGGTGGGTGGGAGTGGTTGCTATAAATGGCTTGTGATTCTCAGGCAAACCTTTGAGGAGTTTGGGACTTGTAAGGCTCAGCATCCCTGCGTGTCCAGACAGATCCAGTCCGCTGGACAGCCAGACCGGCCCACACAAGATATCATCTTTGTGTTCCTGCAGGAACGGACACAGCCTGGAGCCTGAGACAGATAGAGATGTATTTCTTAAAGAATGCTGACAGACATTAATACAACATTTTCAGGTGGTCAAGATGGCTTTTTCCTCAGCACACTTACCTGGTGACTCCTCGATGTCCATGAACTGGATGTCATCTGAAAAGTCGTGCAGGTGTGGCTGTCCATTCTTCTCTCCATTTGAATGAAGGACATGAGACAAGGGGAAAACAATCTGCCTGTCCACTGCTGTCTCTGCAGTACAAAGTTTTACACAACAAAAGATTCACTTGGGGAATAAAAACAAATCAAACTAGACTACGGTAAACATTCTCACTTTCGCTTTCAGAGTGAGTTTTTGTTCCGGGACTCACCGTTAACTTTGCCGAGGCCTGGTGCTTTGTTCTTCAGCAGTGTGACCTGGATTTGTGGGATGTTAGTAATACTGCTGTTTAGCACAAACTTGAAGTCCACATGTCCCACCATGCAGGCTTTGGGCAGGACCAGCTCAAACACATGCTCATCCCAGCTGGAGCTGAGAGAGAAAGAGATATTACACATTACATGCAAAAAGGGGGAAAAGACTATGGAAGAATTACTGAGGAGTAAATATTTAGCTATTTTTACATTAAATATTTATCAATCTGATATTATGGTTCCTAAATATATTTTAAAATATATATATAATGTGATTTTAATTCCAAATGTATTCATACATACATGATAATGTGTGTTAAAGTGATTTTGTTGGGGAGAGGTATGAATGCTGTATGTGAATGTATACCTGTCACTTTGTAGTTTCCAGGTGCGTGTGTGTTGAGCTGCGTCGCCGTGGTGCTGCTGGTGAAGGTGTTGCGGATGCCGCCTTTGCTGCTGTTCCTGCTGCACCTCCACCCAGCAAGGGGGCACTGTTGCTGAGAAGCGCGGCGTCAGCGTTTCAAAACGTGTTAGTTCCACCAGAGAAGAAAGTGTCTCTGCAGTCAATGGCTGGTCCACCAGGAGATCAACTCCTGCCAACAGACACATGGATTACTGTACTGTACATTTACATGGGTATAAGGCAAACCACCATTTTACTGCTTGTATGATTTACACAGAAAGAGAAACTACATCAGATGACAAAATAAACAAAAAACAGTGAAAAAGTTCCCAGAAAGCACACTGTGCATCATCTGCTTTAAATAGACAACATTCAATTAAGCAGGACCAATGGATTTCTCAAGACTTTGATGTGAGGAAGTTGAAGGGGCAAATTAAGTGAACCATCTGTTTGATCCCCACAAAAACTCTCTTAGGTTCAATGACCTTCCATGTGTCGCTCACCTGTGATACCTGGGCTTGAAGGATTCGATGTGGGTTTTGCTCCGTCCAGTAGTTGCTCCGCCCTATTAGACAGGGGGCCGTCGACAAAAATGTCGGCGTCATCGATATCATCACACACACCTCCAATTTGAAGGAAATGAAGCTCTCCACCTTCAGAAAGGAAAATAAAAACTTATTGTGCGAACAAGTGCTTAGCTAACACTTCAATAGAAGAGTTTACATTTACTAAACATCTAGTATGTATACTTGCAAGGGATAATATCCCTCTGAACTAGAAAAACAAGATTTTTATATTTTCTGGACAAATGGTGCTTGCCATGACAATGCGAGGATGTTCTGGTTATGTTCTGATATTCTGGATATGACTTTGTTCCATCCTAACAATGTAAGTTTGACATTTTTTTTCATGTTTTATCACCCTGTAGGTGAACACTGAACTCTTCAACAAACCACACAATTTGATCATTCATATGCATAGCACAAATTGTATGCAGCTCATACTTAGTGTTAGGGGCTTGTACAAATTGCTAACTGCAAATATGTCAAATAGCCATGCTTGTCTTAAGAACTACTGATTAATAAATACAGTGACAGACAGTAGAAAAAGTACGTAAAAAAGTAGGGCGGTATATCAAGTTTCTACAATATGATATATATTTTTATAAACATTACGGAATGAGGAATACCCTTTATATCGATATACGGTAACTTTATTTTATGGTCCAATTCTCACTATTAACTAGTTGCTTATTAGCTTGCATATTACTAGGATATTGGTTGTTTATTAGTACTTATTATTAGCACATATTAATGCCTCATTCTGCATGACATTATTCTACATCCCCCCAATACCCAAACTTAACAACTACCCTACCAACTATTAATAAGCAGTAATTAGGAGTTTACTGAGGCAAAAGTCACAGTTAATAGTGAATATGTGTTCCCCATACTAAAGTGTTACCAGATATACAGTATTTTGATACGAGCGCTTCTGAAATATAGGACGCAGAGTGAGCTGCTTCAGGGAAAGTGCATAATCTAGTTTGTCCTTAACGTGAGCCATGCTTTATATTAAGGGCTTAAAAATAACTGGTAAGATATAATTAACACGTATAGTTTAAGGCGGTTGCCCCATCAGATGCTTTGACAGATACTTGCGCTGTTTAATGCGTTTGAGATGTGATCGTATTAAGTGAGGTGTCTCACTATGGGATACGCTCCTTCCGTGTATTCGTCAGAAGCCCTGTTACATTACTCCAGCCCCAATTGGCTGGCAGACGCGATGTTGTGTCTGGAAGTGGCCTCCCTACCCCTAAGTATAAAAGGAGCGACTCAACATCACTGCGACATTCAAAACAAGCACACCTCTTCCTTGCTTCGCACAGCAAGGAGGGTGATCTGGTGAGAGGCCTTACTTAATGCTATCAGAGAACAGGTGTTACGCAAGTAACCTATTGGTCCCCTTTTAAGCATAAATTTCTGTGTCTCACTATGGGATATCCTAACTCCCTATATATATATATATATATATATATATATATATATAGGGAGTTAGGATATCCCATAGTGAGATATAGATATATATATATATATATATATATACACACACATACACACACTCACCTAAAGGATTATTAGGAACACCATACTAATACTGTGTTTGACCCCCTTTCACCTTCAGAACTGCCTTAATTCTACGTGGCATTGATTCAATAAGGTGCTGAAAGCATTCTTTAGAAATGTTGGCCCATATTGATAGGATAGCATCTTGCAGTTGATGGAGATTTGTGGGATGCACATCCAGGGCACGAAGCTCCCGTTCCACCACATCCCAAAGATGCTCTATTGGGTTGAGATCTGGTGACTGGGGGCCATTTTAGTACAGTGAACTCATTGTCATGTTCAAGAAACCAATTTGAAATGATTCGAGGTTTGTGACATGGTGCATTATCCTGCTGGAAGTAGCCATCAGAGGATGGGTACATGGTGGTCATAAAGGGATGGACATGGTCAGAAACAATGCTCAGGTAGGCCGTGGCATTTAAACGATGCCCAATTGGCACTAAGGGGCCTAAAGTGTGCCAAGAAAACATCCCCCACACCATTACACCACCACCAGCAGCCTGCACAGTGATAACAAGGCATGATGGATCCATGTTCTTATTCTGTTTACGCCAAATTCTGACTCTACCATCTGAATGTCTCAACAGAAATCGAGACTCATCAGACCAGGCAACATTTTTCCAGTCTTCAACGGTCCAATTTTGGTGAGCTCGTGCAAATTGTAGCCTCTTTTTCCTATTTGTAGTGGAGATGAGTGGTACCCGGTGGGGTCTTCTGCTGTTGTAGCCCATCCGCCTCAAGGTTGTGCGTGTTGTGGCTTCACAAATGCTTTGCTGCATACCTCAGTTGTAACGAGTGGTTATTTCAGTCAAAGTTGCTCTTCTATCAGCTTGAAGTCGGCCCATTCTCCTCTGACCTCTAGCATCAACAAGGCATTTTCACCCACAGGACTGCCGCATACTGGATGTTTTTCCCTTTTCACACCATTCTTTGTAAACTCTAGAAATGGTTGTGCTTGAAAATCCCAGTAACTGAGCAGATTGTGAAATACTCAGACCGGCCCGTCTGGCACCAACAACCCATTCTGACATTCAGTTTGGAGTTCAGGAGATTGTCTTGACCAGGACCACACCCCTAAATGCATTGAAGCAACTGCCATGTGATTGGTTGATTAGATAATTGCATTAATGAGAAATTGAACAGGTGTTCCTAATAATCCTTTAGGTGAGTGTGTATATATATATATATATATATATATATATATATATATATATATATATATATATATATATATATATATATATATATATATATATATATATATATATATATATATATATATATATATATATATATATATATATATATATATATATATATATATATATATATATCTCCTAATATTGCCAGATAGCCTGCCTTGAAGTCTCCTGCCAACCACAATCACTGCATCCAGGGCTGAACGAGTCCTGAGTCATGACTCACATTCCTACGCTCAATATTGCATGTGCTAAAGTTTGAGCTGTAACATCCAGTTTATAAAACCTTGCAAATGTCTTGACAAATATCCTGTCATATCATTGACATTCCCCTTGTTGAGTGTGCATGTAAACCAGATGGGGGCACAAGACTCTTACTGGAATATGCCAACAAAACCACCTCCACTCTTCAGTGCGATAAATGCTGCTTAGTAATGTGCTTCCCCGTACGTGGTTTTGCCCAAGACACAAACAGCTGATCAGTCTCCCTGAACCCTCTGGTTCTTTCTATGTAAATGCGTAACGCATGCAGTGGGCACAACACATTTAACTTTTGCTGTTCTAATAAAGCAAAAGGTGGTGGATAGAAAGCTCTCAACTCAAGATGGATGATTAAAGAATGAATTACTTTGGGCATGAATGTAGGATTAGGTTTCAGAACTACCCCTGCATCCCCAGGCATGAACTGCATACATGCTGAATGCACCGAAAGTGTGTGGATCTTGCTTACACACTTTGCTGAAGCCAAAGCTAACAGCAGTGCCGTCTTAAATAACAATATTTTGAAATAAATCTTGTCCAGTGGCTCAAATGGGGACATTGAAAGAGCATCAAGTACTAATCCCAAATGCCATGAAGGAGAAAGCGGTTTTGAAGCAGCGCGTGCCCTTCATGAACCTGCATACTAGAAATGCTGCCCAACAGTTTTGTTATCAAAACCTATGTGACAAGCAGATATAGCAGCCAGAAACACTTGGTTGAAAATGTTTTCTATCAAATCCTGCAAAAATAATAGAAGGACTGCCACTGAACACTGAAAGGGAATTTCATGTTTAGCCACACATCAGCAATCAAACACGCCCCATTTGCACTCATAAACAGACCTAGTCGATGAAGCTCTAGCATTTTGTTTGGTCCTGATAACAGTGACAGACCGGTTGTGTTCAAATTGAACCATGCCCTGGCCAGGCCCATAGTGCCAGGCATTCTAGATGAGGGTGATAGATCTCCCCTTGTGACAGTAGATCTGTGCACAATGGGAGAGACCACGGGTCTTCGTATAGCATTTGTATGATATCCGCCAGCCAATATTTCCCTGGCCACTTCGGAGCTATTAATATCAGTTTCAGTCCCTCCTCACTCTGTAGAGTGTTGGGTATATTAACGCTATCAGTGGGAATGCGTAAAGGAGAGTGCGAGGTCATTCGTGTGCCAGCGCGTCTATCCCCAGGGGTGCGCTCCGGTCTTTCAGGGAGAAAAACAGAGAAAACTGAGCATTGTCATGAGACGTGAACTGTCGCTCTGCAGTATATGCTTCAAATCTGTTCGACCATTTCCCTGTTTAATTTAAGGATTGCCCCTGGACAGCAGATTTAGAACACCCTGTACGTGCGTCACTCTCAGGGATGAAAGATTGGCATTGCTCCAAAAAAATCAGTTTGCGTGCTAACATGGTGCAAGAGAAGTGATCTGAGACCTCCCTGTCGGTTTATATAAGCCACAATTATAGTGTTGTCTGTTCTCAAGAGGACATGATGCCCCCTCAGAAAAGGGGAAAAATGCTTTAACGTCAGAAACATGGCTAGCATTTCCAGATAGTTTATGTTAATGTTGTGATGACCCCATCTTGCATTCACTATCCTGCCCCTCGTGAATGCCCCCCCAACCGGACAACTGTGGCTTTGCTCGTGTGGGACCACTCTTATCGCCCTCTTGTTCAACCGAGAGGAAATTTCTTCCTGAAGAGCATGCTTTAAGTCTCCCCACACCGGAGAACAAATTATCCCTTTAAATGCGGGAGAGAAGTGGCAAACTGCAGTCACTGCAGTACACACTCAACTGTGTACATTTTCGCCAATTGTTTATTTGCAGCGTTCTGGTGCCATTGTGTGGCTGAGTCGTGAACGAGTTTAAGGTCTATACTGCGCATGCGTGGGCACTTAGCACTTGGACAAAGTTTAAGTGGCTCATTACCTCTAAGGGAGCGATAACTCCCCGAGGTGATGTTACATTGTGTTCTGTTAATAGGTTTTGCAACATTTTAGGGGGCATTATTTTTTGCAACATGTTTTGGGAGTACAGTGAAAACTTTGAGTTTAAAACATGGAAAGTGCTTGTGACTAGTGGGTGGGTGTGCACCACTGCACCGCCTCTTGTCCTTTTCACTGCTCTGATTCCCCTGGCCCAGTTGGGCTCTGTTTTCCACACAGAACATCTGGGACTTCGAAACTCGTCCCTTGTTGAACGCTGAACGTCTGAGGGTCGGGAGCTAGCGAAAAGGGGGGCTGTGGGCTCCCTTCCCTGGAGAAGACCCTGTCAAACCGCCGCCTTCCTCCTTGCTCCCTGAGGATGAGGAGATGGACAGTCTGAGCTGCTGCAGGCGTATAGTTCTTTCTAGACCAGGCAGTTCTCTGTTCCGGTACTCCGCTCTGACCCGCTGCATTCACCTTCGGTCTCTGCCATCTAAGAATGCGAAAGCTGCAGGGTGGGCGGGCCGTAACTGCAACGGTCTGCGTCTTTCTAGGCACACAGAGTTGCAAAGCCTCATCATCCCTCTTCTTTTCCTCACATCTCTTTCGCATAAGTGTCAGAGCAGAGCCAAAAATGCCCTCTGCGACCACCGGTGCGAGAGCTTTTTCCCTATCAGAGAGATTAGCCAAGTTAAGCCACTGTCCTCTTTCTTGAATGACCGTTGTGGCCATGGCCTCTAAACATGCAGAGAGATCCGTAATGACACAGATCCCACTGTGTCTGACCTGCCATGGTCGATGCTTCGTTCTGCAGCTCCGCTTGGTACGCGGTCAGCATAGAGATCACGTTCAGAGCCCTGACAGAGAGAGCGACTGCTTTACAGCATGCTCGACTGGATTCGATTCGCTTTTGCACTTGCTTTGGGTGCAAGTGCGCAGAAACTAATGGCTCCATGGGGGGCATTCGGAGAAGGCCTTCTTTCTCCATCCCCTCCACATCAAGAGCAGATCCTCCCTGTATGGGCATCTTGCTGGTAAACGATATTTCCTTCCAGGTCACCGCAACCTCCTGCAGGAGCTCTGAAAATACAGGAAAGAGCTGTCGTGCTGCCCGTTTCGCTCTCGGCAGCCTCTTACCCTTGTAGCGAGACTTTACAGTCTCTGCTACCACGGACTGCCACGGAATATTTAGTTTCTCTGCAGTGCGTTTGCACACATCTTGCAGATCAACACTGAGAAGCAGAGAGGATGGTGCCCCACCCGCCTCTTCCGTGGAACCTGCTGCAGCAAGGAGTTGTGCCGGATGCTCAGGGGGGAGGAAAGGGGAGTCCTCGAAATCTTCATCATCTTCAGAGAGAAGAAAATCAGATTGTCCCTCTTCATCTGCTGTGCACATGCGCAATAGGAGCGCAATAATTCAGACTAAAACATATTGCTAAAATATTTGTTGGATAATAAATGTGCCATATGAGTTTTAAACCTGTATTTTTGTGATAGCAGTAACTGTAAAGTGTCTATTGTAATGGGGTAATCAAATGTAGGCTAATACAATTAGTATATGCTTTTGTTTTTATTTATTTTTTATGTTTAGTTTAGTGAATTTAAAAATAAAATCCTTATTTGTGTTTTTAGATTGCAATGTTAATTTGTAATGTGATTTTACCGATTCTTTTGCACATAATAGGCTATGTAGCAGAACCTGCATGTTACATTCATTATATTTGTTTTCATCACCCCAATATGAACGTTGTTTGTAGGATTTATTATTGGATAAATACAGATTTTTTAAAATTCAAATAGAAAAATGTAGAAAATACCAAGATATATACCATATATCATCATAGTGGTGCAGGTATGACATCACTTTGTAGGCCAAAACGCAGAAACTAGTTAGCATTTTAGCACTTCTGGTTCCATTGTCCCAAAATCAATGTGTTTTTTTTTTTTGGTTAAATGGCTGAAAAAAAGTCTGTGGTTAACACAAGCTCAAGACACTTTCACGTTTTATTTTACTACATTAAATACATCAGTATTACCCCAATGTTACGTGTCTTGAAAAAGGCGGTTGCTAACAAGTGGCTAAATGGGAGTACAGAGGCAGTTGGAGAGATTAAACATCACGGCGATCAGGTAAACTCAGTTCTCATTATAATTGTGCACTTATAAACTATTTTAACAAACTTTCTAAGAAAATGTTTTTTAGATAAAAACTGAAAGAGTTGTCAGAAGCTTAGTGCTGTTGACGTTGAAGTCGTGGGACTGATGTAGTTAGTTTATAGTCTACCTTTGGCTTTTTACTTCTGGAGACTGCATTTAGGCTTCAAAATTCATAAAAGTTGTGATAATCTGTGATAATTACAAAACGTGTAAATATCATAAACTTTTGTGGATCACAGAGCTTTTTTTTGCGATAATCCAAAAGCCTATGGAAAAATCATATTGGGTTTTTGTCAAGGGAACCAGTGACGTTATACATGTACACTATTCAACCCAAAAATACAGAGATGATTTTTTGGCCATATCGGCCAGCCCTAGTAAAAAGCCAGGGTTGGAACTCATTCACAGATGTAATATACACAGACACATTTAAAAACACTAACTAAGTTATCCTTTATTAGCTACATATTTTTATTAATAGACCAGAGCAACAGACACAGACTCTGTACTATTGTACTCAATTTTGTCCCCCTATAGTAAACAATTTAATCTTTTAAAACTAATCTGTGATCACCAAAATGACAAATAAAAAAAATCCTGTGTAAATAATTTCTTCAAGCCTTAAAATAGCTTGAATGTAACTCTAAACCCTTGCTTCCTTTAGTATATGTGAAACCATGAATATGCAAATTAATCCCCACCTCCACTCAATCACACAAACTCAGAATACCCGACCACTTGGTCAAATTTACTATAGTAAACGCTGCACGATGGTAAGTGGAAATACAGGTTTAATTCAGCCATGTATGTTTGAACCAGAAACTGATTCAGAAGAAAAAGTGCAAATTATACAGGCTCGTCTACAAGTCCATGTATCAGAATGGTACATGAAGGTAATTGATATTACCGTTTTTTAAACTGTCTTTGGTAAACTGCAGTTAAGGAGAAAATACTCAGCAAGGGTTTTGACTGATGAATTTGCACATTTGCACATTAAAGCATATTCAAAACACCACATAGACATATAAACAACATTAAAAACTTGATTTTCACCACACTGAAAAAACACACTGCACTCAATCCTTGACTCCCCAAGGTCATATCTCAGGGATGCCAGCAAAACAGTGGCCATGTTTGAGAGTGAGTCGGTGTGACCACTATGGTTAATGAGAACCTTATTGGTTACCATGACAATGAGCCATATGTGGACAGCAAGCTAAAATGAAAGAAACAGTGAAACTCCACACCTCATGTTCCCTTGATAGTGAACAACACATTAAGAACCCTGTTGTAACGGTGGTAAACAAAATTGTCTGGGACGAATCACAAATGAATAGGTCAATAACTGCGCACTTGCTCACCTTTTGTGCAGGCACACAGCCGGTCGGTGCCTGAGCAGTAGGTAACAGAGACGAAGGGGTCCACCTCCTCTGTCCCCTCTTTCTTGGGTGGCTCCACTTTTGCCAGCACCTCTAGGGTGGACAAGTCCAGAATCATGATGTAACCTGCCTGTGTAGTCACCACCAGGTGTCCGAGTCCGGCCACCTCTCCTCTCTTCTCCTTTCCAACTGATCCCGCACTTGGGCCAGCTGTCACTGCAGACACCACTGTCCCCATGCCATTTTTGAGCCCAGAAGGTGTCGACTCCTCGGATGTTTCCTCTCCGTCATCCTCTCTGCCATCTAGCACATCTGGTGGCAAGAGGAGGAGAGACGTGACAGCATCCCGTGGGTCACGAATCTGCTGCACCTTGACCGGTTCCTCCTCCAGGGTCACGATGCGGGTGGAGTAATTTAACTTGTAGAGTGCTAGGTATCCACCCCCACCACTGCCCCCCAGAGGCCTGGAAGTATGGGGCTGCTGCTGGTCGTGAGGGGGCAGGATGAGAGGGGTCTGTGGGGGAGAAATGCCCGAGTGGGCGTCATGGCCATTGGCCAGTGTCTGTCCTTTGCGATGGCCACAGAGGGCCGAATGCAGACGGTTGAGGGTGTTTAATACCTCCACCTGATTGATAGCGCTAAGGGACTCTACCGAGCATGGTTGAAGACCGACTAACAAGTGTAAGCCATCGCTGCAGGGCGTGATGGAGTCCACATACAGGTTCTCTTCCTCTAATGCTTTCGGCAACCGCAAGCACTGCACCAAAGAGCCCGGCCGTGGAGCCAACGAGCTCCACTTTTCCCCATCCAGAGGTCCGAGCCCAGCCGCCGCATCCGCAAACTGCTGGATGTATGTGATGGGAGGGTCCTGCAGCAGCAGCTGCTCATGTGAGTCAAACTCCATCTCGATAATCTGCGGAACGGTGAAGCCCTCCTCATGAAGCCCTTTGCTCATCAGGTTGTTCATTTGGGTGAAAACCTTCCCTGAAGACTTCTCGTCTGCTTCCTTGATGCTGTAGAGGAGTAGCACAGGCATAGTCCTATGTACAGGGGCGGCTGGTGGAAGCTTCGGGGAGCCCAGGTCTGTGGGGGGATTACAGGACTCGATTTCCATGTGACCCTGGTCTGGTGCAAGCACCTCAGGGGCAGCAGTCCTTACTGGGCTATCCATGGAGCGACGAGACGGAGGGGGACCAAGTGGAGAACTAGCTGCTGACCGGTAGCTTAGCAGTCCGCCGGCCAGTAGGCAGGGGAAGGGAATGTTGTGGTGCTCAGTCGGCCTATCCTTAGCCTTGTCAGGTTTAGGGGGGCCCAGTGAGTGCTGTGGGTTGGCCCCCAGCTCCTCCAGGTCTTTAACTGTGTCCTCCAGCACACTGGCCACCACCTCCCACTGCAACTTCTCAGGCTGCTGTAGGACACTGAGAGCTGTGACTCCCAAACTCACCTCCATCGTCTCCTTCTGACCCAGTGGGCCTACACAAACATAAGGAGAAAGAACAATAAGAAGGGTGTTTATTGACAAAACTGGGCGCAGATATAAAAACCAAGTAATGAATAAACGTTGTTTATACATGAAAATTGATGTTTTTACCTGTGACTGACTCTGATCTGGAATGCTCTTCGCTGTCTGAGTCCTCTATCTGGTCATCGCTAGATACAAAAACACAGGAAATGTTCAATAAACACAATAATAGGGTATGATGTGAAAATAATTTGCAAAAAGTGTGTAATTGTGGGTTTAGAACCTGTCCCCCTCTAGTTTGGGTAAGTCAGAGCAGCAAGTGGCCTCCTCTAGCCAGGAGAGCGTGGGTCTGCGTGATTCTGTGCCCGTGAGACTCTGCTGCTCGCTGCCAGACAGGATCAGCTGCCTCAGGATGGCTGGGTCATATGGGTTTACCTCAAACTTTAAATGCACCTGCACAGGTGAGAAAAAAGTTGTATTGCACTTAGATATAGGCATCCTGCATCTTTCCACACACTTTAGAGATGATCAACATACCTTCATAAGCTTTGAAACATCCCAGATGCAAATCTTCCCCCTTTTGGTTGCCGTAGCAAGGAAATAAGGGCAGCTACCGAACCCATAACACACGATTTTATCTGAACCATCTGCACTGGGACATTGGGCAGGGCTGGTGGCCAGGGTGACAGATAGTGGAACGTTTTGGGTGTGTTCTCCTTTTACAAACGGACAGTTCGGAGAATGGCGCTCATGCTCGGACCTAAAGAGGCATTAAATGTAGTAATGGGATGGTTAATAGTAATTGGAGGGGTTGCAGCTCTTGGCCTTCATTATAGTAGATTTATCAAAAGCTTTTCATAGCAGTGCAATTTCTGCTGAGTGAGTGTGACATTTTGGCCTGTTTTTTAGTGGGATGCTTCTCACCAGGGCTCATCTGTAGGTTCCCAGCACACCAAACACACACTGCAGGTGAAGCACATGGCCCGGTCATCACCTGTAGACGCAGGCTAGAAGGAAAAAAAGCTGTTAGCGGCATCTACAGTGCAAAGAGAAATTCAGGGACCTCACTAAACATCTAAAAATAGATCAGTCAAACATTATAGACAAAAGGTAAATAAACTGATGTTATGCAGTGAATAGACGATACATTATAGCAGTGTTACTCATTGCATGGCTCGCGAGCCTCCTGCGGCCCGCCCAGCTTAATTTGCGGCTCGCATGGCAGTAAATACGGTGAAATGATCATATAGTCAATACATATATTTCATAAAAACAAGCAGTGTCTGCTCTATTACAAATAATTTATATTTAAAAAATACCCCAAAACAGCGGCATTACAGGATGGAAATAAACACTAGAAAGGATATTTAAACTTTACGATATTTAGGACTGCTCTGCCCTTACATCCATGACTCACTGCGGAGTTGCCAGTTTTGGCTGTCTTTCCAGCTTTTAACGCTTGTGCTCTTATAGATCAACAAGTTCTCATGAAATGCGTATCTATAACACAAATTGTATTTATTGTGCGATTTATACGCCAAAATGACTTTTAACATGCATATGATACGCATTGTCAACTAGGATTAGTGGTGTGGGTTACGCGCCAGCATCATTAGCACAGACAGCGTGCCAGAATAGAGTTCTCTTTTGCTCTTGAACAAACTATAACATAGAATTATGCCTAAATGTCAGTTTTGTCGAGTATCCTCATAAGAATAGTTTTAAATTAGTTAAATTACGTCTTAAATTAACTTAAAGAGTTGTGAGGAAATGGGATGCGTGACAGCTCGTCAGATCCGCGTTCGGTAGCGGCATACCTTAAAGTCACAGCAGCCCCTAATGATGTCTGTTATTAATAATCACTCGCTGCTCTTGACTAAAGAACTTTTGTAGCTTTAATCTAGGATCAATCTATATTTAATTCATAATAAGTTTAAAGCCTAATAAATGTTAAAAATCTTACAATTACACTGTAATGTTGAATGGCTATAATTAATGTTTAAAATTAGGGGGGAAAATTTAATAATAGACTATTCAGTATCAGTATTAGTATCAGTGAAACTGGCAGTGAAAATAGCGAAGACCACTGCATTATACCATACTATAAATGCAATACTAGGAATCTATAGTCAAAGAATGTCACATGACCCAAATAAGTGCTTAATTTTTTCTGTCCTTTCCAGGACAATCCTTAAAGGTAACTTCAGTTCATAATTCATCACGTTTTCCCGTTTCGTTCTTTATTTCTTAAACTCAAAGAATGTCCCTTTGCTGTGGCATCACCCTTTCATCCACAACACAGAGCCACTGTTCTCCACTCGCTCTGTTCGGTTGGCATGACAACAGGGAACATGGGTGAGAGGAGTAGTGTGGTCTCCTTGGTTACCAGTGCAGCTCAACCCTTCTTGGCATGCATGGTGACTCGAGTAGAGACAATACATCAGGTAACAAAGCATCATCGGGAATTCCCAGATATCAAAATAAAACAAAGTGAAACATTCATGAAATGATCTTTGATCTCAAAGTTGCCATTTCAAACATCAATCGACTGAATTTTTTTATGGTCTGAACAATTTGAATTTTTTTCCCTTTCATTCTTGTTGACCTAGTCTGGGCTCAAAATGATTTCACTTCCAAATAGTGATACAATCGGGCTTTCACAATCAGTCAGCGGCCATTAAGAGAAATCATTAAAAATAAAACATACCATAACAAACGCAAAGTAAAGAGGACACTTTAAAATTTAAAGGTGACAGACAATTTAAAAAGAATCATTGCCATGGTGGATGACAAACCTGGTGATAAAAGCCCGCCTGGGCCATGGGATCAGGCTGAGCCCACCTGTAGCCAGTATGAGGCCAGGATGTGAACGTCTCCCTCCTGTTAGCTTCACTGTACATCAGAGACCTGTACATATCACACAAACACTTTTAAGTGAAACAAGAGTCTTTGGTGAAGAGCACAGAGAACTCTAACAGAACTACAAATAATAAGTCTTTTTGCTTAAGTTACTTAAGGTGTTCTGGGAGTTTTTTTAGAGGTTGATTTGGAAGACACCAAATCTTAATTTAACTAACATTTAAAGAAGTCCAGTTAGAGAAAATGTCTTGAAGCAAAGGTCCAGAAGATCATAATGTCTAACTAGTTAGTGTGATATATATTTAAGTAGCCTAGTAGTTGTGTCAACATCTGCATGTAATCAATACCTGACTGTCAAATCAATGAATTCTGTACAATTCAAAAACCTTTTGACAATATTTATTGTCACGTAACATATGTATGACTGTTGATACAGGCCCGTAGCCCGCCTAGTGAAAGGGGGGGGTTCTTTTTTTTTTACTTTTTGACTTATCCACCTTTTTCAGTCCAAACACACTGTGTGGAGTGTATATTATTTGGCATGCATAACATAACTTCCCCACAAAATTTAAATCACAAATTCATGTGACAGAACTATTAAGCTAACATGTTTGTTTCATGTTGTGAAATAGGAAGTCTTGAAGAAGTCACGCAATTAACATTTGTAGGATCACTAACTTATAATTGGTCAGCAAACTAAGGTGCTTTATATTTTGTGCCTATACTGCGTGCACGAGCGCACACATGCACACGCTAGTTAGAGGGCAGTGGGCAGTAGATTATTTGTCAGGTTCGTTCAAGCACACGAACCCCCCCTGACTACGGGCATGAGATATGTATAACGTTCTCTCATTAAATAAATAAAAGGGCTACATTTCAAAATAAGAGAAAATAAATAAAATGTGAATGTTCAAATAAAGTGCTTAACTTCAGGAAAATAAAAAAGGGAGGAACAGCTTGAATGCCCCCTTTTCTGTTTCACTCGACTGTTTCTATCAATTTCTCTGTCTCACGTCTTTTTCTCAACTTTCTCCCGCACAGTCGTCTGTATCCCTCTTTCTCCGTCTCACTCGCCTGTTCTCTCTCTTTCTCCGTCTCACTCACCTGTTTCTCTCCCTTTATCCGTCTCACTCGTCTTTTTCTCAACTTTCTCCGGCGCTCTCGTCTGTATCTCTTTCTTTTCTCCATCTCAGTCGTCTATTTCTCTCCCATTGTTTTCTACATGTATCGCTATCTTTCTTTTTTCTTTCTACCGTCTTTTCATGTGTAACTTGCCTCTAACTCTCTCATCTGTCTGCACTGTAGTCGCAATGTTTATAGTTTACTGCCTTAAAAAAAACACAAGACTTGATTGGCTGATTGGTATCAAGAGGGATGGCTTAACTCGCATCCAATTGGTCTGTGCGGTTCCACTACCTCTACCGTAAAGACAACAAAAGCTGCACCGGTTAAAATAGCAGCACTCTGTCAGGTTTTAACCTTCTGTTTTGGCTGTAGGTCCGGGTCCGTATGGGACGGTTACTGGTCCGGACACGGACCGCGGTCCGCCTGTTAGTGACCTATGATGTACAGATTTATAGATGTGGCTTTGGTCATCAACATAAGTCCCATCGTCCGTCAAGTGAACATGCAAAGTCTGATTGTTTAGAAAAGTAATAGCACACATCTCAAGCTGCACTGTTTAAAGGTAACATTTACAATTCAGAAAGCTGTTATGCTATCACAAATAATCACACACACACGCAGTTACCTGTCTACAGAGCGTCCAGGTCCAACACCTAGCTCTGGCCTTCCGCTTGGTAAGAGGTAGGAGAGTCTGTCCATGACCGAAGAGGCGACCGATAGGGCTGCCACATTCTGATTCAGCTTTTTCAGCTCGTTCACGATGGCACTTGTTACCACTTTCAGCACATGATGAGGGAGATGGAAGGTCACGGTCGCCCACTGGAGAGAGAGGAAGACGGAGGAGAGACATTCAGTTTCAAGAGCATTCACGGCAAACAGGCATACAAGATGGAAAATGGAAATACTAGGTGTACGTCTCTAACACCTGCAAAGATTTTCCAAGCCTGGCTGCCTAATTTCAGGCCAAAGCATCTAAATATTTCTAAACTGAAATGTCTGAACAAGTCTAAACAAGCATGTTCACAAACAATCTGGTTTATTTGAACTTTCACTCTCATTTAAACCTAAAAAACCTCCAATGTTCAAACTAAATGTGAAATAACTTTCCAAGAGCCAGGAAAGTTCCAGAACCCACTGTAGCGGTCTGACAAGGGTCAATGGAGAGCTGAGTGAGAAATCCATCAACGTAGCTCATGCTCATTGTTACAGCACTGCGATCTGGATGTCGGCCAAATTACGTGGAAAAAAGGGTGCTTGGATGACTACACGAGGGAATGCTGCACTTTACCACATGAGGCTGATGCCATGGTCCACTGCAAAACTGAACAGGACTGCAGTAATATGCAGTAATATAGAAACATGCCGCCATTATTAACTTCAGAGGTCCATTTATTTAAAGAGCTCTGATCTAGGATCAGTTTCATCCCTCTTTATCTAGATGAAAATGACTCATGCACAGATGCATAGATCAGCATTTATGTTGGGTACTTATAAACACAATGTAAATAAAGGAGCCGTAGACACCTAGTGCGATAACCGATTCTTTTGTTTTCTCATTACACAGATGTGTGATCTAAAGAAATCACTGCTCTCTGTACATGTTTTGCATCTGATACAGAGACGGCAGTAATGAGAGCTCAAGATCAGCCCCAGAGTCAGAGAGAGATAAAGAGAAAGGGAAGAGAAAGAAGAGAGGAGAAAGAAGGCAAGAAAGAAAGCAAGAATAAAAACATTCAGAAAGAAAGAGGAAAGCGATGGATTGTATTTTTAAGTTGTCTTTATATTTAATCTGATTTTTTATAAATAATTTGATATTTATTTTTTTCTGCATTTTAGTTAACTTTATTTTGATGTTTATTTTTTATTATTCTTTGTTTATTTTATTATCACTAGCAAGTTATTTTTATTTATTTTTAAGTATTACTTTTTTTATGAACAATTTAAGTTTATGTTATTTAACAGTATTTTAGTACTATTATTACTGGCACATTTTTATTTTTTAATTATTTTATTTTATAAACAATTTCATTCAACTATTTATATTGAATTGATTTTGATTAATTGTATTTAGTTTACTTTTGTTGTTGTAATTTTGTCATTCTTTTTCAATTTGTTGTATATCTTTTATTGGTACTGTGATGGACCTCAGCTCTGACAGACTTCAGTGGCACAGGTGTATTAGTGTGAGTCTTTGATCATCCTCCTGTTACTGCAGGGCTACTGATACACCACCAAGCTCTGCTGCACCGCTGTTCAATACAGTCTGTGTGTGTCTGCACAGATCAGTCACTGTGAGGATGTGTCTCATAAATAATCCATACGCTGTAATGCTACATGACTCGACTATTCTTGCTTATTACCAAACACACACACAGTCAGATTGCATTACATCAGCAAACATCACAAAACATAGTGACTGTGCTGGGAGATTTTAATTCGACTTTATGGGGTACATACATTCAAGAAAAAGTAGCTTGCAAGAAACTCTGCAGCCCTGAAACATGAAGCCAAATCCCAGCACTGCACAATAATGAATAGATGGGCAATACCACAATGTGTGTTAGGGAGAGAAAGAGAGAGAGAGAACCAGCACTGTGATTGTAGAACACTGAGAATGTATCCTACAAATGACATCACTGAATAATCAGATCTGGCTATGAATTAAATATATGGAAGCCTGTTTTTCTGCTTTTTAAAAAATAATTGTGCAATAAAGTTTTAAATGGGGATTAAAGTCACAATTGCGAGAAATTAAGCAAAAATTGTAAAACAGAAATTTGTAAATTGTGAGAAATAAATTTGCAATTGAAGTCATATTTAGCAGACATAAAAACAATTGTCAGATTATATAAAGTACATTGAGAAATAGTTGCTATATTTTTATTGCTATAGAGTCGTAATTGTGAGCCAGTGTCATAATTCTGATATATAAATTAAAAGAAATAGAGGCAATTACGAGATATAAATTACTTCACAATTAGGCAGAAATGGGCTTGACTGACAGAAAGATCAAAATAGTGACTGTTCAATCTACAGTAGACTAGGTTGATAATTCATTAGGCTATTAATATATTTCTACGCTGAACTTTTTCACAACTCTGTGGTTACAAAATCAATTACAATGATTAGAACAGTTAGATGACTTATGAATGATGCATCCTCCTTCCTGTTGGACTCACCTTTGCCACTTTGTGATTGGCGGCCGTCTCATGTGAGGTATTCTCCAGGCCTTCTTTAAGCTGGGTGAGAAAGAGATCGTAGCCCTCTGTGTTGGAAACATCCACCTTCTCCATACAGGCGTACAACATCTGCTGGGCCTGCAGAGGAACAAGAGAAATTTAATTTCATGCTTGCCACCTATTCAAACCTCAGAGGCACAAAATATATGGATTAATTCATTTATCTAAATACAGAGCAGAGACCTTGTAGAAAAGGATTGCACCCAAAACAACTGCACTGTGATAGCCTCATTGTGTCTGTATTTCCTCATGTTCAAATTACTTTAAAAAGGTAAACATAGTACAACTAAACCTACAACGTATAGACCAATAATCAGACTACGTCACACTGACGTCATGCAGGTTCAACTGCGCATGTCGGTTGCAAAAGATGATCAGGAAAATGTCATGTTGTGCAGTGGGATGCCAAAATCGTAAATCTGTAAACAGTGTTAAGTTTTACGCTTATTTAACAATAGAACACAGCCATTTTCGTAAGCTTTGCTAGTAGTGTTGTCAAAAATATCCTCCTTTCTACAGTATCGATACACAGATACCAGCTGCACTTTCTTGCTCTCCTCTCCGACCGACAGCAAGCTGACACACCCGCCTCCTTTCATTCACTCCGGTTAAATAGTGTTGGTGTGACGGGTCTGAATTTCACGCAGGATTGCACATAATTCTACTCATTCCCGCTGCATCCCGCATATTTTGCGCTCACATCGGAAGCGCACACACATACAGTAATAAAGCCGCCTCTGACATACAAGTGCAAAAATGAGCTCCTTTTCCCAGCTTATTAATGGTCAAATACACTCAAAAATAAATGTCACCCATCTTGGTGAGTATTAACGTAAACACAGTCTTAAACAGTTCAGGAAGAATGTTGTGTAACAGCAACAGTATTTGAGCGATGCGTGAATATTGTTAATGTTATTCAAACTACAAAAAGACGAATGATCACTTACTGCTCTTGACTCATTAACTTGTGTAACTTTAATGGATTAATCTGTATTAATTTTATAATGAAGATTATCCAATGTTATTTTAAATTTGATTACTTTGGGTTTTTTTTATTGAGTCTCTTACCTGAATACTGTTAGACCTACCTGAAAAATAAAGCAGTCTATTTAATTTGTATCTTTATTCTATTTATTGTATTTATTTGTGCTATTGTTAGTAATTTGTTTATTTGTTCTTATTTTATTACCGTTTACTTGTCTTTTTAAATGTAAATTTACCATTTGAAATCAAGCTTCCTTGTGCTGCGTGTAAGCTATTGCAACAAAATTACCCCACTGTAAAAAATACATTGAGTTATCAAATATTTGTGAGATAATTGTAATGGTAATTGATCGTTTAGCCTATATATGAAGAAGAAAAAAAAAAGCTTTATCAAATAAAGTTATCTTTTCAAGAGAAATTTTTGATTGCTTAGACTTTCAATAGATAGACAAAAAAAGAAATATTAAAAATATAACAGTGTCAATCAGGTAATTATATATCTCTGGCCACTGGATGCTTGGCCATTTCGTTTCATAATTTTTCCCATTGGCAATATAGTATGGCAAACGGATCTGTAAGATGTATTCCACTCACTGACATTAATTTTGTTGAATAACACTCCTTATTGCTGGGTGACAAACTATTGTAATATGCGTACAACATTTTGAAAATAACATCTAATTATCTAAAATTAGTCTATAAATATATATCTATAAATAATCTATAGTCTTTTTAAATCTAACGATTTTGCACCGTATCCATGTAATTTTCTATACATAAAAACACTATCTCTCCTGGGTTTTCTGCAACCTAGCTGTGCGCGCATCCTGTATGTTTACAAACAGATAATTGGTCTATAAATCAAAATAATAGTAATATAAATAATAATAATGCCTAAACATTGCATTTATGTTGTGCAACTTAGCTTTCAAGTTTCAGCTTCAGCTAAGGCATGACATAAGCCTTTACGGTCTTCTTGGAAGGCTCATCCACCCCCAATTTTTTAAATGTTACTTTTTATTACTTTACCCACCTGACCCGCGGATATAACCGCAATCCGCACATCACTACTCCGAGTCCTTACACAAAAATTGTCTTTCTGCAACATTACAGTGTGTAGTTAAATGGACTAAAAGAAGCTTCAAGGCAAATGATTTTACCTCAATTTTTTGAATTCGAGTTACTCGAGGAATCGTTTCAGCCCTATCTGTTTTTATTATACTGTCACATGCCTCTCAACTGTTTCTGTTGATTCAAGACATAATCGACTGTTTACGAGGATACTCACCAAGACCATAATTTTTACATAATTTAACCATTAAAGCGCTATAATTCGTGAAAAAATAACATATATATGTATATATATATACACACACACACTCACCTAAAGGATTATTAGGAACATTATTGAATTATTGAACCTGTTAAATTTCTCATTAATGCAATTATCTAATCAACCAATCACATGGCAGTTGCTTCAATGCATTTAGGGGTGTGGTCCTGGTCAAGACAATCTCCTGAACTCCAAACTGAATGTCAGAATGGGAAAGAAAGGTGATTTAAGCAATTTTGAGCGTGGCATGGTTGTTGGTGCCAGACGGGCCGGTCTGAGTATTTCACAATCTGCTCAGTTACTGGGATTTTCACGCACAACCATTTCTAGAGTTTACAAAGAATGGTGTGAAAAGGGAAAAACATCCAGTATGCGGCAGTCCTGTGGGCGAAAATGCCTTGTTGATGCTAGAGGTCAGAGGAGAATGGGCCGACTGATTCAAGCTGATAGAAGAGCAACTTTGACTGAAATAACCACTCGTTACAACCGAGGTATGCAGCAAAGCATTTGTGAAGCCACAACACGCACAACCTTGAGGCGGATGGGCTACAACAGCAGAAGACCCCACCGGGTACCACTCATCTCCACTACAAATAGGAAAAAGAGGCTACAATTTGCACGAGCTCACCAAAATTGGACAGTTGAAGACTGGAAAAATGTTGCCTGGTCTGATGAGTCTCGATTTCTGTTGAGACATTCAGATGGTAGAGTCAGAATTTGGCGTAAACAGAATGAGAACATGGATCCATCATGCCTTGTTACCACTGTGCAGGCTGGTGGTGGTGGTGGTGGTGTAATGGTGTGGGGGATGTTTTCTTGGCACACTTTAGGCCCCTTAGTGCCAATTGGGCATGCTATCCTATCAATATGGGCCAACATTTCTAAAGAATGCTTTCAGAACCTTGTTGAATCAATGCCACGTAGAATTAAGGCAGTTCTGAAGGCGAAAGGGGGTCAAACACAGTATTAGTATGGTGTTCCTAATAATCCTTTAGGTGAGTACTCAGATTCAACAAGGTGCTGAAAGCATTCTTTAGAAATGTTGGCCCATATTGATAGGATAGCATCTTGCAGTTGATGGAGATTTGTGGGATGCACATCCAGGGCACGAAGCTCCCGTTCCACCACATCCCAAAGATGCTCTATTGGGTTGAGATCTGGTGACTGTGGGGGCCATTTTAGTACAGTGAACTCATTGTCATGTTCAAGAAACCAATTTGAAATGATTCGAGCTTTGTGACATGGTGCGTTATCCTGCTGGAAGTAGCCATCAGAGGATGGGTACATGGTGGTCATAAAGGGATGCACATGGTCAGAAACAATGCTCAGGTAGGCCGTGGCATTTAAACGATGCCCAATTGGCACTAAGGGGCCTAAAGTGTGCCAAGAAAACATCCCCCACACCATTACACCACCACCACCAGCCTGCACAGTGGTAACAAGGCATGATGGATCCATGTTCTCATTCAGTTTACGCCAAATTCTGACTCTACCATCTGAATGTCTCAACAGAAATCGAGACTCATCAGACCAGGCAACATTTTTCCAGTCTTCAAGTGTCCAATTTTGGTGAGCTCGTGCAAATTGTAGCCTCTTTTTCCTATTTGTAGTGGAGATGAGTGGTACCCGGTGGGGTCTTCTGCTGTTGTAGCCCATCCGCCTCAAGGTTGTGCGTGTTGTGGCTTCACAAATGCTTTGCTGCATACCTCGGTTGTAACGAGTGGTTATTTCAGTCAAAGTTGCTCTTCTATCAGCTTGAATCAGTCGGCCCATTCTCCTCTGACCTCTAGCATCAACAAGGCATTTTCACCCACAGGACTGCCGCATACTGGATGTTTTTCCCTTTTCACACCATTCTTTGTAAACTCTAGAAATGGTTGTGCGTGAAAATCCCAGTAACTGAGCAGATTGTGAAATACTCAGACCGGCCCGTCTGGCACCAACAACCATGCCCCGCTCAAAATTGCTTAAATGACCTTTCTTTCCCATTCTGACATTCAGTTTGGAGTTCAGGAGATTGTCTTGACCAGGACCACACCCCTAAATGCATTGAAGCAACTGCCATGTGATTGGTTGATTAGATAATTGCATTAATGAGAAATTGAACAGGTGTTCCTAATAATCCTTTAGGTGAGTAATTATATATATATATAAATGTAAGTCTTTCAAAATGTAAGACTTTTTAAGATATATATATATACTTGAGAACTATATATATATATATATATATATATATATATATATATATATATATATATATATATATATATATATATATATATATATATATATATATATATATATATATATAGTTCTCAAGTATATATATATCTTAAAAAGTCTTACATTTTGAAATGTAAGACTTTTTAAGTGTGTGTGTGTATATATATATATATTAGGGCTGTCAAAATTGACACGTGTATATATATATAGTTCTCAAGTAATTATGTAATCAAGTAAATGGTCAGTAATAAAATAAGAACTTATAAACAAATGACAATTGGACAAATAAATACAACATAAAGATACAGATACAAACAGTGCTTTAAGTTTAGGTAGGCTACTGTTTGTTTTTCCCCCTGTTGTTTTTTAAACATTAATGACAGACCGGAGCGGGTATAGGCTAGGCAATATTAGGTTGCTTTCACTTTAAGACATACAGTAATGTGCAGATCCTATACTGACACACGTCCCAAACTTTTTTTACACACAACATAACCGCCAATATGGACATAGGCATAATAATGTGTGTATTTAATCGCTCAAGGGCAATAAGCCTAGAAATAGACATTCGTGTGCACAGAATCCGCAGCCAGTCTGACATCGGTCCGTGTGTCAGTACCGAATTAAGTTTGTGGTTTACAGCGCTTTTATTTACTCTTTTTTTTTTTTTGTGCTATCAGGCATATCATACTTTTATTTGGTCATTATGCGAAATGGCAGGTGAGAAAGATTCGCCTTCACGTTCTCGATCGCGGAACTGGAAGAACTGGAGAACTGTTAGCTGAAGGAATGTTTGATGTGTCTGTGGTACAAATAGAAAGAGAATAACACGCAATAGAAGATGCATGTTGGTCTCATTTGTAGTTGGACTAGCGAAAGAAAGACCTACAACACCCCGGAATAAACACACACTCTCTAAAGCGCTGCGGGAGCATTTCAATGAGCAATAGAGGTCGCGTTACATGGACGTAGGAAAGTTAAGAAAAAAAAAAATTAAGAACTAGAACTCAATACTTCAACGAATTTAAGACTTTTTAAGGCCTAAAATTCTGATTTTGAAATGCAAGACTTTTTAAGACCCCGCGGGAACCCTGCTATGTGCGTAGAGATCTCTCTGAGATATTTTTGATAAAATGCACAGGTACAGCCTTGGTGAACATAAAAGACTTCTTTTAAAAACATAAAAACATTCTTACCGACCCAGACGTTTGAACAGTAGTGTACTTTTTAGACTCCATGCTAATGGGTTACTCTTGATTAATCTAAATGCAAACAAAATTAGTCTCTCTTCGATTTCATATGGATTTTTGTACTGACCTGTTTATGAAACATGAAAAGTCTATATGGTCAACATTGATAATTGTGAACCCAAGCACATCATGACACCATGGGTATCGCTGTAGCTTCATGCTTCACACTATAGAGTTCAATGCACTGAGGAAAGTTGTCACGAATCGCCTCAATACACTGTGCATCTTTTACTGAGAGCTCAGATGGAAGATCACGCTTTACTCAACCTCTGAATAACAATACAACACATCACAGGATGTACAGCTATCATTTCAAACAATACTTTATCTGTTGGTTCCACCTAGAGATTTCCAACTATTCATGTTATGTGTGTGTGCCGAAAAAACTCAAGTTGTAACAACTCATAAAAATGGCATGACGGCAATGTAATTTTAGACGACTACAGAAGTAAAACACCGCCCCAGAGCTTAGAGAGACTGAACAAAGGCAGGCCTCGTTTATCAGTCTCGTATGATAAGATGTTCCTTCTTATCAATTTTACCATGTTAATACCAAAATACCATAAAAACAATAAGCTAATCATGATCAACATTGTCATTTAAAAAAACCTATATAAACAGATTTGCTTTCAGCACTTCGGTGATGACTCACGTTTAAACCCCAGTTCTCATATTTCACTGTACACGTTTATGAATGGCCTTTCTGAACAGCAATAAGTTGAGTCACATGACTCAGGCACTTCAGTCTGAGACTAGGGAACTCCTAAGTTAACTCATGTGACCTAGGCAGAACCGATTTGGCTCCCTTGAGGAACAGCTCACGGCCTGCTGAAGTTTGTTTTGACATCAATAGCCTCTATTGTGTATGCAAAAATATCATCAGACTAACGCACACGTAGATCAAAACTTTGGATGGATTTCAAGCATCAGAAGAATGATACTTATGTCACTGCCACATGTTTAGTTCTAGTTTCTTTCAAAAGCAGTCACTCAAAGAAAAAGAGACAATCGATTTATTAAAATTAATAGTCGACTTATGCAGGTTTTTCCACTGCTGATTACAATGTAAAAAAACTACTATACGGTTTAAAGGTTGGGGGTCTGTTGGGGTTTTTAATGTTTTTGAAAAAAAAGTCTCTAATACTCACCAAGGCTGCATTTATTTGATTCAAATATATAGTAAAAACTGAAATATTGTGAAATATTTGTACTATTTCTATTTTATAAAAGATCACGTATGACACATATGTCTTTAAATTAATTATTTACTGATATAATTCAAATTTATTAAAAAAAGTAAATTTCACATGATTTTATAAAAGTGGCTGTTCATAATAAACTTCCATAAAATTTAGACGCACATCTTACTCTTACCTGCCACGGATATTAAAATCATCGTTGCGGTTTCTGTGATTTGGCTCCATTTATTAATTTTGTAATTAACATTTTTTATTGGATGCCACACGTATTGAAATGAAAGTGCGCTTTCTGGTGCATAAGATTGGTGAACAAACAGTAGCTAAGGTAGGACAAAAACACATGAGAAATGTTTAGATAATACAACATCAGCATTCGGACGGTATTCTGCACTCATTTGAAATTGACATTTGACATCGTCTGACATGAAATTAATTAATAACATTTTATTGATCTCATAAATGTGGCTGTTGTGGTTCGTGGTCATAGCAGCACCAACTGCTGCAGTTAATGTGGTGAATTCAAATTACTTTGACATAGTCCTTTTATGTTTTCACATTTTAAATGCCTATTGTCTGTCGTGCACAGTTAAGCTGATGCCACCGGGGTGGCGGTGCCACCGACTTGGGCCCGTCATCGCTGCTCGCAGCTTTAATATATTCTTGAAATGGCATGGCAATTTTTTAGCAGACATTGATTTCAAAAGGATCATGTGACACTGAAGATATTCTAATATAATGATTTGATGCTCAAGAAACATTTCTTATTATTATAAACAGTTGTGCTGCTTAATATTTACCTATATACCTTGATACATTTTTTCAGGATTCTTTGATGAATAGAGAATACATTTTATTTGAAATACAAAAACAATATAACTGTCTTTTCTATCAATGATTGCAAAGTGACACTGACAATTAAATGCATTCTTAGGAAATAAAAAGTATTAATTTCTTTTAAAAAAATCTAATTAAATATTTTATCTATTTATTTTGCACAATATTCAATAAAAATACTTATCTATTTATCAGGCTGGAAATAGACAAAGCTGATGTGGTCTATTACTAATTAAATGCTACAGAACTTATGTGTGGACATGCAATATTATCTAGTATAAGGCTAGACGAATATGTTGGACAGAACTGGTACACACTCTGAGCCTACAAATTAATGATGCAATTTGTAGGGAATACTTTAGCATATCATCAACAGTCAAAGACGAACTAATGAACAAGCCCTGTACCTTATGATATTTCGAACACAAACCAGATCTTAAAATGCATGACAAATCACCCATAAAGCAGAGACCAAATCAAACATGCCTGACATGACCCGTGTTTCCACTACGCCATACGGTGCATACTCTGACAAAAATCAACCCCTGAATGAAATTTGTAAGCATGATATTCGAGTTTCAGATCATCTCAAGGTTAGTGTTCCCATTAGTGTACGAGATCCATTGGTTCTCACACATTAGCGTATGTGGCCAGGGAGTGGTGAGAGCTAGGAGTTTTGTTTTCAGAGTGTCCTAGGACACAATAGACCAGTCTGTCTGCATAGCACTCTTTGTCAGACTGGTTATGCGATCGCTATATCAACAAGCGCACTCAAACAGCTACAATTTTGCCGTGCTGTAATGTACACCGCATACTAAGGAAGTGCATGATAATTCCTGTCGTGCACTGATGGATGAGAGACAGAAACCTGTGTTATACGCTATACTACATCACACTGACCTCAGCACAAGACTGACGGATGACCTGTGCCTATATGTTCTTCAAAGACAGTCAGGAAAAAAAGTCAGGAAAAATATTAAGATCTTAGTTATGACTTAAACATTGTGTGCCGTCAAGCAGTGATGTGTCAGTCAAAAGTGTTTATCAGCTGTGAATATGGCTGTGCGATATATCGTTTTAGCATCGATATTGTGACGTGACAATTGCGGATGCACACATCGCAGGATGTGTGATGTCAAGTATAGCGATCGTAGTTGATACGTGATCTGAACGGACCAGGCCCCACAGCTCGTAAAATGTGTGATTCGCAGATTAATTGCAAAGTTTAATCATCAAAGAGTGAAAGTTTATTCAAACTAGGGCTGCAACTAGCGATTATTTTAATAAACGATTAGTTGGCCGCTTGTTTTTTCGATTAATCGGATAAAGGGCCCATTTTTTATTTTATTGACAAAACACACTATTCCCCATCCTGCCCAATGCTGTCCTTCAAACAAACATGTCAGCTGAGTGCTATGAAAACATACATAGTGAATATATCTACCCTTGCAAAAATGAACCATGGTTTTACAACAAATAAAACAAGCAAAAAAAAATAAAAATTACCATGGTTTTGCTTCAAATCCATAGTTTAACTATATGGTATTTGTGTGGTGATACAAATGGTAATCAATACGCCAAAAAACATGGTTCTACTATAATAAAACCATGGTTTATTTTTTGTAAGGGTTTGTGCTATACATTATGTGCAAAAGTTACTATACAAAAGGACAGTTTAAATCCCTACATTAAAATTACGTTAAAGAAAAACAAAACAAAAATCACAAACTCAGTGTAGATAAGATGTTCTGCAGGAACACACACACAAAGTAACCTGTTGCTGCCATTTCCTTTAAATTGGTAATAAGAAACGTCGCTGTTGTCCCTTTACAGTTACTACTGTCATAAAATACTTTTAAACCTAAATTTAGCGTCCAACCCTCTCGCCTGCGTTCTGTCTGTTTGACGCGCATACGCTCTCCCGCCGCTCGTTCAGTAAAGTTTAACACAGACTGTCAGGACGCGCTTTCATGCAAAACGGAAATACTCCCGTGAATTAGTATCATTTACAGATGGGGATATAACTACTTTTCTTTATATAGACCAATGGATAACCTGTAAAATGAATGTTTGGCACTGAGGACACAGATGCACACACACGTCTGTCAAAGCGCATGACAGGGTATGTTAAACGCTATGCATTCACTTGAAGCTTAAAATACAGAATCCTCCTGTTTTGGGCGCTTGGATCACGTACCTTTCCCGCAGAAGCTCACTCTGTTTCCTCGACTATTTCTAGATGCACATTTTGTCTATAGAAATGCGTTATTCAGTGCTGTAATTTGGCGCGACTGGTGGAAGCTTTGCGTACAGAGAGCAGACCCGACTAATCGATAATGAGAATCGTTGTCGATGAATTTCATTATCGATAATTATCGATTTTATCGACTAGTTGTTGCAGCCCTAATTCGAATTGAATTCGGACTTCACACGCATGCACAAGCAACGCAGACAGCACGTGAATACCAAACTCCATTCTCATTCACGTCTATCGGTCTATTTAAACAGAGGGTGAGTAAATTACACAATTTTCATTTTTGGGTGAACTATCCCTTTAAGTGACTTAAACAACTATAATAGATGCATCAGTATATTGGAGCTGTGCATTTGGTCTAAAGTGACAGCAGCCTAATTAACCTACTGCTATCGGTGTCATTATTAATGTTAATCAAACAACAAAAGGCTAAAAGAAAATCACTTTGTAGCTTTAACAAATATTAATTATTAGTGGTGCAACGGAACACAAAACTCACTGTTAAATTAAATATAGATTAATCTTTGTTAAAGCTGTCTTTTGTTGTTTGATTAACAGGATATAACTCCAAATAGATCTATTCTAGTCACCTAGTGAAACATATCAGATGTTTTCATATCTCAATAAATATTGCAGAAAAACTAAACATCGCAATGTCCGTTTTTTCCAATTCCGTGCAGCCCAAGCAGTATAAATTAATCCATCAATTAATATACCCAATATGCTGGGTTTCTTACCTCAGTAACAGGCAGCTCCAGCTGCACCAGATCTTCTGGCTTGGACACAGGAGCCTGGAGAGCCGTGTCCAAAAGAAGAATCCCATTCAAGTCCTTCCTGCAGCCGACAGCATAATCGTCTACAAACAGCACCTTATCCACAGCTGGGAAGTACTGACACCTCACTCGGCCCCCAGGTTTCGCTGTCACAAAACACACAGAGAAGGAGAAACGATTATTAGCGCTCAGTGCCAATCTTTAGATGCTTTGCTACATTACACCTATTACAACATACATGTCAAAAAATTAAACAAGCAATACAGTAGCTGCATTTACATTGACCCTAATAATCTGATAGGACATGTAAACGCCTGATCAGATTGAAAAAAGCAAACTGAAAAGTTCTGTCCATGTGCAATGATGTAGAAATGACGTAATGAAGTATAAGGAAGCACAGCATGAACTGTTGTTGTTGTTGAATATAGTGTCATAAATGGCATGTCATTCTAAAATTCTCCTTCCACTCATCGCCTGTGAAGTGGTGCAGGGCAGTCTTTGCTTCAGACAATCTATCATAATAAAGCATAATGCTATTGTGAAACCACAAAGGCTGCGATTCAGTTAGATATATGCGCTGCCGCTGTGGGTTTCAGGGTGAAGCACAACACTTTATTTACAATGTATGCAGGTTACGAGTTTCTTCGTCTCAGAGCGGCTCCATTCACAGTAAATGGTGCTCCACACGAACTCCGTCTCTGCATGTGTGCCGTTTGTTTGGGTTTACAATAATGTGCATTTGGGAATGCATAAAGTCTGACACGCTTTGTGTTTCATGCTAAGTATTGCAATGTTATCATTTAAAGGCATGGAGGACATCTCAACAGCTCGGTTAACAAAACTCAATCTCTGTATATGCATGCGAGTTGGGGTTGCTTATAACGATCATCTGGGAACGCAATGTGCGCCATTTCACCAAATTTGTAATGTAAATCATTTTAAACCTAAGCCAACACAGGAGAATACATCAATGTTTCTATATATGTGAACTGTTGTTCAGCACTATTTTAAAATTAAAAAAAAGTTAAGTGCTTGCTCTGAGTTTGCATGTTTTGATGTCCTCATATTCTTGTTAAAAGAAATTACAGTGGCTGTAACATTTCTATCATAAAAAAGGGGTCAAATATTAATGATTAAGTGGACATTTGAATTAAATGTTGTTCAGCCAATATTGAACAAGGATTTGATCATGCTGTATGTGGTACAGATTTAATATGTAATGTACATAAGATGGTTATGTTTATATTATGTATATTACATTATGTACAGTATTGTTTTGAATATAAGAGTGTTTTTTTGGAAATACATCTGAAAAAATGAGATCTTATATTCAAGGTTGTCTTGTATTTGGAACAATATGGTATTTTAACAGTGCTGTTCCATAAAACCATAAGATTACTTTTGATACTTTATTTGAACCAATTATTACCACCTTATTGGTATCATACCCATGTATTTTAAGTAATTTCAATGGTTATTGTTCACTTAGGTCTATTTTTAATACCACAAAAAAAATTTTTACTCAATCAGATTATTCGATTAATCGTCAAAATAATTGACCGATTACCCCATTACCAAAATAATCGTTAATGACAGCTAGGGGTGTTTGAACAAACAGCTGAATGAAAATATTCAGGGAGCTACTCTCCTGAATGAAGAAAAAAAAACTAATTCACAAAAAGTGACTGTGAACGCACTAGAGGTTGCATGACTACTGATTTCTGATAGTTGATTGCTTATCAAAACAATACTCTAGTTATTCGACTACTCGTGGTTCCTGCTACTGTAAACGAAAAGACATGAAATAGCTCTTATCAATAAATGTTTATTAATTCATAGCCTAATGCAACAATTACATAAGTAAACTCTCAAAACATTATATTTATGACATTATATTTTAATTTTCATGTAACAGAGTAAAGGCAAATAAATAGCTGCATGCGACACTGTAATCCTAACATTCGCTTTGTATATGCAAACTATATGTGCATGGCTTTCCAGTGTAGCATTCGATGGAACGGTGTAACTGGGTTCAAAGAAGTTGATAATTCCCCTGAATCCCTCTCCTGAAACTGCAGAGAGTGGTCTTATATCCTTCACTATAAAATCCACAAGTAAATCTGTTAATACCTGTCTTCTCCTCTCTGTAATCAGGCGTTTACAGAATTCACCAATGCTTGTTTGCTTCGTGGTGTGCGTCTCACTAACATGTGCCTTTGTTGTTGGATGTTTCAATTGTAGGTGGTTGTGCAGAGCTGTTGTATTTTAAAGTAGTCTTACAGAGTTGGCAAATTACGATATTTTTGTCATCCTTGATGAATTACTTCCACACATCTGATGTGTGGTGTCTGTTGGTGACGTTCACTATTTTGAATTCATTTATGGTTATACCTTGGTCTGTTTAAATACTCGATTCTGATTGGCTGGAAGGTGTGCTGTAAAACAGTTTAATGCACAGGTAGTTCCAGTCAGTTTGATTACAGTTCGAAATTAATCCGCCACTATAAACACTGGTAACCATAGTAACACAGTTCCGCTTGCAAACAGAGTGAGAGACATATTAAAACGTTTACTTAGGTAGGCTAAATGGATGACTTTTGCATATCGTTTAATTTGTATGGTGAATATGGCAATTTTGAGAAATGGGCCCAGGCACAAGACGAAATAGAAGACTTGGAGAAGACGTTGAATGACAAAAAGCAGCACAAAGAAATAACACCGGCAGAGCTAGATAAGATAGAAGACGACAAAGATGAGGTCAATACGAAAGAGACAACTAAATGGGCAGTTAACACTTTCAGTGACTTTTTGCGCTAAAGACAGAACAACTGTGATGTCGACACCTACTCTGCTTCTCTTTTAAATGAGACATTGCGGGAGTTTTATGCCTCTGTTCAGTCTACCGCTGGACGCGAATACACGAAGTTGCAAGTTTGATGCGTCTCAGAGCAGGTATTAACCGTCACATTACAAAATACAACATAAGTGATAAAGACTTCAAGTCAAGCAATGCCATCTTTAAATCAGTTTTAAAGCGCTACAGGAAAAATGGAAAAGACACCAGCGTTCATCATCTGCATATTACTGAGTCTGACTTGGAGAAAATTAGAAATGCACCTGCACTCTCCCCTTTCACACCCACAGGACTTGTAAGAAAAGTTTGGTTTGACATACAGCTGTGTTTTGCACAGAGGGGAAGAGAAGGAAACCGTAACCTATCAAAAGAGTCTTTCGTTCTCCGATAAGACGAGAATGGGAAAGAGTAACGTTACCTGACACTGGCGCATAACCCAGAGAGAAAAAACCAAGGATCCCACTGCATCGGATAGAGAAAATTTACGAGGATTTATGTTTTCGAGCCCCGGAGATGCCGGAGCGTTCTATTTGCATCCGAGACGCATCCCTCTGTGCAAACTCGAGAGCACCGAAGTGTGGTTCACCAGGGAGACGATGGGTCTCAACTTTTTTTGGCAATATGCTAAAAAATATTTGTGAAGCGGTTAATAAATATTTCGATTTTGCCCATGAATTTAAACTGTTTATATTATTCTCCAAATCTAAATTGTATACTTTAAATTCTTGTTGTTCAGGTGGAAGGTATTTCACAAATGTAAACAAAACCATAGTTTGCGGAGCACTGCCGTTGGACGACTCTCTGATGCAGGACTAGAAAGTCGCCAGAACATGTCAGTGACAGGCCACTGATGCGAGGCGAGTTTGCGGTCATATTGGGCCCCATCTTTGTCAGAGAGGAGGGCATGGAGTGACATACTGACATCTAGAACCTCAACAAGCAAAGTGAAACATAATTTCACCTGCAATCCTTAACATGAAATAACCCTACCCTTTTCCATGTCTAATTTCACGATAAATAGAAATGTTGAGTTTAACATCAATTAGTATAATTATGAGTAAAACAATCCCCAAACGAAATTTCCAACTGTTTGATTTTTTGTTTTGTTTTTATTTAATTTAATGCATTTCAATAAATGTAATGTGTCTTTATATTTATAGCAGCCTAAACTGTCAGTGTTGCCTGTCATTCATAAATAATTGTAATAAATCTATTAAAGAATCATTAAGTTAGCCTATGTTAGCTATATGCTTAAGCAACGAGGGGACTTCAGACTGTAGACTTTAAAGAGATGCACACAGTGCAGGTAACTCGCGCACGCATCTCTCTCTCTCTCTCTCTCTGATCTATCTCTTTCAGTTCTCTGTCTCTCTCTTTTAATAATGAATTTAAATAAATGTGATAATTCGTTCACATAAAAACAATCCGATGGCTCTACTTTATTTAAAGCGGACTGAGTGCTAGAACTAACGAGCCGTAACTTAAGAAAATAACCATCATTTTAACCCGTCTGTTAAAAAATTACACTGTAAACATCAGTTACAGCTTTAACTTGTTTTAACTTGGCAAATAACCAAGGTATAAGCGGGATAATCCACGGCTAGCCATGCTAGCTTCGCGTCGGGTGGTTCTTTGCCTCTACGTCGTGCATTAAAATCCACGGCTAGCCATGCATTACTCTTACTTAATGCACACTCGAGTAGTCGATTGTTTCCTACAGCGCCGACTAGTGGGTGAAGTAGTCGATCTCTCGGCTACTCGATTAGTCTATGCAAGCCCTAGAATGCAGCCATAGTAAACACCTTTCCTAATTAGGCCTACACTGCATAAACCTTATCTTTTTTGATAAATAATATTGTCATTAGGTAAAAGTTCATACGTAGATTAGTTACTGTTATTGGTTATTATTAGGGCTGTCAAAATTAACGCATTAATAACGCATTAACGCAAATTCATTTTAACGGCACAAATTTTATTAACGCTGAATAACGCAGCGCGCATTTTCTGTTTGATCCGTGGCCTAGCCCGTAGTTGGAGAAATTGACGTAAAGGATGCAGCAGCAAACAGAAATAGGGAAAGAAAAGGGTTAACATTACTATTCTGAAACAAGTGACGAGGTAAATCATTAACACCATCACCACTTACACATGTTTTGTTGAACTAAATACATTACAATCGGCTAAAACGAATGCGTAGGTTACTTTTCTGAATGAGCACTCCCGATTCCATGTTTCTTACACTGTTCACGCAAATCGCGGCACAGTTCGAGTGCAATCTAACTCAGAGCTCCTCTTCCGGGTAGGCTCGGGTGTGGTACCCTGGTGCGCTCCCAGATCCGCATGACAGCTTTCACATTACCAATTTTTCATGCGAACCGTGCCGTTCTGAACTAAACTGCCAGTGTAAAAACGCCTAATTCTATTATTAAAATGAGAGAAAGTACTGCTTATTCTGAATTTTTAAGTTTAGGCTTAAGAGACATGAGCAAGTTCTTTAAAAAACATGTATGACCTTTGATACATGTCTAGTCTTCATGCTCTTTTGAGTATGGTTTCACTAATAATAAATCATGCATATTTGTCCATACCCATGTCGATTAGAGTATTAAAAACGTGAAACGTATTCATTTAAGGTACATTTAGAACTGATAAAAATGTGCGATTAAGTTGCGTTTAATCGCGAGTTAACTCAATCTATTTTAATCGATTGACAGCCCTAGTTATTATCTATTCCGAAAATAAACAATAGATTAACCAGAAAAAAATAATTGTTAGATTAATCAATTGACAAAATAATCGTTAATTCCTAAGTGATATGTATAGTATTGCCAGATTATTGGTGATGCACAGCCCTGGTTAGTAGTATGCACCAACAGCAGGATATACTGTATATTTGCGCAGTTTGTGCATGAACAAACACACACATCAACCCGATCACTTTATTTAGTGTTCATGCAAACACTGTTTGGATTCATAAATGGGAATGAAACAAAAGGTGTCCATGTAAACATAGCTATTGTTATGTCAGAAACTATATTTGACAAAAGGATGCCATTGCTTAATACAATATTTAAAATAAAAATGCATCCAACATTTTATTTATTTAAAAAAAAAAAAAAAAAAAAAAAAAAAAAAATGTATAAAGGGAATGAAATACTCAAAGTGAATATAGCAGCGACTAAAGGAGTTGCAGGGCCAATGACAAACAATATAAAATCCACAATATAGCACAATGTCTCAAACATAATTATTAAAAGGCAGATTTACAATGTACACTACCATTCAAAAGTTTGGAAAGATTTTTTAATGTTTTTGAAAGTAGTAACCAAGGCTGCATTTATTTGAACAGAAAAGGAGTAAAAACAGAAATGTTGTGAAATATCATTACAATGTAAAATATTTTTTTCTATTTTAATATATTTTAAATATTTATTTGTGTGATAGAAAAGCTGAATTTTGTAAGCCATTACTTCAGTCTTCAGTGTCACATGATCTTTCAGAAATCACTCTAATATGCTGATTTGGAGCTCAAACTTTTGAATGCTATGGTCATTTGAAATACTGGTTTCTCACAAAAAAAAAAATATGATAAATACAAGCATATGCAAAATGCAAATAAAGAAATTCTAAACTTGTTCTGGTTAGGGTTACACCCTCGTTTTAACAAATCAGAATTGAGACAAACATCCAGAACATTCACCAACACTAAACGAGGAAAACTGAGAAATGTCACTGGCATCAGCATGTCATTCCAAAATGCTCTGTTCCATTTTACCCTAAAAGAAAAGCCAAGGCATGCATCCTTTACCATGAATGAACGACAGGAAGCTGTTTTCAAAATATGACTGAAATCTGATGAGTAGAAACAACAGGTGATGACGTTTGACAACAGATTTTTAGTTGAGAACAACGGGTTATCATATAAATGCTGTATTCACAAGAAATTTCTACCAACATTTAGTCTGCTTTAATGCACTTTAAATCACACTTCTTAACACAAAGTAAGAGGAAACAAGAGCAACAGCCATCCCCCAAATCTGCTCCCAAGTGGCTGTTACACACTCAGGTGAGAAAAAAGGGAAAACCTCTCCAATCAATATTATCAATACAAGCATGAGTCAACTGTTCTGTGCTAGCAACTCTCTGTGCCGACTGCCGAGACTTCCTGCTAAATAACTCAATTGCGATTCCAAACAGACATGTTAGTATAGCATGATATCTGCAAATCAGCAATATTCAACCATCACAAGACTCTGAACGTAGTCAAATCACTAGAGTAAGATCCTACTCTCTCTCTAAAGATTCAGCCTTGTTGTTGTTGCACACAAGGGATTTTTTAAGCAAAGAATCAATGTGCTACGATGTTATTGATCATTCCTTGCATTTCATATGAATAAACAGGTGTGTTTTAACTCAAGAAAGATGAGAGTCGCAGAACAGCACATCTCCACTTATTTAATTCCCATCACCGCATTCTGGGAAAATAAATCAATTAAACTCTGATGGTCAGTTGTCTTTTTCAGATTAGGTTTGCACTAAATGTCACATTCATAAACTTTAGTTCCACATACTTTAAGTCTGGCCTTAAATCTGTAAAGTAAACATTAACAAATCTTTACAGATGTTCATTAATACACATTTGACAGAAGACTTTCTTTAAGTATTTTTTTCTCCTTTCTTTAAAGTATTGAGGCTTGCAATCTCATACATTTAATGAGCTAGACATTTTACAATAATAATAAAAACTCAAACAAATATTATATAATAATGTATGAATATATGAATAAACAAAATTATATAGGATTAAATAAACATTAAATCTCTATTTATGGGGAAACCAAATTAGTCTCAGAAATATTGGCTGTTCCCATTTGCTTTTTTAATATTACTGCTTCAGGCAACAATACATAACACCAGTGTAATTATGCATGCATATCATTACGCAATTTTAGCATTTGACACACACTATATATCAATATATGTGAAAAAACACAGACTGACAAGTGCATATTACAGGAATAACAACAACTAAACAGGCACTCATTCTCGCATTCAAAATGACATGTTTAACAGCAAAGCGGCACAGAAAGCACTCGAACCTTCCCAAACCACACATTCGATCATAAAATAACCAACATAAATATAAATGTTCATGTTGTACGCAATTTTACAGTCAGCTGTCACCTGTCAGAATTGCCACAAACATGAGCAGTGTTACTGATCCGTAGCAGGCAGGCTAGGCTATCGCTAGGCTAACGTTAGCATGATTAGCTAAATTTCTGTCAGCTAATTTAGAGCCAAAATCAATAAACTGTTTTCTTTAACAGTCGAAACCTATGATAATATGCACAATAAACCATTGACATGTATTAACATATGTGTTGGATTTCAATGACACCAAGTTCGACAAAGACACACACCTATACGAGCTGATATTTGCTAATGTTTAGAATAGCTTTAGTACCGCTTTACCCCAAGATCATCAGCTTTTAGATCGTGTCTTGATTTAGTTTTATTGGACTATTAAAATACAAATAAATGATACGTAATGTAAATAAGCACTACCGATGTGTACATAAACGGTGTGTTGGTGAATAACGTGACCATGTTTACAGTGTTCCGGCAGCACAACAGATTCAGGAGGCCCTAAACAGTAAGGATCATCAGGAGGCCCAAAGACTTAGGGATCACTGACAAAACAACTGTATTAAGAACGAGTGAATATTCTCACAAAAGCCTGTATATTATCACATAGACCTATCAGGAGTGAGGGACCATCATCCATTGGGGGCCTGAATAGTAAGGAGTTGATCTTAAAACATTGCTCCATCAGAAGGCCCTGGAGTGAAGGATCATTTCCATCACACAGTTCTTTATCGTACAAGCCTTTCCAACAACAAACCCCAAAAGGCACAGAACATTTTGACACAGTCCTCCATCGGGAATCCAAATAGAGAGGAGTCATTCCCACAACACAGCACCACCAGAAGATCAAACACTCTCTACGAGGGTCATTTTGACACTCTCCACCTCCATCAAGAGGAAAGGATCTCCTATACGCCTCCCCTATGAGGAGGTCCAGCCCAGGATTCAGTTGTGATAAGATCCAGGTGGGCCTGGATAAATCTCTCAGAACCCGTCCGAACCGAAACTCACCGTGCAGTGCGGAGGCCTGTAAAATAGCCCCGGAGGTGCCGTCGATGACTTTGATGCTGCCCCGGCTGGTGACGGCCAGAATTGCGTTAAGGGCCGGGTGGTAGGACAGACTCCGCAGGCCCTCCTCATCGCAGCGCAGGCAACCGTCCCTCAGCACGACCCAGTCCGGCGAGCCTGGCGAGGCCGCCGCCGCCGCCATCTTCCTACTATCTTCCCTTCCTGCCTTCCCTCCTCTTTCAGTAGCTCCTCCGTGGACGCGACTCGACGAGAAAACGTTAAAGCTGAATCCAGAAGTACCGCTGCGCTTCCACTGCGGGCTCTAAACCTCCTCCCGATACCGCAGGAGCAGCGATTCACCATCAGCGGAGCGGAAACCAGCGGCTCCTTCTGCTCACACACTCAGCAGGGAAACGGAACTGGCGTAGTCACGGTGTGATCGCCCGCCGAACCTCAAGGGGCGCTGTGACTAGACAGATAGATAGATAGACTGACTGACTGAGACACAGATAATGTTCTAGGAACAATTATTTAAGGTCAGTATTATGTCAAACTAATAAATGCTTTATTTTCTATAAACCCCATTTGATAAAATGTTTTTAGTAACTACACTCACCATAATGCTTAGTCTGGTCAGCAAAGCTCCAACTGCTGCAATGTTTATATATATACATATATCAACTTGTGTGTTTTTTTTTAACAGTAGATTATAAAGACAACGATCTTGTGTCTTCCTAACCAGTGTCCTTGAGATATTGTACATAATCACTTTTGGTTAAAGCATGTACTTTTACAACCAATAACCAAGCATTTTAATGAATATTAAATTAACCAATAAATCATGCGATTAAGTAATATTATTCCCAGACATTAAGGAGATTCATGACAAAACATGTAATTACAGTGTCAATTTTAATTTGATTCATGATGTATGAATATTATAACAATTTCCAGACTTAATTGTTTCAGCTAAACTAATATGGTAACATATGCCTGCAATGTACACATCACCAGGTAGAAAGTTGTTTTTAATTGCATGTTCTACAAATAAAAATGTCTTTCTGTTTTGGCTACATTTACATAAATAAAATACACCACAGCCATATAAAACAACCAATTCAAGGCACCCATACTTAGCAGACATATTGAATCCAAGTTATATTGCCTGCACTCTCTTTTTCCATGTGGAGTTCATAAATTAAAAATGAAAACTGATAAGATGAAGAATTCTGTGAATGTATTTAGGACAGAATACAACAAAATAAAATTCACGCAAAAAAGTTGTCACCATTACGTGTGGTGACACATAAATTCTGTTACGTGACTATCATGCTTACCATAGTCTTTTGCAATATAAAGTTCTCATTTTTATTTTCCTTTCGAGGTTTGTAAATATGTAAAACCAGGGCTTTAGATTTCGGTGACAGAGGGATCTCTGCAAACAGGGCTTCCACAGTAAAAGATGCAGTTTTTTATTGTGTACAAAATTAATGGAAGCAGTTAAATACACTAATGTCTGTACACCTCAATCCCAGAAAGCATATAGGATTATAAACAGGGTAAAAGAAAATAAAAAATAAAGAAAATGCAAACTTCTCGGTCTTCATGGAATATCTCTGATGTGTACCTCTCCACAGTGCTCTTTGTAAATGTCCAAGCAACGATCAAATCCTGTGGTCAATTCAGACTCCAGTATACAGAGACAGGAAGTAAATGTACAAAAGGAAGATGGGATATATGAGAAGGGGTTTCTTCGTTTTGAATTCATCACCGACGAGTAAAGAGGCAGCACTGTATGCAGCCCAGAATACTCCAAAAAGCTGGAAAAGAAGAAAAAAAATTCAAGCATTCACTTTTTTGCATTTAAGAGAAACTATTTTCATACTATTAAACATTTATTATATACATTTAAGTCTCACCTTTATGAGAGTAGAGACAACTTCAAAGCCTCCAATGACCAGAAGAAGTGGAGCTATTACAATGAGTGGGAGCAAAGAATAGCCAATAACTCCAAGAACTTGCCCATAAGACACCTATTAAAAACATTTAAAAACCATGAGTGGCCATCCTTTTCCATTTATAAAAATCATATGCTATCTAATGCTTTTCAAGATATAAATACCTCTCCACCCAGCACTCTTGCAAGAAGGAAAATCGTCAGTGATCCAAATATCCAGATCGTAATAATCCAGGAAACAACCTGATTGGTCAAAACAGGATGCATGACATATAAAAGAATAATCCAAATTTGGGGCATTTCTGCTTCTGTTTTGACTAATTAAATCATGCAATGTCATATTGAAATGAAAAAAATATCTTCATACCTTCTTGAAAATTACTTTAGTATGTAGCTATTTGCATAATAAACTATTTTCTTAAGAATTACTAAATTAATACTTAATTATCAAGTCTGTCAATCAATAAACACTTTCAATCAATGAATCACATATTTAAGAGTAATATGAAAATAATTCAAAGACACTGCTTTATGATGGCAATAAATATTTAAAAATATTTTATGAAAAGACATTCTATGTGCCTTTAAAAGTCCAAATAATGTTCATTTTATTTCCATGTTACTGAAGATAATCTTGTCATTAGCCTACGGCAGGGGTTTTCAAACCTGTCCTGGAGGACCCCCAGCCCTGCACATTTTGTATGTCTCCCATGTTTGACACACCCATTTCAGGTTTTGCAGTCTCTAATAATGAGCTTGTGAGTTGAATCAGGTGTGTTAGATGAGAGAGACATACAAAATGTGCAGTGCTGGGGGTCCTCCAGGACAGGTTTGAAAACCCCTGGCCTACGGTATACTAGCCTGACAAGCCAGACCCACATCAAGATTTTGGGTCTGGGAACACACCATTGGCAGGGCTCAATCCGAGAGGCGGGATAAACGGTTGTCTTTCAAATTCTGTCTGCACGCAATAGGATAGCGCTACAACCAACCAGAGCAACGAAGAAAGTGAAGCGAAGGTAGTTGATAGATTAAACTTTTGCCGTATCCAGTCGGCAAAACTCCGAACACATCTTCCTTTTTTAATAATGACTTCAGTGCCGTTCTTTGTTCTTTTCTCAAAGAAAAGCTTAACTCCAAGTCTTCCAGAGTCGCGTCCAAAGCTGATTGGAAAGACCGCTGTTCGCCAGCTTGTTTTCAAGTAGCATGCAGAATCGTCACAACTCTGCCGTCATTATGTTAAGCCCGCCCACCGACTCTATACACAATGTGATTGGCCTGACTAGAGTTTGGTTTTTCAAGCCAACGAAGAGTTGCTAGACGACCCTGACGACCGCTAGGGTGCGTCTAGATTTCTAGGCTAACAGTATACAGCTATTCATTTAGCATTTTGATTGTAGGTCTATGTACACAAGCATCATGACTATATGCATACATATCACGCCCATATAATACATATATATAATATGCGTTTAGAGCTTTAATGATAAGCGCTAAAGATCTCATCGAAACACGCAACTGACTATTATGCTGCATGACTGAAGCTAGGTTTATATAATTATTTAAAAAAGAGTGGGCCATGAATCATCAGCATGCACCAAAAGAGTGACAAGATTTACGCAAAACACTCTAATTGTGATGCAGATGATAAAATGTGCAACTCATTTTATTCTATAGAAAATGTACTACCATAATGTAGAAAGTCAATCATCTAAAACAGCCGCACAATCTAAAAAGACTAATGAGAAAAAGAGTGGATAACACTGACATGCACCAACATAAATTAGAAGGTCACTCATCACCACTCTTAGAAAAAGTTATTACAGTTACTATACTGTACTTTCTAGGCTGCTATTCTTAATAGAAAGTACAATAGATTGTTTTTTAATGGTCTTACCTGCAATTATAGCTTTAACAAATGCCACAACGAGAGGAATTAAGAGTACATTTTTATAAGGGAAACGGTACAAAGTAGAATTAAGAGCTTAAAGTCTAGACCTTCATAAATTATAGGCCAAGCTAATTTACTCTGGCTTTCTGATATCCATAAAGACTGCATATATCAATAAAAGCCTGATGAGATGACAACAATATATGTTACGAATATAAGGAAATAAGCATTTACAAGTGAAGTTAAGTGAAGTTAGGTGTTCCATGGCAGAAAATTCTGGTTCCAGACGCTTAAATAATAGCAAATATGTGTATTCCATGCAAAAATGAATTATGTTAATTACTAATTGTAGTAATCAACTTTGCATCTGTGTGTTATAAGGTACCACAAAAAAAAACATTTAGTAAAAAATAAAATAAATGTTCAAACTCAATCTACACCCTTGACTTACCCTAAACTGTCCATAGATGGAGATCATGGAGAAGAGCAGGACGACGGCCAGCGGGCCCCAGAAGTCAGGATTGTCCCTCACCACCTGTCTGTTAAAACCCAGCGAGGGCATGGGCATCAACACACACCTGATCTTATAGTAGATGTCCTTTAAGTCAATGTCCAACTCCTCCCTGCACAAACAGAGAAGACCAACAAATACAACCAGCAACTCTAAAAGCAATTGAGATCAAGCAATTCCTAAAAACTCACAGGAGCGGTTTAGTGTCCTCTGAATCCTCTTCCTCCACTTCCAGCAACCATCCATAACCCCTCTGCCTCAGGAAAGTGGTGGCGTAGGTGTCCCTGGTGGAATCAGGGCCCATATTTAGTGTGATATCCGGTGCATCGATGGTGCCGCTGAGCTCTGGAAGATAAGAGGTTGTTTTTGATTAATACAGCTGACTATTGCATCCCTATTGAGCCAACAAAACAACAGCAATGTAATGATGCATTAAGAAACTTGATCATACACATACTGGGCATATACACATTCATGTATGTGTACATCATACACACAACACACAAATACAACCAGCACCTTTTCAACATAAATCCGATTTACATATCAGAGCAGAGATGTACAGATGCGTTGGGGCCTTTAACTACTGTACCTTCAGCGTCCGTCGAGGAGACGAAGGTAAAATCTCCGTTGGTGGGAGAGAACTGCATGGCTGACAGCGATAACAGCTCGGGCTTTACTCACAATCACACACCGCCGCCGATCGCGCACCTTCACACCATTGCCACGTTTAACGATTCCTACCGATCAGCTTTCGGACTAGACTGCTGGCTCAAAACAGTCATGGAGGAAGCAGGAAGTTCAGAAAAAAACACAGGCGACACGTCAAATCCTGGAGCAGAGAGGAACGGGGAATCACGTGCTCCACCCAGCGCCAGAAACGAGCACCGACACCAACAACAAACATACAAAGTACAGAGACAGCACCACCCCGTGACCCTTCTGCGAAATTAAAATTACATACATGACATATCAGTGCACCTTAAGACATATGCCTCCTCACCGTGTTATTTCTGTATCATTTCAATTGACGGAACTTTGTCGTTATAATATGTTAGTTGCATTAACTATAATGTTTTGTTGTGTGTGTTTTTATTATATTAAATATAAACGTATTACACTGCCATCGTACCCTAGAATTGTGCAGAAATTGTGAGATTGTAGTGGCAATGTACAAATATAAGCCAGTAAGTTGTTTTTGTCAGAATGTTACATTTTGTTTTCATTGTTTTCACCGAAAATGAAAATTCTGTCATCATTTACTCACCCTCAAGTTGTACCAAACCTGTATGAAAAGAAGATGCTTTGAAGAATATGGTTAACCAAACAGTTGATGGGCCCCATTCCATAGTATGGGGGAAAAAATACTTTGGAAGCCATTGGGGTGAACTATCCCTTGAAAAGTTTTCAGTGAATAGAAAAGTGTTGTAAAACTGTCTACCTGTTTTAATATCCAGCAATTTCAGTTTACAAACTCACATCTGAAACAGTAACTTGCATATGAAGACAAAACAAATATATAGTATATCATATACACATAATATAAGTATAATATAATACAGTATAAAAATAAACAATAAAAACATGTTTTTTTCGTCAAATTCCAAGCTGACTTATTTTACAATCATTTTAATGTAGTAATGACCTATTGATAACATTGCCAAATAAACAGCCTAAATAAATCCACGCGTAAATCGACTATTTTAGAGAGTTCTGATGTTGTGGAAGTCTTTGTCCCGACTCTTCCACATTTCTGGTGTGTGATTGGCTGTCTGTGCCGGCCTGACCAATAGGGTTCCTGTGCAGTGATGTCACGTTTTTGCCGCTAAAGTCGAACCCCTGCAACGTCAGTCAGACACTAAAGCTCGAGGAAAAGCTCTCGGTAAGTGTTTATTATAAATACAAAAACTTTAAATACTGTAGTTTAATTAATAGACGATTAAGGTGTTAGTTACAGCGTCGTCTGAGTCGTCCTCGTGGCGTTTAATCGTTTTAGTTTAGTGATAATTGTTTTGTGTGTTTTGTTTTGGAGGGATTTGGCGGTTAGTCTCTTGCGGACATATGAATTAAATATAACGTATATAATGTATTAAAAGTGATTGTATGTAGATGTTTATCTTTTTACAGTCGTCGTCGCTGTTGGACGGTAAGGGAATGTTTTCTGTTGACTTTTGAGAATGTGTTTAAATGCTCTACAGGAAATCGTGTATGGATGCATTCAGGCCATATCTGTATTACGTTACATCAGTTATCACAGATGATCTGGGACTTTTGTTTTCATCTGATAGAGTGGCACAGACTGGGCTCTGATAAATCATCATCTTCAGACATCTGTCCTTCCAGACAGACAACATGGGAATTCAAGGCTTGTTGCAGTTTATCAAAGACGCTTCGGAGCCCATAAATGTAAAGAAGTATCGGGGACAGACAGTGGCGGTAGACACGTACTGCTGGCTGCATAAAGGAGCTTTTTCATGTGCAGAGAAACTTGCTAAAGGGGAACCTACAGATCAGTGCGTTGTTTCACTTATTTGCATGCAATATAAGTATTTCAGTCGTTCGTTAATGCCTATCATAATTTTGCAGGTTAAAATGTGCATTTGTCATTCTAACATGCTGTGTGTGTCCATCAGGTATGTATCCTACTGTATGAAGTTTGTGGACATGCTGCTTTCTTTTGGTGTTAAGCCCATCTTGGTGTTTGATGGACGCAACTTGCCCTCCAAACAGGATGTGGAGAAGTCCCGGCGCGAGTAAGAACTCAGCAAAATAGTTACAGGGGGAAAAGTTCATTAAATTATTTGATGATTAAGATTATTTAATATATATTTTACTAACAGGCGTCGACAGGCAAATCTGCAGAAGGGCAAACAGCTGCTGCGGGAGGGTAAGATATCAGAAGCCAGAGAATGTTTTACCCGCAGTGTTAATATCACCCCATCCATGGCACATGATGTTATTAAGGTGAGACCATTGCACATGATATCTTTAAACAATATTTGTTTTTGAATCAGTCAAATAACATATTTATTGAAGTTATTTTGCTAGTATGTGTTTAGTAGACAGTGAATGTTGTAATTAATTATTACACAATATTAGAAACTGATTAATGAAGATTTTCCTCTCTTGTTCTGTTTGTCAGCATCTTTTCATTTGCATCTTTTTGCTGTTTTTCAGGCCGCAAGGACGCGTGGAGTGGACTGTGTTGTTGCTCCATATGAAGCAGACGCCCAGTTAGCTTTCCTGAACAAATCTGGTATCGCTCAGGCAGTGATCACAGAGGACTCAGATCTTCTGGCCTTTGGCTGCAAAAAGGTACCAGTGCAGAGGCTCTGGATTGAGCATAAAGAATACGTTTGCCATGACTATGGTGTCATGCAAGTCTGCATAGTAAAAACTAATTTGTCTTAATTAGTAGGGGTGTGACGAGACGAGAAATGAATGTCATTTCAGTATGAATTATCATATGCATTGAAAGACAACAATACTCAAGCACTGGAAAAGGTTTTGCCACAAACTCAACTGACTGGCTTCTCTCCTGTATGATTTCACATGAGTCTCTTCAGATCTTACTGTACATGAATTATGAGCTTCTAGAACTTCTGATTGAGACTGTGTGTGGCCTCCCAATTCAACTCCTTTCCACAAATTGAACATAGAAATAAGAACAGTACAAATAACAAAAATAAATAATAGGTAGGTAACGATTCACTCAACTCACGATGCGATATGATTCACAATACTCATTTCCTGATAAGATTTTCTCTCAATTTTTTTTTACAAAATGTGATTTAAGAAATTATAAAATGAACGTGTCCTTTTATTTCTCAGACAAAATTCTGCATATTTCTTTAAAATTTTAATATATATTATTATTATGTCAAATAATAACTCAGTTGAAATTTTAAAACAAATCCTCAAAATGTCCCTTCAAGGAGATCTTCCAATGGTGTTTTCTTGGGAGGATGTTGTTTCAGCTTCACCCTCATCCTGCACTGAGGAATAGCAGAAATAAAAAGACTACAACAGTGACAGAGGTTTCACATTGTTATAAAGGCAAGATTTCAATTATAATTTGTATCATTACACTTGCAAGAGTTAGAAAAACAGAACACATTTAGATAAATATACCATGATAATCAACAAATTATTGAAAAAAAAATCCATGTACACATTTAGAGAAAGAGATAGTAAAATAAATACAACATCTAGTTCTGCAACAGCACAGCTTTTTCCTTCAGTATGTGGAATACATCCTTATGCTTTTTCTTAATGACGAAGAGCCTGGAATCAATTTACTTTGGCAGAAAACAGCTTTGTATCCGTGGCAATCGCCCTCGACGTTGTAAAAGGGGGGGCTGCAAATCCGCAGGTCAGTGTGGTTTGGACTGTTATCTTTTTACATGCAGACGGAGGTGACTGGAGCCTCTCACTGTGGTGATTTATTAGTCTTCAGAAAGTCAAAATGCCGCCACACCTCCGATTTGAATGAGTCAACGTAACCTACGTGCTTGCCGTCGCCATGCTTCTGTTTGACGGTGCGTGCACACGGATGCGCTCGCGCCCAACTTCCATATGAATGAACTGAAAACAATTCACTGATTTCAATATTCTTTGTGCCAGTGTGCACTCACAGTCCGTAATGCTAGCTACAACTTGCTCGTTACTATCGTCCCTGTAAAGCGATGTCACAGTATATGGTTTCAGCGTCCCTGCTGTTTAAAACGTGTATTGTGATTCGTTTAACATCTCAACTGACTTGAATCGTCACCCATTTGTATCGATTTCCAAACGGCTCCGAGTGAATCGCTACATCCCTAATAAATAACAGTTTTTTTCTTATTCTTATCAAGTGCAAACAATAAGTGCAACCATAATCAAAGTACACTCTCAATATTCAAAGTGCAAACAGAGACCAAAGCTAAGAGGAGGTTACAACTACACAGCCCACCCTAAGATGGCTTTGATATTGGGACTTGAAGACGATTGTAAAAACTGAAACGTCTGTATAACTTGCACATTAGGTGGTTTTCATAAACACCTGCCTCCATAAAAAATGTATTATTAGTAAGTAAATGTATAAGTAAATAAGCTCATCTCTAGTGTCTATATTTTTTATGGCTAACTTACAAACTGTAATGCAATGTAAATGCAATGTTAAGTGACATATTGTTTTATTGATGTCTTTCTGCGGGTGAAACTCTGAGCGATTCATTTGCACAAATCAGGGAGCTTGCGTTTGCTTTCGTTTTCGATTTGCGATTCCACATACTTTGTGTATAAAGAGTGTCGGTGCTGAGCGCGCATTCTACAAGATAATACATTTATCAAACGCTTACACTCTGTCATGGCGACAGCTTTTCGCTCGACGAGATCTCGTCAATTAGTGCATTTTTCTTGTTTTCCAGTCAAAGTATCTAAACGTCCTTACAAGAAGATAAATTTGTCTAAAGTGCTGGAATACACTACACAACTTTTGCTCAGGTTTTTGTATCTATTTGCAGTATGGACAAGTCGACAATAGTTTTTTTTTTTTTTTTTTTTAAGCTTGAGACTATGATTCCATCCAGTCAGAATATCAAAACATGTTTGATATTTTAGCCGATTTTAAAACTCATATCGTGTATGATGCGTTGCTACTGAGTACAGTACATTACAGTACAGTCATACTCGTATACACTGACCAGCCAATGGAAATCAAGGGCGCAAAGTCACAAATCTCGAGAAGAAATGGAGACTGGCCTCAATTGCATTAGCGCTAAACCAACCATGTATACTATTAGCTTCGTCTTGAGATAGTTAGCAGAACACAATCTGAGGTAAATCATGATTCATTCATTTTTATGTTAATATTCATCATTATCCAGGGCTCAACATTAACACTTGTCAAGAATAAGTGGATAAATAGCCTGAACGTCAATAGCTGCAAATTATTGATTATTAATGATTACATTGAATGATTTCAGTGAAACTGATTCACTTCTCGTGAGAGAAGCAGCACAATTCACTTCTCTCTTCTGCAGAATATTACATGATTGAACAATATTAAGAATTTAAACAAATTTACACAGCAAGAAGAAAAGAGCTGTCTATGAAAGACAGAAATCTTACTACGTCAGTGCAAGTAAAAGTTATGAAGTTAGTTTAGTTGATATAGATATAGAGAGAATTGAACATTTTAAGCTCACATGTAGTCATTTTTATAGCTTTATTTATTGATTTTAAAGCTTATTTGGATGACCTTTTATATAGGCTATTTATATTTATTTTAACTAAGTGCCTATTAACTAAAATGATATATGTGTAATTGATTTAAGGGTATAATAATTACATAAATGATATCTAAATCATTCAAAATTATTATTATAAATAAGCATTGTTAACCCTCTGGTCCTCTTCGGTCAAAAATGGCCGAAACATTTTACGTTTTGAAATTTTTTTTTTTTTTTGCTTCATCGGAATGGGATGACACTTGGTGACTTGTGTTGCATTAGCTATGTGAACACACAATCATCATGGAGATGATTTGGTTATGTTAAAGGGTCTGTAAAATATCCACACTTGTCTTCTTCGCGGTCAAAAATGACCGACATAGGAAATGAATGGGAAATACGCAAAAATACAAAAACTCAGGGAATCTGTTGGTGATACAAAATCTTTTGATGATGCAGAAAAAAAGTGCACAGCAATGTAGGGGTGACACTCTAAAATATCAAGAGTGCAAAATAGACACACACTCATGTAAACACACTCACAGACACATACAAACCACAAGATTATATGCACACAAATTAACTGGTTTGGCTGTATCAATATAGTAAAATTGAGGCAAAAGATTCAAATAAGATTAAAATCAGATCAGACCCAGATTTATTATACTATGATAAAACATATCTGTTCATTTTTGTTACATTTTTATTGAATTTTTATGTTATGTGTCCAAAATGTTCTCGTCTCTGCTCAGGTTTTAATGTAGTAAAATGAATGCAAAAACTGACACTTCAAATCAACGTAAAAAATAAAAAAATATAAACCTTGACAACAAGTAGTCCTTGAGAATGTCTAAGTATAAATCCAAATCCTCAACTTAATAAAAAGTAGAATACTAGAGAATTTATAAGCCACTTTATATAGAGTTATATAGGAATTTAGTGGTCATAACAGGGCATTACATCAGTTTTTCTTTTTTTACTCCCACCAGACGGCACTAATCTACATTTTTTTTTTTTTACATTTTAAGGCTTCAGTCACTTTTGACTGCGAAGAAGACAAGTGTGACCCCTAAATGGAGAGGACCATAGGGTTAAAAGCCAGACGCTTTTAAAAACCATTTGCTATGTAGTGACCTTTAATTTGGAGTAGAAACAGGGGGAGTGACTTTATTGCATCAGAGATGTGACCCTTTGCTCACAGCTGATTGGTCCCATTTCGGTTTGAGATCTCTTATCCAGAACATAACCTGCCCTGGAGCAGGTTAGCCGTGGAGCGTAAGCTACTATGGAGATGAACACTGCTAAAAGCCAAACCACTTTAATGGTACCTAAAACCCAGGACTGGCACAAAGTAAGCTTAAACATATCTGGCTAGCCAGCTAAACCAGCTTCATGGTATAGGCCCCTGTTGTAATCTGTAGACTCCATACTGACGTGTCTACCCACCCAAGACCGAATCCAAATGCACTTTTTTTTTTTTACTACTACCGTCTTCTCCTGAGAATCTGTCGTGCATCTCCTAGCAACAAGGCAAGTGTTTCTGTGTGCATTTGTTGTGTTCGGAACAATTTGAAAGTCTGGTAGTGTATGATCCTCAGTCATTTAGTGTATGGTGCCCAGTTTTTCTCTGTAACTATTTGCAAAGTCAACAAGTGTGCCTAGTGTTTTAAATCTGTTCAGTCATGTAGTATATTCCAGCCTTAAGATAATAACATGTGACACTGAAGACTGGTGAAGTGGCTGCTATAAATTCAGCTTTCACATTTTTTGCTGTTTTAATGTATTTTTTGATTAAATAAATTCCTGGGTGAGCATAAGAGATTTCTTCCAAAAACAAAAAAAATGTATCAACCCCAAACATTTGAACGGTTGTGTGTGTAAATATATACTTTTGGTAACACTTTACAATAAGGTCCTATTAGTTAAATTTGGTTAGTGCATTAAATAAAATCTTTGTTAGCATTAGTTAATACAAAATAAGTGTTTATTGTTAGTTCATGTAAGCTCAGATCTATTAAATAATATTAACAGATACCGCTTTTGATTTTAATAATGTAGTAGCAAATGATGAAATAAACATAAGATTATTAAATGCTTTAGAATTATTTTTCATAGTTCATGTGAACTAATGTAGTTTACGAATGTTAACAAGTGAAATCTTATTTTTAGATGCTTAGAAAAGTATGGTAACCCTTTAAAATATGTAGTGAGAATTGTTTAGTGATGCTTAACTTGACGACAACTTGTCAGTATGGTTTAAAAAAATCTACTTGAATTATAACCCTTTGACTCTTTGGGGGATGCTGACTGACATGCTGGAGGACATTGGGGACAGTGACTTAATTTAGTTTTCAGAGTTTAATTTATGTATTGTTTGCAGGTGATTTTAAAGATGGATAAACAGGGAAATGGATTGGAGATTGACCAGTGTCACCTGGGTCGTTGCAAGTCGCTTGGCAACATCTTCACAGAGGAGAAGTTCCGTTACATGTGCATCCTCTCTGGCTGTGACTACCTGCCGTCTTTGTATGGCATCGGTCTGGGAAAGGCATGCAAGCTTCTCAGGATGGCAAATAACCCAGATATTCTGAAGGTGAGAGAAACAAAAATAACTGCCACAACAAATCTACTGATCATATTACTGAAACGGCATGTTTAACAGACCTCATTGTTCTCACGTATCGCAAAGAAGCTTCTTTTTCTTTTAATGGTGGTCGCCGGGTGGCAAACCCACTTGAAGGTGCATACCGCCACCTACTGCACAACACCGGCAGGACAGCTGATGTAAAATAATCTGATACCGATCAGTTAAAAAAATGCTTAATCCTGATCTTTGAGATCGACTCGGGACATCCTTAGTTTATGCTTAATTAACCACCTTGTAATTTAAAGCTTATTTCATATTCAGACTATGACCAGCCACCCATAAATCTGATCCGGGTGGTTTTTCATCTCTATTCTGGACTTGAGCACAAACTGCATGGCAATCATTTCCCAAAATGTAATTTGTGTGGAAATATTCAGAAGTCTGTAAACAGGACGTTACAGTTTTTCTTGATTGCTAACATATAATTCATGATTCACCATTTTCTCACGACTATAAACGCAATCTCAAAACTACACACCAGCTTGTACAAACTACTAAGTTTAAGACATTAAAAAATGTGTTCATGCACATGTATACCTCTGTGCTGAATATTGTTTAAGATTACACAAGACTGTTTACCAAAAGGAAAAGGGAACTCTTATTATGAAGTCCCCGGAAGTGAGGTGGTTGTTGTTGTTGTTTTCCCCGAGCACGAATGCATAATAAACGGGTGATCGTTGTAATTCTGAAGTGTATCTTTTAGTGTAACACAAACTTCCACTTCAAATTCAAATATTGTAGTCAAAAACATATTCTCTTTTGTCAAAATCAAACTTTGGCCTCAGATGACACACAAAACCCAACAAACACACAGGCTACTCCACTGCCTAGAGAACACTAGTGAGATCAATTCATAATACTAGGGGTGTGACGATACACCAATGCCACAGTTCAGTTCATGTCACGGTTTTGGAGCCACGGTTTGGTTCTGTTCTGTTTGCTGTGGGGCAGGGTTCACGGCAGGGCACCAGCAATAATAACACTAGATTCACTTTTAACTTAATAACAACAACAACAACAACAACAACAACAATAATAATTTAACTCATTAACTTTATCTTTATAACTTGGCTTCATGTTTTCTTTAGAGCAGTTAGCATACCCTGAGTAAAATAAAATGAAATAAATGCTTCCACTGTAGACTGGTCAAAAATAAACTGGTTTATCTACTCATTTTGCCATACATTTAAAGTGTTCAATTAAGGTTTAAGTTCTTCTTCAAAAACACCATCATGTCCACATTCTCAGGTGAGAGGCTTGCTCTCTGTGCTGTAACAGTGTCCCCCTTACTCTCTATATATTCCAAAAAAATTTATGACACACACACACACAAGTAATGTCCCACTTTAGCCTACTTAACAAACACATAAATTGTACGAATATGACTAATACTGATGAATAAATAGGCCTATAAGGTAAAGCTATTAAATAGCAGTTTTTGTTAATACAATAAAGTAGCCACCACACTAATTTAAAAATATACAAAATAATATAAAGTAAAAATAAAGTGGCATTGTGGGGTTATGGAAACAACAGTTACCATGGTGAATACACAGTACCAACATGAACTGTTAATGAAACATGAAAACTGCTCCTGATGAATAGAATGAACATCATACCTGCATGTAAATCATTCCCAGCAAACACACGTCGTACCAGTTACGTGATTTATTGGTACTTTTATTTCATGACTCACGAATTGACATCGTAACGTTGCATGAAGGTAGTTTCTCTTGCGCTTTATATGAAGTGATACACAGTGCGCGCCACCGCATTCGTACGTGTAATTGAACAGTGTGTGTTACGAGCACAGTATAACGGCTGACAGGACATGACAGTTCGGTTTTCTAAGGTGAGAGGGACTTTTTGTTTCGTAACAAGCTACAAAAATGACACCGACATATAGCCTTTCAACATATCATCTGACCGCAGATACTAAAACGGGACAACACGTTTTTCTCAGAACTGTCTCGTGACCAAACCAGCTGAGAAACACTGCTGTAAAGAAAACCCTTTCACTGGGGACCGATGCTGATGCTGGGACTCCAAGGTAGCATTTAGCCAACCTGGCTAAATGGGGAAACTGGCTTTCTTTGTCCTTCCAGCATGCAACTTGAGCAATCACCAAGTCACGTGATATGCACTTGGAAGACAAAAGTTAGTGTATATTTAGTAAATAATAATATTATAATAATAATAATAAAAACAGTTTTGTGACATAAGATTAAGTGAGAGCTGGGCCAGGGCAGCAGGGGGCGGGGCATGTTCGGTTCGACATGAGAGTATCGCGGTTTGTACCGTGGTGGGTGTATTGTGGTTTTTCGGTTCGGTTTGAATACCGTTACACCCCTACATAATACTGTTACAAAATCCACCGTTTGGCAGTCAGGAATCATTTTACAGGTTAATGTCTATTACAGTATACAACATAAATAGACAACTTAAACGTACAACAAAAATTCAGCATCCTTGGCCAAATTGCATTACAGTATTGGTGACCATATTTGCCATACTACAGTATAACACTTTTTTTAGTTTTTTGACAAGACTTTCTCTCAGTTCTGCAAAAATACCAAATGTAAGAAGTACTTGGCTACAAATCAATTGGACATTTATGAGTTTGAGGGTGGACAACATGTGCTACAGTATTTACTGTACATAGAGTAGTGAAAGTTATCTCATCTAAAGCACTGCTACTGTGTATTGTAATTATACTGTATGTGTAAGTATAAAAACCCTGTAAATGAGCCTATAGGCCATAGGTCACTAACAGGCGGACCGCGGTCCGGGTCCGGACCCAGAAGCCGTCCCATACGGACCCGGACCTACAGCCAAAACAGAAGGTTAAAGCCTGACAGAGCACTGCTATTTTAACCGGTGCAGCTTTTGTAGTCTTTGCGGTAGTGGTAGTGGAACCGCACAGACCAATTGCATGCGAGTTAAGCCATCCCTCGTGATACCAACTACAGTGCAGACAGATGAGAGAGTTAGAGGCAAGTTACACATGAAAAGACGAACGAACCTGACAAATAATCTACTGCCCACTGACTATTTCTCATACATTTTTTGGCCTTCAAACGTCTTAAAATGCACATATGTAGATCAGAGAAATCAAAATTTTCTTGGGGGATCCCCACGAACCCCCCTAACTAGCGTGTGCATGTGTGCGCTCGTGCACGCAGTATAGGCCCAAAATATAAAGCACCTTTGTTTGCTGACCAATTATAAGTTAGTGATCCTACAAATGTTATTTTTGTGTCTTCTTCAAAACTTCATATTTCTCAACATGAAACAAAAACATGTTAGCTTAATAGTTCTGTCACATGAATTTGTGATTTAAACTTTGTGGGGAAGTTTTGATTATCCATGGCAAATAATATACACTCCACACAGGGTGTTATAAACGGTGGATAAAAAGTCACCAAAATTAAGTTTTTGAACCTCAAATAATAATTCATAATTAAATACAAAATGAGGCTGGGGGGGCTGGGAGGGCTGAAAAAGGTCCACTTTTTGAAGAAGGAAAAAAAAAAAAAAAGACCCCCCTCCCCTTCCTTTCACTAGGCGGGCTACAGGCCTGTATCTACAGTCATACATATGTTATGTGACAATAAATTTTGTCAAAAGGTTTTTGAATTGTACAGAATTCATTGATTTGACAGTCAGGTATTGATTACATGCAGATGTTGACACAACTACTAGGCTACTTAAATGTATATCACACTAACTAGTTAGACATTATGATCTTCCGGACCTTTGCTTCAAGACATTTTCTCTAACTGGACTGCTTTCAATTTTAGTTGAATACCCCTGCTATAGGCCAACGTCCCTCACGGTCATTCCATGCACAAGACCATGGTCAACTATAGTGCTTTTGTATTTCACCAGGAACAAATGTTCTTTGACCCTGTCCCCTTGATTTCTTTTCCCCTCCTCTTCCTCTTTGTCTCCCACAACTAGGATTCATTTTCCAAAGCACATAATCACCAGTGGCCCTAATTATATTATCCTGAGATTCTGATTGGTGTGTCGTCATATTTGCTACTTAATGTTTACTGAATGAAAACATGGTTAAACCTCTGCAAAATGAGGACATTGTGTAGAGTTTTGCAGAAAACATTGAGAAATTTGGCGATGCTCGAAATAAAGTAAAATATAAATATTGAATTGGACGTGGGGGTTTATCTGAATATATCTCTGAAGGGAACTGACTTCAGAAAAGTTTTGATGACATTTAATTCTTTTTTTTCCTCTTACCACCGTATAATGCCTGTTCATAAGCGCAGCACTGCTTTGTGTAGAGCGGTACCCAAAGAAACCGCTTCTGTTCCTAAAGTGCTACTTACTGTTAGAGAGTCAATTTGCATTTATTTCATTTCACTTCTTATGTAGCATAATTTAACAAATCTAAAGTCAGACCATTCTGTTTTTGCTTTAAATCTTGAAATTATACAATCTAATTTAAATCAAAAACAAATGCTCATGCTACATGTATGCAGCAATTTTTTTGGGATCATGATTAAATTCAGTGGTTGCCTCTCCACCTCATTTCAAATGGCTACAGATATTTTTTGTTTATTTTTGTTGTTTAAAGCCAGTTATAAAGCAAATAAACAACAAATAAATTCAGACAAAAAATTGGCAACCGGCATCGGAATCCGCCAATTTGCTGAATCGGCAATGAAAAATGATTGGTGAATCCCTATCACACACAAATGCACTTAAATATTTTCCTATCTGTGATTTTAATACAAACCTTAGTGGAGAACCTGAACATCCTTTAAATTATGGAAACAAATGCAGAATTAACAAAAAACCAAAAGAACATGTGAGATCGATTCAGTATAACTAAACAAACTAAATCTGTGTTATGCAGGTGATAAAAAAGATGGGTCAGTACCTGAAGATGGACATCTCTGTGCCAGATGAGTATATTGAGGGTTTCACAAAAGCCAACAACACATTTCTGTATCAACTGGTTTTTGACCCCTTGAGGAGGAAGGTGGCTCCTTTGAACCCTTACCTGGATCACATTGACCCTGCTTCTCTCAGCTATGCTGGAACGTATCTTTTATGCTGTCATATATTGAATAAACACAAACTGCTCATTTTATATTTTCACTTAATTAAAAGGAATCAATACATTTCTTTTGCGTTTCAGATGCTGGAGCTGTTTTGAAACTTTTGTAAATGTTTATGTTTGTGATAAAAAGGTCTGTTTGACTGCAAATGTAACTTAACCAATTAAATACAGTAATGTAGGAGATGAGAACGGGCTGGAAATGGCTCTTGGGAATCTGGACATTAACACAATGAAAAGGATAGATGACTTCAACCCTGACGCACCTCACACTCAGGTAACGTGGTCATCTTAAATGTGTATTTGCTTGAACTTTTGGTTTACTTTAGAACAACAGTGGTATTTTAGCTTTATATTAATATTTTAAATTAGCCTTTGGTTACACTTTATTTTGTGTCATTGTTACAGTATAATTATACATGTAAGTACAGAGTAATAATAATTAACAAGTAATTTCTATACTATTAGGGTTAGGATTAAGGTTTGGTTTAGGCTTAGTTGGATGTAATTACGCAAGTTTTACTGTTATTACTAGTACAGTAAGTACATGTAACAAAGACACTGAAAAAAAGTTAGGTAACATTTTTAATTTTATTTTATATCAGTTATTTTATATCAGATTTCACTTGTTGAAAACAATTTTTAATAGTTTTAGCTAACAATGACAACACTGTAGCACAATACCTGAGGTTTACCTCTCCTCCCTTCCAGCCCTCTAAAGCTGCTCGCAGTAGTACTTGGAATGACAAATGTGACAAAAGTGGCTCATTGCAGATGAGTATTTGGAGCAAGAATTATGAACCAGGTGGCACCCAGCCACAGAGTCCTACCTCCCCCAAAAGACCCCCTCCCACACGGGGCAAAGAGAGGATTGTCAGTGTGCAGAGTCTAAAATTGCCCCAGAGAGCATCACAGGTGAAAAGACCCCATGAAGGTAAGCAGACCTTAGTGCCATGACTATGAATCTTAAGGATGAGACTGATTAATTTAATAAGATGCCTGACCGGGCATGTTTATATGTAACATTTTGCCCTTTTTTTCCCTCTGGAAAGACACAGGTCTGTCTGTGGACGACCTGTTGGGGCAGTACACAGCAGGTGTAAAGAGACGCTGTCCTGAAATTTCACTGACCACCCACACAAGTGTTTCTAAGGAGAAGGGGTGTGGCAGCACAGCTGGAGAGTCTCGCCCTCGAAATCGCTTTGCAACACTGTTGCAGTGGAGGAACCGATCAGAAGAGGTCACTGGAGAGCAGGGCACACGCAGCAGGTACAAGAGCATGATGGGAAACTTGGAATGTATACTGTTGCTATCACAAATAACTACTGTTAGACCTTAATTTTCTCATTACTCATGCAATCAAGGGTTAATTTGGGCCTGACTGTCACGTGGCACAATGACATTAAATATGTAGTACTACATGTATTGGGAGACCTGGTGATTGTTCCTTCACCTCCAAAATCCTAGTTTGACAATAATAATATGATTGACATCTCCATCAGGTTCTTCTGTCATGGTGAATCCAATATGACACAGACACAGGAAGACTCGCCAAAACAAGATTCACCTCAGCCTGTGGAGTCTCTAGAGATTTGTGCCTCACAATCTGGAGAAGACACACCAGCATTGTGTCAGGACCCTGACTTACAGAGAGATCAGGCCAAAGATGAGTTGTCCAGCCCACCTGCATCTCCGTCTCGCTCTGCCAGGCCTGCTAGTTTGGGTCTCGGAGTCTTTAGCTGGTCTGGAAGCACCAGAGATATCAGTAAACCTGCTTCACATCCACCCACCGTCACCACAGACAGACACCGGGCATCCTCCACACCTTCAGGATTGTCCACCCTGCAGCAGTTCCACAGAAAGAAGGGTAGCTTCTCTTGTGCAGGATCTGGGCTTTCTCTCTCGTCCTCTCCTGTAGAGCGCACAGAGGATGCAGAGAAATCTCCTGGGTCTCCTCCATCTCAAGACAGTGCGTATTTCTCTCAGTCCAGCAGCATTTCTGCTGGTGTGGAGGACTCCATAGTCTCAGAGGACAACTCTGATCAGGTGAGAATTTTTTTTTTCTTCATTTCATTCATATTTGGTATTATTATATATTTTAAAGGGATATTTCACCCACAAATGTAAATTCTATCATTTATTTCACCTTCAAACTTGCATTACTTTCTTCTGTGGAACGTGAAGGATATTTTAAGAAATGTCTCTATATTTTTTTCTTTTCTTTCCATACAATGGAAGTCAATGGTAACTAAAACTGTTTGTTCTCCAGCATTCTTCAAAATGTCTTATATTCCACAGAAGTACTATTGGAAATGTAAATGATTGCAGATTTTTCATTTTAGGTGAACTATCCCTTTAATGTGCTTGCTAAAATGTGTATTAATTAGTTTTGTGGTTTTATAGGCCTGGAAACTTCATAGAAATGAGAATTCTATAGTGAATAATATAATAAATTTGCTCAATTAGGGATATATGATATATTTATTTTATCTATTTAAGTTGGATATATTGGATATTTAATTGTGCATGCTCATTTGCTTGTTTACATTTTAGATAATCTTTGCTACCATCAGATGCTAACTTTATAGTTCATCTTAAAAAACACTAATAACATTGTTAAATCTGTCTTTAGCACATCTTATATTAAATCTTAATTTTTATTTCATACATAATAATGTTGTGATGCCTAAATACACTTAGCATTCACATAGCATTAAAATTATTGATAGAATTTTATTATCTGCTATTTATCCATCCTTCGGATGAGACGTTAAACCGAGGTCCTGACTCTCTGTAGTCATTAAAAATCCCAGGATGTTCTTCGATAAAGAGTAGGGGTGTAACCCCGGCATCCTGGCCAAATTTGCCCAGTGGCCCCTATCCATCATGGCCTCCTAATCATCCCCATATATACATACGATTGGCTTCATCACTCTGTCTCCTCTCCACCCCACCAATAAGCTGGTGTGTGGTAGGCATTCAGGCGCAATATGGCTGCCGTCGCATCATGCAGGTGGATGCTGCACATTGGTGGTGGTTGAGGAGATTTCCCCCTTCCATGTAAAGCACTTTGAGTGCCTAGAAAAGCGCTATATAAATGTAACCATTATTAATTATTATTATCAATTATCATCCATAGCATGTAAATAATTAGTTTATCGGTATTGATCAGAATTTCTTATTATCTAGGTACATCAATGCTGTCATGGGCTCTTTTGCCTTAGGCTAGTAAGCAACGTCCTTGCAACCATCCACAACACCCCCAGCATCATAGAGGTTTTGTTTGGGCAAACACCACTCACATTTTCCCTATATGCAAAAATCTGATTATCTCTTTTTGTTTTTGTTTTTCTTTGAAGGAAAAGGAGAGAGATTCAGATGTCTCCAACAGCCCTAGCAGTTCTCCCACAGACAAGCTGAAGCCTGCTCTGAACAGAACAAAGGCACGTCCGTCTAATCATGACCCAAAACCACAGTCTGAATTTCCATTTCCTGACACCTTACATACAGTATAGTGGAGGGTTTTTTTTTAAACATTGATAGAATTTTTCCCCACCTCCACCCTTAGTCTGACTTCCTACACCTTTGTTCTAGGTCTCAGGGTTGTCCCGGAAACATCCTTGTGGGCAAGGTAAAAGTGGTAAAATTGAGACCTCTGTACCCGCCAGGCCCAGCGGTCTGAGGAAGAAACCAAGTGGGGGAAAAAATACTGTCAACAATGAGAACAGTCCAGGCCTGCAGGCCACCATCAGCGGCCTCTGGGGGGCCTTCAGCTTCAAGAAGTAAGTTGGCCTATGTGTAAGTATGTGTTTATGTAAGTAAATGACTTAATGTGGCCGAAGACAAGCCCTTACACTTCCCATCTTTTACGGTTTATTCATGGCTGTCAGTACCAACTGTGACCAGCAAAGGCAGCAGGATAAACATGTGAACACAAAGAGACTGAACTAATGGGAGTGGTGCGGTTACCTAGTTGATATCTGAACAACAGAGGTGTAACTGATTGCTTGGGTAAAGTGAGAGTCATTGTAGTAGTTTAGAGAAGGGTGGTGTCTTTTCACTCTGAAAGGAAATATATTCCCATTATGCAATGCTGAGATCTGAGATGAATAATAAAGGCCTGAGTCAGGCTTGAAGGGGGAGGGGCTAATCAACATATGAAATAAACGTGATGTCAATTTAAGGGCTGGAGTGAAACTAGAGAAATATCTCATTGCTGCTTCTCTCTCCTACTTTTTGGTATTTGAAAGGTAGTTAAGACTTCTATGCTATGCTTTAGTCACATGATAGCTTTGCATGGGAACAGACTGAAATATAACATTAAAGGAACACTCCACTTTTTTTGAAAATAGGCTCATTTTCCAAGTCCCCTAGAGTTAAATAGTTGAGTTTTACCGTTTTTGAATCCATTCAGCCGATCTTTGTATCTTGCGGTAGCACTTTTAGTATAGCTTAGCATACATAATTGAATCGGATTAGACCATTAGCATCTCGTTCACTTTCAATATTTTTCCTATTTAAAACTTGATTCTTCTGTAGTTTTTCAAATGAAAATGAAAAATTGTGATTTTTTTCTACACCGATATGGCTAGGAACTCTTCTGTCATTCCTGCGTAATAGTCAAGGAACTTTGCTGCCGTACCATGGGTGCAGCGGCGCAATGATATTACGCAGCGCCTGAAAATAGGCTAACTTCCGTCAACATAACCAATGTGACGACTTGCTAGCACAGTGAGCGTGTGTTGTATCCATGGAGACGTTTGTGAGACACGATTCCGAGGATATTTACTTTGGTGCAGATCCTGAAGATAAGCTTTTGGAATGTGAAAGGCAAGAAAGTGTGGCTGAACAGACTGGGGCAGAAGGGACGAGGAGAGCAGATTCGAACTGGTGGTGCAAGTGTAGGTCTTGCCAACCTATGCCAACCGAAAGGGAGTGCTTGTGTTGTAGCAAGTTAAACAGGGCAGGGGACTGCGAATTTACAAGATTCGAACAGCTTCCTCAACTAGTCAAGCCAAACGAGGCTTCGGACGTCATCAATGAGATGATTTTTCGCTTCGGCACAGAACATAACATCACTAGTATTTTGTACCATAGAAACTGTAGATAAACAATACCGACAATTTCACAAGTTTCTTTTAATCAAACTATACACTACCTCACCAGAACTCTACAACAAAACTACTAACGTTATATACTGTATAAACCAACTGGTCGAGCAAACCCCCACACAGTGATTGCATTTTACAGGTAACGTTAGCTAAAGACAACAGTAGTGCTTTTTTAATCTGGTCGTTCAAGCTAACTAAAAATAATAATGTTATACTTACAGCCATGGGTGATGATACATTTGGTCCTGTCTGTCCTCTGAAGATTGCTGAGATGGCCGTATCCTTTAGACGCCGTACCGTGGTACGGGTAACACTGTCCATGTTTTCCAAATAATCATAATGTCCAAAATGATGAGCAAACGCGCAATTTCTTGATTGATTCTACCGGTGTTTTGAGATCTATGTTCAGAGCAGCCAACCATTGATTCTTTTGTTCGATGTTTTTCGTTGGTATTCTGTGAAACATGATGGTAGAATACACCTCCGACTTACTATCACTGCTAATCGCACAGGTAAATCGACTACCTATTTTGCCGGCTGCAAGCCTGAAACTTTCTCTGCAACTACACAAACTTAGTGCCGGTCACATTGGAAGTTACCTAGCTGGGGACTACTTTAAGGCGCTGCGTAATATCATTGCGCCGCTGCACCCATGGTACGGCAGCAAAGTTCCTTGACTATTACGCAGGAATGAGATAATAGTTCCTAGCCATATCGGTGTAGAAAATCGCAACTTTTCATTTTCAGTTGGTCTTAGCACACGATGTAACTACAGAAGAGTCAAGTTTTAAATAGGAAAAATATTGAAAGTGTCTTTGGTCATTTTTGAACGAGATGCTAATGGTCTAATCCGATTCAATGATGTATGCTAAGCTATGCTAAAAGTGCTACCGCCAGATACAAAGATCGGCTGAATGGATTCAAAAACGGTAAAACTCAACTATTTAACTCTAGGGGACTTGGAAAATGAGCCTATTTTCAAAAAAAGTGGAGTGTTCCTTTAACTTGTCTGTTGTGGCTGCATGCTTTGATGTGAATAATTAAATGTCTGTGCATGTGTTTATTTAAGGGACTATCCAAAGTTAAGCGCATGCAAGAAAGCAGAGCCGATGTCACCAGTCAGGGAGAATGTGATGACAGAAACGACTGAAGCAGATAAAGAGATTCTCATTGCAGAATGATGTTATCTTCTCAATCAAATCATTGTTTCAACAGAGTAACAGCCAGTCTTTCAAACATACTGTGTATGTTAATGCTTTTTATGATAAATAAAATACAATTTTTAGTATTATGAATTTTGTTTTATTTCAACTCAATAAAGGCATGATTCTTTACCTGGATATGTGCTAATTCAGTTGATTTTGATCTTAAAGGGGTGATGAATCGAGAAATCAACCTTCCCTTGAGCTTTTGATATATAAAAGGTCATGGTAATATAAGAATATCCTGTAAGTTTCAGAGCTGAAAACTTCCTTGTTAGTCAAAGAAAAGCTTTTATAGACACCAGGCCCGACAGGTTTTTCAAAGTGGGGATCTATGACGTCAAAGGGAGGCAAGCACCGCCTCAGCAGAAGAATATCAACACCTACTTCATCACTACCTGTTTAGCCCCGCCCACCGATTCGCACATGTAACATAGGTCTAGTGTTAAACCATCCAGCTACAAAGCAATAAATATGCCGTTGAGGATTACAAAATATTGTGCAGTGACTGGGTTCAACAGTAATGCAACATGTAAGTAACTGTGTTCATTCTAATGCCTGATCAGAAATGTGATGATTCATGTAGTCAGATGTTCTTTGTCTGTGTCAGTAAATCAGACCAGTGACTAAACATCAGCTGACGAGAGTAACTGGTGTGCAGTGTCATCAGACGTAGCTTAAGCATTTTGAACTGTGAGAGGTGCGGGCGCTAGACTTTTCCCGCAAGTTGAATACGGAAGGCGATTCGCCGGAAGCTAGATAATTTACTTCAAGTTTTAAATATGGATATTTTTCTTACACAAATGCATCGATTCGCTTCAGAAGACCTTTTATTAACCCCCCAGAGATATGTGGAACAGTTTTATGATGGACAGATGCACTTTTATGGACTTCAAAAATGACCCAACAGTCACTGCCATTATAAAGCTTTTTCTTTTGTTTACAGAGAAGGGTCCAAAAAAGAGAAAATATCCAGGGGGAGCCAGTTCTGTAGGCAAAAATTCCTTGATGCCAGAGGTCAGAGGAAAACGGCCAGACTGGTTCGAGCTGATAGAAAGGCAACAGTAAAGGCCCGTTCACACCAAGTACGATAACTAAAGAGATCACGATAAAAATATAGTTCTAAAAATCGTTCTCAATATTAATGAATAGCAGAGTTCACACCACAGCTATAACGATAATGGCACAGGAAAACAATATTGTTGGAATCACTTTTTAGAACGATTTTTTTCCAGGTGATGAGCGATAAAACATTGACAGCCAATCAGAATCCATCCAGCTGTGACAAGCTCAAGCATTTAAAGCGGCAGGCGAGCATGTACTTAGAATAAACAGAGCGATATCGTCGGGTGTCACGGGTGTGGACGCTAATATAGTTATCTTTATAGTGGTCATTCTTGGTGTGAACACACCTTAAAGGAGCACTTTAAATTTTAGCGGCATCTATAGCGGTAAGATTGTGAATTGCAACTGGCCACTGCTCACCCCTCCCTTTTGAAGCACGTAGAGAAGCTACGGTGGCCGACACAGGACAAAAATGTCATCGTTGGCAACAGCAGAGAGTAGCTAGCGCTGTGTAGAGAAGTTTGTCCGTTTAGGGCTACTGTAGAAACATGACGGTGCAAAATGGCGATTTCACTATAAGGGGTCCCACGGTGTATGTAGATAGAAATGGCTCATTATAAGGTAATAAAAACATAACAGTTCGTTATGTAAGGTCTTTATACACCACTGAAAACATAGTTATGTATATTATATTGCATTTCTGTTAATAGATCCTCATAAATACTAAACATGCACCTTTAACTCAAATAACCACTCATTACAACTGAGGCATAGCATCTCTGAATGCACAACACGTCCGATCTTGAAGCAGGTGGGCTACAGCAGCAGAAGACCACACCGAGTGCCTTCTGTCAGCTAAGAACAGAAAACAGAGGCTACAATTCACACGTTCACCAAAATTGGACAACAGAAGATTGGCTAAATGTTGCCTGGTTTGGCGTAAATAACACTGAAAGCATGGATCCATCCCGCCTTGTATCAGGCTGCTGCTGGTGGTGTAATGGTATGGGGTAATGGTATTTTCTTGGCACACTTAGTACCAATTGAGCATTGTTACCAACAGACAACAAGCCACAAGGTATGCAGTAGGAGATGCATACAATGAAATGCTCAGTAAACCTGTTTATCAATAGTCAAAAATAGGCTTTTATGAAGCAACATATAATTATAATAATGGAGTGAGCTACTCATCCACTGTATAAAAAAACATCTGTCAGGCTTGATGCAAGTTGCACACAAACACTTCTTATAAACCGGACTGAATCCAGATTATTTAAAGTCAACATTAAACAATCCAAATTTTGTGGGGTTTTTTTATGGAACGTGGCAGCATTTATTATAAATTATTTATCCGTGCACATCATAATTAAAAATGAAAGAAATGCAATCAAAAGCATGCTTGCCATGACTTAATTCCTCTGATGACGTGTTTAGTAGTGCGAGGGCTGGCCAATAAGATTGTTCAATGGCCAGACAAGTTTCATTCCTTCCCATCCAGCAGCCTGTCATTTACATTAAACAATCATCAGTTTAGTTTGCAACGCCCACTTTTTACAATCCAATAAATTGTTGCATGTTATTGTGAACAGTTACGTATGTTTAATTTTTTTTTAATTATTTAGACTTTTTTTTTAATCAAAACTCAATCTTCCGCTGAAGAGACAGATTTCTCTCTGACATCGTATGTGGACATCTCTAATCATTTAGTCTACTTAAACCTTGCACCTTTCTTACAATCGAATGCAAGATCAAATGCAGATCACGATACAGAAGAAATTGATCTGTCACTACTTCTGTTACGTCGTGCCTTTAAATAGATTATATCTATACTTTGGGATTTGGATTGCAGTGTATGTAAATTAATTACCATTTAGACGTAAATATGATGTCCACTTGTCCTGTACTGCCAACTCATTTTAGTTTTTTTCTAATATCTCACTGGATAAAATTTTGTTACAATTTATTACCTTTAATGATGTTTCGGGAGGAGCACGTTCAGATAATCAATCTAATTAGCACGAGAAGAAGTATATATAGCCGACCTACCTCTATCACATGACAGTTTTCCAGCATTCCTCCACCACCCCAACTCATCAAATATTTCCTATCCCAACCAGGGGTGGTTGAGTACTCTGGGTTTGGGCCAAATTCCGAGCTTAGAGCCCTCCCCTCAGACAGCTTGCCAAATATGCATACCTTTTCTATATCCGTTTATATGAACGTGTTCATTTAAAGGAAATATTTATAATAAATATAATAATACACAGCAATGTTTATATGTGACGTGTTACTGTTTTGGAATCAGAGTTTACCTGAATTCCAACTAAATGAATAATTTAGTGTATTTTGTACTACGCGTGGGTTGAACATTATTAGGCAGGTTCAGGAATGTAGTGCAGAAGTGAACGAATGCCTCAGGTGCAATGCTAGACCTTACAACTCACTTCTCCTTTAGGATAAGATATCAGACAAAGCGTCACAAAAACACTTCATTTTATAAGTTAGTTTCACAAAAAAATGCATGTGCTCATTGAGAAACTCTTATCAGAAGAATCTTGGTGCTGTTGAATGCAACTAGTTCTCTGGCACTCACATTCTTCGAGTGTTTCTAATTCAACTAATTGACTCACACATCAGGTTATGAATATGTAACATGCCCCCAAGTACTTCCACAAAATTGTCCAAAAAAATAAGAAATATGACATCAACTCCTTAAGAAATGCTGGGACATGTAAAACACAACATATCCAAGTAAGGGCACAATAGTGATACTAATGGGTCCTTGTTGGCCTCATACAAGCATTGGCCTCATACACTAAGCTTGCATGTCAGAAATGAGTGTAGAATTTTTTTTCATGCTTCATATACTTCATGTGCCTTCAAATGAACCTCTATTTTATGAAAATATTAAAAAATTAATGTTGTTTCAGAGAAAACGAAACACATTATAATGGAATGTACAGATAGCAAACTCACTGCATGCATAAAAATATTCAATGTCACTTGACAAGCAAGAAACGTATTTTTTCACTCTGGGAGTGAAATGTTTTTAAATTAACATTTTATTTTAGTTAAATGATGGTCACATTAAAACAATTTGGGGAACTAGCTTAAGACTGAAATAAACTAAAATTCACTATTTATTTTTGTGGGGAAATGATTTATATCAATTAAAAAAAGTCAAACAGTTGTGTGTGGTGACAGTTGTGCAACAATTTTGAAAATATTATTTCATTGTGTGTTTTTGAAACGTAGTAGAAATGCCCTTAAGAGACACTGCTACCACTCCACCATTTCACTTCAACACATCTTGTCCGCTGGATATCTGTTAAAACTATGATCTTTTCACGGTTCTCTTTGGCCTTAGTTGTGCAGTTACATTTTGTTTCAAATACCTGCATGAGAATGTGGAGTGGTTGCATTCCGCTGAAGTGTGCTCACAATGCTCAATCCCTGCCGCGCCTAGTTTACAAGGACGCTATGCAGTGCCAACAACACTGACTCAATGGCCATGCATGTTACAGGAAAGACTCGGAACCAACAGGAATGCCAGACATGTTTGAAACCAAGTAGTTTGGGATATACATTCATTGATTAGACCCTCAATTTGTATATGGATGTCCGTATAATTTATGCTGTCACCACATGTAGACTTTGTATTATTAACACAGTGAGTCATAAATTGGTTTAGACCGTGCGAGACTGACTACTATGGACAACTATAATTACTAGGGCCTTTAAAATAAACTGCGTAACACCTCACTTCCATGACCATTCTTCTGGCTTTCCTCCACCTCCCCCATACCACCTCTATTTCTATTTACTTCTGCCACTACTCTAATATTATAGTTTTTCTCAATCGCTTTTAACATTCACTAAACTGCGAGTTCAACTGTTTGCTGGAACATCAGAACTCTGCATGTCTGCAAAATGTAGTTACTCACCCAAAACATTTCATTCATGCTTCAAAACCTAGTTATTGTGCCAGCAAATTGGCCAATGCCACCAAAATAAAAAGTGTTTTTGTCATTGTGTGAGCCGCACTGGTCAAAATGTTCAGATGTTTTTTCACCATGGAAATATTTGTTGTGTACAAACTGCTTTCTATTCTATACAATAATGTCAGTTTTGTCTAGCTGAATGCTCTTATGGATCACACTGAGCTTTCTACTGTAAATACAGATTCAGACAGTATAGGTAAAAATTGACTGGGAAAAGTCAATAATGTACATGAAAAGAATATAAACATTTGTATTTATACAGTACATTTATTTTTTGAAGAAATGTGTTACATGTTAGCTTAAAATTCACAGTTGTTTGTTCATTTTACACACTATTATGTCTTCCTCTAACACATGCATATCTTCTTACACATTTTCCTATTGCTCATTCATGACTCAATTCAAGAATTTTCAGTTTACATGCAACACAATTCTACGAACATAAATGTACTGTACAAATGAGTAAGTACAAATATGTACAATTGAGTACTGATGTAGCTGCTGCTGTTCAGGGTTGTGATATATATATTTAGTATGTGTATGTTGGTGTTGCAATTTAACAAACATTCCATGTCATAAATATTATAGATATAACATGTCTTACAGATTTTGATCACTGAATGGATCATTTTGCATGTGATGACTCACAAGATGAAAGAATGTTTATAAGTTGTGAAGAGTTTGACGGTTCCACTGAGAATCAACACATCAGTTTTTATCAACAAGCCATGTGCATTTAGTCATTGTGCAAATTGTTGACAGTTGAACTCTTTTGCAAACATGTGCTAAAAACAAATGCAATTTGCTTAAATCAATAAGAAATTATAATCTGATGTGAACAAGAAACTAATTATTCAGAGATCTATTCAGAGATCTGAATTTATTGTTTTGAGAAAAAATTAAAGAATTGAACCAAAGTGATTCAAGTTTTCAAAGTGAAAAACTGTAAATGTAAGCAGACCAAAATGATTTTTCAAGGACGGCAAGCCAAATGTGTTACCGTTATCCTGCTTTCTTTTCTATTTGTTGACAAAATAATCATATTCTGCAGATCATGCATGTAGCCTATTAAATGCAGCAGCCATTTTGGTTTTCTGGCATTGGTAGCTACTAAATGACCTGCTTAAAATGGGGGAAATTATGTAAAAATCCCAAGCAATTTCTTTAACATTTGTGTGATGTGCTTTGACATAGCATTCTGACATCAAATAAGAATATTTACTTAATAATATAATAAAAAAATCTATAGAACTCGCCAGAGCCTGATATATTGTTGAGCTCATAACAGGTAAAATGTGGAAAGAGGACCTATTTTATAAATGTATCGGTTGCACTATACTTGCATGTACTTACAGTGTACTTATCTAAGAAAATACTGGGTAATATAAGGTAACTGCAGGGGTTAAGATTAAGTTTAGGTGTAGGTGTTCAGGGTTAGTACCTATCACCAAGTTATTGTAATTACTGTAATAAGTACATATGTACATGGGCAACAGGACTGTGAAATAAAGTGCGGTTACACTTTATTTAAAGGTGTCATTGTTACAGTGTAATTAGTAATTATATATTTAAGGACTGAGTAATATTAATTAACAACATGTACTTACTATAGGGTTAGGGTAGGATAAGGGTTTGGTTTAGGGTTAGTTGCATGTAATTATGCATAATTTACTGCTATTATGGTACATGTAACACGTAACTGTCACAGACCAGCCAGGCTCTCTCACTTCCACCACATAGCGATCACAATCACCAGAGTTCTGATCACCCGCACCTGTCATCAATCACCTCATCAGCAGCACACGATATATTCACACAGCTCACCTTCAGTCCTTGTCTGGCCTTTTACTAGGAAAGACTCACTTACCTGATCTTCCTTCGACTTCATCCCAGAGTGTTGGCTTTCGTTCCTTACCTTTCATCCCGGCTGCTGAGGTGTCCGTTTCTCCATCTCTATACTGCTTCCGTAAGACAACCATCAAGACTGTTATTCATCTGTCATCTCTCACCGTTATACGAGTGCATCTTCATCACCCCATTCTCTGCCCTGTGTTCCCAAATAAAGTGTGTGTTTGGATCTTCACTAACCTTGTCCTTGTCCATCCACTTCTGCTGCTTCCAGTTTCTTCTTTGTGGCAAAAAAGGATGGAGGCTTGCGGCCTTGCATTGATTACCGGGCTCTAAACAAGATCACCAAAAAATTCCGGTATCCACTTCCCCTCGTCCCAGCGGCTCTGGAACAACTCGTGGAGCATCCATCTTCTCCAAGTTAGACCTCCGAAGCACATACAATCTGATCCGAATCCATGTCGTAGATGAATGGAAGACCGCCTTTATCACTCCATCAGGGCGCTACGAATATCTTGTAATGCCGTACGGCCTGGTCAACGCCCCTCCAAGATTTTATGAATGAGGTACTCCGAGACTTCCTGAATAGGTTTGTAATAGTCTATATAGACGATATCCTCATCTTCTCTTGGAACCAGGCCGAACATCGCCACCATGTCTCAGAGGTCCTCAAACTCCAGAACCAGTGCTTCCCTCCAATCTCTTTGTCAGCCCCATTCGTTGGGATTTGGACAGCCAGCTACTCGAAGCATCTCGTCAAGAACCTGCTCCGCTGGGGTGTCCCGCTGACCGTCTTTTCATTCCCAAGATTCATCGCATCCCTCTCATCGAGTCAGCTCATTCTTCTGTAGGTACTGGCCACCCGGAGGACCACTCAAACACTCTCGCTCCTACAACAGCGGTACTGGTGGCCTGGCATGGCCAAAGAAATCAAGCGGTTCGTCCTGGGATGTCAACTTTGCACAGTCTCCAAGGTTCTACACCACTTACCATCTGGTAAGCTCCTTCCTCTCCCAATTCCTTGACACCCATGGTCACACCTAGGAGTCGATTTCATCACTGACCTGCCACCTTCTGGAGGAAACACGTGCATCCTGATCGTTGTGGATAGATTCTCGAAAGCCTGCAAACTGATTCCCTTAAAAGGACTTCCCACAGCCCTGGAAATTGTTTAACCAGGTATTTTGCAATTTTGGAATCCAAGAAGATAGTTTCAGATCGAGGACCCCAATTTATCTCCTAGGTGTGACCGTCAGTTTGACGTCCAGCTACCATCCCCAAGCAAATGGGCAAACGGAGAGGAGGGTACAGGAGATTAACCGCTTCCTCAGAACCTTCTGTCAGCGCCACCGGGACATCTGGAACCAGTTCATCGCCTGGGCTGAATATGCTCAAAATTCCCTAGGATAGTCTACCACCGGTCTCACTCCTTTCCAATGCATCCTTGGTTTCCAACCCCCTCTGTTTCCCTGGTCAGGCGAACCATCTGAGGTGCCCACCATCAACCACTGGTTCCGGGAGAGCAAGAGGTTATGGGATGAGGCTCATCATCATCTCCAGCAGGCAGTGCGCAGACACACCCACTTCACGGATGTGTGACGAGGAAAGATGCCTACTTACCATCCAGGACAACTTGTCTGGCTCTCTACCCTAGACATCAGTCTGCGCCTGCCCTGTCGGAAGTTGAGCCCACAATACATCGGTCCCTTCCAGGTTGAAGGACAAATCACTCCAGTCACCTATAAACTCCAGCTACCTCCTCACTACAGAATTCACCCTGCATTCCATGTGTCCTTGTTGAAACCTCACTACCCACCTGTTTGTGCTCCCTCCACAATGTCTGGCCCTGATGACATGGCCCCGAGAAATCCTGGACTCCCGACGTCGAGGTGGCCGATTGGAATATCTGGTGGACTGGGAAGGGTATGGCCCCGAAGAGAGGTCGCAGACCAGCCAGGCTCTCTCACTTCCACCACATAGCGATCACAATCACCATAGTTCTGATCACCCGCACATGTCATCAATAACATCATCAGCAGTGCACTATACACTCACCTGAAGGATTATTAGGAACACCTGTTCAATTTCTCATTAATGCAATTATCTAATCAACCAATCACATGGCAGTTGCTTCAATGCATTTAGGGGTGTGGTCCTGGTCAAGACAATCTCCTGAACTCCAAACTGAATGTCAGAATGGGAAAGAAAGGTGATTTAAGCAATTTTGAGCGTGGCATGGTTGTTGGTGCCAGACGGGCCGGTCTGAGTATTTCACAATCTGCTCAGTTACTGGGATTTTCACGCACAACCATTTCTAGAGTTTACAAAGAATGGTGTGAAAAGGGAAAAACATCCAGTATGCGGCAGTCCTGTGAGTGAAAATGCCTTGTTGATGCTAGAGGTCAGAGGAGAATGGGCCGACTGATTCAAGCTGATAGAAGAGCAACTTTGACTGAAATAACCACTCGTTACAACCGAGGTATGCAGCAAAGCATTTGTGAAGCCACAACACGCACAACCTTGAGGCGGATGGGCTACAACAGCAGAAGACCCCACCGGGTACCACTCATCTCCACTACAAATAGGAAAAAGAGGCTACAATTTGCACGAGCTCACCAAAATTGGACAGTTGAAGACTGGAAAAATGTTGCCTGGTCTGATGAGTCTCGATTTCTGTTGAGACATTCAGATGGTAGAGTCAGAATTTGGCGTAAACAGAATGAGAACATGGATCCATCATGCCTTGTTACCACTGTGCAGGCTGGTGGTGGTGGTGTAATGGTGTGGGGGATGTTTTCTTGGCACACTTTAGGCCCCTTAGTGCCAATTGGGCATCGTTTAAATGCCACGGCCTACCTGAGCATTGTTTCTGACCATGTCCATCCCTTTATGACCACCATGTACCCATCCTCTGATGGCTACTTCCAGCAGGATAATGCACCATGTCACAAAGCTCGAATCATTTCAAATTGGTTTCTTGAACATGACAATGAGTTCACTGTACTAAAATGGCCCCCACAGTCACCAGATCTCAACCCAATAGAGCATCTTTGGGATGTGGTGGAACGGGAGCTTCGTGCCCTGGATGTGCATCCCACAAATCTCCATCAACTGCAAGATGCTATCCTATCAATATGGGCCAACATTTCTAAAGAATGCTTTCAGCACCTTGTTGAATCAATGCCACGTAGAATTAAGGCAGTTCTGAAGGCGAAAGGGGGTCAAACACAGTATTAGTATGGTGTTCCTAATAATCCTTTAGGTGAGTGTATATTCACACAGCTCACCTTCAGTCCTTGAAAAAACTCACGTACCTGATCTGCTTGGTTTTCCCAGAGTGTGTTCCTGTCTTCCTTCGACTTCATCCCTTTCGTTCCTTACCTTTCATCCCGGCTGCTGAGGTGTCCGTTTCTCCATCTCTATACTGCTTCTGAAAGACAACCATCAAGATTGTTATTCATCTGCCATCTCTCAACGTTATACAAGTGCATGTTCATCATCCCATTCTCTGCCCTGTGTTCCCAAATAAAGTGTGTGTTTAGATCTTCACTAACCTTGTCCAGTGTGTATATCCTGACAGTAACAAGGACACAGTAAAATAAAGTGTTACCTAAAGTGCTACCAATGCTTCTATAACTATCTGATGCCATTGACAAAAAGTTGTGAAACATTATGAAAAGATGTAAAATTAACCATATTTGAAGATATAGTAATGTGTTTATATTTTTGCTTTTCTGAAGTTTAATATATTTTTTAATCTATATGATGTATTCAATTATGGTCTGAAGGTCAGAAATTTTAGTAAATAGGATAAACAGTTTGTTACTTGAACTATTATGAACTATTCTTTGCATTTTTTCATCTTAATTGTTAGTGTTTCTTTAAACAATGCGAGTATGTCACAACCGGATCAGTGGTATCTGAAACATTCAGTACTGTGCTGGTGGTGGTATGTACAATGACAAAAATGTGTTTTTCACTATTCAAGCTAACTGTTGCCCAACCACATTTCATAGTACAACAGCGAAAACAGCTAACAAATGACCTAAAAAATGCAACTCTCAGTCTCCAAACTGAGTAAAGTGCTCTTTTTGTGCTCCTCTAGATTGCCATTGGCTGGCTTTGCTGCACTGATTCAGACACCTGTTTGAAGCATGAAGCAACTTTCATTCCTGTGTTTTTGCTTCCATCACTATGAGGTTCTTCCTTAATTAATGGCGAGGCCTTAACACGTTTACAGCTCGAGGAGAGTTTTTGTTTCTCGGTTTCTGGTGACTGTATTTCATTACAGAGATACAATAAAGGAGGCAAGTTCATACCTGATGCCCAGACGCTAAGACTTGGATGTAACTCGAATAAATAAAAGTCAAAGACTCAACTCCAAAGTCCTCCCTTAAGGCGAAAGTATTGCTCTTGCCACAACATGTGCACAAGCTCAATGCCACAGTCAACCATTAGCCTACGCTAAGCACACAAGGTGCTTTCCTCTCTTAAACACTTTCTTTTGAGGTTCGGTAATACATCTTTGGCTGTTCATGACAGTGCAGTCAATAAGAGCTTTGCTGAGTACACAGTGAAAACAGGTCATATATGGGTGAATCTTCAGTTAAACGCATACTTGAAATCTTGAAAAATGAAACCTGCTAATGATGTTTCACTATGTGGAATTTTAATTGTGTGTTATGATAATAAGTATATGAATAAAAGGTTGGATAAGCCTTTGAGTGGCTTGTCCATGAACTCTGAACTTAGAATAAAAAATAAATAATTTATTTCTGTATTAAATCAGTTTGGTAATGAAACGAATAATCTATTATCTCATCAGGGCGTAAAAAATCTTAAAACGAATGACTTTTCTGATCTTCAAACTATCACTCGCTCAAGAAGAAATGTTCTTTTATGTCCCTTTTCATTTCTATCAAAAAATAAATAAATAACATATGAAAAACTTTCATTCTGTAATGCTATAATGACAGCAGTACTGGGGACAGCAGCTCTTAGTTATAAACAAAATATTACAAATTGTACACATAAATACAAAATTGGATATATATATATATAGCTCTGGAAAAAATTAAGAGACTTAATGTTAAGTGGTCTCTTAATGTTTTCCAGAGCTGTTTTTATATATTTGTGTGTGTGTGTGTAAGTGTGTTAACTTTAATTTAGGGTCCAGTTCTCACTATTAACTAGTGAGCCTGCATTTTACTAGGCTATTGGCTGTTTATTAGTACTTATAAAGCACATATTAATGCCTTATTCTGCATGACCATATTCTACATCCCTTAATCAAACTTAACAACTACCTTACTAATTATTAATAAGCAATAAGTAAGAGTTTATTGAGGCAAAAGTTAATAGTTAATAGTTAATAATAGTGAGAATTGGACCCTAAACTAAAGTGTGACCAAATTTATAGTCCAGAAGTCATGAAAACAGAAAGTCAGAAAATAATGTTTAAAGGTATTATAATAGGCAAAAATAAAAGACAGATGCTCAAACAATGAAGGCCTTCACCGTTTTTAGAGAAATAAAGTCAAGTCTATGTTTATTGCACTTGTTTTCTAGTTTAAAGGTATAAAATCTCATTCCATTCATAAACTTTACATTTGTACATTTGTAACTGTAAACATTCGCAATTGCTGCAGTTTAGTGTTCATGTTAAATCCCATTCTCTGCAAGTGGTTACTCGTTTGCATTGACATAGTCTCTTCTTGTAAACCTAAGACGTATGCTATTTTCTGTCATGAATAGTGGTTAAGATAAAGAGCTCCAAGAGCTTATGGATGCAAGGTGGGTGACTGATACTTTTCAAAGCATGCTAAATATAGTTAATACTAAGAAATGTGGATGTACTACAGTTCATGAAATGAAACAAAAAAGAACTCTTACAATAAAGTCTTGTTAGTATGCCAGAACAACAAATCATTTCAGAACAACAAACGCATTACACTAATATCTTAATGACTTCATGGTTTGTTTCATTACACATCTTTCCCAAACTCTCAGTATTATTCAACAAGACATTAGTTTCCTGTTAGACATTTGTGGGTTAATTTAATTAAATATGCCTCAGTAGTGCTGAGAAATGTGAAAAATCATTGAAATACTAAAATACTTCTCAATCTGGGATTGTAGCTGTCGCATTAATGTTAAAGGGATAGTTCACCACATTCACCCCATAAGTTCATCATTTATTCACTCTCATGTCGTTCCAAACATGTATGCCTTTTATGGAACACGAAAGAAGATATTTTGAAGAATGTGTCTACTTTTTTGTCCATACGTTGAAAGTCAATTAGGTCCAATCTTGAAGTTTTTTCAAAATATCTTCTTTAATGTTACACAGAAAAAAGAACATTTATTTCTGGGTGAGCAATCCCTTTACTGAAACATCCAGCTGAAACCTTTCTGTAGCCCTATGTATTCAAATGCACTTTAGAAAGAACTTAAGGGTGTGTGGCACAAGACTGTAAGGCCAAACCCTTGCAAACACAACAGTTTACTGTTGACAAAACACACTATTTTTTTCTCAGGGGATGTTGCTGTGATATTTCTAATAATCTGACTGAAACCAGGCCATAGCTATATAGAGCTATATAGAACGCTCCCACAATTTGACATTTGGTCCCCACAAATATTAAATATTTGATCCCATCCTTGACTAAAACATAGTTTAGTTATAGTTTAGCTCAGCATAGTTCAAGTATGAGATTTTTTATTATATAACATTAACAAATGCAGGTTTTTCCAAAAAAAAAATTCAAATCACTGTTGCTTTGGCAAGTGTCTGAACTAAAGTTCTCCGTGAGGCAAAAGGCCTACAAAAACAAACAAAAAAACATCACAATTGATTCAAAACATACAACAGGAACATTCATCTGCATCAAACTTACTCTCTGTATCTGTAGTTTCGGTGTGTGTGTGTGTGTGTGCGGTTGTCATGCTGATGTTGTATAACCTGTTTGGTGGCTCCACATGCATTTATCTGACAGAAACCCCATGACAGAGAGGATGACAGTCATATTCACCTGGAGTTTAGAGGTGTCAACACCAGCAGCTACAGAAACACTCACATGAATGATTTTGGGTAAGTGGCTTATTCTCCTATGTTCGGTTCATTGCTGCTAATATAAAAAAAACAGAATCTAATTTATCATTCTGCATCATGATTTTGTGTTTAGGCATCTTTGCCTCTGATGGAAACGGATAAATTCACTTACACAAATGTGGAATAAATATTCAGACTGCTCTGTTTTTGAAGCTTAAATATTTGTGTGTGCAGTGGACTTGTGCTTTGAGTGTGCAGTGCTCAGGTTGTTGTTATATAGAGGTTTTAGTGATTAATAGAAACTGAAAACGTTCACAAAAATGTGAACAGAAGAAATGTTGTTGTATTTTGCTAAGCTGAAACACTTAGCACTGATTCATCATGTGTCATGTGCAGGCTATAATTATAATATTATGATAACAAAGATGGCTTTTTAGCATCAGTTTTTTTTAGAAGCAAGGTGACACATTAGATGATTCATGTTGCTGATTAAACTCAAGGCTTTATTGTGTAATCGTTCTGATTGTGACCTTGAAATCTTCACTACATTGTCAAGCCCATCTGGCCCTTCCAATCACAATCTGAATAATGTGCTTTAGACAAAACAGATTAAATTGGAAGACAGACATTTACGGGGGAAAAAGCAAGAGAGATGCAGAGGTACCTGGGGCCTCATGTATAAAACCTTACTTTATCCTAAAAGCATCCATGCAAAACACAACAACGGTAACAAGGTTTTATATATATATAACCTTGTTACTGTTGTTGTGTTTTGCATGCTGAATGTTTAAGTCTGTGTGTGACTCAAGCATGGTCAATTGCAAGATATTGTCACAAATATAGAGGGATTATATCAACCCAATTAAAAGTTTATGTCATAAAATCTTAAAAGATCATTATTTGACATGAAATATAGTTATGTTATATATCATTAATTCACAAATATTATATATATATATATATATATATATATATATATATATATATATATATATATATATATATTATTTATTTATTTATATTTATTATTTCCCTTCCTTTGACATCAGATAACTGTGATTTCGTGTTGCATCACTGCATCAATAGGAAGAGAATTACAATAATATGAATGAAGTTCCAAGTGCCCAACCAAAGAAAACACCAATCACAATAATGGAGAAAGGAAGTGGAGGAAATGAGTGAAAAGTCTATTAAAAATTGCCCTGCCTTAAAAAACCTTTTGCCCACCTGTTTTTTTTTGTTGTTTTTTTGCTTTGGCAAAATGGTACTCAAACCAGTCAAGTAATGTTTACTTGGGTTTTCTAAGTATGAAGGCATAGCATGCAAACAGTACAGATTACTAAATTGTTTTAAGTAAGTTCAACAAATTATTGGACATTAAGTAAAGTTTACTAAAAAGTTTTAGTTGGACTGTTGGATTTTACAGTGCTGTCTCCTCCCGAATTAACCATATAGGGAGCTTAAAATGCCTAGTTTTAAGCATATCCTCATCTGCATATAATTTCCATATGTATATTCCAATCCTCGTGATACCGTGTTGGTATACAAGACATTAGGAAAATATGAGATACGGACTAAAAATGCCATTTGTTCAGTCAAATTACATTGCTAAAAAGTTTTTTTTTTAAAATCCTGATATGTGCATGTAAAGTTGCACATGCACATTTCAATGCCTTTTTTGTGTGTATGCAACATTTATACATCAGGCCCCTGGTATTTATCTCCTCATCTTTCTTTCATCTGAACAAACTGGTTCTCCTCATAATCCACAGTCCATCCATTCCTAAAGCATTCCTGACAAAAACCACACACACACAAACACATACGCAATCTGTTAAAGACACAGAATACCAGGTTAAAAAGCATTTATTTTGATTTATTTTGAGTTATAGGAGGTTAGATCTGCTGTGTTTTACATTCTGAAATCTGAAAACTTCCTATCTTATTCATCTTTTGACAAACACATTCTCACTATGAGATCTAGTCTTGTAGAACATCTGATTAACATCTGAACAACATAATTACATTTCTGTCTTGGAAAAACTGGAGGTGGTTCCTGACTTCTCACTGCCACTTCCTCTTTCCCTTCTTCAAAACACACCCATTCATCTTTTAAAAACATGTAACAGTGGTGCTTCATATTATCTTTATTCCCAGTCAATGTACAAGGCTACTGAAAATGATGCAATATAGATGTAACAAGTGCGTAAAGGAGTGTGGGAAGGCGTTAAGGAAGGAAGTAATTGCACACTTGTGCCCATTTATGGAGTAACAGTGTCATGCCGATTGTGTGTAACAGCTTTTTTTTTAATCAGCAGGGGGTTCTCTTGCTCTTAGGTCTGAAACTAGCCTCAAATTCCGATTAGTCATTGTACTTCCTTTGTATGTTCCTAAAAATACTAAAATAAAATGCTTGGTTGAGTGACTTTAGGTCAGTGGGCCTGTCAGTCATTTTACTTGAAAATTTGAAATGTAGGCTATACATTTTTTTAAATAATTTAAGTGATATAAAATAAAATAAAATAAAGTGAATGCTCACATAGTCCCAAACGTTAATGATAAAGATTTTGTCTTGTTGTTTTTGTTTTGACAGATCTTCTGAAAACTGGTTTTCATGACATGTCCAGTTGTATTTAAAGGAGTGAAGACATGATGGTTGGTACCCTGTCTATAAATAGCAATTTAAAGGTGCAATGGCACAGAGAAATGATCCCAATAACCTGACAGATCTAATCAGATTTGTTTAGCCACTAAGACAGGGCCCGCTGATTCAATGGTTAAGGCTGATAGAAGTTCCAGCATGGCTAACAATCGTTTACAGCACCTTTAATTACATTTAACACATTCATTTTTTTTTTTTTTAACCTCTGATTACATCCTTGCCATGGCACAGTAAAATAATTTTTCCTGATGCATATAATATTATGTGTATATATGATATTATAAACAAAACACTTTAATGTATGGTAGTAAGTCACCTTGTTCATGTGCAGAATGGAGAAACAAAAAGTGTAACTTTGGAGGGCAAAGAGAAAGGAGGGGCCGTAGTCACAGGAATCACAAATCCAGCAATTAACCTGCAAGAAGGTAAAGAACTCACATAAACTGAGCATGTATCTTATATATATGTTGCCTCAATCATACAAGCAAACTTCATTGATTCTGTAACATACCTTATCCTCTCTTTTTGTTTCTTTCAGGACATCGGCTTGTTTCTGCAACAATTCATCTGGACCACCTCAGTAAAGATGATGTGCTAAAACTGATCAGAATCATTGAGCCCTATGACAACAACCTTGAACTTAAGACGACAAAAGACCTAAAAGCAGGAGTGGTAAGCAATCTTGTGAATTAAAGAAAGAAAAAAAAGAAAAAAATTGACGCTAAACAGGTCTCATCATGTCTTCATCTCTTCTTCCTCTTTAGTCCCTTGGTGATCTCAGATTGAACACTGAGGCAGGACTTCAAGCACCAGGTGTTCAGGTTAATGGGCTAAATGGACAGATAAATGCCCCAAGTCTCAAGAATGGCATCTCAACCCCAACAGTAAATGCAGAAATGCCACAGATTGAGCTAAAGGATGCCACACCAAACTTCAGCTGCCCAGTGTTCAAAATGCCAACTTTTGGCATGTCTGCACCAAATCTCGATGGAGCAGGTCTGGATGGCACATTAGAAGCTCCTGATGTCAGTGTCTCCACCCCTAGTCTAAACAATCCGGATGTTTCTGTTAATGTGGATAAACCTGATTTGAAGACCAAAACGCCCAAGTTCAAAATGCCCAACTTCAATCTACAGGCTAAAAAACCAAAGGTTGATGGTGATGTGAATTTAACAACCCCAGACATAAATGCTGGCCTAAAAACCCCTGATCTAAGTCTGTCAGCCCCAAAGATTAATGGAGAAATTAACACCCCTGAAGTAGACATGACCTTGTCAAAAAGTGAACTGAGTGGTCCAAACCTGGACATCGACACACCAAAAGTGAATATTGAACCTCCCTCTGGCAAGTTTAAATTTCCCAAATTAAAGAAAGCAAAAACTACAAAAGTAAAAGTACCAGAGGCGAGTGTTGATGCAAATCTAAATACACCAAATCTTGCGCTTTCTGCCCCAAAATTAAATGCAGATGTCAATGCACCAAATGTTGACATTGATCTGCCAAGAGCCAATCTTGAAGCTCCAGACTTCGATATTCCAACTCCCGATGTCGATATAGGTGCTCCCTCTGGCAAAATAAAGTTTCCAACATTCAAGAAACCCACATTTGGAAAAAGGGTTAAAGCACCAGATGTTGGTTTAGATGCCAATGTCTCAACACCTGATTTGAGTCTCTCAGCACCAAAGATAGATGGAGATATCAGCATCCCAAACACAGATGTTAAAGTAAAAGCACCTGATGTAGATGTTCATGCTCCATCTGCAAAGCACAAGTTCTCAACTCTTAAAATGCCAAAGCTAAACTTACATAAATCAAAGTTGAAAACTCCAGATGTAAATGCAGGCATACAAGCACCAGACTTGAACATGTCGGCTCCTAAGGTAGATATGAATCTGCCAAAAGCTGAACTGAAAGGACCGAATCTAGATGTAAAGGCTCCAAACCTCAACCTCTCTGCACCGGATCTAGACATTAAGACTCCAGCTGTTGATATGCAGGCACCAGATATTGACATAGAAGCTCCTTCTGGAAAACTAAAGAAGCCGCATGTAAAAATACCTAAAATAAATCTATCTGGGCCAAAAGTGAAAGGTCCAGATGTAGACCTCAATGCACAAGCAGATCTCCAAGCACCAAACCTCAACCTCTCTGCACCGGATCTAGATATTAAAACTCCAGCTGTTGATGTACAGGCACCAAATATTGACATTGAAGCTCCATCTGGAAAGCTAAAGAAGCCGCATGTTAAAATACCTAAAATAAATCTATCTGGGCCCAAAATGAAAGGTCCAGGTGTAGATGCACAGGCGGATCTTCAAACACCAGACCTAGACCTGAAAGCTCCAGATCTTATTCTTTCAGCACCCAAAGTGGAGGGCAAATTACGGGCTCCAGATGTGGATCTGAACTTGCCAGATGCTAATATCAAAAGTCCAAATGTAGATCTCGAAGCCCCGGACATTGACTTAAATACTCCTAAAATAGACATTGATGCCCCCTCTGGCAAAGCCAAGCTACCTCACTTGAAGTTTCCCAAGTTTGGTTTTTCTGGACCTCAGCTTAAAACACCAAAATTAGATGCACCTGATATAGATGTGGATATCCCTACAGCAGAACTCAAAGGACCTAATGTAGATGTTAAATCACCTGATCTTAGTTTTTCCACACCTAAAGTTGAAGGTGACATTTCTGCTCCCTCTTTAGACATTGGCTTGTCAAAAGGCAACTTAAAATCTCCAACTGCGAACATTGGGGGAAATCTGAAGTCACCAAATCTCACCACTCCACATGTAGACATAAACTTGCCAAAAGCAGAGCTTGAAGGACCTGATGCAAACCTAAAAGTCCCAGATGTTGACATTAATACCACATCTACAAAATTTAAGATGCCACATTTCAATTTGCCAAATCTGAATCTGTCTCAGCCAAAAGTAAAAGGGCCTGAGCTGGATGCTAATACAGATCTAGATCTCTCGGTTCCCAAACTCAAAGGAGAATTAAATGCACATGGTGTTGAGCTAAATCTTCCCAAAGCTGGGATCCGTGTGCCTGATGTAAATGCAACTTTACCAAAAGCTGAAGTCAGTGTTCCCAGTGTAGATGTCAATTCCCCAGACTTAAAGGCTCCATCTGGAAAGCTGAAACTGATTACAATGAAGAAGCCAAAAGTTGACCTTTCTGGTCCAAAAGTGAAGAGTCCTGGGATTGACATAAATGCAGAAGCTCCCGATCTCAGCCTCTCAGCTCCAACAGTTGATACAGATGTCAAAGTGCCAGATGCTGATATAAAGCTTCCCACAGCAGATGTCGACCTCAATACACCCAAAGGAAAACTGAAGCTCCCAACACTCAAAAAGTTAAACTTGTCAAGTCCAAAAGTCAAATCTCCTGATGTGGACATTGCTGCTGATGTAAGTGGACCAAATCTGAACCTATCTGCACCTGGGGTTGGTACTCCTGATATTGACATGAGCCTACCCAATGCTGGGGTTGATGTAGATGTTCCCACTGCAGATGTTGACATCACTGCTCCAAAAGGAAAGCTGAAATTCCCAACACTTAAAAAGTTGAACCTGTCTGGTCCAAAAGTCAAATCTCCTGATGTTGACATTGCTGCTGATGTAAGTGGACCAGATCTGAACCTATCTTCACCTAGGGTTGGTAGTCCTGATGTTGACTTGAGTCTACCAAATGCTGGGGTTGATGTAGATGTTCCAGGCATCAATGCTGAATCTGAGGGCTCCAAGCGTTGGCTGAAATGGCCCTTCAAATGGCGCAAATCTGTTGAATCAAAGGATGAGGATATAAACATTAAAGCACCAGGAGTAGATGGTACCACTTCAGAAATAAAACTCCCCAAAAATATACCTGTCTTCAAGACTCACAGCTTGCCTGCCAGCAACATTGACAATATCTTGAAAGAACTCAGTGGAGTGGTTGACGACAGTACTGGCCCTACGAAAACAATTACTGACGCGGTTGTCTCTGTCTCGTCAGTCAAGACAAATCTGAAAGCATCATCTCCATCTGCTGGGGTCAATGGACAGACAGTCGCTGTAGACATCCAGGAAAGGCTGAGGTTGTCTAATGCACGTACCACAAGCCCAGATTTCAGCATATCTTCAGAAACAGGCAGCCCTACAAAAGTGAATAGAGGAACATTTAAAGTCACAAAGCCTGATGCTGATAAGGACTATCCGGTAGTTGATACTACTAGCAAGGAAGATGATGCCAAGATGACCCTCAGCTTGAACAACATGCTTGGTTTGCCATCAGATTAAACTTAAGTAAAACCATGTTAGTGTGGTTCCATATCCACTCCATATAGTTAATGGATATGTAAAATAATATGTAAATTTTTTTTATAATAATACACCTGTTTACTTTAAAAGTGGGAAGAGTATTTATGGAGAAGCATAATAGAATTATTTTTATATTCAGTTAAATACATAATTGTATAATAATCTCTTTAAATGTTTGATGAATGAACCGTCTCAAAATATTAACAAGAACTTGAAAGAAAATACACAGAATCTATAATTCTGTCTATTTTGCCACTGTTTTATAGTGTATTATTATTATCTAATATATGTCTTTTGTTTACACTTCTTTCCATTACAGTTTTATAAATTTTTTTCATCAGTATTGCAAATTGAAAAAAAAAAAACAAGTCCACTTCTTACACCTATTAAAAACCACATATGTGTGGCTTTCTGTCTGTTTAATGAAGCATGCGCCTACTATATTCGCAAAGGCACAATTCTCTTAAAATACTTTAATAAAGTTTATCATATGAACAACACATGGCTAATTTATTTTAATGCTCACTTCAGATTTGATTATTATGTCACACTGTTACGCTGGATGCCTTAAATAGAAACTTTTTTTAAAAAGATCCTCTAACAATGTGAAAAACAGATGGGAGTACAGCAGTAAAACATCTACAATGACTTGTTTAGTTTTTCACCACTTCTGACATTAACTATGCCAATAGTTCATAATGTATTGTTGATGTCCAATCGATTACATAACATGTGTGTGTACCGTGTATAATTATTATGTATATTTGAATACACACACATATATATGTATATATTTAAGAAATATTTGCATGTACTATATATATATTATAAATATATATATTATATATATTATAAATATAAAAAAATCTTAAATATATACATGCATGTGTGTGTATTTATATACATATACATAATAATTATACACAGCACACATTGTACTAGACACACTATAAAGATAATTATAACAAATATTCAGATACTGTGCATATAAAAGTTTTATTTTATACAGAGAACCTCTGATGCACACAAACAGATGTGGCTTTAAAATTCAGACAGGAAATCAAAAGCTAGGTAGAGTACAGAGCACAAAACCAAACACTTTTTAAAGAAGACAAAAGAATCTTGTTTAGAAGAGGTAATGTTGTCAAAAACCTACCCTATACTACCTGCATTTTTGAAACAACCAAATAGTTTCGATAATCAGATTAAGACTGTTTAAGTCTGATCAACTTCCAAATCCATGGTTCTCTGCAGTTATACTGCTATTTTAATCCTCCTTTCTCAGAGACATGCTAAATCTTTCTTAAAGACTCCAAATAATAGGGGGAAAAATGATTTTTAAGTGCCATTCATACCAAACATGATACTAAATTCAAGTGCTCAGTAAGCAGTGCAATGGGAATTTGAATATATATCACAATGTTTTATATGATACTCAAATGTACATTTTGAATCTTCAACTACTTCACAAACCCTCCCCACAGAATGAGTCTCATTCATAGAACACGAGCAGAACGAATTTCAGTGTAAATAGTCAAACTAATCCTACATCTTGCATTTAACTCAGCAAAAATGTATAGACAAATTCATTGTTGCATAAAAAAGGCCAACAATCAAAGCACGCCATCATGTACCATATCCCTGTAGCTAGGACTATGTTTAATTAAATCAATGGTAAACATTTTTCTTTACCTCATCAATTCTCTTGTTTGACTTTTTATAGCGTTGAGTCAACTGCAAAATAGCTGTAATATATATGTGATTTGACATCAATCAAAAACAGCTACCTCTAACCTCATATTTTCCTGGGATATATCTGCCTTATTGCAGGATTTGTTGCAATGAGAAATTATAGGAAGTAAATAAAGGAGATTCCGTTTTTGTGTCCTGGCCAGCCACTCATTTGTAAATAATGCATAGGTCATTACTAGATTGCAGGAAAGACTAAAGGTGAGAAACATATCATAAATGTTACTAATTTATGGATACTTCATAAAACCACCAACAGTGCCACAGCACCAGCAGATGGCTGTTTAGATTAAAAATAAATTAAACAGTGTTTGACTGAAATGACAGAGAATTTCCAGACAGAAGCTAAACGTGTAGTCACACCTGAGTGGTCTTTCCATTTCCTCCTGAAGTGCTGGGGCGCCACTGCTTATATTTGTTGATCACCCTTCAATCACATAGCAAATATATGTATTTCAAAGATGTGAACCAATCTGTGACACTTGGATGAAATCAACCAAAAGTCCAAAATGTCCAGTGTACAACCTTGTAAACACTGTTGTTGTACCACCACTGTTCAGTAGTGTGTGTTCTGGCCTGCTGTCCATCCCTGCAGTCATGAATTTCAGATTCCACGAACACGTTTCATTCATTAAGGTCAAGTTATTGTTAAGTCCCAGCTAATGGGCCTTCTGCCAACGCGAGGGCCAATCGTTCTCCATCCACCTCTGGAGCAATCGTAGCACATCAATTCGCTGGTAAAGCTGGCAAAGTTCGGTGAGCTCCGTGACAGGTTTCTGGTTGTAGCGCAGGAGGAACTCTTGAGTGGGACTGTGGTAGGTGGCACCGTGTGTGCGCTGCTCTAGAAGTGTGAGCTCGTCGTAGCTCATCCCCCAGCGGCTTGCAAAATTCTTCCAGTTTTTGACAGTGCAGTGAGTTGGATCTAGCTTCAGCCTCAGGGTGTACAGAAGGTCTTCGTCGTTCATCAGGTCACTGATTTTGGGTGGAGGGGCAGAACACAAACACTCCTTACAGGACTTATGTTCTTTACTAAAGTCTAGAGAGTAGGGAAAGAAAAGTAGACATTACGACAGTGCATAAAATTCCAATTCAACAGTAACAATACTTATAGCTTATACCTGCTTTAGTTAACATGAACTAACAATGAACAATACTACTACAGCATTTATTAATAAAATAACTTACTGTTAGTTCATGTTACCAATGCATTTACTAATGTTAACAAATGAGAAAAGTGTTACCATTATATATAATATCTAAATTAATCTTTACATATTTTTGATGCACAATTTCAGTTCAGTAAAGTATTTTGGTAACACTTTATATGAAGCTCATGCTTATAATGAATTATAGCCCAATTTATACTTATTTATAAGTAAGCATTACTAGACTCATCAAGACTTATACTGCATTATAATAACAGTTGTAGTTACATTTATATAATTTTTATAATTACTTAAAAGTCATGCATTTGCTTTTTCAATGCGCATGCTCATAATCCATTTTACACTGATTTATAAGTATTAATTAGTCAGTCTTCTGGTTCCATGGTTGTATTTATAAATATGCAGCCTGCACTGCTATAATGTTATTATATTATAGTTAAAGACTTTTTAGTAATTCAGATTTCTGTCAAATAAGTGAATATATTGTTATTAATAGCAGTGTTGTGTTCTTATAAATACTTATTGTGAGTAATAATACAGTTACTAACCTCTATAAATGCATCATTGATGGCTTTAAGTAAAGTGAAAACATTAGGATGCAATTTTCCAAAAGCGAATGTTAGGAAATAATTATGCTCATTATACATTTTAAGTTGTTTATTTGTAAATGTAACTAATTAACAATAAAAAAGTATGATTTTAAACTGCTACAGGCAAAACCACATAAGGCTGAGGAGAATTTTTACTTATAAATCAGTGTATAATGGATTATGAGCATGCACATTGAAAAAGCAAATTCATATTATAAAAATAATTTAAATGTAATTATAACGTTTTTATAATGCAGTATAGGTCTTAATGAGTCTTTATAAATATATTTATAAAATACTAATACTTATAAATATGTATAAATGGGGCTATAATGCATTAAGCATGGATTTCATAGAAAGTGTTACCAGTATTTTTATGGAATTCTAAATTCTATATTGAAACTTTAGTGTGAATGTACAGTACTATACAGGAAAGCAATGTACGTTGTAACCACTGATCTATATTGAGAACTGTATTGCTCATGACGTCATAAAAAGTGAAGCCACCGCACCGACATATTGGTATACCTTAGTAAGCTCACACGTTCTATTGAATTAATAGGAAATTATATGATTGCCCAAGGAGACACTGTTTTTTATATCTGAAGTCTCCCTGTACATTCTTACAACACAAACGTCCTAAGCAAGTAAATGGTTATTCGTTTTAAGTCGGGAATTTCCCCTGCTTATTAAAACGTTACGTTCATATTCATTACAGTAGTAAACATCAGATTAGCTGACGGACGAGAATCCCCAGCATATGTCAAATGTCAAAGTGCGCATTCTGCATTCTGCAGGAACCTATGGCGAGGTGGCTAAGAGGGAGGACCAATGAGGTGACTACCTGAGCTCCCGCTTAATTAGCTCGTATGAATTTGCATATCGAGTCTATAAAAGACTGTGTCTAGTCATAGTAATCAGGTTAAAATCGAATGAAGCGATACCCTGAGCAAAAGCACGGCAGGCTACGCAACACTCGTTCCCTTCTCTCAGGGAACCGAGGTTAGTAAGTAACCGAGTCGTTCCCTTTCGAGAGTACTCTCGTATTGCGTAGCAGTACGCTAGGGGGACGCAATGTAAAACGTTGTGCGTGCCTAATCTAACTCCCACTAATGTCTGTGGTGAACCACAGGAACCTAGCAGAGATAGGTGAAATCAACCCACAAGAGGCCAACCGTGGTGAGTCTCGAATGAGGGTATAAGAGGAAACCCAATAAATTTAGGCCGGATATAATCAGGCCTGAATGAGAATCTCATATATATATGGGTTATGAGACCTTCGACCGGACAGAGTCGGGCCTTATAGTATGTAAAGTGAAAAACGTATACTTGTGTTGAACATAGGTTTTAACGTTTATTATATGGAAAGAATACCTGCTTGTAAAGCGGGGACCTCCAAATTATAAAATCTGATAAAAGTGGACGGAGAGGCCCAGCCTGCCGCCGCACAGATATCCTCTAGTGGTATGCCACTTAACCAAGCCCACGAAGAGGCCATGCCTCTAGTGGAATGAGCTCTGACGCCTATCGGGCAATCGAGGCCTTTTGATTCATAAGCCAGAGAGATAGTGTCTACTATCCATCGTGACAATCTTTGCTTCGTGACCGCGTTACCTTTAGTGCAGCCGCCGAAGCAGACGAAGAGCTGTTCAGACTGCCTGAAAACAGCCGAACGCTCTATATATGACCTCAGTGCCCTGACTGGGCAGAGCAAATTTGCATCTTCCTCATCTTGTAACGAGGGCAAAGCTAACAGCAAAATGACCTGTGCTTTGAATGGAGTGGAGAGCACTTTAGGTATATAACCGTGTCTTGGCTTGAGGACGACCCTGGAGTCGCTAGGCCCAAACTCGAGACAGGACGCACTCACAGAGAGTGCGTGTAGGTCACCCACTTGCTTGACTGAGGCTAATGCCAGCAAAAAAGCAGCTTTGAGTGAAAGGTGCTTTACATTCGCAGACTGAAGTGGTTCGAATGGGGCGCCTTTCATAGCTTGTAAAACTGTAGAAAGGTCCCATATAGGAACTCAGGGGGGACGAGGCGGGTTGAGCCTCCTGGCCCCTTTAAGGAAGCGCACAATGAGCTCGCTTTTCCCCAGTGACTGTCCAGTCACCTGAATGTGATATGTTGCTATGGCAGCCACATATACTTTTAGCGTGGAGGGGAAACGACCTGCGTCCATAAGCTCTTGAAGGAAGGTGAGCACGAATGTGGGTCCAGGTTTCGTGCTGTACACCAGTTTGAGAATACTGACCATTTCAGAGCATAAAGCCGCCTGGTTGAGGGGGCTCTAGCTTCAGAAATAGTATTCAATACTCTTTCAGGGAGGTCCCCGGGTATCCGTTGATGGGCCATACATGTAGGGCCCACAAATCGGGCCGGGGTGCCAGATCTTCCCCTTCGCCTGTATGAGGAGGTCTCTCCTCAGTGGTATTGGCCATGGGGCTGTGTCTGGCATCTGAGTCAGTACGGAGAACCATATTTGGTTTTTCCATAGCGGGGCTATCAAGAGCACTGCGCATTTGTTTTCCTTGATCCTTTTGATGACCTGAGGTATCATTGTGATCGGAGGAAAAGCATACAGCGGATGTCTGGGCCAGTCGTGGGCCAGAGCATCCCTGTGCTTGGAGAAAAATGTTGGGCAATGAGTATTGTCTTCTGAGGCGAATAGATCGACTTTTGCTTCGCCGAAGATGCTCCAAATCAGCTGAATCGTTTGTGGGTGAAGAGACCATTCCCCTGATTCAGAATACCCGGTACGTGAGCTGCTTTCAGCGAGCTCAGGTTGTGCCTTGCCCATAAAAGGAGATGTTTCGCCATAGAGTGTAGGCTGTTTGATCTCAGGCCGCCCTGGCAAATTATATAGGATACCACCGACATGTTGTCTGTTCGGACCAGGACATGGTGGTCCTTTAGATATGGGAGGAAAGCTCTTAGCGATAGAATGACCGCTGACATCTCTAGACAGTTTATGTGTAGCCGTTTCTCCGATACTGCCCAAAGGCCGGAGACTGGCATGCCCTCATATAGGGCACCCCAACCTAGGTTGGATGCGTCTGTCGAGACTACTTTCCACTTCGTGACTGTGCCCACACTCACACCTGACTGGTACCAGGTGGTCGCTTTCCAAGGAGCCAGAGCTTTGATACAGCCGTGGTTCACTCTTACGCGCACGAGATGGAACGCGGGAATTTAGCCAGCGTTGGAGGGGGCGCATGTGTAATAGACCCAGTTCGAGCACTACTGAAGCCGAGGCCATGTGACCTAACATCCTCTGAAAACGTTTGAGAGGAGTGTAAGCGCCAGCCTTGAATGACTCTGCCAGGCTCTGAATGGAGAGCGCGCGCTGTGACGTAAGCTGCGCTCTCATCCGTACCGAGTCTATGAATGTTCCCAGAAAGGAAGTTGTGTGCGCTCTTTGCGGTGTTGATCGTGAGACCCAAACATTCTAGATGGTTGAGGAGACAGGATCTGTGGGTTATCAACTGCGTCTCTGACTGGGCTATAATAAGCCAGTCGTCGAGGTAGTTGACTATTCGCATTCCCCGTAGTCTCAGGGGAGCTAGCGCTGCGTCCATGCACCCGAACGGCAGGACTGTGTACTGATAAGCTTGCCCCTCGAAGGCGAATCTCAAGAATGGCCTGTGGTGGGGTGCTATTTGAATGTGAAAGTATGCATCTTTCAGATCCACTGTGAAAAACCAATCCCCCGGGTGAATCTGCGTGAGGATTTGTTTCATTGTCAGCATTCTGAACGAGCGCGTCATAAGTGCTTTGTTCAGATGTCTGAGGTCTAGGATAGGTCTGAGACCGGCATCCTTTTTCGGAACAAGGAAGTAGCGTCTGTAAAAGCCTGACTCGCTTAGTGTTGGGTGAACGGTTTCCACCGCTCCCTTTTCTAACAGTTTCAACACGTGACTCACGTTGCTTCTCACCGAAGTCTCGACCACGGCGTGAAAGCGTGGGGGTCTGCGAGCGAACTGTAGCGAGTAACCTCGTTTTATTATGTTCAACACCCATTCTGATATACCGGGGATGGCCTGCCAGGCCTGTGCCTGTGTGGCCAGGGGTTGAATTAAACTCGGGGGCGGGCCGCTTAGTAATAGGGACCCGGTAACCCGGTTGGTTCTGTGCTTGTAACACTGTGGGGATAGTGTTTATGTTTGGCGGCGTGCACTGTGTAGTGGGCGCGCGCCTCACATTCAGAGTGCTCGTGGCGCGAGTCAGCGAGTGCGCTGTGTGAGAAGTGCTTAGGTGCAGGGGTGCAGACTGTAAAGTGGGCACATTTCTTCCAGTGGCTAGAAAGGCTTCGGCGGCTCGGGGTTCGACGCAATCTTGGGTCGAGGTCCCCGACGCTCTGGCTGTCTGTTGCGGCTCGCAGAGCGTGAACGCTGCTGTGTTTTAGACGTTGAGCGAGGCTGTACGTTCGCTCGCTGTAGACTGTCATCCCGTTCCTCCTCCTCATCCAATTCTGGTCTGCCGAAGGAAACGGAGCAGGCAGCTGCTTGAGAGGGGCGCTGGTCCTCCTGGGCAAACAGGACAGGTGAGGGCGAGGCACGCAGGGATATGTCCGGCGTGTGCTCGCGGGATCACTCCGGCGCCTTCTGATCGCGGCGCTTCTTTTTGCGCGGCCCAAGAGGGAGAGCGGATGGGGCGGGATCTGCATCAAAAATAGCGAGCCGAGCCCGCAGGGTCGGAAGAGCCATTTCGTTGCACCCGGGGCAGCCGCCCTGAGATAGTGCAGTTTGGGCGTGTTTCCGTCTGAGACACGCCGCACAGATGATGTGACGATCCCTGCCATGAAGAGGGCCTCTGCACGAGGCGCAGGAAGGACGAGGCATTTGTATCAACGCCCGCCTGCTCTTTTAGAACAGTGTGCGTTGCAGCGGCGAACGCACACACATATATGACACACAGATAAAAAGGATATAACGCCGGATGGCGCAGCTGGAACAGCAGGTGGCTGAAGGCGGAGACCAGGCGGGAATCCGGCGTCCTCAGGGCTGCAGGGAAGTTCCGCTGGGTGCGTTTCGACGGCGCTTGAAAATTTTGGAGATCAGCGAAGGGTAAGTCCGCTGAAGGAGATTAAATCTGATTCCTATGGCTAGACACAGTCTTTTATAGACTCGATATGCAAATTCATACGAGCTAATTAGGCTGGAGCTCAGGTAGTCACCTCATTGGTCCTCCCGCTTAGCCACCTCGCCATAGGTTCCTGCAGTTGCCGCAGCACAGCCAATCAGCGCTTAGGCACGCTCTGCTGTATCTGCTGTGCAGCTGCACTGTGTTTTACATGGATAAAATTATTTAGGATAACATTTTTTGCTTCATATTCTCGAGGAAAGGAGTTTTCCCCCTAGCACACTGCTACGCAATACGAGAGTACTCTCGAAAGGGAACTATGTTTTCAGTGGTGTATAAAGACCGTACATAATGAACCGTTATGTTTTTAACTCTTTCCCCGCCAAACACAGAATTTTCTGTTATTTGTGAGAAAACGCTTCCCCGCAAAACACAGAATTTTCTGGGTTTCCGTGTTTTCACTGTTAGACACTAGGGAGCGCTATTACGCATCTGCTGAATGAGTACAGAATCTCCTGATCAAAACACAAGTGAGGAAGACAAAAACAAGCGATCGTATGTGAGCAGATGCATATGTAAAATAACGTGATCATCAACATTAAACAGCATATAAATCAAAACGGCCTAATTTTACTGAATTAAATGTCGACCCAGGACGAGCTACAGGACTGTGCAAGCATTAGGGGTGTTGATGGACTCAATCTACTCCATCTGTGTTTTGATCATCGCACTGAATCTGATCTGGATGCAGTCTTTGACAAAAACGTGATTTTCTCAGCTTTTTGTTCAAAATGTTGCTTTTTTTATGAAACTTACCCATATTTAAGTGTTGATAAAAAAGGAATGCATTAAGCTAGAATAAAACGTTTTTTTGTTTAAAAGAAGAGGGTCTGCTTTTTCTTTTGATATATTGCATGCTCAGATATTCCTACAACAAAATATTCTATGGGCCATTCAATTTTGGTGAAAATTATCAAAAACCCTGGCGGTGGCTGGCAACTTTTTTAAAAAATGCTGGCGGGGAAAGAGTTAATACCTTAGAATGAGCCATTTCTATCGACATACACCGCAGGTCCCCTTACAGTGAAGTCACCATTTTGCGCCGTCATGTTTGTACAGTAGCCCTAAACAGACAAACTTCTCTACAGAGTGCTAGCTACTCTCTGCTGTCTCAGACGACAACATCTTTGTCCTGTGTCGGAAACCGTTGCTTCTCTACGTGCTTTGAAAAGGAGGGGTGAGTGGTGGGTGATTGCAATTCGCAACTTCACCACTAGATGTCGCTAAAATTTACACAGTGCACCTTTAAACGATGGTTAAATTAATAATTAATTCAACAACACAGCATACATAACAATTTACTCATATGGAAACTGTAAACGCCATACATTTGTGTTGTCTTTAAGAGTCTGAAATAGATGTTGCTCAATCAGGAAATAAAATACACTTATAACTTATTCAGAAAAATAACGCTGACTGATTTATTTCCGAGATGATGCATGGTAAACTTGAATTTTAATACAATATAGTGTAACATATTAACAGAGGCTTGTATTAATATTTATTGTCTAGGCTATTTGAATCAATTTCTGCAGCTTAACACAGATATATGTTAATGTTTAATATTTCCTCCATAAATATATACATAAAGAAATATATTTTTTGTGTTTGGTCAGTAGCCTGTTTCGGATGTGTGCAGTAGACACACCCACATCAACTATTTCAACATATGACTTATCCTCTCCGAAAAGACCATAAACATTACAGATAACATCTGAAGTAACTATTAATTTACATACATATATCATAAAACTAATCCTGTGAGACTGAGACGCTGTAAATCGTGTGATTTTAGGTCAATGTTTGGGCTGTACACTTCCGTATGTCAATGATGCCCTCTGTCGGTAGGGAATCGTAAGATGGCCGCTCGAACACTTCCGGTGGCTTCACCGCCTGATTGCAGTTTAGAATGCAATGAGCAATCCAGTCATGTGTATAGATCAGTGGTTGTAACAATACCCTATCAGTGGATTAATCGGCTAATTGTTCGTGCTCATTTGCTTAAATCTAATGCTAACTTAAAGCTAATCTTTAAAAGAGACACTATGTAACTTTTAGCACAAACTAAACTGCATGCGTCGTGCGGAAGAACATTGTAGCCGGAGCTATCTCTCTGTTTATGTATATAACAACTCACACAGGTAATGGGCTACTCCGCAGCGGTTATTGTCCTGCCCGGTCTAAAATAGTCCAAATATAAACACTTATTGTAGTGTTTCTGTTAGTGATTCAGGATAAGACAAAAACACAAGATAATGATGTACTTGCTCATTATGTAAGAAAAAAAAAGGTACATACTGTACTTTATCACTGTTAAATTTACAAATTTCTAAATAAATATTAATTTTCACACTGTATATGTTGTGATCACTTGTAGCATATAAAACTAGTATTCTACCATCGACACATACCTGATGAAACAGAAGCCGATGGAATAAATTCAGTACCATCATCTTCCACAGGCTGGGTGATAGAGAAGAGATGTTAAGGCTTGTGTATAAAAAGAAGGCTCTATTATAACACAAATACATTAAAATAAGTGGTACAGAACAAGTGAATCCACACCCCTAAAGAATACTCAACTGAGAACATGTTAAAGACATAAGGGGGAATAACTGCACAGTCCAGAAGAGTGGAATAAAACACAGCCTTTGGCATTTACACATAAACCACATATTTCTTATACAGCCCACATCATACAACTGCTCAAGTATCGTATACCACACAGTGTGTGGTTTGCATCTATAAATAAGGATGTTGTCAGATATGAGTATGTGACTTAAGCAAATAATGACAGAAAGTGATCCAACTAGATGCAAAGAAATGATCTCAGGCAACTATAAGATCACATGACTCACCTGTCGTATTCTGTCCACCGCTGATGACAGATAACCAGGGGGGACAGAGCTGATCTGTAGGGTTACAGGATCTGTAGAGAATCAAAGGTCAGATTTCTATGAATAAATCTGCTGATCTTTTATTAACAGTGTCTTCATGTTCTATTGAACATGATTAAATGGAAAGTGTGGAGGCTGACCAAAAGGTCACCATTCTCAATACCTGAACTGAGATCAGCAGAATTTATCAAATATGCAGACAGGAAATAAACATTCAGTGTATGACAATGTGGATAAACAATAAATACCTCTGATACATTGTGGATCAGTGACCTGAACAGGGTAATTTGACCTCAAAGACTGAAGCACAGAGAGAAAAAAAACATCAGCAAAGATCCCCAGAGGTCAAACTCACATCACACACATCTGAATCAAGACCTTGGAGGAAAACAATACACCTTTGTTTCTCTTTCTACATGTTGGGACACATTTGTAGAGAGGAGGTACGTGCAGTGAAGGGGGTGGGGATTAAACTTTCAGATGTGTGGATAAATGAGCAGAGAACATGCTAGAACAAACCTCTGAAGGCGTCACACAACAAGGTATGAGTGTGGGTTTCAAAACCCGCTCCTCCCATCCAATGCTACTTTGATATCATGTATGAAAATCATGTCTAACCTACATAATCAGTGGCATGTGATCACAATATGAAAGACGACAATGTTTACAACTCATGTAGTCTGTCATAACAAACCAAAACTAAACATCACATATGATCCAACTGATGTGTCAGAGCAGTGGGTATTACAATCTGTAACATCCCACCCAACTCTTCTGAATGAGTAAAGTAAGACCTTTACTTTTAAATAAATCAACTGTTTGTTTTGGAAAAATAAAAAGCATACCATATCTGTAATGAAGCTGCTGGGGTCAGTGTCCTCCACCGGTTCAGAAGCCACTCTCCCTGCAAAAAACCCCAAAGGTGAAACACCACATCACATCAACATTGGCAGTGTTGCATGTTAGATTACAGCAAACTAAATTATCTATTTTTCATTTGTGAATATAAACATACAGAATTTATGCTAATATATATAAATATCTGGCACAAAAGAAAAGGTACAGATTGAGTGATTGATGATGATATGCAAGAACAAAATGTGACATGTATGATAGCATTTGATTATTTTCTATTTAAAGAGAAAATGCACACATTGAATTCCAAAATCATCAGTTAAATATCGAATTTTCGAAGACAAAAAGCACCTGTTATTGTTTTGTCGCAAAAAAGGCTCCTCCACTATACAGGTTACTTTAAGGGTGCCGGATTCGGAAAAGTCGAGCAGTGGCAGTTCACAAACACTCCTCAGAAGCTGTATGACAATTACGGAACCAAAAAACAGCATAAAGAAAGAGGGTGGCCAGTAAAAATGACTGGGACTGGGACTGTGAGAGGAAGGAAGTGTGAGAGACGCGTGTGAGTCTGTGTGCGTGAGCGTCTTTGCATGTGTATTTCAGTGCCACCACTGGCATGTGGCAGTTTCAAAGACAGATCACTGGTTTCATGGCACAGAGACAATGATGCAATTGATATTGATTAGCTTTGTACAGTCACAAAATTGTAATGTTTCATTTTAATGTCTAGGGGGAATGACGAATTGTGTTGGTTCAACCAGTCGGTGTTTCCCGAAACCATCGTTCCGATAGCTCTCGACCTGTGGTTAGAAGCAGAGTTTCTTGTTGGCATGACATGTGGTCTTAATAAATCCTTATCTTGAGCAAAATAAGCATGCTGACATTCAGTGCAATCTATATCTTTTATTTCGAATACATACAAATGTCATTTATGTCTTTTAGTTTGTCAAGAGATTTAAAGCACCGTTTTTGAAGAGTGCGCATGTGCGGACGTGCTCTAGTACGTAAGAACGAGCCTGTGATTGAATCTGGAAATAAAGCAAAATAACTGAGAAAAATAAGAATTAGTCCTCAGATGCCATGTCCATAATTTATAGAAAAAATTTATTACTTCACCACCTGCGTGACATCATTAACCAACGTGGTTGAACGTCAGATTTGCGACAATACGCTTTCGGAAAAACAGTCGTGACTAGCTAGTTGATTTCTTTAACGATGCATCATACTATGGTAGTTAAGCAGTGAGTAACGTCGTTGTACGGGAAACGCACCCCTGAATGATTATCAATATTCTTAAATCTGCAGTCCGTGAGTTTTGCCTCTTTGTCGCCATCTCTGTTTGAAACCTGCAATTGTATGTGGCTGTCATTCATTCACCGCACCGGTGTGGATACTGTACTTCGAAATCATAGATTCTACGTCTTGGATGTATGAGCAAAATAATCATTTTTACCGAAAAAATGTCATCTGAACAAGTAAGTAACATGTCTGCCACTTTTGTTCAGATCAAATGAGAAAAAAAGCAGTACAATAAATTGCACTACCAACAGTGATTGAATCTAACGATCAAACCGTGCAAATTATTATTATTGTTATACTTTGTTCTCAATTTTTTTTATGTTAACAACATCCGCATTGCGTGACTATGTGTATTTAGTGTGTATTAGCGTTACCTGTAGAAGTGTAGATTTCAATTTCTGTACAGTCTAATCTTTTGCTTATGACTACAGGTGAATCTCCAGTTGTCACTGATGATTGTCAATTGGACCTTTCTGGATTACAATCCGTCATCAAAATGATACATTTAAATATTCCAGCTGCTGTAAGAAAAGGCTATAAATGGATCCTCACATGCAATATTGTCACAATCACAAATGAGAGTGCCCGTGGTTACCACCAGAGGGCACTCCATCCCGGACTGTCACTTCATCTAAGGACTACATTTCCCACATCACTCACTACCCGGACTTCCTTTCTGATTACATCCACCTGCACCCCATTACCTTGTTAGCTCACCCTATATAAGCCTGATCATGTCTGTCATTCACTGTTAATTCTTGTTTAGTGTATCACTGCGTTTCTGAGCGTTTTCCCTGGTTTCTTGTCTCTTGGTTTTGGATTACTTGCCCGTTCCGTGGATTACCCTTTTGCCTGTCTCTCCTGCCTTGTTTGCTTGTTTGGACTGCCTGCCTGTGTTTTGACCTTGCCTGTACTTTTGACTACGATTGTGGTTTACCCTTTAATAAAGCTGCATTTGGATTCTCAGCCTTAAGTCTCGGAGCAGTACGTTAAAGATATAGCCTACCTGGGACTCCTTTATACAGACGTGACGAACAGCGACATAGTCGAATTTCCCACGGAAAGCTACCAGTACCACTAAAATAACACATTATTACAAGCTTACCGTTGTGAATCGGGCTAAGGTAAGGAGATAGTTTTGAACACTGGCTGGTTATGTACTTGCTCAATTTTTTTGGGGATAATTTTTAACTGCAGCTTTAAATAAATTAGTAAATAAACAAGTAGGCTAAATTACCTCCTCCCCAGCGATTTCACTCTATTTCAACTGCAAGCAAAGTCGTGTCCTGCTGCCGTGACTGCTTTTCTTACAGGCGACTACAAAACTCACATTCAGATCTGCCTCTATCCAATCAACAATCAGTGGACTGAACCAAGACCCCACCCTAAATTTAATTATTTTCGATAGTCCGTTTAACTCGGATACAACACGACAATAATGCAACCAGAAGGGATTTCAGTGGCAACATTTCCATAAATGCATAAGTAGTTATTAAAACAGGTTACATGCTTGTTGCGTAATGTAGGTTCAATCATTTGTTTAGTCTTGTAAATATGCAAAAAAGAATGTTAAGCCAAAGGCCCGTCCCAATTACGATCTTGTGGACAATGGCTGCTGCATGCGTGTTTGGTGTCCCATTTCTCATTTTGGGTGTCAGAAGGGTGCTCACAAGCGCCCCTTTTGCGGTTGATGTGCATCCTAGATGAGCAGACGGAAAGTGCAGACTCGTAAGAAGACCACGAGTGTTTAGGGTGCCATTTGGGACAGATATGTACCTAGAGAAATATCGAAACCTAACCATTACTAACCTAAGGAAAAGTATAAAAACCGCAAGGAACTACGATACATTGCGAGAAAATATGGGACAAGATAACCCAGGACAGTGTTGGGGTAATGCATTACAAGTAATGAGAGATACTTAATCAGATTACTTTTTTCAAGTAAGTAGAAAGTAACGCATAACTTTTAAATTTACAACAAAATATCTGTTACTTTTTCAAATAACGCATTAAGTAAATTAAATCCCAATTATTGACTGACAGCTCTCTTGTCCCCATGTTGAGAGAAAGCGTGAGTAAAGTGCAAAGGCAAAAACGTGTAAACATTATGGTTATTGTAGTTCTACTCTAAATGTGAGCATGCATTTACTCATCTCACTTGCACAAAAACAGATTCAGTATTCTATACTGATATATTAGATAAACATCAAATTTGGGTTTCATTTTTTTTGTTTTTATTGCTGAAGTTTTGAACTTTCTTCTCCTGCGTCCTATTCTTCTGCGCGCCAAAATGTCAGCACAGCTGAAAGGTTTGTTTGAGCTGCGCCCTCTACTGTACAAATGTGAATTGCTTTTCCTTCAGCCTGAGGCCAATTTCACTTTTGGTGTGAAAGGGCCTTTACATTTTTCTGTTATTAAACAAACAAAAAAAAGTAACATAACACATTACTTTTCATAAAAAGTAACTAACACAATATTGCAATACAGATTACTTTTAAAAGTAACTTTCCTTAACACTGACCCAGGATGATGTTATCCCTGAAATTATGACAGCATTGGGTCAATAAGCAGTTGGAATAGTCCCAAGTTTCTGCTTAAGTATCCGAGATAAAGCATAATCAAGCGGGACTTCCATTATACCGTGTTATGCTAAAGGGTTAAAGACACAATTTCAGATATCAGACAGAAAAAACTGACTGTCTGTTTCCTAAGGTTTGGTGAGGGAAAAGCTTGATCATGTAGACTGGTTATCACCCCAGTCTCACCCACACTAGATAGCTTAATCTCTAGTTGTACCCACGTAATGTCATCTGTGTTGACCATTCTTACTGCTTCACACGAAAGAGACACAATTCAGAGGAATTAATAGGTTATTTTTGTTGCTTAAAACGGTCCTTGAAAAACACTTGAGTATGAAATATAAAGGGTATTTTCTAAGAAATCTCATCAGCTGAAACAGGATGTTGGCTTTCAGAAGTGAAGCACCCTTTATCATGGTGACTGCTGAAAGTACATGCAGGGAAAAAACAAGCAACAAACTCTGATGTAAGCATCAAACCGGAAAGAGCGCCTAGCACCTTGAGCTGATGTTATCTCTGTCTGGAAAGATATTTTCTTCTGTCCCACTACTAAAAAAATACCCAATACTACTAAAAAATCTTATGCAAAATAATTTTATATCAAAATCTGCTACAAATGTTTTACTCATTCACAACCCTGTGTGTTTCATTCTTTACAGCAGTAGACAGATAAACTAAAGCTCATGGACAGATCCATCTACACGTGCCACATTTAGCCCCAGTCAGTACTGCAGACGAATCCAAACCTGTGCAGCCTGCATCCATTCATGAGTGTTTCTGCTCAGCCAGGGAATGCAGAGAGCGTGTAGCTGCTTGCTCGGGATGCACTTGAACAGATAAAATGTAAACCACATCATAATATAATCCTGCAGGGCAAAACCCTCTGCACAGATCTTCTTCTGCATGGCCACCCATACACTAACAGAAGCAACACAAATAAATACTACAGTATAAACCCTGTCACCTCTACATGCAAAGAATAAAAGCCTTTTAAAATCAAATAAGCAAGTTATAGCAACTCAAACAAATAAATAAAAAAGAATAAAAAAGAAACACTGCATCCGTATAGCTGAAGTCACACCATACATTGCACTTGATGCGTCCCATCAAACAAATCAAATATATATAATCCTAAATGCAGATGCATTTGTCTACAAAAGACCCTACCAAACACAGAACCAAAAAAAAAACACACACACACGAAAAAAAACGGAAACACTTTAGAGTCCAATTCTCACTATGGACTAATTGCTTATTATGCATATTACTAGGATATTGACTGTTTATTAGTATTTATAAAGCACATATTAATGCCTTATTCTGCATGACCATATTCTACATCCCTTAATCCTACCCCATACCTTACTAACTATTAATAAGCAGTAATTAGGAATTTATTGAGGCAAACTCTTAGTTAATGGTTAGTTAATAGTGAGAATTGGACCCTAATATAAAGTGTGACCAAAAAAACAAGTGTCCACCACTTTGCCTCTCCCGTATAAAGCAAATGTTTTCTCCAGTAACAAAGCAAGTTTAGTAAAGATCCCGCAGATTTACTTACCAAACGGCTCGGTAAACGCCTTCAAACTCGTCATGTTCACTACGATTGTCTCAAACATAGGAGAAGATCGCTGATGACCTTTACACGAATACTGGATGTGTACGGCGCCGGTGTTTACTTCACCTTTGAGCGCGTTTCTGCGCGTGCTGTCCTGGCAGATATAATCTATACAAAAACCTTCAAACTACCTGAACCAACTTTTCTTGCTCAGCATAACAGACATCTACTTGCTTGTGTGACGTGAGCTATATGGGAGAGCAGAGCGGTCGACAGTCTCCCCCACACAAGGAAATTGCGTAGACACGGGAGCATTTACGCCATAGATAACGCCATATTTTCTCACCTCTGCTCTGCCTCTGACTACAAATGTGAAAATGTCCCATAGCTAATGTCATGAGTTTGGTCACACACAAATAGTGATGTAATGAATAGGCACTGCACTTGCTTTCTATAAAAGTTGGCCAAATGTAAACATTATACATTGTACATTATACATACAAAGTATTAGCCTATGTTTAAGATATCCTAATTGTGTTCCTGTGGATAAACGAGAACTATGTATGAATGAACCAATGCACCATCTAGTAAAAATAAAATATTTTCTTGCCACCTCTAATACAAGTGAGTTCTCAAACATAACTTTCAAAAAAATGCTAATTTGTGAATTTATTTTTAACTTGATTTTGAAGGAAATAATTTTTAAAAAGCTGTAAGAGGCTATCTAAAGTGAGCAAACTTACCTGTTGCAATCAAAATGCAGCTTCTGTCAGTTATGACAGTGCCTAATTACTATTTACATTTTATTAGTCTACTATTTGTCAATTTAAACTTTTTGCGTGGCCAAGGCCTTGCTAACTTGCTGGGCGTATTACAAAAAATAACCCCTGACCAATTATGTGTAATACAGCGTTTAAAGCTAGTGTTTTGCACATGTTTCTGTGATGTGTAGGTTTAGGGGTAAGGCTTGGGTTAGGCCATATAAAATATCATTACTGATATAAAATCAATGGACGTCTATGCAATGTCCTCACTAATAAGTGAAACAAACATCTGCGCGTGTGGTTCAGGTAAATTATGTTATGAGGACACAATGTCGCTACAAAGATGGCAATATCCGAAATCCTTGTACTTGTGGGGACATTTTTGGTCCTTACGAGGAAAGCTTATGAATCATACAGGGGTGCGTTTCCCAAAAGCATCGTTAGACAACTATGGTCGCAAGTTCCGTAGTTATCAACATAGTTCAACGAGTCGGTGTTTCCAGAAACCATCGTTCGCTAAAAGCATCGCAAACTTGTGTGGTTGCAACGATAGCTCTCGACCTGTGGTTAGAAGCAGAGTTTCTTGTTTGCATGACGTGGTCTTAATAAATCCTTATCTTGAGCAAAATAAGCATGCTGACATTCAGTGCAATCTATATCTTTTATTTCGAATACATACAAATGTCATTTATGTCTTTTAGTTTGTCAAGCGATTTAAAGCACCGTTTTTGAAGAGTGCGCATGTGCGGACGTGCTCTAGTACGTAAGAACGAGCCTGTGATTGAATCTGGAAATAAAGCAAAATAACTGAGAAAAATAAGAATTAGTCCTCAGATGCCATGTCCATATTTTATAGCAAAAAATCTAGCATGAATTCGATCTCAAAATAATTCATTAAAAGCAGTTATTACTTCACCACCTGCGTGACATCATTAACCAACGTGGTTGAAGGACAAGAGGTTTAGGCCTACGGTTTCGGGAAACAGTCATGACTAGCTAGTTGATTTCTTCAACGATGCATCGTTTTTTAGGCTATTAAATACATACAGGAACAATAACAACAATTTTCATCATTGTCATACCACAATAAAGGAATAATACACCAAAGTCCTTCAGTCGAGATTAAGTTCCAAGTCCTTAAACACAGCCACTGTTCTCGTAGTCAACGATGCATCGTACTATGGTAGCTAAGCAGTGAGTTAGGTCGTACGAGAAACGCACCCCTGAATTATGTTTTTTTTTTTTGTTGAAAATGTACAATCTGTAGAACGTTTTCTGTGATGGGTAGGATTAGGGTATAGGGATAGAATATACAGTTTGTACAGTATAAAAATCATTATGTCAATGGTATGTCCCCCAGTAAATCAAACAAGAAAACCCAACATGAGTGTATTGCAGAATGTCACCACTGAGGGTCGCTATAAGCCCATGGTCTAAAAAAAACCCTATTATTTGCCTAAATAAAAATTCTGCCAAGAATGACAGAAGGAATTGTTTTGCCGAGCGTGTCTATTTTTATGGCATTATCTGCAAGGATAACATTTTAACAGAGTACCCAGAGAAGGTTTGATTAGGTTTGACTAATCAATCAGAGTGATTGATTTCAACTAAATATTATTAAAAGTACTCTTGAAAGGGCACATACTAAGGTCCCCCATGTTGCCTGTTATTTTACCATTTGTATTTACACTAAATTCTCATTTGGTGCTCTCCCTATTTTAGGTGCTAATTCAAATGAAAATATGTGGTAGGAAATTAGTGTTCTATTTAAAGAATAGTGACAGATAAGAATAGCATTCCACTTATAGAATAGAGCACAATAGTGTTTTGAATTTAAAATAGAGGCAGAGCAGAATAGTGTTAAATATGTAGAATAGTGACAGAACACACTACAGACTAGTGACAAAGCAAGATTATATTTTGTGCTTAAGTAGCATCTCAGCATTAATGAGTAAACAATATTTCCCTGATTCTCCAAGCTCATTTTACGACAGTTTGGTTATTTCATCTCTTTTCTCCCCTCGTCCTCTATAAATGTTAATGTTGGCTTCACTTCATTGAGGTGAAGTATTAGATGTATCCATGTAGAAAGAGGACATTAATACACTTCTTGGAAAGCGTCAACCAGAATAATTAGCTGGCTATGTAGCTACTAAATGCTCCATTGTTTAAAATGGCAGGCCATGGTGTGATATATACAGCCACGGAATGGCCTGTTTTCCGTTAAACAACAGAGGGTTTGAGAAGAGGGGCAACCTAAATGAAAAGCGAGTGGCTACTGTTAATCATGTAGGCTATTAATCAAATTTAGCACTTCATCTGCAGGGCTAATTACTGAAAAATGAACATATCTCCAATCATTTCTTATTCAAGTGTTTTTTCTTAATCATTTTTCATTAATTGAATAATGAGAGAGACAGGGCGAGTTACTGCAGAGTATCTATATTAGACTGACTTGAAAGCCAAGTATGGAATTTGTCCTCTGCATTTAATCAACCTTTGTGTTAATCAACCCAACCTTTGTGTTACAAGTGTGTTACAAGTGACTCTCTAGCCATTAGGCCACAACTGCCCACATTATTACAGTGACACTAGTGAAACACAATAAATGTAAACAAAAAAGAAAGAAAGAAAAAAAGTATTTTCTGGCCTTCCTGTTTTTTCAGTGTTTTTATCTATAGGCCTATGTTTAGTACTGTGAGATATGGAAGCTTGTTTCTGCCACAAAATAAAACGTTTTAAAATATAATTGCGACTTTTTATCTAGATATAAACTCGCAATTCTGACTATTTTTCTTGCAATTGCGAGTTTATATCTCACAATTCTGATTTTATATCACGCAATTCTGACTTCCTTTCCCAGAATTGCAAGATATAAAGTCGCAATTGCGAGTTATAAAGTCCAATTCTGTGGCGGAAAGAAGCTTCCATATGGAGATAATGTAGCTGGATGGTAATAATTTGATCTCAACTCTTTCCCTGACATTGACGGAAATTTGTGAGGAAACGCTTTCCCGCCACTGATGGAAATTTCCAGCTTTCCGTGTTTACACGGTAGGGGGCGCTATTACACATTTTCTGAAAGAGCACTGAGTCTCCTGGTCAAAATACGTGCGAAGACGACGCCGAAACCAGCGATATCATGTAACGTTAATTATGCATATGTAAAATAACGTGATCGACATTAAACAGCATATAAATCAAAACTGTGACTGTGAAGCTTTGGGGGTGTTGATGGGCTCGATTTAGCTACTCCATCTGTGTTTTTATCATCATTCTGAATCCGTTCTGGATGTAGTGTTTGACAAAGACGATTTTTTGTTTTTATTGAAACTTAACCACATTCAAGTGTTGATAAATAAGTGCTGAAGAGTAAAATGGGTTTAACAGTAGAGGCTCTGTTCTTTCTTCTGCATATTCAGATATTCATACAAAAAAATTAAATAAAAAAAAACAATAATAAATAAATGAAACAATAAAACAAAAAGTATTTATCATAACGAAGCTGTAGGTAAAAAAAAATTGTTTCAAAACTTTTTCCTCAACATTTTCAAACTTAACATGTGTAACTTACCCCTTCTGGCTGTCTAACACTTGAAGTGTTCCACCAGCTCTGAAAAAGTTATTTACTTATTTCTTATACCTAGAGAAAGAATTGAACCAGGATTGCAATATTATTGGACAATTAGACATTTACAAAATAATCATATTTAGTGATAGTGTTGTTGAGAGTGTCATAAGAAGCTGCCACATTTTCAACCAGTGTAAGACATGCTTAGAGCTGAGATATCCCCTGGAATGAAATAAAAACTGTTGTTATTGTATTATAGCATAAGTGGATAAGGACACTTTTTTTTCTATTACTTCCATTTGCAATTAAAATTCCTTTGAGGTCCTTCCACAGCCTCTATAAATATGTCTCAGTAACAAGCTGAATAATTTCCTAGAAAAAGGACAACATTGTCTAATACCTCTTGAAACACAATGAACACTTCTCTCCTAATTACAAGTGTTTAAGAATACAACAACACAGTATAACACATGGAAACATTACTGCTTTGCTTCAAAGAATGCTTTAAGCTATTCAGGACAGGTAAAGTGTGTTTTGTAGGATTGTATGTGATTTGGTTGAGCACAAGTCACTGTGGCAGGCCCTCTAACATAACACACTCTAAAGGGCTCAGAGACCACTGCCCTGCCATTTATGTGACATTTAAAAACTCTTTATGTGGTCTAAGATGGTCCTGTCAGAATGATATCTGTTTAGACATGCACACATTCGAGCACATCATTATTGAACATCATCTCTGCTGATTCATTCAAATACCAAACAATATTAAGAAAGCTCTTCAATACAACAAGATAATAGCAAATGACAGAGAAAAAGAGAATGACTATAATAAAATGTGTCTGCTCGCTAGCAGATGCTCGCTCTCATAAAGAGCATTTAGGTCTGAAAACAGCTGATTATGTCTGATTCTGACATAAATGCTTCCCATCAGACCATTTTAAACTTTAATGAAAAGCATTTAGGTAGACTGTGTGGATGAGTGTGTTTATGAATATTTTGAATATTCTGCCTCTCATACAACAGCGCTTGGCCTAAACATCTAAAAGACTGTAGGTTTTTGAAACGCATGAGAGCAGAAACACAGCTGACACTCATGTGTGTTGGATGATTGATGAATCTATGTGAAAAATATGAGGTTCTGCAGTCTTTAATCTGTCCTCCTGTCACATACGTTACACTGCAGTGCATTTCACACCAGCTTCCACATGATGCCAGACGCACTGTGGGTTTCAACTAGGGGTTCTTCTCAAACGAAAAACTGCATTCTAGTAAGGCTGCAAACCAGGCTACCATGTCATCAAGAGCCTTTATAACAGTACAGCAGACTACTTCCATAAAATGCATATAAATATCAGTTGTCACTCTATGGGCCCTTTAATACACCCGGCTCAATGCGACGCCAGGCGCGATGCAAATGTTTTTTGCTAGTTTCAGCCAACACAGTTATCCTTTTTACATCCTGCACCACGTTGTCTGGCTATCACCAGACCAAGCTCACTCTTTTAAGATTGAACATTGGTCTAGGGAGTCTGCTCTGTATTTTCTACTGCACAAGAGGCGTGATCAGTGGGCATAGTTCAGATGACTCTGTACGCAATTGGATAGTCCTTCAACCAATCAGACCACAAGAGGCATGATCAACGGGCATAGTTCAAATGACTCTGTACGCAATTGGATAGCCCTTCAACCAATCAGACCAACAATCCATCGCTTCTCTATCTGTCATTGTGTTAAAACCGAACAGAAGCAGGATAGAAATATGTACAGGTTTCCAGCCTGAGCTGCTGGGTTTACCCAGTCTAGTGCCACGTTTTTTTAAATAGCAAATGCACTCGCGTCCATCTGTTCGTCTGAAACAAGGTGAGTTCCGGCACATTGTTGGCATTTTGCTATTTTGAGGCAACTGAAAATGACTGTGCCATTGACCAACAAAAGCCTGGTCTAAAGTTTTGTGTTATTTAAAGGACGCGCTAGTAATATGCGCCTCTGGCGGGTGCAAAATGCGCATACACTCTGCTTATTACACACACAGGGGCGTGCAGCAACACATAAACATTTTTAAATATTACAAATAAAAGGATTTCTTTTTGGAGAAACAAAGAGACTAGGTACAACCCTTTTAGACCATGCGTGCGCGCTGACCATTTTTTTCCGTCTTTAAACTAGCAAATGCGGATTCGGACCATGCGCTCAGATCGTTAAAATAGGGCTCTATATCTCCCAATGATATGTTTTAGTAAGATGATATTTAAAGGTACACTAGCCTATGAAACTTTTTTTTGATCAAAATGAACAAAATTTAAATGAGCCAATACATCATCAGTCCTTCTTCAAAAATTTGTCTTACCTTGATTCACTATGGTAAACCTATTATAAATGTTTATATTTTGGACCTGTCGGGGTGGTTTTTGTACCATTTTTCGTAGATTTTGAAATTGTCTACATATCCGTGTGTCGTCATATCCGTAAATAGAGTTGCTCCGGCTTTATAGGGTTAATTTTACAACAAAAGAAAATAACTTTTATTGTTTTATTTTAGAATGAAATTGTATGAGCTAAGTGCTGTGGACTCAGCTTTGTGCAAAAGATTGTGGGTGATTGGAGGACACACTTGATGCATCCTTCAAAACACAGCAAATGAAGGATGTGAAACATCGGCAGCGACATTTATGTCTCATACAATAATGCAGTTGGATTATGACTTGCAAAGGCCTCAAGGCAACTTATCTCCAAGGGACCACTGCCCACCCTCCATTTTTTATCCATTTTCATCGTTTCACATTCACAGGAATAGAGAAGTTATATTTAAAAATATATTGTAAATATTCAAACTGTTCTCGCTCTGAGGTGTCGAATGAACTTTGGCAAATGTGTCACCTCCTTTGGTAAAGAAAGCACCTTGTATGAACCTAGTTCTAAACAAGGCTACAATACAATACAGCATGTGTACAATATGGGTTGATATTTTGTCATATTGTTCATGTGGAACCGAAGGAGTCTGTGTTCAATGTGAATGTCTCCTTTATTAGAAGTATGAGTGAAATGAAACTTTCTGAAGGCCATTTTCCAAGTTCAGTCTCACCAGAACTCATTACCTGAACTACAAATGGAATCTGAGTTATGGAGTGATTTGTGTTCACAAAGAGCACAAAGAGCTTTCAAGATGAAATTCATGGACTGGCCCATAGTCACCCAACAATTTCTTTTTCTTTTTTCTTTTTTTTTACAACAGAGAATAACAGGAGACAAAAAAGATTTTGCTGTTCTGGATGTGCATCATGAAATCTCTGTTATTTTATTAGACAGGCAAATACAGCTCATGGCATTTATTAATTTGGTAGATGCTAAAAAGCGTCAGTGCATTCAAGGTATATACTGTATTTTTATAATTATTAGCATAGAGCTAATCCTTTATTAACAACATACAATAGCTCTGTTCTCTCTCTCTCATGTAGCAATGGGAATTCAGATTCATTTTAGCGAATCGGTTCATTCACGTTTTTTTATAAAACGTCACTAATTAAATAATCCTCCGATTTATTTTATGCTTTGCGTCTTGCCGTTTTTGTTTAAACTAAATGTAAATAATATAAATTCATGTTTTTTTGTTTTGTTTGTTGCGCTTAACGTAAAACATTTTATAGCACCAAAATGTGCTTCTGTGCCAGCTAGTTATATATATATTAAACCTTACATGAGGTGTGGTGACAGTTATAGTTGTATAGTAAGGGTGCTGTCACAATGAAATTTCATGGTATAAGGTCCATTGTCAGTAGCGATGCATACGGTACACATATCAAAGTCACTTTCAAACCAAGCAGCTCTCTGTCAGAGCAGTGAATACGCGACTTGAACATTAGCTTAATCTGCGTGGGGAACTTTTTCGCTCTCATGCTAAACTCCCGATAGTGCACATTCCTATTAAAATGACTGAATTTGCCTGAGCAACGGTAAATATGAAAAATACTGAGAGCCCCAGCCACCATTAATGATGACACCTCTTGTTTATGTATGTGTGTATTGAGAAACATTATCATAAAAAGAGACAGACTGCAGTCACTTAGCTCTAAACAGGATATCCCAAACTTTATTTCCTGTGTAGAGGTGTACTAGGGGAGCAATCACAGTTAGTGGACTTCCATCTTATTAGATTGAGTGCAACACACAAAAAAAATCTAAACAAAAAAATCTCATATTTAATTAATCAGATAGAAATTAAACCAACCTAACGATCAAAACAAAACAGCGTGAAATAAAGCGAAAATTGAGAAAGAAGAGATGAGAGAGAAGAGAGAGAACATGAGGAGGAAAATAGAGTCAGCTTTAATAAGCTTATGACAAGAGGACTGTGTAAGACACACTATGGCCACAAGGCCACACACACTTGCATTAACATGACTCTCAGCGTTAGCTTACAGCGGTCGTACACACACAATGATTTGAGCCCCTCGATCTGTAAAAGACAGATAAGATAATTAAACTCACAGCCTTCATTTAGATCAGCTATTACGTTACATACAATACATTCAGTCCTGCTTTGGCATCAGAGCTTTCTGCCATGATGTTTACATTGCAAAATAATCAGTGTTTTGTCTTGTTTTCCTGTAAAAATATTCTCAACAGTATCTGATATGTTTTTATAAATATTCAATTGTCGTTTTCTCCTGTTCTTAAGCATAAACCTCTTTAAATTGTGTTAGATTTATGCATAAAACAACAAAAAATTATTTAAGATAGATATTCTCTGAAAACAAGCCTTATGTTACACATGCAAATGTGTCTTGTTTTATGGATTTTAGATATTTCTACTGTAAAACAAGACAAAACGACTAGTTAAGAACAATATTCTTTGCAGTATAAGTGGCTTTGCAAACCTTTATACATGCTATAAATTTACACATTATAAATAAGTGAAATGTAGACATTTACGCACATATACGCACTGTTCAGGAATACCAGGAACATCTTTACACATATACACTGCGATCTTTACTACAACATACAGCCTATAGAATTTCACTGGACACATTAATGCAAGATGTTAGTGAGGCCTTGGATTGGAGAGTAAAAGGAGAGAAAGAGAGAATGAGAGGGGGGAGGGGAGGAAATAATATTATCAAAGATTAGTATTAAACCCCTGAAAGACTAGAGACCATCTGAGCAGTGAGGAAGAGAGGAGGAGGAGGGGGGGGTGTTTAGGAATGTAAGACATACACAAGGCAAACCTGAAGCTTCACACACATTCTCCTAATGTTTTACAGACATTTTCCAGATGGTTCACTGATTTTTGCAAGATGGTTTACAGACTCGGAGCAGATAAATAACGGAATATATGTTCCCTTAATTCTTACAGATAGCACAGATTGCTCCAGACTGACCAAACATACACACACTCATCACGTGCACACAGACACTGCTCAGCGAAGAAACTAGAACAAATCAAACTCTATGCAACAATCAATCCAAAAGGCAATATTTGTCATTCTGAAGTTCTTTAGGGTCTCAAATAAATACGTTGTATTCTCTCTGTAATAATGGCAGAGTGGAGACTCTGCCTTCATTCTACTGTACAGTATATACATACACACCTTAACGCTTCAGCGAAAAAAATATTTCATACTGTTAAATAATACAACCACTTCAACAACCAAGCAGAGGGCCTTGACATATTGCTTCCTTTGTTTGTACATGTGCTCCTGTACCAAACGACAGATACTGCCTTTTTAATATACATGTGCAAGTAAAAATAAACAAAAGAAACACATTCAAATGAAACTTACGGACAGGAAAACCAACCGAACAAGCAAATGAAACAAAAGTCTGAATATCTATACAGCTTTCAAACCTCTGTCGACTACGTTAATGAAGGGGATTCTGCGTACTATATACAGACAGGTTAGCATCCATGCATTGTCAACACGAAGCACATTAACATTCCAAATATGGACATGGCAAACAAGGGGGCGGGGAATGGGGAGGGGCTAGGTTTCACAGGGGGCGGTTCCAATACAGCCACGCCCTGATTTACAGACTGCAGAGCACAGATGTACAATTGCTGACCCCTGCTCTGCCAAAGCATATACATATACAGTATAAACCGGAGAGACCATGTACAGTTTGAACGCCCCATACGGAGAGACGCACCTGCGGTCGGTTGGTGTGACGGCTAGCGAGCAGCACGTACGGCGAGAGTCCGTGAAGGTCTTCACGACAGAACTTGGTATGGCTGTAATTCACATGGTTTCACCAACTCCAACTTCATCTGTTTATTGGTTAAATAGATATTAGGCTTCAGGAAAAAGTATTTTTATCAATGTTGTTTTTTCCTTCATTGTTTTGTAGTGTCTTTCTTGTGGATCATAGAATTAGCAAGCAACAGCGGACCATCTTCACCAGGGACTGAAGGTCATCATCGAAGGTTTCCTGCAGAAATGCCCTAAAGCCTGTACAATATTGTATCCTTTCATTAAAAATGTAAAACAAAATAAAACAAACACAACAAAAAGATAGAATAAACAGCTATTCAAGCTAATTTTTTTCTTCTCTTTCAAAATCAAGCTACTGAAACTACAAACCCCAACACAGAATCCCAGAATTCCTTTAAAAACACTCTTTCATCACAAGAAAAGGTGTTCAGATGCAGTAAAAGAGCTGTAGGCTGGATCCCTTCAGTACAAACACCTATAAGAAATGTCACCAAGGCCTCTTTATCCTTGCAAGGACATTTTTTGTTGTGGGTAAAAAAATGTATGATTCGAAATAGAAAACCCACTTTAGGGGCTGTGGCACACTGCAGTTCTCCATTAGAAAGATTTTCCCTTTGGCAAATTTGGCTTAAAATACACAATAGATGGAGTCCAACATATCTACGTCAGATCTACTGTGCTCATTCCAGAAGCGTGAATTTATTTTCAATTACCCACTAAGACTGGAAATCGAACTTTGGAAAGGACAGTGAAAAATCCTGCAATTGCATTTTCAAAATTTAAAACGAGCAACTTTTTTTTCAGTTTGTTTGTTTGTTAAACCATGCTATCCTAAAGAAGTTTAGAGTCAAATTCAGATTAGTTCTACAATTTCTGCTTTTAAAATCAACCTACGTCTAAAACTGTGACTACTCTACGAGATTTACCTTACAGCTCCATATGCAGAGAATCTACAAAGTACAAAGAAGCAATCTCAGCAGGGTTGGAGGGAAAAGCGTGCCCTCGTAAACTCCACATAGATGAGTGACTGAGTGTATCTGTATGGGATACTGAGCAAGTTTATCAAGCAAAAGTCTACCAATTACACATGCTTGCATGTCCAAGACTGTAAATTGTGTGTCTGAGAACAAATCAATGAAAATATGGCCACTGGTTTTGTGTATTTCTCGTAGTGTGTGTCCGTAAATGTATGCGTGTGAGTTTGGGCGGAAAGTAACAGTCATAATTGTAAACTCTCAATGTGTTGTTGGCAAAAGCATGTCACATGCTGGATTATCTCAATACACTGACCTCACATACGTTCCATCGATTGCATAAATTAATAATCTAATCCGTAACAAACCGCGGTATGTTCATTTTAGAAAATTCAGGATGTTCCGAGCTCACTCAATAGCACTCACGATCAATGCTTCTAAATCAAAGTCTTGCACTAGTGCACCTCTGGTCTCTAAAGCTTCAGTGCCAGGAGAGACTCTCCTTATTGTTATTCTCTTTTCTGAACTGAAATGAACTGCACCAGTGCAAGAGATGGATCAAAACTGGCCTTCACAGCAATTAGTTAAACAGAGCTGCTCTTGAATATGACAAAAGCCGTAAACCAACGGCAAAAGTTGAACCCTTACGTTTAAGACTGCTCCGATTACATAATCTGTAAACACATAAAAGTGGTGGGTCTGAAAATTCACCCAAGCAAAATTACCGCTCGGTCCACATTAAGATAACAAACCTATAACACACAGCCACATTACCCAGTGTTCCATGGCACTATGAAGGGAGCTTACAGATTCCACGGTCCCACGTGGCTTTTATACTGGTTTAGGTTAAAAAAGCACAACTACAGTAGTTAAAGGTAGCAATAGTAGCTTTTCATAGTCTAGATGTTTGAACACTGGTCATTTAGCGCAACACAACAAACAGAGGAAGATGAGGATGAAGGAGTGGTGTGTGGAGAGAACAGAAGAACGGGCCGATGGTCTGCGGAAAACGATTATCCACATTTTACCCGAAACCGAGTCCACCGCTGTTGCCTTCCTCTGCAGTCTTTAGTTTTTTCCCTTTATTTTAACCTTTAGTCTTTGCGTATTTTCCACAGAATGCATGAACGTGTGTGTCACTGTGTGAAGGTGTGTAGTTCTGAGAGTGTATGCATGTGTGAGCGCATGTATGTGTGTTTAGAAGCCCTTGATGTGGCAGTAAGCCTCCAGAGAGGAGAACAGGATGTAGAGGAGCCAGAGGCTGACGAAAAGCATGGTGGTCAGCGCTTTAGCAGTCCGCGGACCCCCCAGCTCACCGCCGATGTCGGGCCGGCGGCGGTACATGAGCACTGCCACGCAGATGAAGGCGAAAATGGTGAAGAGGGTGACAGAGAAGGCCAGGCTACCCGGCTCCACCTTGAAATCACGGCCCTTTGAGTTGTGGTAGATGGCAGCGATGGACCAGGCAACTCCGATGCCCAAGAAGACGTTCACAGCATTGCTGCCAGTCACGTTTCCGATGGATGCGTCGGCGTACTGATCCTGTATCGCTGCCACTTTACTTGCAAAGGTGTCTGAGAGGAAGACAATGAGGAAAGCAGGAGAGGAGAAGAGAAAGCAGATAAACGGGAAAGATTTTAATACAGTAAAATACATATTTTTCATAAACATTCTGAGGGATTAATAATAATAATAACTTAAATAAATAAACAATCAAATAAAAAAGCATAAATAAACAAAATATACACTACCGTTCAAAAGTTTTAGATCTTCTAAATCTTTTTAAAAGAAGTCTCTTCTGCTCACCAAACAATTACTGTTTTTGCTGTATTTTGGATCAAACAAATGCAGCCTTGGTGAGCAGAAGAGACTCGTTTTTTAAAAACATAAAAAAATCTTACTGATCTAAAACTTTTCAACAGTAGTGTATAATAAAAAAAAAAATCATACATATGTATTTATTTACATTACTTGGTTTTGAAAGATTTAGTTAATTTATTTTGTACCTAAAGTACAGCCAAATAAACCATAAATCTAACGAGAATTATACAATTTAGTGAGGTTTATGCTTAAAACAAGAACAATAAGTAATTAAAATACGCCTACTTCAAGTACTGTACATCCTGTTTGTCTAAATACCTTTAGATATTTTTTCTAGGAAAAAAAAAATCTAGTTAAAGGAGCACAAACAAGCATACACTCATAGTACCCTATTTTTGGTGAGGATGTAATTTTGTAATAACAGCCTGGTTAACCTCTGATTTGAGTTGAAATCAGTGGGCTGTCTGCTATTTAAACAGTGTGGTTTCTCTCGCTCAGAGACAGCTGCATGCTAACAGGTTGATCTACTGCTGACAGCCGAGAAGCCATGTGGGTGCTGATTGTGCATTCTGTCTGGGAACGCCTCTAAATAACCCTAGATGCACATACCCTTCCTTTCAAACTCTTTCTTCCTCCTTGTCTCTTTTAATTTTCCTCTTTCTATTTCGTTATGCTTATGTAGTCCATAACACACAACCCTGCTGAACTGCTCTGGATGTGTTGATATTACTCTTTGCTGCCTGTGGTCACAAAGAGCCATTTCCCTCATTTAAAGGTCTCGCTATCCTGCGGATACACACTTTAATATTCACACATTCTAATATTATATTCATAGGATCAAGTAAAGACATTTATAATGTTACAAAAGGTTTCTATTTCCAATAAATGTTGTTGTTTTGAACTTTCTATTCACCAAAGAAATGTCGTGAAGCATTTCGAACAGCTCAAAATTGTCATCTCGTAATTGCGGTAATTCCAGCGCGACATAACTGCAGCACTCAACATCTGTCTAAAAGTGAAGGTTAAAAACTCTGTAAAAGTATCTGAGAACAACACTAGTCATTTAAGGGCTTAAAAGACCAAAATTGACGCAACGGCATCTCAAGACACAGTATTATAAAGTGAAAGCTGGGTTTTACTGTAAAGTACTTAACTCTGAAATAACATTTTCCTTCTCGTTATTCATCACTGTCCTGTTATGTTGTTGTAAACAACAGCATGGACGGAGCCGTTTCCATGGCATTACCAAGGAAATTCTCAGTTAAGGCTCAGCTAACACCCAGTCTGGTGTAAAGTCCTGCCAAAGAGCCTGGCAGCGTGCAGACGACAACTGCCGCTAATGTGGGTGTCATGGCAATGCATAGCTTCATCCTAGAAAGACGCTTGGGAGCAGTTAATCATTACGGACTTAAATGGATCAGCGATCCAGACTGTTACAGACTTTGAAACTGTTATAAACCTCATATGCTTGCATTTGCATATGGACACAAACTCATACAGGATGACCACACATAGAGTTTAAATGAGTACTTTATTGACTATAAAAGTCCCTGTGGCTCATGTACACTATATTGCCAAAAAAGTATTGAGACACCCCTCCAAATCATTGAATTCAGGTGTTCCAATCACTTCCATGGCCAAAGGTGAATAAAATCAAGCACCTAGGCATGCAGACTGCTTCTACAAACATTTGTGAAAGAATGGGTCGCTCTCAGGAGCTCAGTGAATTCAAGCGTGGTACTGTGATAGGTTGCCACCTGTGCAATAAGTCCATTCGTGAAATTTCCTCACTACTAAATATTCTACGGTCAACTGTTAGTGGTTTTATAACAAAGCGGAAGCAATTGGGAACAACAGCAACTCAGCCACGAAGTCGTAGGCCACGTAAATCACAGAGCGGGTGCAATTATGGTGTGAACGAGTCAATAGCTACAGACCTCCAAACTTTGTGTGGCCTTCAGATTAGCTCAAGAACAGTGCACAGAGACTTCATGGAATGGGTTTCCATGGCCGAGCAGCTGCATCCAAGCCTTACATTACCAAGTGCAATGCAAAGCGTCAGATACAGTGGTGTAAAGCACGCCGCCACTGGACTCTAGAGCAGTGGAGACGTGTTCTCTGGAGTGACGAATCACGCTTCTTTGCCTGGCAATCCAATGGATGAGTCTGGGTTTGCCAGTTGCCAGGAGAACGGTACTTGCCTGACTGCATTGTGCCAAGTGTAAAGTTTGGTGGAGGGGGGGTTATCGTGTGGGGTTGTTTTTCAGGGGTTGGACTTGACCCCTTAGTTCCAGTGAAAGGAACTCTTAATGCTTCAGCATACAAAGACATTTTGGACAATTTCATGCTCCCAACATTGTGGGAACAGTTTGGGGATGGCCCCTTCCTGTTCAAACATGACTGCACACCAGTGCACAAAGCAAGGTCCATAAAGACATGGATGAGCGAGTTTGGTGTGGAGGAAATTGACTGGCCTGCACAGAGTCCTGACCTCAACCCGATAGAACACCTTTGGGATGAATTAGAGCAAAGACTGAGCCAGGCCTTCTCGTCCAACATCAGTGCCTGACCTCACAAATGCGCTTCTAGAAGAATGGTCAAAAATTCCCATAAACACACTCCTAAACCTTGTGGAAAGCCTTCCCAGAAGAGTTGAAGTTGTTATAGCTGCAAAGAGTGGGCCAACTCCATATTAAATGGATTAAGAATGGGATTAAGAATGGGATGTCATTAAAGTTCATGTGCATGTAAAGGCAGGCGTCCCAAAACTTTTGGCAATATAGTGTATGGCTGTGCTGGGAAATACAAAGTGGACTACAAAATATTTAACCCTTGTGTATTCTTCAAATTCACTACTCTTTCGTTATCTTCGTGGATGAAAGCATCCACTAAATTAAACTGCTGTAAAATTGTATCAGATAAATATTTTTTTCACATTTTTTTGCATAAATCTATTCATCAACCTCAGTCCTGATCAAAACTACTATTATAAAAAATCCAGAATTTTCACTCTTTAATTGCCAAGTTCATAAATGATGTCACTGATTTGGGGGAAAAAAACACAAAAAATGACTAATTTTCAATATTAAAAGTGTCTTGGGCATGTGAAAGATTAGCCATAACATTGGCTTTGATGCATTGTTAGTTTTTGTGCAGGATCAGATTTAATTTTTTTCTCCCTCATTTACTCTTCGTGGCTGTTTTTGCCCCATTGGCTTCCATTATAACTACATTTTTTGATTGCAAAGCCATGACACCATATAATCATGCATTCTTGATTGTTGGTAGTTTTCCCTGTTAGGAAGAGATAAAATTTGTAAAAATGAAGTATTATATTACAAGTTATATGGAGTTATATGGAGTATAACAGCATATTATAGTATAGTAATATAGCATATTGTGTGTGTGTGTGTGTGTGTGTATATGTGTGTCAGAACTACATGGAGTAAACAAAAACAAAGTAAGTGTATTTATGCACCTGCTGCCTTTTGATGGTGAGAAGTACAGACTAAACAAAAACAAGGTAAGTGGATTTAAACACTTACATGCCATCCTGCTGGTCATTTGATGGTGAGAAGAGCAGCATGAGAAAGGGCTTGACTTGTACTGAAGTTTTAGAAATGATTATGCAGCCTGACCCCTCCAGTGAGCTGCAGGATGTATTGTCTTCTCCCTCTGACACCACAGACTCAGGAGAGTCAGATCCTGATTTTGTTGTGGCACCATCATCATCCTCTCTAGCTTCCACTGAAGGCGAGGAGGATTCAGAGGATCCTGGATCTGGGTGGATTGGGAGAAACGGCGAAGTGTGGTTTTCCACCAATGTGGAGACAACTCCCTTTCTTCAGCCTGCCAGAGGCGTGACTCCAGGGCCGACACGTTATGCCACAGGGATCTGATGGGGGCAAGCTTGTCCTCTCTATGGCGAGCTGGTCTCTGCAGCTTGTCGTCAAAACACAGAGCTCTGCTGATTTCATATAATCTTGAGAGGGACACGGTGGCTCTGAAAAATGCATGACCAAATGCATTCCCTCTGGACCTGTAGATGCCGGCCAAAATCAGTAGCCCCATGTAGGCACGGAGATCTGTGGAGCCCACCTCGGTCCAGATTCTCATTGTGCGGCATCCATGGAGGTTGGTCATGCTGACAATGAGGTAAATCATCCCCTCCGTGAAAAACAGATTGAACACAGAATCCACGTTCTGGACCCTTGGGAAGGCATAACGCGTCGGCCCTGGAGTCACGCCTCTGGCAGGCTGAAGAAAGGGGGTTGTCTCCAAGTTGGTGGAAAACATCTCGGTTACATATGGTAACCCTCGTTCCCTGAAGGAGGGAACGGAGACATCCGACGTACGTCGAACGTGACCGACTGAAAGGGAACCACACTTCGCCTTTTCTCCCAATCCACCCAGATCCAGGATCCTCTGAATCCTCCTCGCCTTCAGTGGAAGCTAGAGAGGATGATGAGGGTGCCACAACAAAATCAGGATCTGACTCTCCTGAGTCTGTGGTGTCAGAGGGAGAAGACAATACATCCTGCAGCTCACTGGAGGGGGTCAGGCTGCATAATCGTTTCTAAAACTTCAGTACAAGTCAAGCCCTTTCTCACCATCAAATGACCAGCAGGATGGCATGCAAGTGTTTAAATCTACTTACCTTGTTTTTGTTTAGTCTGTACTTCTCACCATCAAAAGGCAGCAGGTGCATACATACACTTACTTTGTTTTGGTTTACTCCATGTAGTTCTGAGAGCTGAGGTGCATATTTTGATTTTCTCAGACACATCAAGGTAAGTGCGCAAAGGCCTCTCTCACTCTCTCTCTCTCTCTCTCTCACACACACACACACACACACACACACACACACACAATAATATGCTGTTATACTCCATATAAAAGTCCATATAAAAGCCAGAAACTAAGCTTTTTTTGCACAGGCCTATCTAAATAGTTAATGGTGCCACCTGGTTATCAACTCTAAAAATTACAAATTTTACCTCTTCCCAACAGGGAACACTATCAACAATCAAAAATGCATGAGTATATGGTGTCATGGCTTTGCAATCAAAAAATGTGGTTATAAGGAAAGCCAATGGGGCAAAAACAGCCACGAAGAGTAAATGAGGGAGATAAAATTAAAATCTGATGCTGCACAAAAACTAACAATGCATCAAAGCCAAAAAATCCAGTCCACAATCACATTTTATATTGAAAATAAGTCCATAAGGGTTACATCAAGAGAGAGAAAAATCACTATAATTAACCTTTCAAATCACCACACATTAACGAGAATGCATTCAGAGGATGCACATTACTCATCAAACCCATTTTCATTTTAAATTCATAGAGCAAATTATTAATTCAAGATACTCTAACTATACGCTGAATCTAAAGGCTTTGTTTTCTGTTCCAAAGCATTGGTGAACGCTGCCTTATCAGTCAGCGTACATGTCCCTCGCCTTGTTTCTGGCCACGCGCTTAGTTAATTGGAAGTTCAATTGTTTTCTCAGTACTATTGGCTTTCATCTCTCACTACAGATTGATGCATTTGTCATTTTGTCAAACTGTGCAGAAACAGCAGAAAAACAATCAATGGATATGGTTGTAAACTCTTCAGCAGAACGGTTTTTAAAATTTGCCTCATTTACCTTACTATTGATTTGATTTTTGACCTGTTACTAGTAAAGAGTTTTTGGTACCTGAACCAGGCTTTGTGATATTGTGATTAACACAATAAAAACTATTCATTCATTCATATTTATTTTTAACCATTGATCAAACTTGACCAAAAAAATTTGCATTGTCTAAGCTTTAGCCCATCAAACAAACTTTTCTCTAACCCTAAGGGAAAGACATATTCCCACAGTTTCCTGTTAGCAATTTTTTGCTAGAAAGTGATTTTAGCTGATAGGGTAGAATGTGTCTAAAGGCCCCCTGGGACAAAAGGCAGCTTGAATGTAGTTTTCTCCTAAAACAAAAAGCACTACTTCTCTAAACATCTGTAGTACTTCCACTAGTACTCTCACTATATCAGATTTACACTACGGTATTATCCTGGCCAAGAAAATGAACACTATATCTTAAATTTTAAATAATAATATTTATATTTTGTGTTTTATCTTTTTATATTCAGTCTTTTTTCCTTCCCCCAAATAGCATTCCTATAGAAAAAAGAAGCTTTACTTAAAGATTCATGAAGTAGCACAGTTTCGGTAAAAAGGAATATTGAAGAACAGTGTCCCATTTTTCATTTTTATTTCAATCACTTTTAGCGTTTCATCAATCTAATAAAAAAAAAAAAATCTGGAAACAAATCCATTCATCTGCACTTATGTAAAACAATTTGTGGAAGTTCCAGGTGTACTGACGATAACCATGATATTTAAAAAAACGTGAAATAGGCTTATTGATATCATGTTAATACTGCATGAGCTGAATCATCCTCATGTTGTACCAAACCTTTATGGCTTTCTTTCTTCTGTGAAACAGAAACAAAGATATTTTGAAAATGTCTGTGGGTTTGTTTGTTTTTTGTCCGTATAATGAAAGTCAAAGGGGTCCAGTGTTGTTTTGGACCCCATTGACTTACATTGTATGGACAAAAAAACATCCTTCAAAGTATCTTCTTTTTTGTTCCAAAGAAGAAAGAAATTCATGCAGGTTTGGAACAACATGATAGTGAATAAATAATGACATAACTATCATTTTTGGGTGAATTATCCTTTTAAGGATGTTTTGAAAAAATACTGATTAAGAAAATGTCCTTTTTTGTGCATGACATTGTCAATGTATGATGACTTTTACTGGAAAGCAAGATGCAAATGTAAGAAAATGATTTTCTGCAGTGAGATGAGAAGAGCAAAAGGGTGAGAAATGGAGGATGAAAAGAAAAAAAAAATAGAGTGAGGTAAAGAGGGAGAAGAACAGCATTAGAGAGAGATGGGAATGCCTTTGCTTTCTGCTCCCTCAGCGTTTTCTCTGAGTAGTCCGGTGTGTCTGGAATACTAAACATGGTGAACATGCACTGCACTTCCAGCAAACACAATCTATTTAACTCCTGTGTGTGTGTGTGTGTGTGTGTGTGTGTGTGTGTCTTCTGTACATGAACATTGTGGTGTGTGTGTCTCTTCTGTACATTTGGTGTGTGTGCTTTCTCCTGTTTTAAATAACAGTTATCATGACTGATGAAGGTAATATATGGGGATGCAATGTAGCAAGGAGCTTTACTCTGCATAATTATATGATATATCATAATCATAGCCCTGCGCACACACACACACGACACGAGTGCGGACATCCTCATTCTGTGATAAATGTCTGTAGGTAAATATAAACATGGGTGGCTGAAACACAGAAATCAGAGGTACATATGCTTTTTTCCCCCTCACCTGGCACTGAAGTGCCCAGCGCCACAAACACCACGGCTGTGACGGAGTCTTTGAGTCCGATGGTGCAGCCGAAGTGGGATGCTAGGTCTCCGATGAAAGCTGTCAAGAGGCCAATCATGCAGATTGACACCACGAAACATGCCCACCCGTTCCAATAGTCGGTGGGGGGGACGAAGGCGAAGAGAACTTTCCAAAAGACAGTGAGGAAATGCATGACGTAATCGAAGCAGGAGGGGAGCTTCTCCTCTCCGCATTCTTCATCATCATCATCCTCACCTGCAGGAAGATAATAAAGAGAAATAATAAATTTAATTTGACCTTCTACTACATGGTGAATAAACCCCTAAGTATCAAAGTCTGCCACATGACTCATCCTGTACCATTTGTGCTAAAACAAGCAAGAAATATAATAGATTTACACTGAAGGAGGAATCTGGGCCATATCTAAGGGACCAAAATGTGTTCTTTCAAATGATCAGCAGTCATGGCAGTATAGATAAAGCCACACACACACACACATCCTTTTATTGATATGTAGAGCACACAGCATGTGTGTGTGTGTGTGTGTTCAGCAAGGGTCTAATCTGTTTGATATTCTGTTGGTGCGGCGTTTCCTTGAGAGCGTAAAGCGAGCAGCTTACACACGCCCACACACTGCTCTCTGACAGGTGAGGCTGTTCCTTTAAAGTGTGATTAGATGCTACAGGATGTTCGGAAATCTCGCCTATTCACAGCATCAGCTGAGAGCAAACGGATTCAAGTCTTTGGAAGTGGATTTCATCATTGTTTTGCTAAGTCTTTCTATTCACAGGCAAAACCTGATTACACACTGTGATTAAAAGGATTATTGATCCAAGTAGATAATTAGACTGGGGCACAATGTTGAGACAGAACATTCACACTGATCATTCAAAATATTATCAAAAAAATATATAAATTCAAAAAAGATTTAATCATTAAGAGACGCTTTTGACGATTCAGAAAGAAATCAGCTGATCTACATGAGTGAATATGTGTGTATCTGTATCATTACAGCCCAAGAGTATTTGAATTTGTAGGATTGAAAATAATCAAAGATATTTGAAATTGAGCAAAGACATTTACTTTATTGTTTCAACCCCCATCTTTCTTATCACAAGGGCCATTTGGAATTCCTAAAGACAAAGAGATGTTGATAGGCCTGTAGGCCAAAATGTGTGTCACACCTTTACAGTGGAGGGGAAGATGTAATTATCTGATTGGTCAGTTTAAATGTCTCACATTTGGGTTTCAGTCACATGGCCAAGGAAGGGATAAAAGAATATTGCAACGGTTGCTCTGTCTCTCTCCCTCTCTCTCTCTCTCTCTCTCTCTCTCTCTCTATTAATCAGGTAACATTCTACATACATGCTGGGTACGATTAATGGAATAAGTTTTTATCATCTCATACATCTATTTTGTAACTATTTTAAGTGTAACCATAACCAGATATGGTCATTAAACCCTTTCAATTACAAATGATGTACTAACTAGTTTTGATTCGGTATTAACTTTGAAGTGCTACCTATTGCAATACAATATCGTCACACTATAGCAACGCTCTCCCACATATTTTGCTATTGTAACTGCACTTATTTCTGTCGTTGGTACAAGTAGCAGTGGGTGGTAAAAGACGAGAAATGTACAGTTTTCTACATTCTTACTGATAACGTATCTTTAGTCATTCGGCAACCCTGCAGCCTGAACCACTGTAGGCGAACCACCCTTACAAAAGTCACAATGATGTCTGCTGTCACTGCAAGGGTGTAAATGCCTCATAAAAGAGCATCAGATTGCTTTCAGACAAGAGTAATACATGCATACATGTCATATTGACCAATGGCATGATTTTTGTAGGCTTAATTATATATATATTATAAATATATTTCCGTTTTCATTTTAATTTTAGTTTAAGTTGTAGTAATTTTGTTATGTGCTTTTATCATTTTGTTCAGTTCAAATTTTATATCTTTAATTTAACATACAATTATTTAAAATCATTTAATACTCTATGTCTAATATTTATATCTTTTATTTCAGCTTTATTTCTGAAAAAGTTTTTAATAGTTTTAGTTAGAAAACTAAAATATAATAACAACACTGACCAAAACTCTCAAAAGATATGTTTTCTCCCCTTCCCCCTTCACTTATAATTGTTTTTTATTATAATTTTTTTTCATGAAAAATTATTTATGAATTATTTTCCCAAATAAAGACATCTCCAAATGTCTCCAAAGGAAGGTTGTGTGACATGTAGCTCAATTCTATGGACCACTTTGTGCCCAATCTACAGATAAGTAAACCCCTACACACTCAGTGCTCATGTTGTGTTGACTCTCTCCTTATCTTTCGATATAAATTATCTTGCTGTGCTGCAGAGTCTGACATTTAGCAAAGCTTTTAAACTTTAAACTCTTCAATTTACTGCCATTAGCTGCAGACCTTTTCCTCTTCTTTGAATCTATCTGTGTGCATTTGCGTGTATGTACGCGTGTACATCTGTTTTCCTGATAAAAAGTCATGGAAAAATCTCTGTTCTGTCCTCAGTGGCATTAGATAAAAAAGAATCCAGTGTTCCATTTGTCATCAGTCATTGACATCTGTCAGCAATCGATTAATGCAAGTTTGATGTTAGATAGGATGTTTACATTGCTTTTTTCCAGTGTGAAATTAAATGGTGCTGCCAAGGTCCAAAAATTACAAAAACCATTAAATTATTATGGCTTGTGCATTCAAATCTTATTTATATGGTTTGAAAATGCACATATTTAAATTTGGCGCACTGTGATTCATTAAAGACACAAAACAAAAAAGCTGTTTTAGAAACTATCTAAATGCTGTATGAAAAGACAGCAGTAGGGTACTGGTGATTACAGGTCAGTTCAAAAAGCAGATAGAGCAACACACACGCACACGCGCACACGCACGCGCACGCACACGCGCACACGCACGCGCACGCACACGCGCACACACAGGCTTTTAACCTTGCTTTGCCCCAGAGCACAAATTGGCACACTGAGAGGTGTTCAAGTGTGAATCACTAAGTCACCAACACCTGATCCACACAAACACACACACACAAACACACGGATAGAGCAGCAGCAGCCTCTATGATCATCAGTCTCTCTGAGGTCTTGCTGCGAGTGCTAATTACTTCAGAGAAAACAAACCAAAAAAAAAAAAATCCCTCTCTCGATTTTCTTTTTTCTCCGCCTTCATCTACTGTCATTCTGTCCATTGCACAGAGAATGAAGAATGCATGTCCGTAAGTGTCTGAGTGAGGTGAGACTGTAAAACTGAATTTCCTGAGTAGCAGACTGTCTACTAGGGGGCGCTTTACAGCAGAGATACATTACACACATACTGTACAATCTTAAATATAAAAGTTCTTTATTTGCATTGATGGTTCCATGATGGAGAACATTTAACATTCATTGAACAAAAAGTTTTTTATAGTGGAAAAAATCTCTTTGGATGATTAAAGTACCCCTATTGTGCTATTTTAAAGGTTTCTAATTTTGTTTTGGATAGGTTTACATGCATCCAAGGTTTAATTTTCTCATAATATACACTGCAGCATTACCTCTTTTCTCACAGTGTCTCAAACAGTTCAATAAAGGATTCGGTCTCTCTAGCCCGTTCCTTCCCGCGAGCCTACTCTGCTCTGATTGGTCTACTGCTTACAGTGTGTGTCAGAAACAAACTGCCTACGGTTCTGTTCTGGTAAGGTAGGATCTGGAGCGACTTGGAAGGTGCGTGGAAGCAGACAATATAAAAAGAGCAAAAAGGGAATCCAGCAACAGTAGTGGTAAGGGGAGCATTAAAGGCGTCATGAACTGGCTTTTTAAATTTTTTTATACTGTTGTCTGAGGTCAACTTATGACATTCGCGTGGTTTTTACATTCAAAAATATCATAATGAATAAGTAATAGGCTATTTTCTACCCTGGTTTTGAGCATCTCTCCTGGAACGCTCGGTTTTTATGGGCTCACAAAATGTCTTTATCAAACAAACACAATGATTTATGACTTGGCCCGCCCGATAGGTGGACATAACCGCGAACCGTACACACACACACACACACACACACACACGCACACACACACGCACACACACACGCACACACACACGCAAGCCAAGTACGTTGCAGACAGCATGATCAAAACTTTTCGCAATTGTATTTTTCCTTCAAATATCAAGTCAAGAGAGTGAACAACGCACATCAAGAAAGGAATGTTATTTCACTATTTAAGATAGCCCATCGGCAGGCCGGGCTTACGATTTGGTAGCCTGTCTGGAAAACACACAGCTCCGGGACGTTGGGCTTTGCGAGCCCTGACCTATACATGTCCGAGTCTGATCCCGAATCGCAATGAACCGACAACACCTCAAATAAAGGATTCTCCAGCCTGTGACAGCGTGCTAATGTTCAGTTAGACACGTACACATACTCAATAGATATTAAACGATCTGTAACAATACAATACTATCACATATATAAAAAAATATTTTTTTTACTCACATTAGTGTGTTGCTTCATTCATTCATGTAATCTCATCCTGTCTGCAAATCCAGTCTCTTGCTTACAATTGAAACTGGTGAAATGAAGGAACAAACGCCCAATGTCTTCCCCACGTGAGCTTTATATTAATTAAAAATTAAGCTCATCCATGCATTTATAATATTGGAATCCGAATGAAGATTATGCGGTATGTTTATTGCTTTGAAGTTTGAAGTTCGCCTATGTAGGCCTATGTCATGTCAGACACGAGTCGGTGGGCGGGGCTACAGAATCAGGCGTTCTTCTTCTACTGTTGAGGCAGTGTTTCACCGCACTCTGACGTCACAGCTTGGCACATTCTGAGATCTCTCGTTTGTTGTGCCTGGTGTCAATAAAAGCTTTTCTTTGACTAACAAGGAAGTTTTCAGCTCTGAAACTTACAGGATATTCTTATATTCCCATGACTTTTTATATATCAAAAACTCGAAAGTTGATTTCTCAATTCAGGACCCCTTTAATAAATGATAAAAATTACCAACACATTTTGGCTTAAGAGCCTTCTTCAGGGTATACAACAGACACAGTGCATTAACATTTTAAGAAAACATCTCCATACTGAGTTACTCATACAAAGAAAATGAACAAAAGCTGACAAGCTCCACTCAAGACGTCACACTAATTGGTTAAAAGATTAATGATCAAAATAAAACAATCACCCAATCAGAAAACATCCTCATCAAATTGGCATGTTTTACCCATTTCTACGTCCTAATAATGTAGAAATACTGTAGGTACAACAAATGCTGTAGAAAGATACTTTAAAAAATATATATTTTAGTGTCAACACAGTACCAGTACCCAAGTTTCAAGTGGAAACCAGAAAAACTTAACATTTGATGCAATCTATATAACCCATGAATGTCTGATCCTGGAGGGCCACCTTACCGCAGAGCCTAGCTTTAAACCTACTAAAAACTAAACACACTTGAACCAGCTAATCGAGCTCTCAGGATTACTAGAAACTTCCAGGTAGGTGTATTAAGACTGCAGCTGAACTCTACAGGAAGATGGCCCTCAAGGACAACCTTGATATAACCCAATTGAAAAAAAAACAGTGGCATTTAACTAATGCAGGCACTTCTGGCAACACTTATGAAAGATTAAAACGAAGATCTCAAACGAATTGTTCTTTTTTAATGAATCACTAAATCAGACCTGCCGATGCTCCTCACAAACCCAAATACTCACCAGCGCTGACTGTGATGGCCTCGATAAACTGGTCCCTCCAGCTGTTGGTGCCAACCAGAAGAGCCAAGTTTGTCTTTTTAATCAGCTTATCAACAGTGTTCTATATAAAAGAGAGAGAGAGAGAGAGAGAGAGAGAGAGCTTCATTATTGTCCAGTGTAACTGAGAACAGGAATAAACAAACATACACACACTTCAGACGAGGCGGACCACAATCCATCGAGAGCTTCTGACTGCTCTCTGGTTTGCCCCGCTATGAAGTGTGTGTGGGATCAGAGTGTGTGTACGTGTCAGGATGGCTAGTGCGTGTGGGATAAAGTGCAGGCGTATGCATGTGTATCGTCCTGAAGTGTGTGGAGGCGACCGATGAGATGCCAACGTTCAAGATCCTTGAACTTCCCTGACAGAATGAGAGTGTTTTTATAAGGAACTAGAAGGAAACTTGTTTCTCAGAAAAATGGGCATCTGCACACTTGCAGTCTGATGTATTTCTGATTCATACTCTATGTGACCTATAAAGTAAGTGCTAAATGTAGTAACCCAGTGTCAGGTTTGCGTAAATACTAGCAACTATTGTCAATGAAAATCATCCACAAATCATAATAAAAGCCCTCTAAGTGTACTAAGTATACTGCAGTAAAGATCTTAATGGGAGCTCTTTTGTGTTTCATATGATAATTGGCTATTGCTAATATACTATACACCAATAAGGCATAACATTATGACCACTGACAAGTGAAATAAATAACACTGATTATCTCTTCATCACGGCACCTGTTAGTGGGTGGGATATATTAGGCAGCAACTGGAAATTGTCCTCAAAGTTGATGTGTTAGAAGCAGGAAAAATGGGCAAGCGTAAGGATTTGAGCGAGTGGTCCAAGGAAGGAACAGTGGTGAACCTGCGACAGGGTCATGGGCAGCCAAGGCTCATTGATGCATGTGGGGAACGAAGGCTGGCGAGCTACTGTAGCTCAAATTGCTCAAAAAGTTAATGCTGGTTCTGATAGAAAGGTGTCAGAATACACAGTGCATCACAGTTTGTTGTGAATGGGGCTCATTAGCCACAGACCAGTCAGGGTGCCCATGCTGACCCCTGTCTACCGCCGAAAGCGTCAAGCATCAGAACTGGACCATGGAGCAATGGAAGTAGGTGGCCTGGTTTGAGGTGTTGACGTCAATCTGTAGGATGTGCTGAACAAACAAGTCCGATCCATTGAGGCCCCACCTCACAACTTACAGGACTTAAAGGATCTGCTGCTAACATCTTGGTGCCAGATACCACAGCACACCTTCAGGGGTCTATAGTCCATGCCTCGACGGGTCAGGGCTGTTTTGGCAGCAAAAGGGGAACCAACACAATATTAGGTCATAATGTTATGCCTGATCGTATGTATGTAATAGTTCACATGAAAATGAAAATTTTGTTGTCATTTACTCAACCTCAAGTTGTTCCAAACCTTTATGACTTCGTTTTGTTCTGCAGAAAAGAAGATCAATGGGGTCCAAAAAAAAAAAACATTGGACATTCTTGAATTTCATTGTATGGACAAATAAACACTGAAACTTCTTCAATTATCTTCTTTTGTGTTTCACAAAAGAAAAATGTCATACAAGTTTAGAACAACCTGAGGTTAAGTAAATTGGTGAAGTATTTCACCCATTTAGTGAATTTTTGGGTGAAGTACCCCTTAAGGTTGCTTTAATGCGATTATGAAAAAATTATAAAATGGAAACTATGTAGCTAAAACAACACACCTTAAATTCATAAGATTCCTCAATGATAATCTCCAGTTTGGGGTGATCTCCGAGCATTGGCTTCCCCATCTCAGCGATGCGTCGTTCCTCTTCGTCTTCGCCTTTCAGAGGCTCCTCCTCTTCCTTCCCCGCCTCTTTCTCCTCCTCTGCAAACAAAAGCACCAGTCAGAGAGTAGAAAACAAACCCACCAAACCAGCCACCATATATTTCAAATCATTTGTGGATAAACTGGATTGTGTAAATATAGTTTTTGTCAAAATGAACAAGAATTTGGCTCTGCAGGGGAAAATCCTTTAAAAGGTCAAAATCTCAGATCTTCGTTAGTAAATTTAGAAAACTGGGTCCATTTCATAAAACATACTTTTATAACAGAACACATACAGACCACCGTGACCCTGTATATATGAGAAATATGTCAGAGGCAGGATTTTTCCTTAATTTGTTTCAGCGATGAAGCTTCTATGGGCCCAATGGAATTCTGGGTAAGTAAGTGTGTGACATAAGCAACCCCTGATCATGTGACTGGGTTTAGCCCAATCAATCACCCACATTCACACACACAATGAAATGAGAGGGTTAAAGTGAAAAAAGCAGATGCAGACCTAAGACAGGGTATGATGAGATTTGGAAATGAAAACAATTAAGTAACATTAGAGACATGCACAAACTGATGTGGACAGAAAAAAGCAAAGGGCTGGGAAAGGAGAAAATGACAATCCTTTGGGCAGCAACATGGTGATTCCAGTGGAAATGTAATTTATTCCTATCACATATATTCTCTCTTTCTATTTCTCTTTCTGTCTCATTTATTTCATATTTCTTCTTAGTTCACAAGCTAAACTGGTATTACCGCAACACCAACAACAGCAATAGTCATAAAACAATGTTATGATGACTACATTCCCAAGCTCAAAACAAACATGAGCCTCATAGGCAGAAATGGCAGCATAAACGAATGAAATATCTAATGGAACGAATAAATCTCAAGCCACAAATGAACCCAGAGGCATTAGTGGAGGATTCCAGCATAAGATTCACTGTCAGATTAATGGCAGAGCAACTCGCTCCTGTAGCCTAAACAGCCTCTCTCTCTCTCTCTGTCTTGATATTTTATGTTTGTCTGTTGCAGTGTAATCTGTTCATCTTTATTCCCAGACGGCAAGTTCTCCTTTTTTGTGAATTACTTGGTTTTCCACACTTTTCTGCCCGTTGAATTGTGAGATAACAAAATACACACAAATCACCAACTCTTTCTGATTCTTTCCCTCTGAACGCAGATCATTTTATACACTTTGTGTTTAGTCTTATACATTATTTCACAATCCCCTCAGTATTGTTCATGGTTTTAGCATGTGACAGTCTCTTAATCATTTTTCTCTTAAACAGTAGTTCGGTGAATCTGTAAAGACAAATTGAAACTGATTGGACAAATTGTAATGGACCTGTCTGAACAATTAGATAATTCAAGATTAAATGAACAGCTGATAATAGACTGATCAATAACTAACTGAAGAAAAATTGAAGAAGAACAGGCTGAACAATAATTGGGTATCACAAATATCAATATCAGAGGTTTGACTGATGTCATGCTAAAATTCTAAATTAAAATACTATCTATACAAAAAACAAATATAAGAAAAACCAATATTACCAAAATCCTACAAAATTATAAAAGTCAGAGAATGTAATGTACTATTAAAAAAATAAATATAAAATCCTTAGAAAAAAATATAAATTGGTATTTATTTTAATCAATCAAATAATAATATTTAATCCCATAAATTAAAATAAAAAAAATTATGTGATTTCTTATAAGGGGTGTTGGGGTGCTGTTCCATTTCTCTTATCAGGTAATTAAAGTAATACATTTCAGACCAACTGTAGATCTGTGTCCGCCACTGAGATGTGTAGTTAAAAGATAGAGAGGAAGTCAATTCAATGACCAACAGAAAATGTAAAAATATATTGGTCACACTGTGATTTTGTGAATAGTTTTGGTAATTTTTTTCTATTTTGCCTGTAGATGTAAGATGGAGTCAGGTTCATGTAATTTGATATTGATTTAATTGGCTGAGGTTCTCTCTCTCTTGTTTTGTCCTTAAAAACAGAGGTATCATTTTCAGTCTACAGCTTGGTGCTGCACACACGCAAGCACACACGCACGCACGCACACACACTCCTTTTATTCTCATCCAACCATCTCTTCTGCTGTCCTTTATTTTTGTCTCTTCTTTTCTTCTTTCTCTCATAATAAGCTCTCTTTTTAAAGGTTTTGAATCATCCAGGGTACTCACAAATGTCTTACAAACAAAGCTAATCAAAAGCAAATGGACTTGATTATTAATTATTTTGAAAATGTTTCGCCACTCATCTGAGTGCCTTAATCAATTTTTATGTTAATCACTGATGAAGTCATATGGCTGAGTAGCAAAACATCATCAAAAATGCATAACCAAATCCAGCTGCATTTCATTCAATTCTACCTGATGTTCCTCTCTCTCTAATTATCTCCTATTTTCCATGTTTTGACCTTTGGATCTCTTTTTATTGCATCTTATATCAGTTATACTAAACAGCATTAACCAAAACCAAATGAATATCAAAAAGTAAATATAAATATGATAAAAACATTTGATACACTAAAGTGCTGGGAAACCAAACTGCTATGCGTCCTGGAAAATAAATGTTTATCTAAATGTGAGATGAAACACTCAAACAACCTTGGCTTTAAAGACAGCTCACAATCTTGAGCTCTGAGTCTTTTTGAGCTCCCCTAATCTCTCCTCATGATTTACAGCCCAGTATCTGAACTCATTTGCTGGTGTGTTTTGACATTTACTTTGTGTCTAGTTATGAGATTATTGCGAGGAAACAAAATAAAACAATTTGCTTTGAAGCCTTCTTTCTGAAACGGCAAGTATCCTGAACACACCCTATATGGTAAACTACACAAAGACTGTGTAAAAGATTATTCTCACTATAAATCAAAGGGTCATATCATTAAAAATGTAATTGCCCTTTTTAAATAAATGGTTTGTGTATTATATGTGTCACATATGCTCTGTGTCTGTCCTTGGACTTTTACGTTGAAGTGTTTCCTGTGCTTTATTTTGTAGTTTTTCATGTTGATTATTCTCCCCAGGTGTATCTTGTTTCCTCGTTACTGTTGTTAAGCTTGTTTGCCCCTGTGTATTTATAGCCCTTGTGTTTCATTTGCTCTCTGTCAGTTGTTGAATGTTATGGTCCCTGTTGTCAGTTACCTTTTGTTCCTTGTGTTTGTTACTTGTTTCTTTATTAAAACCCTGCACTTAGATCCATGCCTCAGCCCGTGACCAGCGTCCAGAGAGGGCCTCAGCACGTGACCAGCGTCCAGAGACGGCCCCAGCCACTGACCAGAGTCCCGAGACAGGGCTCCAGCCCGTGACCAGAGTCCCGAGACAGGGCTCCAGCCCCTGACCAGAGTCCCGAGACAGGGCTCCAGCCCGTGACCAGAGTCCCGAGACAGGGCTCCCAGCCACTGACCAGAGTCCCGACACAGGGCTCCCAGCCACTGACCAGAGTCCCGAGACAGGGCTCCCAGCCACTGACCAGAGTCCCAAGACAGGGCTCCCAGCCACTGACCAGAGTCCCGAGACAGGGCTCCCAGCCACTGACCAGAGTCCAGAGAGGGCTTCAGCCCGTGACCAGCGTCCAGAGACGACCCCAGCCACTGACCAGCATCCAGAGAGGGCTTCAGCCCGTGGCCAGCGTCCAGAGATGACCACAGCCACTGACCAGCATCCAGAGACGGCCCCAGCCACTGACCAGTGTCCAGAGAGGGCCTCAGCCCGTGACCAGCGTCCCGAGACAGGGCTCCCAGCCCGTGACCAGAGTCCCGAGACAGGGCCAGCCCGTGACCAGAGTCCAGAGAGGGCCCCAGCCCATGACCAGAGTCCAGAGACGGCCCCAGCCACTGACCAGCGTCCAGAGACGGCCCCAGCCACTGACCAGAGTCCAGAGAGGACTCCAGCCACTGACCAGCATCCAAAAGTGGCTCCAGCCCGTGACCAGAGTCCCGAGACAGGGCTCCAGCCTGTGACCAGAGTCCCGAGACAGGGCTCCAGCCCGTGACCAGAGTCCAGAGAGGATTCCAGCCCCTGACCAGCGTCCAGAAGTGGCTCCAGCCCGTGACCAGCGTCCAGAGACGGCCCCAGCCACTGACCAGCGTCCAGAGACGGCCTTAGCCACTGACCAGCGTCCAGAGAGGATTCCAGCCCCTGACCAGCGTCCAGAAGTGGCTCCAGCCCCTGACCAGAGTCCCGAGACTGGGCTCCAGCCCGTGACCAGAGTGCCGAGACAGGGCTCCCAGCCACTGACCAGAGTCCCGAGACAGGGCCAGCCCGTGACCAGAGTCCAGAGAGGGCCCCAGCCCATGACCAGCGTCCAGAGACGGCCCCAGCCACTGACCAGCGTCCAGAGACGGCCCCAGCCACTGACCAGAGTCCAGAGAGGACTCCAGTGGCTCCAGCCCCTGACCAGAGTCCCGAGACAGGGCTCCAGCCCGTGACCAGAGTCCCGAGACAGGGCTCCAGCCCGTGACCAGTGTCCCGAGACAGGGCTCCCAGCCACTGACCAGAGTCCCGAGACACGGCTCCCAGCCACTGACCAGAGTCCCGAGACAGGGCTCCCAGCCACTGACCAGAGTCCCGAGACAGGGCTCCCAAGACAGGGCTCCCAGCCACTGACCAGAGTCCCGATACAGGGCCCCAACCCGTGACCAGAGTCCTGAGACAGGGCTCCAGCCCCTGACCAGAGTCCCGAGACAGGGCTCCAGCCCGTGACCAGAGTCCCGAGACAGGCTCCAGCCCGTGACCAGAGTCCCGAGACAGGGCTCCCAGCCACTGACCAGAGTCCCGAGACAGGGCTCCCAGCCACTGACCAGAGTCCCGAGACAGGGCTCCCAGCCACTGACCAGAGTCCCGAGACAGGGCTCCCAGCCACTGACCAGAGTCCCGAGACAGGGCTCCCAGCCACTGACCAGAGTCCAGAAGTGGCTCCAGTCCGTGACCAGAGTCCAGAGAGGGCTCCAGCCCGTGACCAGAGTCCAAAGAGGGCTTCAGCCCGTGACCAGCGTCCAGAGATGACCTCAGCCACTGACCAGCATCCAGAGAGGGCTTCAGCCCGTGGCCAGCGTCCAGAGATGACCACAGCCACTGACCAGCATCCAGAGACGGCCCCAGCCACTGACCAGTGTCCAGAGAGGGCCTCAGCCCGTGACCAGCGTCCCGAGACAGGGCTCCCAGCCACTGACCAGAGTCCCGAGACAGGGCCAGCCCGTGACCAGAGTCCCGAGACAGGGCTCCAGCCCGTGACCAGAGTCCCGAGACAGGGCCAGCCCGTGACCAGAGTCCAGAGAGGGCCCCAGCCCATGACCAGAGTCCAGAGACGGCCCCAGCCACTGACCAGCGTCCAGAGATGGCCCCAGCCACTGACCAGAGTCCAGAGAGGACTCCAGCCACTGACCAGCATCCAGAAATGGCTCCAGCCCGTGACCAGAGTCCCGAGACAGGGCTCCAGCCCGTGACCAGAGTCCCGAGACAGGGCCAGCCCGTGACCAGAGTCCAGAGAGGGCCCCAGCCCATGACCAGCGTCCAGAGACGGCCCCAGCCACTGACCAGTGTCCAGAGACGGCCCCAGCCACTGACCAGAGTCCAGAGAGGACTCCAGCCACTGACCAGCATCCAGAAGTGGCTCCAGCCACTGACCAGCGTCCAGAGAGGGCCTCAGCCCGTGACCAGAGTCCAGAGAGGGCCTCAGCCACTGACCAGCGTCCAGAGACGGCCCCAGTCACTGACCAGAGTCCAGAGACGGCCCCAGCCACTGACCAGCGTCCAGAGACGGCCCCAGCCACTGACCAGAGTCCAGAGAGGACTCCAGCCACTGACCAGCATCCAGAAGTGGCTCCAGCCACTGACCAGCGTCCAGAGAGGGCCTCAGCCCGTGACCAGCGTCCAGAGACAGCCCCAGCCACTGACCAGCGTCCAGAGAGGGCCTCAGCCCGTGACCAGAGTCCAGAGAGGGCCTCAGCCCGTGACCAGTGTCCAGAGACGGCCTCAGCCCGTGACCAGCGTCCAGAGACGGCCCCAGCCACTGACCAGCGTCCAGAGACGGCCTTAGCCACTGACCAGCGTCCAGAGAGGATTCCAGCCCCTGACCAGCGTCCAGAAGTGGCTCCAGCCCCTGACCAGAGTGCCGAGACTGGGCTCCAGCCCGTGACCAGAGTCCCGAGACAGGGCTCCCAGCCACTGACCAGAGTCCCGAGACAGGGCTCCCAGCCACTGACCAGAGTCCCAAGACAGGGCTCCCAGCCACTGACCAGAGTCCAGAAGTGGCTCCAGTCCGTGACCAGAGTCCAGAGAGGGCTCCAGCCCGTGACCAGCGTCCAGAGCTGACCCCAGCCACTGACCAGCATCCAGAGAGGGCTTCAGCCCGTGACCAGCGTCCAGAGACAGGGCTCCCAGCCACTGACCAGAGTCCAGAAGTGGCTCCAGTCCGTGACCAGAGTCCAGAGAGGGCTCCAGCCCGTGACCAGCGTCCAGAGATGACCCCAGCCACTGACCAGCATCCAGAGAGGGCTTCAGCCCGTGACCAGCGTCCAGAGAGGGCCTCAGCCCGTGACCAGAGTCCAGAGAGGGCCTCAGCCACTGACCAGCGTCCAGAGACGGCCCCAGTCACTGACCAGAGTCCAGAGAGGACTCCAGCCACTGACCAGCATCCAGAAGTGGCTCCAGCCCGTGACCAGAGTCCCGAGACAGGGCTCCAGCCCGTGACCAGAGTCCAGAGAGGGCCCCAGCCCATGACCAGAGTCCAGAGACGGCCCCAGCCACTGACCAGCGTCCAGAGACGGCCCCAGCCACTGACCAGAGTCCAGAGAGGACTCCAGCCACTGACCAGCATCCAGAAATGGCTCCAGCCCGTGACCAGAGTCCCGAGACAGGGCTCCAGCCCGTGACCAGAGTCCCGAGACAGGGCCAGCCCGTGACCAGAGTCCAGAGAGGGCCCCAGCCCATGACCAGCGTCCAGAGACGGCCCCAGCCACTGACCAGCGTCCAGAGACGGCCCCAGCCACTGACCAGAGTCCAGAGAGGACTCCAGCCACTGACCAGCATCCAGAAGTGGCTCCAGCCACTGACCAGCGTCCAGAGAGGGCCTCAGCCCGTGACCAGCGTCCAGAGACAGCCCCAGCCACTGACCAGCGTCCAGAGAGGGCCTCAGCCCGTGACCAGAGTCCAGAGAGGGCCTCAGCCCGTGACCAGTGTCCAGAGACGGCCTCAGCCACTGACCAGCGTCCAGAGACGGCCCCAGCCACTGACCAGCGTCCAGAGACGGCCTTAGCCACTGACCAGCGTCCAGAGAGGATTCCAGCCCCTGACCAGAGTGCCGAGACTGGGCTCCAGCCCGTGACCAGAGTCCCGAGACAGGGCTCCCAGCCACTGACCAGAGTCCCGAGACAGGGCTCCCAGCCACTGACCAGAGTCCCAAGACAGGGCTCCCAGCCACTGACCAGAGTCCAGAAGTGGCTCCAGTCCGTGACCAGAGTCCAGAGAGGGCTCCAGCCCGTGACCAGCGTCCAGAGCTGACCCCAGCCACTGACCAGCATCCAGAGAGGGCTTCAGCCCGTGACCAGCGTCCAGAGACAGGGCTCCCAGCCACTGACCAGAGTCCAGAAGTGGCTCCAGTCCGTGACCAGAGTCCAGAAGTGGCTCCAGTCCGTGACCAGAGTCCAGAGAGGGCTCCAGCCCGTGACCAGCGTCCAGAGACGACCCCAGCCACTGACCAGCATCCAGAGAGGGCTTCAGCCCGTGACCAGCGTCCAGAGACGACCCCAGCCACTGACCAGCATCCAGAGATGGCCCCAGCCACTGACCAGCATCCAGAGAGGGCTTCAGCCCGTGACCAGAGTGGGTTCCGTCTCCTTCCGTCCCGAGTCCAGATAGGGCTCCGTCTCCTGTCCCTCTTGTCCTCGCTCCAGAGTCCGTAGTACCTCTCAAGAACATTTTGGGGGGAGGCTATCCATCCCTGGAGGCTGGCCCTGAAGGTTCTGTGCCACCATGGCTCCCTGAACTGGCCGAGCCGCCATGGCTTCCTGAATGGCCTGAGCCTCCGTGGTCCCGAGCTGCCCACGCTCCACGGCCAAGGTCTGCCTACGCTCCCAGGCCCAGGTCCGCCCATGCTCCACGGCCCAGGTCCGCCCATGCTCCATGGCCCAGGCCCGCCATGCCTAGTCCTAGTTATATTCCCCTGTACGGGCCTCTGTCACATGTGCTCTGTGTCTGTCCTTGGACTTTTACGTTGAAGTGTTTCCTGTGCTTTATTTTGTAGTTCTTTGTAGTTTTTCATGTTGATTATTCTCCCCAGGTGTATCTTGTTTCATCTGTTTGTTACTGTTGTTAAGCTTGTTTGCCCCTGTGTATTTATAGCCCTTGTATATCATTTGCTCTCTGTCAGTTGTTGTGTTATGGTCCCTGTTGTCAGTTACCTTTTGTTTCTTATGTTTGTTACTTGTTTCTTTATTACAACCCTGCACGTAGATCCATGCCTCAGCCTGCTCTCAGTCCAGTTCTCCGGATGTAACAATATGAACACATTGTAAGCTTCAGTTCAAAACTCCCAGACCACAAAGTCCATATACCATTCAAAAGTTTAGGGTCAATAAGATTTAAAAAAAAAAAATTAAATTAATACTTTTATTTAGCAAGCATGCATTACATTTATCAAGTGTGACAGTAAATACATATATAATGTAACAAAATATTTCTATTTTAAATAAATGCTGTACTTTTGAACTTCTATTCATCAAAAAATCCTGAAAAAAAATTATCATCTCAGTTTCCACAAAAATAAAAATATTATTTCTGAAGGATCATGTGACAATGAAGACTGTAATGATTGATTGATAAATTCAGCTTTACCATCAATTACATTTTAAAATAGAAAAAAAAATATTTTAAATTGTAGTAATATTTCACAGTATTATTGTTTTGCTGTATTTTGATCAAATAAATGCAGCCTTAGTGAGCATAAAAGCTTTAAAAAAAAAAAAAAAAAAAAAAAAATTCTTACTGATCCCAATCTTTTGAGCAGTGGTGTATATATAGAAATAAAACTGCAGATGTGGATTGTGCTGAAATCATAATATGCATATGACCGACCCCATTTATACATTAACAGGGCCTTATGATACACTTGCTCCTAAACACCTTAACTCTTTCCCCACCATTGAAGAAAATTTCCGGTTATACGGTAGAGGGCGCTATGACATCTTCTGAATCTCCTGATCAAAAGACGTGAAGAAGAAGCAGAAACAAGCCATAGCATATGCAAGCAGATAATGTACTGTATGTAAAATGTGATCATTAACTTTAATCATATAAATCAAAACTGCCTAATGTTACTGAATGAAATGTTGACCCAGGACGAGGTCTATAGGACTGTGAAGCTTTGGGGGTGTTGATGGACTTGATCTACTCCATCTATGTTTTGATCATCGTTCTGAATCCAATCTTAATGTATTCGTTGACAAAAATGTGATTTTCTCAGATTTTTGCTCAAAATGTTGCTTTTTTAATGAAACTTACCCACTTTCAAGTATTGATAAAAAAGAATGCATGAAGCTAGGCTCTGTTCTTTCTTTATATATATTGCGTGTTCAGATATTCATAAAACAAAATATTCTGGGGGCCATTAAAATTTTGTGAAAATTATCACAAATGCTGGCAGTGGCTGGCAACTTAAAAAAAAAAAACGCTGGAGGGGAAAGAGTTAAGATACTATTACTTAACTGGTATATACCTAAAGACAAGAGAAAGATATGGAAGTCTACCAAAACATTGTTCTGATCCTGGCAAGGTCATTGCTAAAATAAAAAGTTGCACATTACCAAATCCCTTGTTTTGGTGAAATGATTCACTGACAGGTGAGTTGGCGGTTCCTCACTGGATGCATTAGGACCTATTAACATCTACATTTTGAATGTTGAAATGTTGTCTTAATTGTTTTTGGTGCAATAATCTTTAACTAACATTAAAACAAGCATCATATGGCCCCTTTATAGCATGTGTAATGTATGTGTGTTATTGTGCGAGTAGTTGTGTAATCAGCGAAAGCAAAGAAATGTCATTAGATTAGTAAAACAGCACACACACCAGGAGAGATAGACAGAGAGGGTGAGACTCTGCCCAGAGGGAGAGAAGAGTAAAAAGTAAACACTGTGAGAGGGAGAGAAACCTCTGTATACTGTCCATCCTCTCCTTCTCCAAAGTGGCGTCTGTAGCTCTAAGCAAAAGCTGCATTGCTTATCGTATTCCTCTCGATTGAGAACCCTGACTGTTATCGTCTTCCTGCAGAAACAAGACAACAGGAGGGGTTTGGAATAATGCATGCATGATACACACACACACACACGACAAACAAGCACACGCGGGGACTGGGCTGCAGGGCTGTCGATGGTGTAGTTTGGCCTGTAGTTGATCCGGATGATGATCCAGAGGACTGGTGTTCAGTGTGTGTGTGTGTGTGTGTGTGTGTGTGTGTGTGTGTGTGTGTGTGTGTGTGTGTGTTGTATGTGTGGTTTCCTCTGCAGGCTCAGGCCACGCCCCCCACCTCTCTTCTCATTGGTCTCTATGAGCTGAGGGTCTCCGATCTCCAGGAAGAAGCTTTTGTTCTTCTCGTATTCTTCGTCATCAATTATCCTGACTTTTATTGTTTTGCTGGAGAGAGGGGGAGAGAAAGAAAAAGGAGAGGAAGAAAAGAGTGAGGAAAAGACAGATCAAGAGAAAAAGAAGAAAGATAAACGACATGCAGTCATGCACAGGCAGACCGTCAGAATAAGAGAATGATGCAAGAGAGACGGATAGAGAGAGAAAGAGAGCAGCCTCATCAAGTCTGACTGTCTGTAAATACACTCACAAACACAGATACAATCAATATTCCCTCTAATTTTTATTCATTTTGGACGGATCCTTAATTTAGTGATAGCTGTTTCTCAAATCCAAGAGTGCAACGAACGGACTTGCCAGGCTACCTTGAAAGAACGAACTCGGAAGGAAGCGAGGACACAGAACGCATTCTTGTGAGTATTGAGATGTTCTGCGATCTTGTTGCTCAACTGACTGTCCCAGCATATTACATCAGCCAAATTACAATAAATAAAACATAACATCACAAACTAATGTCATAACCTATTAAAACATTTATTTCATATTATTATAGACATTTATTTTCATAGTATTTTAGGTTGCACTTTATTTTACAGTACATGTACTTACCTAAGAAAGTACTGGGTAACATAAGGTAATGTTAAGGTTAGGTTTAGGGGTAGGTTCAAGGTTAGTACCTAGTTATTACCCAGTTATTGCAATTACTATTCTAAGTACATAGTATGTACATGGGTGCCACCGTGCCACCGTATTTAATATTGTTTTAATTTACTGCAAGGATTTGTGAAAATGAGTGTGTATGTTTAATGCTTTGTCAATGCCAATAAAAATACTGCAGGCTTTCTCCAGGTCTTTATCACTTTATTAAAATTAAGCAAAACAAACGGACAAAGGTTTACTTTCACGAGCCGTCACATATTTGCGAGCTTGCAGCGGCAATCTCTTAAGTGAGAACGAGAAGTTTAAAGCTTACAGGCTTCCGTCTTTTGGGATTTCTAATGGTTCAATTGTCTCAAGTCTGCACTTGATGCATCCTCGATATCAAGAACACATCCGGGTACTTTTATGCATTCTCTGTACTTGCGTTCTTGAGTACTGGAATTGAACTTTGACGGTTGGTGATGATGATGTAGTATGAGAACGCATATTAAGAAACGGCCAACTACTTTAATTAAACGTTTTTAAAAAACACTGGTGGGGAAAGAGTTAAATAAAACCACTGGCTGTGCAGATGGACTCCAGATGAAACGGCCATTCATTTAGCTCTAACTCAAGAAAATTCTCTGATTTTTTTGGTCCTCCTACATTTTTTTCCCATCTGCACAGGAGTAACATCCGGACCGGTATGCTTAGAGGTTACATTGAATACAAACCTCCACCTCCAAACTAACAACATCATCATGACATCATCAGAACCAAAAACAAAATCTTTCATGCACAGACTTGCTGCTATGCTTGCATGACCTTTCTTCAAGAGCAACTGCCGCGCAGAACATTACAAGCAGAAAATCTCCACGACCAACTATGTCACATTGGCCTAATGTCACGATTAAAGCCAACATGAAATCAAACTTGACCCTCTTGGCCTACATATTTTCCCCCATTGAATATTACATTTCACTCTAAAATAAGTCACATTTAGGAAATAAAATGGATTGTGAAACAGAAAAATGTAATTACCTTTAGAAAAAAAGAATGTTTCAATTAACTATCTGATACAGTTCTGAAGGATCTGAAATGAGTGATTATGAAAATGTTTAATTTTTTAATTTTAAATTTTTTTTTTACAAAATGTCAGTGCCAACTGGACAACATCCAGACTTACAGAATACAAAATTCATAGTCACTTTTAACAGTCATCGATCTTCAATTAAGACAGGTGCTACAGCAAGAAAGACAGAAGCTACTGTTAAATGAACACTTTTCGTTTACATGAACACTAAATAAAGAAATTGGGTTGATGTGCGGGTATATATGTCACAAGCCTCAAATCGAATTTAATCTTTTGACAATATGAATCGTTTACGCTTTTGGCGCATACCAGCCATTATCCTGCCATCACTTTTTCATTTTTCTTCACTATCAGAAAAAAAGTTACAAAAGCTGTCACTGGGGCGGTACCCTTTAAAAAGGTACACCTTTGTACCTAAAGAGTGCAAATTAGTGTCTCAAAGGTACATATTGGTACGAAAATTGTACATATTAGTACCTAAATGGTACATATTAGAAACTTTTTAAAGGGTACTGTCCCAGTGACAGCTTTTATACCTTTTTTTCTGAGAGTGTTTGTTTTAAAAAGCAGACTATCTATTTCGGGTCAGGTCTTAACAAGCACAATGAAGCTTTTTATGTTCATCAAGCAGTAAGAACGGCCCTACCCGTGCTCATAACAAGGTGTTTGTGGATGAAAGTCCGAAGCAATGACTGCTGGGATGACATTGTCCTGCACAACTACACAGGCAATAAGTGAAATGTAAATTTTGGAGGGACATGACAGTCATTTATTACACTATAACAATAGCTCGTTCTGTGTGTCATTATGCAATTTCTACGCCACTGCACATGTGCAGTACTTTCCAGTTTCGGTTTTCAATCTGATCAAGTGTTTACATGTCCTATTGAATGCATTAGAAAAGGTTTAAACCACACCTTACAATCCAAATGAAATTTGGCCAATGAATTTCGATTGACGTGGTTACATGTGACTTTTTTTATTCCGACTGTGCTACTAGTTCAATTACAAATGGATTATTAGGGTCTATGTAAACGCAGCTAATGAAGAAAAGGCATGAGAGAATGAGGCGAGAAAGACAGAAGAGTTATCAAATGCTGGCATATGCTTCAGGGAAGACTAATAAACACAAACACTGTCTTTCTGTCTTTCTCCATCTCTTGCTTCTCAAAGACAATTTAATATTCATTCACTGGTTGTCACAGAAACAGTGTTAGACTGTTTCCAGATCCACACTGTATAAGGTGCAGTAAGCTGTATGTGTGTGGGAATGACCCTCTTCACTTCTCATCTGAATGTGGGTTAGGTTCAGCTGGGGTCACGGCAGTGAGCTAACGCTACATCAATAAGTCATAGAACTGCTTTTACACGCAACACAAAGGCTTTAAAATGACAGCGCATACTGTTTTGTGTGCGTGCGTGTTGGGTTGTTCTCCTATTTATTCTTTGTACGTTTTGTTCTAGTCAAGTGTTTTTGACATCTATTATCTGTAGTTACTGGACACTTGAGAAATTAGGGGAGTAATGAAATTATGCATCACATTTATAACTGTATGAGACAACGGTTATTCAAATCTGAAAACAAAGTGATCTTTTAAGTGTGTATGGTGTAGATAAGATGTTAATTAGAATAGTTTTTATCATTCAAAAGAATCAACACATAACACATTCACAAGCAGTCAACACATCAGAACTCAGTGAAAACATGTTAACAGTTTAAGCTCTGGATGAGACAAACTGTGACCATATGAGACAAAAAACACCTGCTAAACACACTGGCAGAATATCTACACATTTCACAACCATGCTGCCATCACTGCTTATCAGTGGAACAAATCAACTGCTGTTGCAGAATCTTCAGTGTGGCAGCAAAATAAATGATATGCCTGAGTAGAAAATGTAAGTTTGATGTCAAATAAGAATGCACATAAAAAGATTAAATATCTTGTAGCAAATTAGCTCAAAAGGGAAAATATTCAAAATAGATAAATTATGAATAATTTGCTACATCTTGAAATAATGATGAGAAATTACATATTTCTATCGATCCGCGCGCAAACACAAACATACAGTGCAAGGAGTGTAGTGACTGATTCACGAATGAATGACTCATGACTCATGTGAGATAACAAATAAATCAAAAAACAATTTACTCATCTGAATCAGTCTAACGAATCATTCACCGAATGAATTCACTGACTCAGAGCAGTTACTGACTGACTAAACTTGTTGGTAACTTGTATTTTGAGTAAATTTTACTTGACATCTTTAGGTTGTTCAAATGACATGTAGATAAAGATACATTTTTTGGCAATAAATGATTTAATAATTTTAATTAAAAAAAAAAAAGAGATTATTTTTCTATCATGTTAAGGACTTCCATAATACTGAACATATTTATTTATTTCCTCCTCTAAGCTTAAATCTAACTTTCAAACTATTTTTTTATATTTACTTTAAGACATTATCCATGTTTATCAAGCAGTTTCCTTACGCAAACCATTATCTCATCCCCATAATGTAGATATTTTTAGCTTGTACAATTTGCACACAACACACACACACACACACGCACGCACACACACACACACGTTGTGTTTTCATGTTTTATGGGGACTTTCCATAATGACATAATTTTTTTATACTGTACAAACTGTATATTATATCCCCTAAACCTACCCATCACAGAAAAAGTTCTGTCCCCATAACATAGGACCACACACACCAGGACCACACACACACACACACATACACACACACAAAGGGACACTTTACATGAGCAACATTAAGACAAACCTTTAATCCTCCTGCATTCAGTACAGCATTTCTCTCCTTGTGTGCTATTACAGTAAATCACAGTGGCTTTATGCGTGTGTACCAAGTTTCCCTCTGAGAGCGCTCCTCTCTCTTTAGCAGCTCAAATTTGAGCCTGAAGGAAATCAAAGCGTGCTTTAGATTAAGCCAAATGGGCAGGGCCTTGTGGGAGACGCTCGGGGTCTTGAATCTCTGATCAGGGTGTTAACATAAAGCTGCTCCAATTCATGCCTGATCAGAAACCAAGCACTGCAACATGACATCACATGACATCATCTCACTCATAAAAAACACAAGAGGGAACAACGCAGCACACATACACAAATGATATGACATTATCTGTTCATTAGCATATCTGCATTGCAGTAGCCTTGATCGGAAGAGATCCTGACACACACACACACACACATTACGCAACAGACACACTTTAAGCACACAACATTAAGCAAAATCTCTTTCACACAGATCCTAAAAATACATATATGGCTCATACAGCTCATCTACCACTTAGTGTTTAAAAAATGATCTTCGGGTTGATGCTTCTAGAGGATCCGCAGACACCTTTTATAGACCAGTTGTGGGACAGTCAGGAAGCTTAAACTCACACACTCTAGCTGCAGTGATTGCAGATGATCGCCTGTCGCTGCTGCATTACAGTGAGTTAGTGACTGCGGTGATATCTGATGTGAACATATCTCTGGGTCTGATCCATGTTCAGGTACCAGTTTTAGATCAGTGCAGCTGGACTGGAATGAGATCCAGACCTATTAGCTTAATTATGCCAAAACCCACACATGCACACACAAACACACACAGTTTGACTTACATTAGAGTCCAGAAACATTTGCCAGCAATTAGATCTGTGCTTAGCAACCACAGAAAGAGACAAAATAGAGCTACTTTTCAACTGTGATTTACCAAAGGCCACATTACACTGCATGTGTGTAAGAGAGAGAGAGAGAGAGAGAGAGAGAGAGAGAGAGTGCAGTAATGCAACCTCTTTAAAATTCAGATCATGTCTGCTCCTTAACACAAGGAGGAGCCACATCAAATCAATAAGAGCTGACTTTTGTATGTATGCATGTTTGTGTGTTTGTGTGTGTGTGTGGGCACATGGGTGTGTGCATGTTTAGAATGAATATAAGGGTATTCACTCTTTTTCTTGTGCCATGGCGAGATTCGGTAAGAATAAATTGTGCCCGCTGATAACGTTGCATATTTGAACATGTTACACAAACAAGCAATATGGTTTTAGCAGCTGATTCATACAGGAGTTATGCAAATCAGGCAACAATGCGAATCATAGACTGTACAGCCTTACTATACCACTGCGATACAGACACCTAAATCAGCTCCTTAAAACACTGTGTACTGTAAGAATATATAACTCTTTTCTACATCATTTGATGAATTACTGATGCCAGGATCAATAAAAAAACTACACAAACAAAATAGTTGTTAATAGCAACAGAGTTATAGACGTCTCACTTGCATTGAAAGTTAAAAATTCAAATTAATGATTCATTTAAACATGCCTGGTACAGTGCTATACTAACGCAGATATTGTCTGTTTAAACCAAGCAGCAACCTCCCCCAGTTTCTGTTGAAGCCAATACGGAAGTGACTTAAACTGCAATTCATCGACTGGCCGCTATAGACAGGCTCCAGAAAGGAGCAGAATCTCATTGAGCTCCATGTTAAAATGCCCAACTTTACAGCAGAAAAAAAACATGTTTACAGCCTGGTACAAATTGTGGTTTTGGTCTATATATCTAATTTTACCCTTCATGACAACTGTGAGGGGGGTGAATTTTTTTAAAGCTCATTCGTTTACATTATATAAAGCCTTAAAGTTCTGCATAATTAAGGGCGTGGCCACTTTGAGTGACAGGTGGATAGCAATTTATCTGCTGTCTGTTAGTCATCGCGTCACCTCAGCTCCACCCACGTCCCGCCTCTTTGCCCATTTTCTGTTATCCGGGAGTGACGTGCTGCTAAGATGGCAGCTCGACCCTACTTTACGCTTCAAAACTGCTCTTCAGAATCCTATGGGTGACGTCACGGACACTACGTCCATATTTTTTTACCGTCTATAGTTTAAACTGGATTGCAAATTATAATATTAATCACAATTTTTAAATACAACAACAATATTTATATTATTAATTTGTTTTAAACAACAAATATTTTACTGCAAAAAATAGGATTGTAATGGTTAAGATAAAGGTTTTTGCACTGAAATACAACATACAGCACATGTCCTCAGATTGTATGTGAGAAGTGAACATTAAACTATGGAAAATTTAAATTGAGAGCATACGACAAAGTGTGTGCGTGCGCACAAGTGTGTGTCTAAAAGGCAAGGTAAATGAAACCATTTCCAACATGACCAGAAGTGCAAGGTAATGCATAAACTAATGTAGGCAAATGCAATCTCTCCTTTTGATATATTCTGTACTGCAATCTGGACTCAAGTGTGCATGCAAATATCTTATGACCAGTTGCATGCTCATTTGTGTAAACACACTTAGGCCTACATAAAACGTGCATGCGCTCACACACACACACACAGACACACACACACACAGACACACACACTGCAGGTATTGATTATGTCAGTGGGGTGAAATGAGAGCTTGCTGCAGAGACCTGCTAGTGAATAATGGAAGGAGAGGGTTGGGGGGGAGACATAGGGTTGGAAAACTGAGCAGACCAGTGTATGTGCCTTCAATATACATATTACAGGGCACTGAAACACAAACATCATCATCCACGTGATTTTAAGTACTTTAATGATTTGAATTTGTTGAAGCTACAAGCTGATTCATGAGTGTTTCAAACCTTTTCAAGCCCTTTGATGAAACATGGTACAATGAAGCATCACCGACTTCTGACATATTTGTGCATTTGCTCATTGTTCTTTTACAAACCGCAATTATTACATAATAGGATGCTTCATAACTTACAATTACATTTCTTTTGTAAATGCTGCTTCGTCACTAATGCTGGTGTTTTAAAAGGGCCTGTTGTTGGGCAGAAAGTGACATTTTGTAATTTAGTGTAAAACAAGAGTACACTTAGAAAAAAAAGGTTTTATATAGAGTGTATACACTATATAAGTGTTCTGTCAGGTGCTTCATATATAGAAGGGTTCCCATCATTGGGTCAATGTATGAATTTAGTTTTAATTCATTTTTCATTTTAATTATATTTCATGAATAAACAGCTCGTAAACATACTTTATCAGTAGAAAAAAATTGAAATGACCTGTTAAGCACGAAAGTATTACGCAATCATTTAAAGGGATAGTTCACCGAAAAATAAAAATTCCATATGAATTGAGCGGTTTAGTCCAAATTTTCTAAAGAGACACGATCACTTTATATGATGAACAGATGAATTTAGGCTTTTATTCACATAAACATTTATCAACTTGTGGTAAACAGAAGCTCAAGCATGTTCGCTTGATGTGCGAGAACCAATGAGGTTCATTCTTGTGTGTTACGCAGCACATTTAAGCTTCTGCAAGACGTTTGTTCTCGTGTGTCAAGAAGGTTCGGTTGAGCTTCTGTTTAAGTTGGCTGATCAATGTTTATAAAAGTCAATCTGTTCCAGAAATATAAAGTGATCAAGTCATTTCAGAAAATTTGGACTAAACAGCTCATATGGATTCATTTTACAATCTCTTTATGAACTTTTTGAAGCGTTAATAGAGGGACAGAAATCTCTCAGATTTCATCAAAAAGATCTTGTGGGTTTGGAACGACATGAGGGTGAGTAATTAATGACAGAATTTTCATTTTTGGGTTGAACTATCCCTTTAATAAATTTCTCCTTATATTCTCTTTAAAGTGTTTTTTAAAATTAAGTTTATTTTGAACCCAATTGAACCTTTTTTCTAAGATTAATTTAGATGGGATATAACAACATAATAATGCATAAATATAATGGTGTTAGCAGTTGTGTTTAAAAATAAATGAATATTCACACATTCATTTTTAAACAAATGCTAACACAACTATTATATTGCAGTTACAGTTACATAACTGTTATTACGGTTACATTATACCTCAATTTATTATGAGGATAAATAATATATTTTTTATTCTGCAATATATATTTATTTGACATGATTAGACTATATATATATATATATATATATATATATATATATATATATATATATATATATATATATATATATATATATATATATATATATATATATATAAATATATAAAATGAGGTGGTTATAATAACAACTCGTACAATTTTTGATCACTTGATTTTCAATCTATGTTTCTTTTGGAACTTGTTTTAATGTTTTTGTTTAGGTCAGTAAATAATTTAAGTGTTTTTGAAAGTCATCTGATGGAAGTGCAAAAGTGCAAAAGTGCAAAAATAAAAAGCCCTAAAAAAAAACCTTAATTTGGAAGGGGTAGTACATCTAAATTATTTTCCTTTTTTTTGGTTCTGTTCACTTTTCTGTTCACTGCTCTCAGAATTCTTTGTTCCGGGTCAAGGTGAATCCAAACTGAACGAAAGATTTTTGTTCTTGACACAATTTCTCAAGTCTGAACTGTCACAAGAGACTGAAATGACAAGAAGACCCAATTTCAGAACCACAGCACTTCAAAATCTCCATTGCTTCTGTCTGCTGATATCTGGCTCACCCCGCCCCTCTCTTGCTCTCTCTCTCTTCTCAGTGTCTTCTTCTCTCATCCTCTCTCGGGTGACTTTTGATGGGCAGGCCTTAAGTGAGACAGTTAATTAGATTAATGGTAACTGGCTATGTGCCTCAGGAGACTAAAGCATGCTTGTGTATGTGTACTGGTGAAGTGAAAAAACTTTTTAAACTCCTTAGTGATAAAAGCATTTCAATATTCATGAGCTTTGTTTTGCTAATCATTAATAAATAATGTATTAATTGAAAGAGCTGCAGTATGTTCAGATGGGAGGGTGGAGACACAGTCCAACATGGCAGTACAAGTCAATAGTCCTTACAAAAGGCAGCACAACAGACATCCATGCCTTCATGCACGTACGTGTCTACACACACACACACACACACACACGCAGGGTAACATGTCAGAGAGTGGAACAAAAAGCTGCAATAAAATTGGCCTTCATGACTTTCATAGTGTCTCTTGTCTTCTCTCTGTTCATTTACAGCCCTGTGCGGGTCTCTCCATCTCTCTCTGTGCATTTTCTCCAAAAAAAGAGCTTAAATCAAGGCCTGCTGGAACTGCAGCAGCCCTGTCTGCGTTTCTCTGTAATGAACAAATGCTGGATTTGTGTGTCTGTGTGTGTCTGTGTGTGTGTGTTTCAGCGGCCTAGTCTAGAAACACAATCAAGACATTCAGACCTGTCCAGAGAAAAAAAAAAAAAAGAAAGAAAGAAACAAGGAAGAAAGAGAATCTCAAAGGCAACTGCTAGCGTTTTGGGTTGTTATTAGGGTGCTGCTAAGTGGTTGCTAGGCTGTTAGCTTATTAAATCAGAGCAGATAGATTTCTAAATGACGTTTGAGTTACAATTTTTTTTATCACTTGATGTCTGTGATTTCATGTACCGATTAGGACGGGACTAACATCTCTGTGTTTACTACATAGATGGGAGTGTGTGTTTTCTAAACGTGGACATTACAGAAGGTCATTTGCTGTGTTGCATGCTTGTATGACGTATATAAGTTATTATTTATTAATAGAATTTTAATTTATTATAAAAACCCTATTTAAGTAAACTTCACGACTTTATAGAAGTGGCTGTTTTTTATAATAAACCCACATAAGTGAGCAGAAAAATCTAGACAAGCATCTTACTCTTACCTGACATTGATATTAAAATGAGCAGTCTTCGCAGTTTCTGCGATTTGACTCAATTTATACATTTTATAATTAAAATTTTCCATTGGATACCATCCATATTGAAATGAAATAAAAACTTGCTGAAGATTGGTGTGTAAACGGTAGCTTATGTAGGTAAAAAAACACACAAGGCGAATTGTTAGGATACTACAACATCAGCAATCACAGACAGTCACATTCGTATGGATTAGCATTACCTGTGGTAATTTTACCGGACCTTTTTACAGAAGGTAAAAGTTGCTGTAATCTTTACTGACATTGTCTGTAATGATTACTGAGATGGCACATTCGGAGGGGACTAAAATCACTGAGAAGCTCTGGTAATAATTACTTTACCCCACCTCTCCATGTAAACTAATCCCGTCCGAATAGGGCTATAGAAAGATAGACAGACAGATAGGCAGACAGACAGGGAGGCAGGCAGACAGACAGACAGGCAGACAGACAGTCTTTTCTCTGCTGGGCTCTCTGGATGCCCATATAAGGATGCATTTCTCAGCACTGACCCCTTGACCACTCCTCCTCTAAAGATCCCACATTCATCAGCTCTACTGTCACTGTAGCAACAGTGTTGGGGGTTAATAATTGTTTTTGTAAATGCATCAATAACTTTAATATTCTGCATTTATTGCATTTTATTACATTTTCCAATTTACCTTAAAACTATAAATTTACAAGGTTGCATTAAAGTGTGCAGTTATTAAGCATGTTATTAATTTCGCTGAACATCTACATTACCTTATTACCATTACCGTGCCGTACCTGACCAAGACCTAATTTAACCCCCCCCCTCAAGACCATTGTTCATACATATAGGAACATTAAAATGTTTGTTAAACCTCTTTTTATTTTTAAGGTTTTTTATTTTTAATGAAATTGACACTGCAAGTAAAAAACCAACAAACCAAAAAAATTACAGTGCTATGCAAATTTCTGCTGGGGCTATAGTCACTGATGGAGATGCTTGATGTGTGTTTGATCCTTCTCATGTGTCTCTGGATCAGGTTGTTGATGGATTTTCAGAGGTTTCCAATTCTGTTTTAAGCTTTATTGCACACACATACACCTACATCTCTGATGGCAGGCAAAGCAAGACAAAGCAAGACAAAAAAGTCATCATATATTTACTAGAGGTCAAATAACAGCAATCTCTCTCTTGTGTCTCTTTTTCTTGTTCCAGCATTCACTCTGGATTTCTTTTCTGGGAAGAGCAGCAGTATCCATTTTTCCTCAGATTACCGTCTACTACGGAGCTGCATATTCCACACAAATGTTTCTTGCTCACACACACGCACGCGAATAACCAGAGAGGCTGCGTTCAAGACAAACTGACAGCACACAAATCAGAGAGAGCAGAGACCCATCCCACCAGATCATTATCCACCTAATTTCCGAACAATTCAGCACGGATCGAGAGCAGATGAGTCCCATCAGCTCCAGCCAGCAGCCCCTCAGTTGAGTCACGGAGACCCCGCTCAACACTGATGCTCCTGTTAGCACCAAAGACACCCAGCAGCTTGTTTAGATGATCCACAATTGCATGGCAGTTACTGTGAACTAGAGTAAAGATAAATGAACTGATTTGTTGGACAGGTGCAAGGCAAGAACAACTGCTTAAGAGAAAATTCTACTCATTAGTGTGATAATAATGACAAAAAGGAACAGACTGACAGCCTTGGAGACCCTGAGGCCATATGCACCGTTCTACAGATAGCGCCAATAATGCAATTCAGAGAGGCATCAGTCTAACCGCATTAGAATAAACAGGTATCTACAAATTCTCCAATCACACTATCCACCTTCTGGCAGTTCAGTAGTCCCATATCAAACCCACGTGATTGGTTGAGAGAGAAGCTGACATTTTTACATTTATGTTTAATCGTTTAGCAGACACTTTTATCCAAAGCGACTTAAAAATGAGGAGAGCAATAGAAGCAATCAAGACAACAAAAAGGGCAACAAAATGCAAGTGCTGTGACTAAAAGTCTGGGGGCAGTATATATATATATATATATATATATACACACACACACTATATTGCCAAAAGTATTGGGACACCCCTCAAAATCATTTAATTCAGGTGTTCCAATCACTTCCATGGCCACAGGTATATAAAATCAAGCACCTAGGCATGCAGACTGCTTCTACAAACATTTGTGAAAGAACGGGTCGCTCTTAGGAGCTCAGTGAATTCAAGCGTGGTACTGTGATAGGTTACCACCTGTGCAATAAGTCCATTCGTGAAATTTCCTCACAACTAAATATTCCACGGTCAGCTGTTAGTAGTGATGGCAAAATTAGGCTTCCTGAACCACTGAGACCTCGCAGCCCATTGCTTCACCAAAAGGTTCATTACCCGAAGCTTCATTAATCATTGCTCACTAGTGACACCTAGCTACTGTGCAAAGAAATAGCAGACACATCCATTAATCCTGAGCCAATGGCATGAGCAGACATTTGTCCATTGCCTGGGTATAAAATAAAATATGTATCTTTCTCTGTCTGACTTTACCTGCACAAAGACAACTGTCAGACACACTGTTAATTAATTATTCATTTATACTGTGATCAATCGCGCTATCCAGCAGATGCCAAAGACACCTAATAATAGAGGAAAACTCCATTAGAGAAAAAACTCTAACCTAATAGTAATAATGTAGTATACTGTAGTATAATAGCATAATGTAATTATATATAGCCCTAACACATATAAACCACCATAACGATAACAGCAATGACGCAACTCTCTGACTCTCTTGACACTCAAACTTCTACTACTCCTGACACTTCTCTGAAACGCCACAACAACCACAGGGTGGCGCAAGTTTCGAAACCGAAGCGACACTCAGACCGAACTGATGAAGTATTCCACACAAACCGAGGCTTCGTTTGTCATTGGTCACGTGATTTCTCCGTTAACAATACAAGCCTCGAATCGGGGCTTCACCTGGCACGCCCATTTATTCTCAACACAAGCTCCGACACCTCGGTTCAAATGTCACATCACTAACTGTTAGTGGTTTTATAACAAAGTGAAAGCAATTAGGAACAACAGCAACTCAGCCACGAAGTGCTAGGCCATGTAATCACAGAGCGGGGTCAGCGCAAGCTGAGGCAAACAGTGCGCAGAAGTCGCCAACTTTTTGCAGAGTCAATTGCTACAGACCTCCAAACTTCATGTGGCCTTTACTGCACACCAGTGCACAAAGCAAGGTCCATAAAGACATAGATGAGCGAGTCTGGTGTGGAAGAACTTGACTGGCCTGCACAGTCCTGAGCTCTGGGATTAGAGCAAGGTCTTCCAGTCTGGGAGTGGAGCCTGGAAGCCAGGCCTTCTCGTCCAACATCAGTGCCTGACCTCACAAATGCGCTTCTAGAAGAATGGTCAAAAATTCCCATAAACACACTCCTAAACCTTGTGGAAAGCCTTCCCAGAAGAGTTGAAGCTGTTTTAGTTGCAAAGGGTGGGCCAACTCCATATTAAACCCTATGGATTAAGAATGGTACGCCAATAAAGCTCATGTGCATGTAAAGGCAGGCGTCCCAAATTCATATACATATATATACACACAATTTTTTTTTATTTTATTAATACTCTCATTCAACATGGATGCATTCAATTTATCAAAAGTGACAAGACATTTATAATGTTACAAAAGATTTCAAAGAAATGCTGCTTTTATCTTTCTATTAATAAAATAATATTTAAAAAAATGAATCATGGTTTCCACAAAAATATTGAGTGGCGCGGTTTTCATCATTAAGAAGTGTTACTTGAGCAGCAAATCATCATATTAGAATGATTTCTGAAGGATCATGTGACATTGAAGACTGGAGTATTGATGCTGAAAAAATTAGCTTTGCCATCACAGAAAAAAATTACACATTAAAATATTCAAATATAAAAAAGAAACAAACTAAATATAACATCTAATGTTAATTATAATATGAATATTAATTATTTTAATCAGATAATAAAAATATATATTTTTGTGTGTTTTTAGTTTGGAGGTGACTGTTCTCCTTCCTTCTAACTCGAGTATATGAGAGCTGAGATCAACAAACCTCTTACAACGCCTCCTTCTCATGGGCTTTCAGCCTGACTGATGTCAAAGGTCACACAGTGAGAGGCGCAGAGGGAGAACTTACTCATCACCCCACTGTATATGCAAATAACCTGCAACAAGGTAATTAAAATCTCCATATAATGAAGTCATGCTTGGGCAGGAATATAGAGCAAAGGGAGAGAGAGAGTTACAACACAGTGACACCTATATGTATGACATCAAAGTGAGACACTATGTTTCGGGCTGGTAGATCTGGAAAAGGCTCACAGGATTGAACTCAGGTAGGGTAAACAGAAATTTTCAGAGATTCTCAATCATTGTGCCCTTGAGTGAAACACTTGACTCCAAGTAGCTCTTTGGGGACTGTCCACTGACATAACTTTCCTGTTCAGTATGTGGCTGCAATATATCAAATAGTGATGTTTTGGTCCTGAATGACTGTTTTTATCCAATCTTTTAAGTGAACAAATACAGTATGGCACTGATTTGTACATCTTCTAAATGTGTTCCTGCCTTCAAAGATTAACTATAACAGTAACACATCAGAGATAAAACAAATAGTCTTACTAGGCAAGCTTTTAATCGATTGGTAAAAGTTACTGAACCGAATCTACCGCTTCTCTGAGCCGAATTTGACCGAATGAGTGAGTAGCGAGGCACTGAATCAACCATCTTGTTTGTGAACAAACGAGGCATGTAATTTGTGAATGAGTATCTGTTGACCGACAATAAACCAAAGGGACGAGAATGTTGTTCATTCAGTTCAGCACAGCATAAGCAGCCAGATGAAAAAAGTGTAGCATTACTGCAAGCTTTATAAGTGTACACACAGCATAATCCTTAATTTATGAATGTGTAAAAATGACTGATGACATACACAATTTTAACTGCAAGCAGCCTACTTGAAATGCATTGCTATGGTGCCCAATGTAATACAATATCTCAATAGCTCTTTAAACACTTTAAGCATATTACTGAAACCTAAATCATTTTAGGCTATTGCTTTATTTTTCTTTAGCTTGATAAAAGCCCAAAAGCTGTCAAAATAGAAATAAAAACAATACATCAGCTTTGAAAACAGATATGATGGTATTATTTCTCGAGTCTCTTAGTAGATCATGTAGATTGGCATGGTTTAATGAAAAATAATACATTTTTGGTGATTTTGAACGAATCCCAAGTGAATGACTCAATGATTTACTCATAATATTCTAAGACATTCATTGGTTGCAACTTGCAACCTACTGGCGTAACGATGTGACATACAAAAAGAGTCACTGAATGATTCACAGAACAAATCTGAGCTATTGTTTTGGGAGAATTGACTCAAAAGAGTAACAGACATGAATCAAAACCCTATCACTAATATCAAATAGTTATAAAGTGAAAATCAATGGAAATGGCTCATTCATTCAAAATGTAGCAAAATCTAATTTCGTCAATATAATAATAACATCTGGAAATAGGTCACCAAGGAGGTCTAAAATACTTGGATACATGGCTGCTTTTCAATGGCCGTCAATTGAAAAACATGCCTTTTTTTCTCCACATAATAGTGTAGTTCTGGCATCTACCAGCAGGGATAAACTGCAAAAGCTCTGCTATGGAGACTGTCCATGCACTTAGTGTACTGTAATGTGCTTTTGGTAAAGAGTCTCCTAAATGACAAGTAATGGTACTTTGGAGTGCATACCAAAGCATTTAATGAATAATTAATACACTCCTCCGACCACCGTTTTCTCTGCACAGACCAATGAACAAATCAAACTAAGCATGTTTAGAGAAGGATATGGTGCAAATTAGTCTTTGTGAACCAAAGAACTACGGTAAGGGGTTGGATTTAGTAATGTCAATCAAATCAGAGCCAATTCCATTCTAATACATTGATGTCATTGAGCTGTTTGCTTCCTGAAGGTTCTGTGAAGTCATAGCAACTGGTTTTCTGAGGTCACAGGGGGAACTTAAAAACATCGCCATTCCAAGTTTTCAGTGGAAAACTTGTAATCTGTCCCTCTTTTTCTACTTGCATGTTTCAAAAACATTTTCCTTTTCTACTCCTCCTTCCATCCTTTCACTGTGTATATGTCTTTCGAGTCTGCATCTGTTACTGTACCACCCTCCCACACACACACGCACGCATGCACGCACGCACGCACACACACAACTCAGAGAAATACACACACACAAATGCATTATAAAAGCTTGTCAGTTTTTTCATTTCAAAAGGTTGTCTGTAAAGCCAAAGAAGCACTCAAGAGACAAAAACTAGTAGAACAAAATAACATGGGAGGACAGATGACAAAAAACAGACCAGAATTTCAATGGCAAATGCAAAAAGACATGGCTTCTAACCTGTATCTGCATGAACACTTACATATACAGTCACACATATGGGTGGGATAAAATAATGTAAACACCTGGGAAATGGTGTTTTACCCAACAGTTTACCCCAAATTTTACATCCTGTCATTTATCTTCTTGTTCCCTACTTGTATTGTTTTTTTTAGAAGGAGATGTTAGGCTGCATTTTTTTTTCTTTTAGCAAAAATAAATGGGGACTATGGCTGTTGTGCTTTAAAAATGTTTATATTCCAAGCCTCCTGAAGCCAGGCGATAGCTTTGTGCAAGAAAATTTTTTTTTGGTTTTAAGTATTCACTGAAATCGTTCCCCCCAATGTCTTATTCACACATTCACAAATCTCAAACATTAAGACACGTCATTCGATGTTTTACGTCAATGATGTCAAAAATCATAAAAAATTATTTTGTTGATAATAATTGTCTCGTGAGTGACCATCACTGACAAACTTTTGAGGTGCCCCATTTAAACATTTGAATGCGCAAATATTTATTTCATAAAGGTAGTTAACTTTTGGTGTTTTCCTCACACAAAGCTATTGTATTACTTTAGAAGATTTGGAATGTGTGGAACATTTTAAAACATTGTTTTAAAACATTCAAAATTGTCATTTTTAAAACATTGTAATGTTGTAATGAAATGGCGGTAGCGGCAGATGTTTTTGTCTGTATTGCGACGTACATCCATGTGATTATCGGGGGAAAAAAGTAGGGTTAGAGCTTGGTTCAATCTACCGGTTGTTGACTGGACGAAGGCAGATCTGAACGCAAGCTTGCAGTCGATTGACAGAAAGGGGCAGGTTTAAGTAGACAAAATAATTTGAGAATTCTGGCATACATTATCTGAGAGAAGTTAGACATTCTCACCAGGAGATTGAGTTAAAAAAGCAAACATTTAAAAAAAAATGAAACATGAATAGATAAATCATTCACAATAAAAGCAATAACGTGCATTTTGGGTATAGATAAGGTATATAGTCATTTCATGCATACTTTTTTTCAAATTTCTTTACACAAAGCTATCGTATTACTACAGAAGATTTGGAATACAGTGCAAAAGATGTAACTTGACTGGCCCAGTCCCTATTTACTTTCAGTGTTTGAAAAAGAGCAGCTTGAACATTCTGCCTAACACCTCATTTTGTGTTCTACGAAACCAAGGAAGCTATATAGCTTTGGAACATGTGGCTGAGTAAATTGAGCAATCTAACCCTTAAATTTATATCTATAAAAAATAAAAAAAACAGCAGAACAAGCGCTTGTTTCTGTTTTTCTCTCCCCCCCCCCCCCCCTCCATTTATTTGATTCTTGGGTTCAAAGATGCTAATGGGTCAAGAATAGACTATTGTTCAATAAATGAACAGATTGAAATATTGATTGCATAACGATTACCTCCATCCAGTTCCTAAACGACGTGTCTTTGAGCTAAAATAAAAAAAACTCAATTTTAAAGGTCAAATTGCAGTGATGAACACCAGTGTCAGGCATCTGATGCTTCTCTCTCTCTATGCAGAATGAATGACAGCTCTAATTCATGACCTTTGACACTCTATTCAACACCTGTTTTTTCACTCGCACGCTGATCAGCCCAAAGCGGCACCAGCCCATGGAATAAGGCAAAATATGTATGCGAGAGAGAAAGAAAGAGAGGGAGCGAGGTACTGTAATAACCGTAGGAGGTAGAAGGCTTCACAGGAGCAGGCTTTCAAAGAGGAAGAAAGAAGGAAAGAAGAAAAAGAGGGAATAAAGGTAAAAGGAAAGTGCTCTGAAGGGAAATGAAGCCTCTGAAGCTGTTTGGGACCTTTCTATAGAGCTCCATTGAAGGTTTAATCAATCCGCCAGAAACTGTTTGGTGCACATATATCACACCAGGCTGCATTCGACATAGCACGTGTGTGTATGGACCCATAACCTATATAAGTGCATTCATATGACGTGTTTTCAGGACACATTTGGAAGAGAAAGGAAAACTTTTTTTTACGCTCGTACTCAAACTAAACTCAGACCTGGTTTTACATAAACAATCTCCGGTTGATTGCACAGCTATTCTACACGGGTTATCATTGATCAACCACAGCGAGAATAGTATAAACATGTACGTTAGTGTGAGTAGACACCCAAACACACACACACATATGGGTACACAAATATGAATGAAGTTCTTAAACACCCCAAAATGGCAGGCTGTACCTAAAACAGGCCAGTCATCTCCACAGCAACCATCTGCACAGCCAAAACAAAACAAAATCAGCAATGACACTTTCAATGAATGATAAATGACGAAAGCCAGGATAAAGGGAAGTGAATTGTGCGTGTTTCAACTATTTTTCCATTGTGTTTGAGTTAAGCCACTCTCTGAGATGACTGACAGATGGCACCGGTCAGCTTTCCAGTGGCAACGTCCCCCTTACTTGCATAAGCCCAGCTGTGTGTTTATAGTCCAGGAGTGAGAATAATGCTCTGGCACACAAACCCCTTGAGGACTGATTAGCATCTCTCTCTCTGTCCATTTCACTGTCCTCAGTCAAACATCCTTAAGGACTCATTAGTTTCTGCTTCTGTCCACGCCGCTATCACCTCACATCCACATCCACATCCACCAGTCCATGTCTGCATCCTAAATTGCATGCAGCGTACTAAGTTCACTGTGGATGGGTTAAAATACTTTGAGTATGTTTTAATATGGTCTCTAGTATTGGGACACACAGCACCACATCATGATATTACATTTTCATACCACAGAACACAGATTTTTGCATGCAAGCATTAACACCAGGGGTTGGGTATTGTTTGAATTCCGATTCTACTTACTGATTCCAATAAGGTAAAAACATATAGATATCAAACATATTCATTCTGTGTCTTTTCGCAAAACATTCTGTTGCAGCTGAATACCATGAACAAAAACGAGCACCCTATAGAGCACTTACACAAGGAAACTTTTGCCTATGGTTTAAACAAAAACGCCACAGCAAAAACAACTAGACTGAATAATATAAGTTTCAAACATTATTAAAGACAAGTAAACATTCAGTAATAAAATAATAACTAATAAACAAATTAGAAATAGCACCAATAAATACAACTGAGCAAAGTTCAGGTAGAGAAATTTAAATCAAATGTAAAAATGTTTTCTTTTTATAAATAAAACTTTGTATATATTAATTCTTATTAAAGTTATACAAGTTATTCAGTCAAAAGCTGTGATTGATTTTCCCTTTGTCTTTTGTTGTTGGATAACATTAATGACACAGACGGCAGTAGGTTTATTAGGCTGCTGTCACTTTAAGACTGAATGCACTGATCCAATATACTGATACACATGCATTTTCTTTCACAATTGTTTAAGTTCACTTAAGAAAAAAACATCCTGTTTACAATGAAATTTTGACTTTTTTTGTGTGTATTTTTCCATTAAAGCGTTTCTGTTATAGAGTGGTGCAAACTACACAAAACTAGACGAACTACACCACGATCACATGACTTCAATGTCACCATCACTAAGCTTCCGGCAACTCTTTCGGTGTTTAAAAATATTTTAATAGTTTAATAGTGTTCAAGAGAGTTTACCCGTTTGGCTGATGACGTTTAATGACCCTGACAACCCCTGTAGTTCCATTTAGCCACTTGTTAGTAATTGCCTTTTACAAGACAAATATAAAAGGATATTACTGATGTATTTTATATTGTAGAGAAACGTGAAAATATCTTGAGCTTGTGTTCACTGCAAACCTTATTTCAAGTATTTAACTAAAAACCCATTGACTTCAGGACGATGGAACCGCAAGTGGTAAAATGCTAAGTCGTTTCTGGCCTAAAAATCCGCCGTCCCTGCACCACTCTATTTGCACACTATATTGGCGCTTTTCCACTGCATGGTACAGTTTGGCACGGCTCGGTACGGTTCACTTAAATATTACCAACTCGGTTGAGGTTCCAAGCGCGCCGTACCGATACTAAAAAGTGACGTGTAAACACTGCAGATCACTGATTGTTCAGAGAGAATCGTCACTATATGCTTTTGTGACAGTGATATAGGGGTTGAGACCCTAAACACATTGCTAAATACAAGATTAGTTTACCCTTGTGCGCTGTCGAGCAAATCAAGTGATGTTGTAGGAGTGCCTACTCTCTTGTTTTTAGCAGCATTTTGTTTTGCTGCTATCAGCCTCCTTTAAAACAAACTTATTTGTCTTGTAGTTAAAAACATCCACATGCCGAGAAGTAGAGGCGGCACAATTACAACGATCATTCTATAATCCCACCCACTTTAAAGCGGTGCTAACTGCAGTGGAAAACTAAACCGAGCCAAAGCAGGCCGAGCCGTGTCGCACCGAGTCGTACCACGCAATGGAAAAGCGAAGCGAGCTAAGCCGAGCCATACCGAGCCGTATCAAGTGTTACCATGCAGTGGAAAAGCACTGTATGAGAGGTAGCTTCACATTTTGTGTAGTCTTGCACTTGAATAAATAAGCGGAATCAATTTTTTTATTTTTATAACAAGTATCCAATTCCTGACCTTAAGTATCTGATTCCAGAATTGGAATTGATTTTTGATTTCCAACCCCAATTAACACTGCACTAAATTAATTAACCAAAGGTTGTCTTTTTCTTAATTTTTTGTTGTATACATTCATTTTAAAGATGCTTTGAATTTTTGTATTTCATTTGAATGCTGTTTTTTTTTAACTTTCTATTAAACTTTCTAAATCAACATTGCTAACAATAATAACTGTTTCTTGAGCAGCAAATTAGCATATTAGAATGATTTCTGAAGGATCATGTGACTGGAGTAATGATGCTGAAAGTTCAGCTCTGGCATCATAGGAATACATTCCATTTTAATATGATTTAAAACAGAAAATAATTATTTTAAGTTGTAATATTTCACAATATTTTACTGTATTTTAATCAAATAAATGCAGCCTTGGTGAGCATAAAATACTTCTTTCAAAAATATTAAAAACATCTTACTGACCACAAACTTTAGAAAAGTAGCATATGTTTTACAATTTAAAACATTGAAAGAATACTGTTACAAATTCCTTCTCTTAAATATGGGAAAAGAATTGTTGGTAATATTAGCCCAGACAGCACATCCAGACCAATTCTATGGCATCTACAAAAATCTGGCATTTTCACATAATCTTGCACAGTATACAGTAATGATAGTGTGCAAATTATATATAGTCAACAAACCCACTGCCCACGTGGCAGCTACGCGCAGACCTCAAGCCACTTTTTAAGGGCAGAATATGTTCAAATTCACAAACATTATGCTTCACGGACAGAGAAAAACACTGCACTTATCCCACTTGGATGCAGTGAGCAGTGAATTCACCTCCTCACCTCCACCGTCCAGTCTGAATGAGAATTAGCTCTGACAGCTGGTTGTGGGGGCGCGTGGAACAACTGCACACTCACAGACTGTTTCCTTTCAAACCTGAAATGCTACAGCCCCACGCTGAGCATGTAACTGTGCCATCTGTCAGGTTTGGCGTTTTTTACTGTGGCTAATTATTTCAAAACTAGCTCGTTAGTCCGCTTGATAAATACAATGTAATTTTTTAGCTACATTTGTTGTTTAGCTACATGAAGGTATCTGAGATTTGAGGCTAGTTAATACATCTGATCGGCATTTAACCAACATCTGATTTAAGCATCTCATTTGATACAGTTCCCACACGTGCACCTAAATAAATTCTGCAATTAATTTGTCTGTGACGGGTTACACTGTACTAACAAATGGCGACAGACCGCAAGATTAATTCGATTATAGCACGTCTCTGCATGTTCATCAGCCTGAAGTGCCATAAACTACATTGACACTTACCATTGAGAAAGTCATGTTTGCGACTGACTTTCATCAGCAACCCTAGCTCGAATTGGTAAGGCAAAATTGATGCCAAGTCTGTTCATACACTGTATAAAATTTTCAACACTTGACAAGCCGTAATCTAGTAATGTTGATAGGCGTTCCGTTTCCGACATGCGCTGCATGCAGGATACCAATCACAACTGACTGGGTCATCTGACCAATCACCGCAGATTAGCGTCACGCAAAGGAGGGGTTTGGAAAAATGAATCATTGAACAAATCCTTTGGGAGTCAAATAAGGTAAAAATATATGCATATTATAAGACAATGAAAGGGTTTTTTGACCTTGAATGCATGTAAACCTGTTGTTGGGGACACCTAAAACAAAATTAGGAACCTTTCAAATGCCATAATAGGGGCACTTTAATAGATTCGACAGCACCATATTTGCTCTGAAATGTCTAAAAAGGATGAACAAAAACGATGATGTTTTGGCCAGACAGCTTTTTTAGTAGATTCTAAAATGTTTAAGAAAAAATGTTTCACTTAATGAACAAAACTAAGAATGATATGTCATCATTTATGTACACCAACATATATATTAATTTATACTAATAAACTAATATTTCCATACATATTTTTTTTTCCAAACTAAAACATGAACAAAATGCATGGAGATTTCCAAGAACATTTTTGTGCAACATATGGTTGCATCAGAATGTAGATGTGATTCAGTAAAATCGACAGTTTGAGACTCAAACTTGCCATCTATCAGTTTTTTATAAACTCCATTATATCATTAATTAATTATTAATGAATGATCCTGAACAACAGATTTCCATTCAATCAAATGTTTTACAGAATACAAAAAATAACATGTCATGTGATGTGACAAAAGCCTACTAGCTATTTTAAAAAGTGACGATTAAAAATCTCTATACTTAAAAAGTCACAAGACAAAATCTTGAAGCTAATCCCTTGATGAAACTTAATGGCCAAAAAAAGAACATTAAAAAACATTCACGATGTTGCTTAATCTTATATTACCAGCAAAACCGTTGCCGATATCATAAATATTCAACATATTGTCATACATCCTTAATGTTCATTCATGCTGTATTCTAACTATAAGGCCAAAGATTCTCAAACAGCTGTGATGAGCAGTAAGAAACACAGTTTCATTAGGCCAAAATGCTTCTCTTTTTTCCGCTTGGTTACAGAGGCCACAATTATCCTCCACTCATTCCTCCATCTGTTCTTACAATACGCCACATCTCTCCTTCATTCCGCTCTTTTCTACAAAATGAGCCACTGAAGCAGTATGTACTGTAAGATGAAGTGTGCGTGCAGTTTAATCAGCGCATATATGCATGACAGATGACTGAGAAAGAGAGAGAGGGGGAGAATGCACAACAGTTTTTTTTTTTGCTGACAAAAACTAATAACAAGATGTAAATTAAAATAGCTCAGTTTAGTTACTTATCCTCTATGGCAGATGGGCTTGTACTCATAAATACTCGTGGTGAAAACACAAAACAAATCACAGTGCTTTTTCATTCGACATGGGAGCTGAGCGAGCAGAATCTGTTATGCTTCAAACGAAAATCCCAATTTGTAGCTCTGCCTTTGAGATCAAAGCTTCCCTTTCACACAATTTCCTGATTGTGTGCATATTGTAAAACTTTAATGTTTCTCCAATAAAGGGCACAGAGTTCTACACATACAATGAGGTGCAAACGTCTGAAATCTTTCTGCATTCTTCTAATATATTTTTGACTGCATGACAATTTGAGTGACAAGTTCAATTGAAAAATTAACAAATTGCCAAATGTACCTCTTTTGCTTTAATGGCAAAAGCACTCGAGCTGCATGAACTCCACAAGTTTGTGTCAAACCCAATGATCATGTCCTCCAGCATGATTTGAGATGATCCAAAAAGCATCTTGAGCTTCAATGGAAGAACATCTGACTGTCAGTACAGAGCCGCATGAGTCACATGAAGAGTCACATGCCATTTCCTTGACTAGTGACCTAGAAATAGTGCAGAATCAATTTAGTTTATTTCCAGGTTTCAAATTAGAAATGTTACAGTAAGCCCCAAAGTACTCACAGTAAATACATTTATAATGTTACACACTTCTATTTTTAATAAATGTAGTTTTTTAAACTTTCTATTTATCAAAAAACTTGAAAAAATGTATCACGGTTTCCATAAAAAAATTAACCAGCACAACTGTTTTCAACATTGATAATAATAAGCAGCCACGGCTCATCTGTATATTCATTCAAAACATACAACTCTATATAAAAGGAATCAATAATCAATTGTAAATGTGTTCAACATTTGGTAACAAATATTTTTAGATTTTCTAGACTATTTGAAGTCGTAAAGTGAGCGGGATTTATTAAAATTTAGCTCATGGATTCAACAGGCATTAATCATGATACTAAGTGGGACAGCGGGTCTTGGAGCCCTCCTCAGCTCTACAGCGCCCCACAGTTTCCAATGGACACTGAACAAAATTATAAACGCAACACTTTTGTTTTTGCCCCTATTTTTCATGAGCTGCACTCAAAGATGTAAGACTTGTTCTATGTACACAAAAGGCCTATTTCTCTCAAATATTGTTCACAAATCTGTCTAAATCTGTGTTAGTGAGCACTTCTCCTTTGCTGAGATAATCCATCCACCTCACAGGTGTGGCATATCAATGATTATACAGCATGATTATTGCACAGGTGTGCCTTAGGCTGGCCACAATAAAAGGCCACTCTAAAATGTGCAGTTTTACTGTATTGGGGGGATCTGGGCTGGGAGGGGTCCCGGGGGGTCCAAAAAAAAGTCAATATCTGGTGCGACCAGCATTTGCCTCACGCAGTGCAACACATCTCCTTCGCATAGAGTTGATCAAGTTGTTGATTGTGGCCTGTGGAATGTTGGTCCACTCCTCTTCAATGGCTGTGTGAAGTTGCTGGATATTGGCAAGAACTGGAACATGCTGTCGTATACGCCGATCCAGAGCATCCCAAACATGCTCAATGTGTGACATGTCTGGTGAGTATGCTGGCCGTGCAAGAACTGGGATGTTTTCAGCTTCCAGGAATTGTGTACAGATCCTTGCAACATGGGGTCATGCATTATCATGCTGCAACTATCGGTTTGCATAACCAAAGAATTTCTGCACAAACTGTCAGAAACCGTCTCAGGGAAGCTCATCTGCATGCTCGTCGTCCTCATCGGGGCTCGACCTGACTGCAGTTCGTCATCGTAAACGACTTGAGTGGGCAAATGCTCACATTTGATGGCGTCTGGCACTTTGGAGAGGTGTTCTCTTCACGGGTGAATCCCAGTTTTCACTGTACAGGGCAGATGGCAGACAGCGCGTATGACGTCATGTGGGTGAGCGGTTTGCTGATGTCAACGTTGTGGATCGAGTGGCCCATGGTGGCGGTGGGGTTATGGTATGGGCAGGCATATGTTATGGACAACGAACACATTTTATTGATGGCATTTTGAATGCACAGAGATACCGTGACGAGATCCTGAGGCCCATTATTGTGCCATTCATCCACACCATCACCTCATGTTGCAGCATGATAATGCACGGCCCCATGTTGCAAGGATCTGTACACAATTCCTGGAAGCTGAAACATCCGAATTCTTGCATGGCCAGCATACTCACCAGACATGTCACCCATTGAGCATGTTTGGGATGCTCTGGATCGGCATATACAACAGCGTGTTCCAGTTCCTGCCAAAATCCAGCAACTTTGCACAGCCATTGAAGAGGAGTGGACCAACATTCCACAGGCCACAATCAACAACCTGATCAACTCTTTGCGAAGGAGATGTGTTGCACTGCGTGAGGCAAATGGTGGTCGCACCAGATATTGACTTTTTTTTGGACTGTAATAGTATTTTATGTAATAGTACAAGATTTTGAATTGTAATAGTATCTCACAATATTACTGTTTTCCCTGTATGTTTGATCAAATAAATGTAGCTTTGGTAAGTATAAGAGACTTCTATCAAAAACATGTCTCAAAATTTACACATAAACAGATTTTTATTTGCATGTGTGTGATTCATGGGTCTACTTGTAAAAAGGAAATGGGGTTGACCTTTGGCCTCATCTGAAAATGACAGAGCAAAAATATGTGGATGATAACTGACATCTGGTTGACCCTTGACCTGAGACAGCGTTCACTGTTCTACTGCTCTATGTCTATTGAGTTTTCCCAGGATGAGGAAATCTCTTAACCACTTACAGTATTACGGTCACTTATGGTCAATATCTATTTATTTCCCCATACTGCTGTTTGCTGCCTCTCTTTTTGTTCTAAACAGTCCTATAATTGACAGGACTTTCAATTCCCCTGGAGCCAGCTAAGTGCCTTGCTCCAAGCCACAATGATGATTGGGAAAGACTGTGACCCACTTTCTTTGTCACCCTTAGTTGGCTCTATACCTGCAATAGTTGAGATGTAGCAGCCCAGATGATCAACCATTCAAGTAATAGCTCTGTCATTTGCGCTCACTCATGCAGTTCCAAACTCGTATGACACTTTCTTCAATAGACTTTAGTCAGAGTATATGCCATATATAAATCAATGTGAATGAAAACAAGGCTGTGAGGGATAAGTCCAGTCTGTTCAATAAGTTGTACTGTTGTGTACCTTGGTATACTCAAGAGCTGTGACATATTCAAACTTGCAAAGTATTGCATTGTGTCAAGTCTGACATCACTGAGTGTGTTTAAAAATGCACCGTTTTTTTTTTTGGGCTTTGATTTCAAAATGTAAACAAACGTGCACATTAAATAAGAGGATCTGTAGAACGGTTCATAGAAAAATAATGTTAAAAATTTAAAATAAATAAATAATAACTAACATAAAATTAACAAAAATGTACTTTATTCAAAATAATTCAATACTAAAATAAAGCAATAATAAAATAAAATGATATCTCATTTCATTCTGCTTTCTAAAGACAGGTCAGAAATCCTTACAAATTATTTTATCCCATTGACAGCAATAGATTTATGCATACATTAGTATTTTAATAGAGGGTTTTCGGGTTCACAGGGCTTTTTTAAACTGGGGTCCTGGGGGATATAGGGAGTCTGTAGAACTGTTTAGAGAAAAGCTATACAAATATATATTTATTTTATTTTAATTAATTATTTTTATGGACAGCCAGCTAGAGGTATTAAGATGCAGAAAAAAATAAGAAACATGTCGTAACAGCATTTTTTCCCCAGTGTTAACTCTAAAAATAGATCAATCCAAAATGAATGTTTAAGAGCAAACATGTTAAAGATTAGTTAAGGGCTATCGATTCAATAAATGATAAGCCATTTTCCCAGTTTATTCAGTGTAGTGAAGCCATTAAAAAAAATCCATAAAAAAAAAAGCCTCTGGTCTCCTTCCCTGCATACCACAGCGTCTGCTTTGTTTTGCTACTATTCTGTCTGGTGCTCTCTATGTAAATTTACACCACTAGACTCTCTGGGAACCAAAAGACAAAGCTCGACTGTCACAAACAAGACACACATGAAAACATGCTTGTGTGTGAGGGGGGGGGGGGGGGGGGGGGGGGTGTATGTACACGTTTTTATGTTTTCATGTTGTGCTGGTGTGTGTTTATCTCACCTGTGCAGAGAGGCCTTCCTCTTTCTAACACCTTCTCTTACTTCCTTAGGCTTTCATAATAATCTGAATTATCTATTCATGCAAACTGTTACTGTAATATACATAAAAACAGACAAAGATAAAGGGTAAGAATGAAGATGCAAAACAGATTGCGGTGTGCATTTCCATATCAATGCTATCTGTGCGTTTTTAAACCAACACAACACACACATATGCAGACGACCAATCATATAGCTGCTCTCTTATGTTCACACACCACTGATCTACAGCTGAGAGTGACACGTTTATTAGATGTTATTGCCTGTATATCAACTCTGACTGCATTACGAGAAACCACTGGACATTAGAAAGGTTAACGTCAGGTCAAAGGATCCAAAGTAACCTACATTCAATCTGAAGTCAGAGCCACTCAAAGGAACAAGGGAATGTCTCACACACACACACACACACACACATATTCACAAAAATCACAGATTTTATAATATTTAATTCATGGAGCTGTATGAATCAGAGTTTTGAAAGCATTAGCATGGCTGCAAAAGGCGATAAGAAGTGGAGATCAGGCCGATTGTAGAGAAACACAATTACTCTGTTTGCATTTGTTCTCTTCTGATGACTCTCTCTCCCTCTCAATCTCTCGCTGTGTCTCAGGCGGCATGGTAAAAAGACCTTTTGGAGCATTCAATTCACTCCTTTGTGGCTGCTGTCAGCGTTTTAATTGAACCAGGCAGAGATGAACAATACCACAGAGAGTTATGGAGTGTGTGTGTGTGTGTGTGTGTGTGTGTGTGTGTGTGTGTGTGTGTGTGTGTGTGTGTACAGAGGTGGGGCGGGGGAAAGGAACGTTTAGTAAGACTGGGAGAGCTACTTGTGATTCGACTTGAATTTGTCTACTAAAACAAACCAACAGCTAGACTTTTGAATAACTCTCATGACTTCTGGTTTGATGGTTGGATTTACAGTGCCACTCTTACAAAATTGATTAAATGAGGAAGTTTAAGGGTTAGTTCCCTTTTCTTCCTTAGAACCCAAAATGAGACTGTCATTTTGCTATGAGATAGCAGAATGTCTGGGCTGCTTGTTTCTTACATGAAATGGGGATGGTTTGGAAAATAAAGGGTGAGTTGATGATATTTGGGATGTGAACTATCCCTTTAAGAAAGAGAAAACCATCTGTGTTAAAGGGTTAGTTCACCCAAAAATTAAAATCTTTAAAATATCTTATTTTAAACTCATACAATTTTGGAACAACATGAGGGTAAGTAAATGATGACAGAATTTTCATTTTTGGGTGCACTATCCCTTTAAAGCTAGTTCACACTGTCATGGTTTGGTTTGTAAACAGCATTTAGGTTCACAAAACTGGGGACTGATGACATCTGTAAACGGTTCAAAGAAAAGCAGTATGAATAATGTAATTTGGGTTCAAGGGTTTTATTTTATCAAAACTACAGTAAAAACTGTAATATTGTGAAATACTATTAAATTAATAACTTAAAAAAACTGTTACTGTTTGAATGTATTTTAAAATAATTTATTCTAGTGATGAAAAAGTTTAATTTTCAGCATCATTACTCCAGTCTTCAGTGTCACATGATCCTTCAGAAATCATTCTAATATGCAGATTTACTGTTCCAGAAACATTTCTTTTTTATCATCAATGTTGAAAAAAAGTTGCTGCTTATTATTTTTATGGAAACAATTTTTTTTGGATTCTTTGGTAAAAAGAACAGCATTTACAGTATTTTAACATTGCAAATGTCTTTAAGTCAAGTCAAGTCACATTCATTTATATAGTTATTTTTACAATATAGATTGTTTCAAAGCAGCTTTACAGTGATAATAGGACATTAATGGAAGAGAGATTGTTTTGGCTGTACAGCAGCTCTAGAAAAAAGTTATTGTGCAGCTAAAGTAAGTTTTTGATTGATTCATTTCCATTTCTTTACGGTCTCTTTTAATCAGTTTAATGCATCCTTGCTGTTTAAAAGTATTAATTTCTTTAAAAAAAAAAAAACGTACTAACCACCATATTTTGAAATGTTTGTTCCAATAATATACAGTATGACTCTGACTACAAAATGTAGGTGGTCCATGGCATCAAAACTTCAAAAACCCCTGAATAAATATTTATACAGGCTCACATTCTGAACATATAGCTCAGACTCAATAACAGGTCAAACCGTGATCCGGTAGGCAGCTGGATTATTCTCAGTATAATGGGATTATATGAAGCTGGTGTGAGATTATGACAGATAAGGACGTGACTGTGAGCTCTACTCTCGTGCAGCCAGATTAGGGATTAACCAGAGACAAGATGCTCTCATTCTAACCCATATTATCCAGCATGACTGTGCGCTCTCTCTCTCTCTCTCTACGAATCGCCTTGACCTTTTCATTTCATCTCTTATTTTTCTTCTCTGGCTCCAACAGTGGAGCTCCAGGCACAGAGAACCCATGAAATTAAACCAGTATATCATCTCAAACACCCACACACACACTCAACATTTCCTCATTTAACACTGAAATGGTCGTGGAATGATATGGAGAGTCTACCTCTGTGACTGAGTGTGTGCCAGTGTGATGTTAATGTCTGAAGTCATTGATCAAGTTCATCCCAGAATCCCCTCAAGCAGTCAGGCACTTTAAAGTTCTACTAAACCGGATGGCATGGCTGCTCTCTCAGGGCCTCATGCACACACACATTGCTCACACGACACCCGGAGTGAGTCCACAGACACCCCTGTCAATTTAAAACACATGCTGGATATGAGAAAATAGGGAATCAAGGGCAACAAAATCCCCACAATGTCACTCGGCAAAACGACGTTCCGTTCATCGCTGTCGCGCATGTCATTCTGCTGTCCCTGTGTTCCCTGGCGACCACCCCTCAGACTTCCTCAGATGCTGAGATTTCCCACAAGGCTCGTCAGTGTGACAGCACCAATGACAGCAGAGAGGCTGAGTGGGAGGAGCTGTCACAGTGCATGACAGCTCTGAGCCAATCACGGCCCAGCTGAAGCTCTGAAAGGGCTGGGACTGTCAAATCACACACTACGGAGTTAAATTTCATGTGTTTGTAGGCTGTTGTACTTTACACAAGTCTAAATGGCGGATCTGTGATGTTGTTCTCGATGTGCAAGTATGTGTGCCTCCTCTTTTGTTTTGTGCTGATCTTGAGTGATCACTGCTGACATTTAGCTGTTCAACAGCTATGAATGAATCATAACACAGTGCGTGAGTTTATCGAAGCCAAACGCACACTGCACAACACAAGCTTGTCAACAGTGATCTTTTTGTTGTAGCAGTCAACAACACTGTGCTGGTATGCATACTTGCTGCTAGTTTGTACACTTGTGAGACATGTCTTCAAGTGTGCATACAGTCCCAATAAACCAGAGAGCAAAAATGAACATTGAGAAAATATTAGCAAGATCTGACGAAACTTTCCTTTGGGAACATCTAATGAGGTCTGGAAAAGTATCAGTATGAATGTTAAAAAAAAAAAAAAAAAAATAATATATATATATATATATATATATATATATATATATATATATATATATATAAAGTAAATCATGTTTATTTTAAATTAAATTAAATGTTTAGGATTAGTCTGTAGTAATTATAACTATCTTTCTATAAAACAACTATGGAATATCCTCAGATAAATAGGGACGGATATTTCTGGGACTTTCCTCCTTAGAGTCGAAGCTAAATCTCTTCAGACATCACTAACAAAAGCACAGTACGAAACATTAATATGACCAACAGATCAGTCAAACTCTGTCTAACTAATCACGCTGAGAGGACAACCTATCAGGGCTGTTCTTTGCAGTCCCGCCCCTTTTCTCCATGGCAACAACCAATAGGTTCTGTTTTCTGGTTAATTGACTTTTTGAGAGCAGAGGCAGGAACATCAGTCTCTTTAATGGGGAAAAAATAACTTCAAGAAATTAAGTCTCTTTCTCACGCTCACGCTCTCGCTCTCTCTCTCTCTCACACACACACACACACACATACACACACACACTTCTCCCTAAACCAATACATCAGTCCTGCTAAATGATACACACACTAAAACCCAGGCACACAAAACAAAAATGACACAAAGCTATGTAACAGTGTGAAAAATCACATCCAAACACTAACACACTGTACCAACAGAGACCAAACTTATCCAAAAAAGCCACTTACTCCCTCCCACTTGTCTTTCTCTTCACGCGGTCGCATCTTCGGTGCCGGCATGTGCGTGTGTTGGATGGACTTGTGTTCTATGTTCTCTGGTTTCATGAATAATTGAGCTAACAGGTCCTTAATTTAATTTAATTAACAGCCTACATAACGTTTGGCAGAGTAAACGAGACCGAAAGAAAGGCAGAAACAGGGTGCTGACCACAGAATCTCAGTCCTGAGTTAATATTTGACATTTAGTATGATTATGTTTAATTACATTTGTCTATACAATACAACTGCTTGTTTTTAATCTCATCTTTGGAACATGATTACAATTTAGTTTCATGGGAGGTAAAAGTTTAACTACCACTAACCAACCGATTAACTAAATAAAGAATTCATATTAAAGTAAGTAAAACCAAATAAAAGTACAGTAGTACTCAAGCTATGCTCACTAAATAAATAAAATATGCTAACTATTTAACTAAATAAATAAAACTACGCTAACTAGATAATTAAAACTATGCTGAGTTCCTAAGTAAAAATACACTAGCACTCCACTAAATAAAACCTATGCTAACTAAATAAAACTAAATAACTAAATAAAAACTATGCTAAGTAACTAAATAATTAAACAAACTGTGCAATAGAATAATAAATAAACAAAACTAAGCTAATCACATGTTGATATTTGTCTATAATTTGAGCATGCTTTGGTAAGGTATACTAAATAATGTTTGTTAATATACAGAGCAGTTTTGTCATTTAAAAAAAAATCTTTTTATAATGTTATTCTGTATTTTTAATAGACTATATTTACAATTTTAGAAATGTTGCACAACTATTACCCTTTGAGCAATCAGTAAAACATTTCCAGATCCCTAAGTGCTTAGTTTGCGAGCAAATTGTCTTCCACATTGGACAATTTGACTCTACCCCATTGAATGCCATGGTTGGACTTCAAATTAAGCTAAAAAGAGTGCACTTACATAGCCCACTTTACAGTAAATGACTGTGAGACCTTTCGACTGCTGGAGGGTCTTGAGTCATTTCTCATGTCTGAACAACAACATCATTTACCTACAGTAACCCAAACCACCTATCCTCCACTTTTCTCTCCTACAGTACACACCAGATGAAACGACAAATAGTTAATGCAGTACAAAAATAGACATGATGAAACGATCAATATTTCTGCAAAACTCTGTATGGGTTTGTGCGAATATAGTTATTCTGATCATTTCTCATGGGGGTTTCTTTAAGTTCCCAACATTAGATTCGTCTCGCTCTCAGAAAACCTGCTCTGATATTTTGCCAGTTTTGCATTTACAGAAAACCACACACACACACACACACACACAAACCATGCACATAATCCTCCCGACATGGACCCACATACAGAGTCTGAAAGTTCACTAGAGGGAGAGGAATGAAAAGAAGTCTACAAATAGATAACTGGAGGATACAGAGAGAGAGAGAGAGAGAGAGAGAGAGAGAGAGAGCGTTTGCCTGATATGGACTTCATCGAAACAGCAATGCCTCAACCTTATTTTTATGCAGTGTGGGTTAGGGGTTAGGGCGTCTGCATGTGTTTTCTCTGCTGGTCTTCCATGGCAGGGTTTCATTTCTGAGGCAACCATCTGGATCAAACAGCATCAGATGCTAAAGGACAACACACACATGTTTGCTTCTCATCTGTCCACATGCTTCAATGCTTCTCTTTTTCATCATGACACTGTATCCGTCCATCTCTCCAGCTGCAATTCTCATTCTTACTGGATATTCTCTCTCTCTCCCTTCCTCTCTGAGAGCGTTTTCTTGTCATCTCTCCTGCTTCTACATAACCAGATTAAATTAGACGGTAAACCTGTGACACACAGACACACAAGCATCCACCAGTATTGGCATGTATGAGCTGTGTGATTTAATTGATGGCGTTTTGGGGAACCACTAAAATGAGGTTAGCAACGGTTTAGCATTGCACACACGTTTAAAACGCAAGAGGCATTTGAGTGCTTTGAATGTTCATAAACCGCAGATCATACTCAAATATTTCACTACGACATATCTAGTCCTGACATATATATTAATGCTGTCAAAATTAACGCGTTAATGCATGTGATTAATTTTTCAGTTTAACACGTAAAAAATATTTAACGCAATTAACGCAGCAGTTGTTTTTTCTGTCATCCTTTGGCTAACGTTACATTATCACATTCTTATTCATGCAAACGCTTTTAAACAATTTAAGCAATAATCGAGTTCGCGCTTGAACAAACAATAACACAGAATTATGGCAAAATGTTAATTTTGTTGATTATTCTCAAAGGAGCAGTCTTAAATGAGTTGAATAACGTAAATGAACGTAAAGAGTTGTGAGAAAATAAGATGCGTTTGACAGCGCGTCAGATCTGCGTCATGTGCAGCAGCGGCAGATCTTAAAGTGACAGCAGCCTAATAAACCAGTTGTTGTGATGTCTGTCATTAACCCTTTCACACGCAAGTTTAAACTATTCTGGCTGACCCCCCTAGCGGCGTGATCGTACATGCGAAAGGTTTAATGTTAACCAAACAACAAAGGTAACAGAGGAAATTTTTGCTTTAATAAGGATTAATCTATATTTAATTTATAATTTACGCAGTTAAGACTGTAAAGTGTTTGATAACTTTATTCAATTTCTTTATATTGATTATATATGAAGGCCACAGGTAAATATGACATTTATTACAACAGGGTTCATGTAAAGCCTAATAAATGTTGAAATTGATAGATTTGAATTATACTGTTATGTTGAATGTCTATCATTAATGTTTAAAAAAAAATCTATTTCATAGAGACATCAGTACCAGTATTAAGATAAAAAGATGCAACAAAATTTGGGGTCACTATGATTTTTTTTATACACCAAGGACTTAAATTGATCAAAGGTGACAGTAAAGATGTTATCATGGTTTTCACAAAAAAATATTAAGCAGACCAACTGTTTTCAACATTGATAATAATAAGAAATGTTGCTTGAGCACTAAATCAGCATATTATAATGCCATCACAGGAATAAATTACATTTTAAACAGTAGAAACAGTAACAGTACTTAGAAACAGTACTTCACAATTTTTGATCAAATAAATGCAGATATTTTTTGTCATTGTCCTTTGACTACCACCAGATTAAAAGATGTTCATTCCTGCCAACTGAAGTGGTTTAGAAATAAGCTGGCCTTGATTATATTAGACTTGCTTAGTCTGTCGGACTGACTCAGATCAGTTAAATGCCACTTCTAAGAAGCCACACATGAAAAAGATATGACGCTCTGACTCTGACAGTTTGTTTTATATATATAGATATTGCAATGCCACTGGATCCCATGTTTCATAATGCAAAAACACTGGTCAGAGGACGGCCACACACATTGGCTCTGGGGGTCTTGTTGCCCGGGTGACATTGCCCCATTATTTTAACTCATGCACAAAGAAGTTTCACAGGGGGGCTGTGTGTGTGTGTACACGAAAAGGACTGAAGTCATGGAAAAAATGTTGAAGTTTACGTTGCTATTCAAAACAAGAAACTGTGCCAACAAGAGACAGAGAGACGCAGAGCGAGACAGAGACACAGAGAGAGAGAGAGAGAGAGAGAGATTAATCATGGTTAGTAATCTTTAAACATTCTGTGATTTTAGTGTATACCAATAATGGTGATGATTGTTGTTTTGCTGCTCCATCTTTGAATTAACACTAAATTCAACAAATCACAAGTTGGGAAAATTACAAACACAAAAACATCAGACACATGTTTTTTTTTTGCTGCCATACTAAAAGAAACTGTGAGAACTCTATGTGTGTGTGTGTGTTTAGGGGATGTCTGGGCATTCCTGGGGGATTCCGACATTTTCCATTCCCTCTCAGAATGTCCCAGACTCTTTTCCATGAAACCGGAGCAACGGCTAATTCAGCTAACAGTACAAATGTAATCAGTCCCTGAAACACGAATCTAATGAATGTATCAACAGAATTTATTTATCAAATAAATCTTTCTGCACAGAGGGATGATACTAAGTAACAATTAAAAGGATGAGTGTCCAACTCATTTTCCTGGAACCTAAATAAATGTTAAAAATGTATTGACTAAAAATTGTGTCTGTATTGTTTTAGCACCCAATTTATTAAAAGAATTATATAAATCAGGTAACATGGCAACAATTCGTGATGAACACAATTTGCACAGTGCATTTCCCCATCAAATTAATGTACAGATGCATATGTGTGTTTCTTATAAAGGCATACAAAAAAGCTGTATAACAAGAAAACAAATTAACAAGTAAACAAAGTTTTATTGGCCTTCTAAAGCTAAAATATGGTCTGACATGTTGAATTTGTGGTGCCTCTGACGGCTGGCCTTAAAGGGATAGTTCACCCAAAAACGAAAATTACCCCATGATTTACTCAGCCTCAAGCCATCCTAGGTGTATATGACATTCTTCTTTTAGACGAATACAATCAGAGTTATATTAAAAAATGTCCTGGCTCTTCCAAGCATTATAATGGCAATAAATGGCAGCCCAAAATGTGAAGCCCAAAAAAGTGCATCCATCCATTTATAAAAGTAATCCACACGGCTCCAGGGGGATAATAAAGGCCTTCTGAAGTGAATTGATGGGTTTTTGTAAGGACATTTAAGACATTTTTTTATATAAAAAAAATTCCTAAATTAGGAAATGTTTTAATATAACTCTGATTGTATTTGTCTGAAAGAAGAATGTCATATATACCTAGGATGGCTTGAGGGTGAGTACATTTTTTTGGAGAACTATCCCTTTAAGACTGGAGAATAAATCAGAGATTCATAACTCAGATTCATAACAGAGATTCATAACTCAGCAACAGGAGAGAAATAAATGTTTCCTTTTGTTCAAACTTCACAGTGATGATTAGATAGCAATTTAAGCTGAGTGTTGTATATGTGGACAGTATATGCAAATCATATGCAAACGTGTGCACACACAATCATTTTTTTTTTACTGTAAAATGTTGAGAATTAGTAGATATACTATCAGATGTACTTCTATACTGTTTTTATAGAGTTTCTGGCCCTATTTTTTGCAGAGACTTGCACGCAAAAACAAACAAGTCCATTTCTTTTTCCTTTTAGACTGGTGTAGATTTCATACTGACTTTCACACCAATATTCTTTCTTCTCAGTGTGAAAGCATTGTTACAGGCAGGAGAGAAAGAGAGCGAGAGAGAGACTGGAAAAGAACCACAGCAGATTAAATGAAAAGAGAAGGAGGAAGACATAAAAGAGTGCAAACGTGATGTGCACATCAAAGCTTCACCATAATGACCATGGCATTTATGATGACATGTACGTTAAGTGTACATGTGTGTGTGTTTGTGACATTCTAACGTACAATCTACTGAGGCTTTTGTCCATTAAATCAAACATATTTTCTACCTAAATTGCTAAGTTTTTCATTCAAAACACGGCTACGACCTTGACTGCTGATCTGAGACCTACTTTATTGTTCTCAGAAGAGAAGTTTGAGTTCCATGCAAGAAAATCCAGATAAAACCAGCTTCTGATGGCAGTAGGTTTTAGTTTCCAGCTGGTTTAAGCTGGTTTAGCTGAATGATCAGCAACACCAGCATTCATCAAGTCCAACTTTTTAAAGTTAATGTAGGAAAAAATTATCAAACAAACATTTGTCTTTAATCTAAGTTGGGCAAGTTATGTAATAGATTATATACTACTAGTTACTGTCATTTGAAAGTAATTAGTTACATTACAACGTAACTGTCTCTGAAATTGTAATGCATTACACTGTAAACTTTTGCTTTACTTTTGAGTAACTTTCACCAAAATAACCACAGAAGTATGACTGGGCATTCTAAAATTTAGTTTATTGCTGCTCATTATACATCCAATGGAGGGAGATGTGGTGTAGACACCCAATCCTACTAACAACATATTGTTATAGGCACAGTGGCTCATGGCGCAATACAATAAGTAACAATCACTGTCACTATCGAAGTCTAGAAAATTATGATAGAGATACCAAAATCAATAGAGCTAGAGCCCACTATAATGAAACCTAGCCTAATGACTGACATGGCAAGACACACAACCATGTTTTCTTTTCGTTTCTATTCTTTTATTTTCCTTTAATTCAAGTTTACTGCACAAACGTTGCGTTGGGTGGACACGAGTCTGTTCACTTTTCGGGTTTCAAGCAGCATGGCAGACCGAGAGAAACGTAATTTCTGTTGCTTAGTCTAGTCCGAATAGTACCCTCGATGGCACACATAGATTGCACTTGACTATTACTGTCAGATCTGCTTCTGTGTCTTGGGCTCTGTGGGACTTTTATGTTGAAGTTTCTCTGTGCCTAGTTTCTGTGTTCTTTTCTGTGTCCTGTTTCCTATGGCCAGGTTGTAGTTTTGTAGTTTTTTCCATTTTCATTAGTCTGCTCCAGGTGTGTCAGTTTCCCTTGTTAAGCTTGTTTCCCCCGTTTAAATAGCCCTTGTATTCTCTGGTTCTCTGTCGGTCATTGTTTGATGTCATGCAGGTGTTGTGTCTATGGTCCCCCGTGTTTTCTTTGTTTTTTTCCCTCAGTGTTATTTTGTTGCTGATTTATGTTATGATTGTTTATCTTCATTAAAATCTCCCTGCATTTGGATCCTCATCTCTGCCTGCCGTCTTTGATTTCCCTTGTGTTCCGTGACAATTACGTTCTTGTCCTTTTCTCTGATGAACTTAAAATAATGGGAGTATGTCCATCTCACAAATGTAGAACCCGTCCTGCCGTCATCTCAAACATCGAATTCCAGCAACAGGAAATAGACATACTATTTTACCTGTTCTAACTAACACCACTTAAAGGTGTACTGTGTAAATTTTAGCGCCATCTAGCGGTGAGGTTGCGAATTGTTACCGCCCACCGTTCACCACTCACTTTCGAAGCACATAGAGAAGCTACGGTGGCCGACACAGGATAAAGATGTTGTCGTCTGAGACAGCAGAGAGTAGCTAGCGCTCTCTAGAGCAGTTTGTCCATTTAAGGTGACTATGGTGACTTCACTGTAAGGGGACCTGCGGTGTGTGTAGATAGAAATGGCTCATTCTAAGGTAATAAAAAAATAACAGTACATTATGTAAGGTCTTTATACACCACTGAAAACATAGTTATGTATATTATATTGCATTTCTGTCAATAGATCCTGAAAAATATTACACACTGCACCTTTAAATTTGGGGTAAAATGCGTTGTAACGTGTGTTACTGAGATTGTAACGGGTATAATATTACCAAAATTGTATTAGTAATACATTATATTACTGCATTACAGCAAAAAGTAATATACTACTGTAATGTGTTGCTCCCAACACTGTCAGTGACTACAAAACAAAGTTGGTCCCAAATTAACTAGTATAATTTAATTTAATTTAGTTTATGAAATATATAATTTTTTTTTTACATTATAATTAGCGTGTTGAGCAACAGAAGGCTGCTTGGTTTGAAAGTGACTTCTGCATGAGCTGTGATTCAAGCATCACTACACTATTGACAATATACATTTTTTGCCTGCAAAATTTCGATGTGTCCGCACCTTTAGTCAACCTGGTAAACTGATGGAGACATGGGTGAACTGGTTAACCATAATTTTTTAAAAACACAGCTTGACCACCTTAAAACTTCACAAAAACATCCTTCTCCCAGGACCCCTTTGAATAGAGCCAGGCTGTTCATCTCACCGCCTGCCAAAATAAACCCAACAGAATGGACAACAGCAATCTTTCACATTCTGACTTCCTGTCAATTAGACAGCGTTTCGACGGCAAAGACAGCCTCTCTGCCCACCCACCAGAACGCTTTGCTTCTGGAGACAGACGGATGAGGCGCATGTGTGTGTCATAGAGCAAAGCAGAAATAAGGGTGCAAAAATAAATATGGGCGTGTTTTATTAATGAACTCCAGTCTCTCACTGAACAACTCAACCTGCTAAACGTTGTCTGTATACTGTGCGTCATGTCAGAGCGTCATATCTTTTTCATGTGTGGCTTCTTAGAAGTGGCATTTAACTGATCTGAGTCAGTCCGACAGACTAAGCAAGTCTAATATAATCAAGGCCAGCTTATTTCTAAACCACTTCAGTTGGCAGGAATGAACATCTTTTAATCTGGTGGTAGTCAAATTTACAGGACGAGCTTGTTTAACACACAGTTAAATAATAAAAGACAAATTGTTTAAAAGATACAGATGAATTATGGAATCAGTTCAGTGGAGTGGGTTACAGCTCTTCTGCGGTGTAATTGGCTTCGGAATACGAGAAACGGGGGAATTTCACACAGACTGACATTTGTGTGTACACATGTAAATGTGTGTGTGTGGAAGGGCTTGGAAAAGACAGTTGCTTAAGCAGAACACCAGAGGATTCTGGGATGTGAGTTGTGCCTTGGGTAACATCATTGCAGAAAGCTGCAGTGACGCACTCCAAAAGATCACACACGCTTGCACACACACCGGGAGCGGTTATTTGGGGAGGACGTGCTGGAATATGACAACAACAATTCAAACGCTGACAATTTACGGCAATCTTGCTCACCTCCCTCAGCGTCACTTGCCATCTCTCTTGTTTTTCATTTAACTAGCCCTCCCTCGCCATTTTCTCTGTGAAACGACATAGTGCAAAGAAAAGCCAAATATCATTAGGAGATCCAAACAGAAGAGCAAAATTGCCCCATTCTCCATCCAAAACACTGCAATGTCCTTCACTGCTGATCCTAAACACGTTGAAGTGGAAAATTGAGGTATGTTTTACATGGTTTCTTGTGGTTTGAGCTGGTCTGTCTGGTAAACAGTGGTTTCGTTGATTGATCAACTAGAATACCAGATGGTTTAAATTAAAAGACCATCTTGGTCTGGCCAAAATCTATAGGATGGCTCTGACTTTCAACAACTAGCACTGACTCAACTAATCCAGACTGAAAATCAGGGAAACAAATCTGTGTAACAGCTGTGTAGTGTATTCCAGCCTTGAGTCGATTGGGGCCTAACTATTTTCCAAAATACAATTTGACTTTATAAACTATACTATATTGCAGGGGTGTCCCAATAAAAGTATCGCTTTTAGGAGCTCTCAGGAGCTCAGTGAATTCAAGTGTGGTACCGTGACAGGTTGCCACCTGTGCAATAAGTCCATTCGTGAAATTTCCTTACTACTAAATATTCCACGGTCAACTGTTAGTGGTATTATAACAAAGTGGAAGCAATTGGGAACAACAGCAACTCAGCCACAAAGTGGTAGGCCACGTAAATTACAGAGTGGGACCAGCGCATGCTGAGGAGCACAGTGCACAGAAGTTGCCAACTTTCTGCAGAGTCAATAGCTACAGACCTCCAAACTTCATGTGGTCTTCAGATTCGCTCAAGGACAGTGCGTAGAGACTTCATGGAATGGGTTTCCATGGCCGAGCAGCTGCATCCAAGCCTTACATCACCAAGTGCAATGCAAAGCATCAGATGCAGTGGTGTAAAGCACGCTGCCACAGGAGTAGGGGAGACGTGTTCTCTGGTGTGACGAATCACGCTTCTCTGTCTGGCAATCCGATGGACGAATCTGGGTTTGGTGGTTGCCAGGAGAATGGTACTTGCCTGACTGCATTGTGCCAAGTGTAAAGTTTGGAACTCTTAATGCTTCAGCATTCCAAGACATTTTAGACAATTTCATGCTCCCAACATTGTGGGAACAGTTTGAGGATGGCCCCTTCCTGTTCAAACATGACTGCGCACCAGTGCACAAAGCAAGGTCCATAAAAACATGGATGAGCAAGTTTGGTGTGGAGGAACTTGACTGGTCCTGACCTCAACCCGATAGAACACCTTTTGGATGAATTAGAGCAGAGACTGCGAGCCAGGCCTTCTCGTCCAACATCAGTGCCTGACCTCACAAATGCGCTTCTAGAAGAATGGTCAAAAATTCCCATAAACACACTCCTAAACCTTGTGGAAAGGATTCCCAGAAGAGTTGAAGCTGTTGTAGCTGCAAAGAGTGGGCTAACTCCATATCAAACCCTACGGATTAAGAATGGCATGTCATTAAAGTTCATGTGCATGTAAAGGCAGGTGTCCCAAAACGTTTGCCAATATAGTGTATCTCTGTCCAGTTACAACTTGTAACACCTTGACTAAACTGGTAGAGACCTGATTGAGCTGGACCAAACTAATTGATGTTCAAAAACAGCTTGACTACCTTGACAGTAAGTGCTAACTCTGCCCTCATGACCCTTTTGGATTAAACCAGGGCTGTTCGTCTGGACAGCAGGAGCCTTTCACATTCAGACTCACAGCCATTAAACCCACTAAAACTACCAGCACTAATAACCTAAAAAGAAGATGGATATGCTAATTCTCCTTCACTCCTACTTAGTTTCTTTTCTTCTCCCCCTGTTCCCCCCTGCTGTGGCCTGCTCTTACTGCAGTTCACACTCATTACTGTGGGAGCTGTAAATCCGTTTGCTGTTTTCTCACTCGAGAAGGAAGGAGAGACAGAAAGGAAGGAATGATGGAAGGACTGATGACTGAGTCAACTCCAGTAACCACAGATGGGAAAATGTGCTCAGATCTGAAAAGCAGCAACTTTTGTGTGACATTTTAAAGTCGAAATGGCATTCTCAACGGATTTTCTTCTGTAATTTCGGAGTATTTCCGAGTGGAATGGGAAATTCATAAAGGAAAACATGCAGGGTGGGATTTGATTTTATTATAAGGTGTTTTTTTTAATTAAACATGCACTGATCCTGCAGGAGCAGTTTACCGTTTACTTTCTTTGCTTACTTTGCTTACTATTCTTTCTTAACATATTAGATAGGACTGATAAACAGAGACCGCCGTTAAAATAGAAGTCCCGCTTCCAACACATCAGCCAAACAGAAAAACGTATAGGGCGATATCGATAATTTAAAAAATGCCAAATATCAGCCAAATATAGGTCGACCACTATGAAAGAGTATCCACTACAATAGATCCAGAGTGTGATGTGGCCTTTAACTATACCCATAATTCTATATAACTGTTCTTGTGTTATAACATATAACATAAACTCAGCATGTTTTATGTAAGTGGTAATGCAAGTACCTCTTATATATTATATTATATTATATTAATTATATATATTATTTAGCAGATGATTTTATACAATATTAACTTTGTTATCAATATTAAAATTCTATACAACTTGTCATTATAAATTAAAAACCAAACACTATAACACCATAAGTTGATGGCAAAATTATTTTAAATGTAAAAATAGAGGAATTAAATATCCAATATCAGATGATATATCCAATGTGACTAATACTGATAAATTAAAGAAATGTATTATTTATCTATCTGCCAATAACCAATATGGTACCAATATATTGTGCATCACTATACATAGTATAACAATAAAAGTATAACAATGATTAAAGTAAAAAGCAACATTACTACATTTTACTTTGTTCTGTAATTATTACATCAAATGTAAAGTCACATTTCACTTGCAGTTCAAGTATAAAGCCTAAACAAACAAAAGCTGGTCTGAGCCTCAGCTGACAAAACTGGACGTAGACCTCAGACTACAGGAATCATCGGGAAGGACACGAACATACACAGACACACACACTTATCAGTGTCTCTGCCCTCTTAGTGGACTGGACAACCTGCCCTCAGCAAACAGCGAAAGAGAGATGAAGCAAGGAAAGAGAGGGGGAAGATCTATGTCATTGTATGCTTTCTGAAGGTCTCAACCCATCATGACAATATTCAGATCCCATAGACACGAGACCCGGAGCACAATGTATGTGTGTATGTGTATGTGGCGGGTGGCTGTCCTTGCCTGTCCTGGCCACACCCTGCAGGGAATGAGTTATAAAAGGAGCAGAGCTGCCTACACATACACACACACACAACAAACGCAGTCTCACACTCTCGGAGTGTTGCTCTTTTTTGTGTTATACCATCCCCAGGGTGACAATGCTACAATGAACACCCTAACCTTAAATCTGTCCTCAACCTAAACCCATAATTTAATCTATATCCCTAATCCTAAAATCTGATCCTAACTGTTTCCTCATTCCCAGCCTTATCTTTCACCCAAACCCTAAATTTGAATATTTCACTCAGTCAATTCCAAACCACCCCAAAAAATTCAATCTAGTTTTAATATTAATCCTTTAAGAAAACCCCCAAATTCTCCAACCCTAATCCCAATATCCTCCACACCTTCCCTTTTAATTTCAATAGAGAATCTTATCATGAATTCTTGGTTTTGTTCAACCTAGTCTCAGCCTCAGACTTTTCTGGAAACACTTCAGAAGTTTTGAAGTTGTCACCTGATTGGTTGAATTTAACAAGATGTCCGCGAGACGTGTGTTCTTTAACGGTCCGCCTGGAAACAAATGCCGTGACGCCAAACTCCCTCGTGGGAACTGTGACAATGCACGCTTACCAAGATCAACTAAACGTTCGATTTTCAAAAGTATGTGAAGTTCGTGGCTCCATTGTTGCAGTAAACGTGCACAACATTCTTGAATTAATAATTTATAGATGCACTGCGGTCTGTTATTGCAGGGACATTGACTTTACATTTTCACGCCCCTAAACATGACGCGGAACAAAACAAACTGTGATTCGTGGTGTTACATGTCAGCCAAACGTCCACTTGGGTGGACCTTGGCCAATAAAAGCTGCAAAAAAGTGAGACTAAGTTCAAACCTAAAAGTTACAGTTTATAGAAAAGATGCTTGCCATAACTGATCAATATACCTTGGCTATGGTTGTCATCCGCCAATTTCTCAGACAAGCTTTTGCTCATTTCTAATGTAATTCTCAGTGTTGACATTGTTAAATAAAACTAAAACAAACTTGGTAATCTAAATAAAGGCAAAATAAAATATAAATATTAGATATTAAATATTGAAAATGAGAAATGTTGCCTTGGCAACAAACTGAAATAAGTAAGTTAAAGTACTAAAAATAAAACTTAAAATAAAAAAAAATAAAAAATCAAGCTAAATAGAACTGTAAAAAAAAAAAAAAAAAAAAAAGCACATAAACTACTAAAACATTAAAAGGATAACTGATATATAAAAATAAAAGCTAATTCAAAATATTTAAGAAATACTACACTAATATATACGAATAATACTAAAATAACACTGGTAAATGTATGGATGATCTGTGTGTTTCAATAGTTTCAAATGTAAATTTAAATAAAAAATGTGGTAAACCATTATTTACACAAGATTTTAAAGATTTAAATTTCTTGCACACGCTGTTTATTAAACTCAGTGTCAGCCTTCATTCCTTAATGAACATGTAGAACATCAGTAATAGCACCTAAATTTGCTCCAGGGTAAATTCATTTTCATAATTAATGCTGAATCATGTACATACTGATTCAGGTTGTAGTGTTGATAGCAACTGCATATTTCACAGTGCCATGCAGAGTATGTTGTAGAAACAGTTGTGTTCACTTACCCTGATGTTATTACTTATAATCGCTTTTAAATGAGCTATTTCTATTTTCAAATGACTGTGATAAGCACTTGCTTCTGTTTTGCAGTCTCTTCGGTTTTTAATATTGCATAATTTTAACAATTTCTTTACAGTAAAAGGGAAGAAAAATGCTGTACAATGTCATGATGCATTCCAAACCATGTAGGGATGATGATCAAATCAATGTTTTGTTTTACTGACTTACAATCTGTTTTCCAGTTCATTCCTGTTGAGTTATAGCAACACTAAAATAGGTGGGAGGAGCTTAACAAAAGGACATAAAGTGCATAAAATAACCATAACTTAAAGAGAGAGTTCACCCAAAAAATGAAAATTCTGTCATAATTTACTCACCCTCAAGTTGTTCCAAACCTGTATGAATAGTTGATGGAAGTCATCAAATGTTTGGTTACCCATATCCTTCAAAATATCTTATTTTGTGTTCAGCAGAAAGTTTAATACAGGGTTGGAACAACTTGAAGGCAAGTAAATGACAGAATTTTTATTTTTGGGTGAACTATTCCTTTAAACGGATAGCATCTCTGCATCACATTATTCCTCTTCCCCCCTTCCACAGCACACCGGAAGAATCCAGTTTAATACCAAAATGTTCATTCTACCCATAAACATCACTGCAGCTATTGTAGGGCTACACCAACTCAAGATAATAGAACTAGCTAAAGATAGCTCTTTATTAGCAATTACAAGGATGTTAAAGGGAGAGACGGCTATAAAAGAAATTACACTTTTCCTCCTGTTGTTGTAATGTCTTCACCACAAAACAACTGCTGATATACTCATGATTCTAGACTTCATTATTTGCCCAACTCATGAAATCGTCATATTCCACAAATATGTTCAAATTATCAAATTTTAAAACAATCCCCCTGAACATCTACATTAGACTCAGAAGTTTAATCAAAGGTATTACTACTGATTTAGCGATGCAGCGCAAGTTAGATTGGCCAGAGGACGCTTAAAATTAATGAAAGCACTTTTTCAGTCTAATGGCGTTATTGAACAGTAAAAAGATGCAGCAGCTCTTTCCTGTAATTATACAGCAGCACTGATGGTTGTCTGGCCTCAGATCAGTAATGGAAGTAAGATTTAGAGCCACCCCTTAATCAGTCTGATTAATGAAGCATATCAGACTTTATTGATATGGACGATACTTGTTTTTGCATAAAGCTTTTCAAAAGCTGTCCAAGCAGAGAAGATATAGGGTATGGTAAAAGAAGAGTATCTCAGGAGTTTGTTTGTATTAGCCTGGCGTGTTTTTGCAGGTGAATGAGTAAATGCTATGAACATGTTGCACGCTTATTTTGTGTCTCTGTATCTGACTGGTTATAAAGCTGTAAGGAAAAGTGTTTGTGCTCATCAACTCACCCAAAGCCCAATTTTAGCTGTAAGATCAAATCCACCAGCCCTGCAGAAAAGACCATGTAATGCTGGTGTGCTGGTTTGTCCCCTATAGTGTTGAACGGTGAGAAATGTTTTTTTATTTTTTTATTTGGTGTGCTAGCTGGTTTATTAACTCACCCAAACGCATGTTTAGGGCCCTATGAAATCCATTTCAATTTTTCCCCAATTTTTTCTCAGTTTTAATTATTTTGGACTCCATTTTAATGGTTAAATTAAATTTTAGTAATCAAAAAAGCATATCTAATTAAATGAATTCATACAAATAAAATTCTAAGAAACGTTTTTTTTTTTTTTTCAGAAATTCTGTGTTGTGTATTTTAAATTAATTTATGAAACTGTTTAGGGCCCTATGAAATCTGTTTTATTTATTTTTTTCCTCAAGTTTTCTGTTTTAAGTTGTCTGGATTCCATTTTAATGGTTTACTAAAATTTTAATAATCAAAAAGCATATCTAATTAAATGAATTCATAAAAACAAAATGTCATTTCTAAGAAAAGTTTACAGAAATTCTGTGTTGTGTATTTAAATTTTTTTCTGCCAATCAAATAAAGGCATTTAATTGAATGTATCTTTTAATAATATGACATTTAAAACTAACCAAACCAAGTGCTGCACAAAAAAAATAGTTTTAATAATTTATTATCATTATTATTATTAGTAGTAGTAGTGTTATTATTATTACATTGAGATGTAGTTAAATTCCATTGTACAACAATAATATATAAGTTAAACCAAACTTTTATTTTGACTGTTCACAGACACTAGTCTATATCCTGATTTGATTTAAGTGTGCTGACCTGCTTTTTATTTATTCATCAAAATTTTTACAAATTTCGCGTTATACAGTAAATTCCGTTTTGATGACTATTCCACGGTCCCGTCTGCGTTTTCCGCATCGTGGAAATCATAGGGCCCTGCATGTTTTCCAGTACAAAGAAGATTATTCAAAAATGCCGATGCAACCTGCATCTCCTCAAAGTGATGCAAATGCACAGGTGAACTTGTGTATCAAAGAATTTTAAAAAAGCATGATGTTTCCACAAAAATATTAAGCAGCATAACACATTTATTTGGTATTTATTTGTTTTATAGGCTACTTAATTTAATTATCCATCAAACTACCATGGAAAACTAGCTTCACCACAACTACTTTGCCATTCACTTCTAACAATTCACCAGCTAACAGCGGCACCCAAACACCTAGTCATCTTGAGTCATCATACTATGTCACATTCAATACTATAACGTCCATGTTAAAGCACAGCTCATCCGAAGCACTTCATCACCAATGCACAGCTGACACCTGGCTTATTCTGCATGATAGAATATGATTGATTGTATCCAATGACATTAGCCAGGGGCAGCTGAAGATCTGATGAACATCTCTTCCAACACTTACAACTGAAGATCAAAGATAAAATAAGAAGTGACGTGAACATCAGATAGGACAAACAACAGTTAGCGCCTTTACTGACGCTCTTCTTGAAGAAGAAAAGAGTCGGGTTGCCTTGTTCAGTTTGCTTGCTCAGTCAGGATCGGTCTCACTCATAGCTGGTCAGTTTTTATGGTTCATCTTTTATGGTTACGGTGGTTTCAGGTTCTTATCGGTTTATGGCATCTGAGTGTTTCCATGATACATCTAATACATTAAAGATGATTTCAATGCAGTCACATGTTTGTTTTTCCATCACGGTGGGAACTTTCTATTGACTTTCATTGTTTTTATTCTGAGATACATACAGTTCTACAGTATCTCCTAAACCTAACCTTCACAGAAAATTATATTTTCATTAAGACAATTTGATTTAGTATATATGGGGCAGATTTGAAATTCATTCTGCTCTCGTACATACGATCAACATCAACTGTCCACTCGATTTAAATGAAACAGCCTTGAACCCCTACAGTGTCTCTCTCTCTCTCTTTCATGGTTCATGTTTCTGTGAGCTAGTGTGTGTGTGTTCATGCATGTGTGCTTTAAATCCTGAGTGGCTGGGTTGTCTGTCCAGATAACCGAGTCTACCCTTCAACCTGTTTCATTATTTATGTTCTCTCTCATTTCTCTCTCTCTCTCCCTCAAAAAAAAAATCTGAATTGAGGGAATAAGGTGTGAATGAATGAAAGAGTGAAAAATGTACGACAAGCAATAGAAAATAAAAGAGAGAGTGAGAGAGAGAGAGAGAGAGAGAGAGTCCCTGGGATATCTATCTGCTTGCAGTCATTCATTTTATGAGTGGAAGAGGAATAAAGTGCCCTCTGGCTTCCCAGCATGCATTGCCAATCCTAAAGTCTTCAACAAGAGCTCAACTCTTCTATTTTTTAATATCACAAACACCCTTAGACACAAAGAATTCTCAGTAAAGAAATTCACATCGTTACACATACACAATTGTTTAAGTTTTAAACAGTATTCAAATTTGCGTCACCCGCATGAGTGCTGGGCTCAATGTGGCTGAGATAACTTCTGGGTCACAGCTCTGACATGAATGATTTGCTAACATGGTGCCCTAATGTAATAAGGTGCAATGTGACACGTTTTCAGCAAAAGGCAAATTGTGTGTCCAGGCTGAACTTGAATCACTCACAGCCAATCCGAAGATATTTTATGTTTAAATGTACAATATGCGCAACAGTCACAGACCACTTTTTCAGTGGCCTTAGCTCCCGAATTAGTTTTCCCATTCATTTCCTCCATAGAGAAAATGTCTTCAAGGAAGAGTTCTAAAGCATGAACCAAATCAACCAGCACTGAGATAATGAAATCACAACATCTCAATCTTTGGTTTTACTGTAGGTAAAAAAGTATTTGAAACTTTCAGAAATCTGAAAGAATGTGTACTTAACATCATAAGACATCATAAGACCTTCATAAGACAATGAATAACTCAGCCCATTAAGCACTGTGAATGACAATAATAACATTAATACTAAAAATCGATAGTACATTACAGTATAAAGTGCAATACATTATCAAATTTGATTACATCATTTGCAAATGCCTCGGAGCAGAAGTTCGCTGCTTTTGGTTTGGTTACTGTTTCTATGGTAACAACAACAACTCTGATTGGTTGATTTAAAGAGTTTCCTTTTTCAGGATTTTGGATATTGTAGTTCTTCGATTCAAATCAGCTATATGATCTTTTTTTAATAGAAAACTGAAATAAAACTGACCTAAGTCTTCTACTGATGAATAAATTATTTAATAATATCAGAGATCATTGTAGGACTGTCTTGAAAGGTTATACATTACCATTAAAAAGTTTGGGGTTGGTAAGATTTTTTTAAGATTTAAGATTTAATGCTCATCAATTTAAATATTATTACTATTTAATATAACTGTTTTCTATTTTAATTCTAATATTTGGTAAAACATTTTTTTATTATAAATGTTGAAAACAGTTGTTCTGCTTAATATTTTTGTGGAAACCATGATACATGTTTCTGAAAGTTCTGAAGAATTTATTTCAAATATAATCTTTTTTTTTAACATTCTTTTGTAAATGTCTTTACTGTCACTTTTGATCAATTAAATGCATCAATGCTGAATAAAACTACTAATAAAAATTGAAATGTAGTGTAGAGACAATGTTTTACACTCTGTCCACATAACCTGCTCTTGATGTTGGTGGTAGTGCTGAAACATGCCCCTGCACCCCGTAGAGTGCATCCTCTCTGCGCTTTCATAATTACCTTGCGTTCTATCAGAGAATATTTGGCATTTATCATGCTGTGCACTTTTCTGTGCACAGCATGATATCCTCTCTCACTCTCTTTCGCCCTTACGTTCTTTCTCACTCTAATATAAGAAACTTGGCTGCACCTGTTGGGGGATCTTATATAACACTACACTATGATACAACATCACTAGCACAAAACAACTGAAAGCATACAAACATCTGATCTGATGTTGAGTACATTTACTTTGTCATAGCAAGACGAGAACAGATCCAACCCTGCTATGCACGATCAGGAGATGGTGCATCTAAGACAAAAACCAGGGGAACACGTGTGTGTTGCCAGGGGCCTGAGGAGACATCTATAAATACGTTTGTGAACCAGGCCAGAGCGGAAATAGGGAAATGAAGCAGGACAACCTCCACTGAGACAGGACTAGAAAAGAAAGGAGTAAGACAAAGACATGACTAACAAAAATAGAGAGAGATGGACTGCTTTATATAAAACATCACAAAGGATACATCTTTCATATCGCAATTGTTTCTCAAAGACACAGTGTGGCCACATCCTTCCATGTTTATAGTGTAAGAAAATTTGGTCTTTACTTACCATCATGTTCTTCTAAAAACAACATCAGTGTTGCTCTCAAATGCCAATAGAAAGAAAAAGTAAAGTCATACAGGTTTGGAAGGACTTCTTAAAGGGATAGTTCAACCCAAAAATGCAAATTCTGTCATTAATTACTCACCCTCATGTCGTTCCAAACCCGTAAGACCGGAACACAAATTAAGACATTTCTGATGTAATCCGAGAGCTCTCTGACCCCTCCATAGACAGCAGTTTAATTAACACTTTCAAGGTCCAGAAAGGTAGTAAAAACATTGTTAAAATAGTCCATGTGACTCCAGTGGATCAACCTTAATTTAATGAAGCGACAAGAATACTTTTTGTGCACAAAAACAAACAAAAAATAACGACTTTATTCAACAATTTCGTCTCCTACGCTGTTTACGTTGCAGCTCCCATGCATGCGTCGTGGTGCTCACGTGAACAGCATCAGCTGCCGTAGATCAAGAGAGCGCTGCACTATTTACAACGGAAACTGCATAGGAGACTGGCACAGGCCAGAATGAAATTGTTGAATAAAGTCATTATTTGTGTTTGGAATGACATGAGGGTAATTAATGACAGAATTTTCATTTTTGGGTGAACTATCACTTTAAGGGTGAGTAAATGACAGTTTTAAAATTTTGAAAGAACATCCCCTGAGCCATAAAATTTAATCTGGGTAAATGAATAGACACAAACTGTACCAAAATGCAAGCAAAAGCTTTTATAAAAATGGCAGCAGAAACAAAAGCTGGTATTTTGGTAAAGCTAAAAAGCACTTAACGATTACAAAACAGAATGAGACAATATCAGGGCATGTGCTCCCAGAATGCTCTAATAACTAACCCTCTCTCCCTCTCTCTCTCTCATTCACACCGTTACTGGACAGTCAGTACCAAGAGACACTAACAGGATGGCAGACAGACCACAGTGGCACCCTGACATGTTTTGACCCTGCGACTCACTGATTGCGACTCTGCATGTGTGTGTGTGTGTGTGAGTGAGAGAGAGAGAGAGAGTATGTTGACTGAAGGAAAGGCTGACCGCTGTGTCTTCATGTTAACCTTTCAGACAACAGATAAGTGGTGTTATAAGAGCCTTTCCTGTAACAAGCAACCCACATCAGTGTGAAATGACAGTACATCATCAAGTTTTTCACTGTGCTGCTGTTTGATTACCATAGGAGTACAACTCAAAGGGTGGATGAATAATGCAACGGCACAGGACATAATTTGCGTCCTCTAGAAATCAAATGAAGAGATCAACACCAACAGACACCTCCATGACTAAACACACACACACACACACACACAAACACACACATGTTTACCTTTAATGAGGACTATTTTAAAGGTGAAGTGTGTCATTTCCACTACTGAACTACTGAACTGCAAAAGTGTTTTCAAACAGTTTTACCAAACAGGTTTTCCAAACACTCCTATTTACATTTTTTCTAACTTCTGAGGACTATATTGTCCCCAAAATATAGCTATGTAAGACCACAAACACAAACTGAAGGACTTAACATTCCAATAACTAGTTTGAGATTATCACTTCCTCTTAAAGGAAAGGTTCACCCAAAAATTTCTTCTGGGAAAAAAAAATGATATTGATATTTGATTTTTTTTGTCCATACCAAATATGTCAATGGTGACCAAAAATGTTTGATTACCAACATTCATCAAACTCATACAGTTTGAAATGACAAGCAGGTTATAGTAAATGATGACAGAATGTTCCTTTTGGGGTAAACTGCCTCTTTAACATAAGCAAAGCACCCCTTCCTTTTAATGAGAATGTGTGCAGTTTCTTTACATTTAACCCCACTTATGAACTGATCATTCATTCATTCATTGGTAACAATTTACAATAAAGTTCAAATTAACATTTGTAAACCTGAAACAACATCTGAATATGCAAGAATCAACATTAACCTAGATTAATGAATACATTAAGAGACTTGTGTCATTATTGTTAACTAAAACTAAAACTGAAATTTTGCCTGTCAATCATCCGTCACAGTTAAAATCCTCCACATTCAATTTAATTTCATTTCCTACCGTATCGGAGAGAAATGTTGTAGCACATTGATCTGCCATTCGTGGGTCTTTCATGCAGAGACTCTCCTCATGTGTTTGCAATTTGAATAATGATGCATTTAAAAGTTAATGACCAAACGTATCATTACAAAAGTTCACAATGCTGTTGCAGATTAAATATAATGTGGATAACATTGAATAAATATATTTTCGTCTAGTTAGATACTGATAATTAATCACTCAAACCCCTTTATCTAAACCTCTCTACTTAACCGTCGGACTCGCACAATCGCCGTGTTTGTAGTTTTTTAACACTTTTTATCCATGTTTGTAGTTCTATTCAAATCCTCGTGCATCTCGCAATGGGTTGTGGATTATATTAGCCAGCAGTATGTGCACGGATCTGCACCGGATTCTAACCGGAAAAAAGTACCCATTCGGGTATCTTTGGAATACTAATTTCAACATACTACAATTTGGGACGCACTAATTCTAATTTCAAATACTATTTAGGACGGATAGTATTGGGATGCAGCACCAGTCTTACTAGGCATACTAGAAACAGAGATGGTCTTATTATTGGGAGAAAGGAGGGTACGTGGCTAACATTGGAGAAAGCGTAACAGCTAACTTGGATCACGTGTGCCTTGATAACCAGTTACATCACAGCCTTGAAGTAATTTAATTTTGTTCAGAGTTGTGCGACAGTCAATCACTGTTTGCGTGATGACTCCGACTCAGATTCAGAAGTGCAGTAAACTAAATCATACCTGACGCGCAATTGTCCGTGACTTCTCTTATAAAACAGCACTTTTTGTTGTAAACTATAACTAGATCAATCTAAAACTAATGTTAAAAAGCAAACATGTTGAAGATAAGCAAAGGGCTGTCGATTCATTAAATAAGCTATTTCCTCACAAAACCGGTTTATTCAGCGTAGTGAAGCCTCTCCTTCATTGACATCCATTTAAAAAAATCAGTCCTTTTTCCTTCCCTGCGTACCGAGGAGTTAGCAGGCATTAAGTTTTTTTTGGCTAAGGTTGCAGGCTTGCCTTCAAGTGGCTTTGTAGAACCATCAAAGGCAGGTGTGTTGAGGCAAGCTGGAGCTAAACTCTGCAGGACAGCAGGGTTTGGACACTCCTGTTCTAGGGGAATTCACAAAAAACATGAACAAAATTAGGTAAGGGTAAACATACCCAAAAACATAGTGGCGTAAACCAATCTGGCGTAAATCACTCCACCTCTGCGATCAGACTCAACAATTTAATTTAAATACTCTTAAGTGCACTTTTTAAAAAAACATTTTTTATGAAATGCAGTGTGCAGAAGCGGTTAGCTGTTTAGTTAGTTTGCCCCATGCATACTTTAAATGTGTGCATGTACACAAACATAAAACATCCCTTCTTAAACCAGTACACACATACAGTACATTACACTGTACATCTCAAAACACAAAGAGACATATTGAAGTACCAAAAAAGAAGATTCATTTGACCACCAGCCATAGGCAGACAGACTCTGACTTTTCACAAAATAGAATACATCAGATGAAAAGAGTTTGATTAATTTAAACGGTGTATGTGATTGATTTCTCCCTCAGCACAGCGCTGATAACTAGGACAAGTGTTATTATCTCTGCCTCCCAGGAACTGGACCGAGCCAATCCATGAAGTCTTTTGTGTTGCAAAGGAAAAAAATCATCTCAGCACGTCTCCATCTGCCGGCTTTGAAAATGATGCATCCTGAAGAGGGGAAGCATGCTCAACACAATGACATAAACGAGGGGGAGGTATGGGATAGCTGGACCTCCGAGAGGGCTAAATTCCTGTCAGCAGATTACAAACAAAACTGCCCTCATAACATGACTCAGCAGGATTAGGAGATTATCAGATGTCACCTCTCTCACACACAGACTCATTTCTCTTCTTTTACACTTCTATATGTGTGATTCCTCACTTATAGGAAACTAGGAACTTCTAGAATGAAAAAAAAAAGAATACAGAAAAAATGATTTATACTGAAAGAGAAAAGAACTATTTAGATAGTTATAAAGGATAGATTGAAATAGCATTTAACTTTTTATTGTGTTACTTTAATTGCCTTTTCCTCATTTTTAAGAGGTTCAATTAAAGTTTTTAAAAGTTAATTTAGACAGAATGCCTCTATACTGGGCCTTGCCAGATTTTTTAATTCCCACTCTATAAAAAAAAAACGATAAAAAGCATCAGGAAAATTATATTTCACACTTATTAAAATATTTCTGACTTAACTGAAATTTGTACGCACAATTAGTATTAGTATACACTAATACTACTGTTCAAAAGTTTGGGGTTGGTAAGACTTTTTTGAAGAAAGCTTTTTATTTAGCAAGGATGTATTAAAATTAATATCGATCAAAAGTGACAGTAAAGGGGTTTATATTTTCCACAAAAATACTGTAATAAGCAGCATAATAGTAAAAAGTGTTTCTTAAATGCCAAATCAAATCAGCATATTAGAATGATTTCTAAAGGATCATGTGACATTACTGGAGTAATGATGCTAAAAATGCAGCTTTGCCACTTCAGAAATAAATTACATTTTAAAATAGCATATATTATTGAATAAATGCAGCCTTTCAAAAACATTTAAAAATCTTATCAACCCCCAAACGTTTGAATAGTACTAGTGTATGTGACCGTTTGAAGATCAGAAATGTGATTAATTTTAAGATTTATTTGTCTATCTGAGAGCAGTTTTTATTAGTTGTCATTACTAAATCAATTAGTAATTGAGAAAGATAATTCAGATACAATATTTTCATAAATCTTTTTATGAATCGATTGCAACTTTTTATTTAACTTATTTTTTGTCACTGTGATTACATCACATTCAACCAAAAATCCTTGCAATCTCACATTATAGCAGACACATAATTTTTTTAGATAGATAGACATATGATAAAAGTATAAATTTTCTACATTTCAAGTAGTGAATCACCCACAGACAGAGACATGAAATTACAAAATAACTTCAGTATGCGTTGCTGGACTGTGTGAGTGTTCTTGACATTTCCAAAAGACTTATTTATTAAACTAAAAGTTAAAATCCAACCAAAAAAAGAAGAGTTTAATACCACGCAAATAAGAATGTAAACAAACAAAAATATTCTTTCTTTCACTCTCTATTTCTCCTTTCCCTCTCTGTCATTTGTTTCTACTCCTCTTGCCTTTCTTCTTCTATAATGAGGATGGATTGCTTCTTCTGCTTGTTTCAACATCATGAATCTAAAGCTTAGCTCATTACCGAACCCGAGACATTTAATAACCTCAGTTTCAGAGATCTAATAAGCATTAATGCTCCTACGTTCGCCCCAGGCCAGAGTGTGAATTGACATTCAGCAAACCACTGGTGTCGGCCAGAGGAATCGCCCTCACTTTCAGCCCAACCTGGGGAACCTCACTATAAAATGTGCAGCATCCAACTGTGCCTGGATTTGTTTGGAAAGGAACGGGACCTGCAGGCCACCGTAGATTAGTGCGGGAAGTTTTAATCCTGTGAAAAAGTCACAGGAGAAAGATCAGCAGCTTAAAAGTTCCACTGCAGAAGGTGAAAGGCCAACTCCAAAGAAGTATGATAGCTCAGACTTTGTGAGTTTAAGTGTGTGTGTCATAAGTCTAGTAAAGGTGTGTAAAATTGATCTAATCCAGGGGGATCGGTCTCCACCGGCAGCAGGATTTTCCTGCTCCACTAATCTTTAAAGAGAACCATGCCAATGTTTCCACTCGCACCAGCTCATTTACAGCACCCCTCTCTGCCTCCATCTCAGCGCTAAGTTTCTCTTTCCTCATTTGTGACCTGTAGAATGGCAGCCACTCCATCACATCTGTTGCTTAGTGATGATTTTTTGTAAGTTCATCTCTCTCTCTCTCTTTTCCATATACATATAGACAAACACACTAACTCACTGAGCATTATTGCACCGCTCTGGATTTAAAGGGGTCATATGTCACACTTTCGTGGCATTTTATATATTTTTCCTCTAAAGTCAACTTATAATGTTTACTAAAGGTTTCTTGCACCATAATTTAGTTTTTTATGACTATTTTCCACCCGCTCTCTACCTCAAGCTGTTTTTTGTACTGTAGATTCAAGACCGCTATGTGCAAAGGACTTCTGTTATGATTGGCTAATCTCTTAGCATGTGAAAAGAATAAAATTATTAACATATTAAGGACATCTGTCATTTCATGTACTGATCCGGATGGATTGTATTAATGGGATAGATTGCCCAAAAAGAAAACTAACATCATTTGCACACCTTCATGTTATTCCAAACCTATATGACTTTCTTCTGTGAAAAACAAGAGAAGATTTTCATTTTCGGGTTCACAATCTTATTAAAAATATATATATGGTGTGAACCATATATATATATATATATATATATATATATATATATATATTATAGTATTTTTAGTATTAGTATAGTACTATAATACTAGTATTATAGTATTATAGTATTATAATACTATACTAATACTAGGTTTGTATTTTATTTTAGTTTTATTTTAATTAGAAAGTTGGCAAAAGCACGTAATTCTGTAATGAAGATGCACCAGGCAGCATGACAACAAATGTAGTTTTAATTACATTCAACACAGATCAAAATAATTGAAAAGTGCTTTGTGAAAGATAATTTACTACTATCACAGACATTTCTATCCTTTATTCAGAGGTGAGTAAGCCAAAAAAACAGTAATTTGCTGTATAATTTTTTACAGAGATTCAGCAGGTGAAAAACGAACGTTTGATTAAAATAAAAAAAATATGCGTGCAATACGAATTTACTTGACCTCCTCAGGGAAGAAAACTGGTCCTGTACGAACAGAGCTTTAGTGTATGTTTATGCAGTACATCAAACTCTGCAATTTCACCAGAGCAAGTAAAAGCCTATTTTCCATTATATACACCCTTTAACCATTTCCTTTTTAATCCAGACACATTCATTCTGAGTGACTGGATGAAGGAGTGATTTCATTCCTCATGTTCAGGCCTATACTGAGTCTACAAACTATTTCCACATTCTCTGCACTGATTTTGGGCAAATATCTGCAGGATTCTATACAATCAGGATTCTGTTGTTAAAACATGGTAAAATCCATTAAATGCAGCTGATAGTATTGTGCTTGTATTGGTAACTGAAAAAATATTCAAATTAGTCAAAATATTTCATAAACAAACAAAATAGCAACCGGCATATGCATGAATAATGGCCGTTCCAATTCATGCGGAAATCTGTATAGGCCTGGTCGTGTATGAACATAAAACATCTAAACAGGGCACAGGTAGGATAAAGACAGAGAGAGAGAGCCACAAAGTGGTGTAATGCGTCCTACTCTATATGAAACTACTTCTGTAAATCAATTATCTTCTAGCACAGGAAACCGATTAAAAAATGTGCTTTGTGTCTATCTGTGTGGCTACCGCTAATATTCTTCTGTAATATTTTAGGTCAAAAAGGAGAAACTCTTAAGGGGAACACACACACACACACACACACACAAAGTAGGTGTGTGTTCTCTGGTTACAGTAAATAGTAATAGCTGTGTTTTGGCAGAAGTAATCCCCACCTGTTAGCACAGCACCTGCCAGGGAAGCTGAAATACAACAAACATTCCACCGCCTTCTCCGCTTCTCATTTTCTCTTCCTTTCTCGTTTCTCTTACTGATGTGAGTTCATTCTCACAGAGGCGAGTAAGAAGGTAATAGGGGATCTATTACCTTCTCACTCGCCTCTGTGAGAATGAACTCACATCAGTGTGACCCATAACAAGCACACACTCCAACACACACTGACAGAAAAAACAGTGTGAACCATAAACATTCACCCTCTTACTTTTTCACTTAGACATGCAACACATACAATTAACTGGAAAATAAGTGAGAAAAAAAACATGATAATTGTGATAGTGACCCGAGCGGTCACCAGGAGAATCACACCATGATTTAAAAACGGGAGCGATTTTGTAGTCCAAAAAGGTGTTTATTAAAGCAGTTGTGCAAAATGTGCAAATAAATACGGTTAAGAGAAATAAAACAGGTTATCAATAAAACTAAAGATGTAAAACTAAATAAAACTAGAACTGCTAGGTACTTAAACAGTACCAACTCCCCTTATAAACTATTGAGGCCAGAGTTTCAGTGTGCTCCAGCAGCACAATAACCTTGTTCACTATTCCTCAAAACCACAATCCATCCTCCTATCCTCCCTTCCACTAATGACGGCTGCTTTAAATATTCATTCACATACATTTCCCGCTTGCACATACCATTTTTGTAAAATTAACTCTTGTCTTACCATGATTAATAAATAATACACAAGATTATTAAGAACAAGAGTTAAAACAAATTGATAAATACAATAAATAGGACGGATAAAGCCAACACATACAGAACATTTCCATAAATAGCTAAAATGAGCGCTCCCATTGGCACATCCTTTAAGACCACGCCCACTCAGCTAGAACAGGAAATTTAAAACAGCAAACCCCATGTGAATATTATAAAATGTATAGAACAGAACAGTAAAGACACGATGGAAGACAAACTTTGGGTCTCTCAATCACAATAATGAAAAAGAAACACATGACAAAGTATTTGGGTATACATATGAAATGAAGCAGTGTCTTATGAAAACTTGTTTCTGCCACTGAATAAAAAAATGAAAAAGGCTACTTTCTACATCTCACAATTCTGATATACTGCGTCTTTTTTCCCTTTTTCCCTTTTTTATAAACATGCAATTGCAAGGAAAAAAAGTTTCTATAGTTCCCCGTGTGACTATCGAAGTGTGACATCTACAACTATTAATTCTTATCACACAAGCATTTTCTATGATTTCACATGAATTTACAGAATACATGGACAATTAAAGGGTTAGTTCACCCTAAAAGTGTTAATTATATTGCTGTCTATGGATGGTTCAGAGAGCTCTCAGATTTCTTAAAAAATATCTTAATTTGTATTCTGAAGATGAACGAATGTCTTACGGGTTTGGAACGACATGAGGGTGAGTAATTAATGACAGAATGTTCATTTTTGGGTGAACTAACCCTTTCACTTGTGCATGGGTGACAGGGATATATCAGTGAACTTAGTGAAAAAAAATCATATCATATCTTAATTTAACTTGTGTACATTTTAACCTAAAGTATATTCAGTTAATTTATAGTACATTTACATGATGTATCTGATCTCCAGATGTGGCTTTTATTTCTTAGTGATAGGTTTGTTCAAATCCCTAACCCCTAAGTATTAGAAGGAGTGATAGAAAGCAAGAAAAAAGAAATCAAGGCAGAAAGCACTGAAAGGGGACTGGAGTGAGTGAGACAGTGACAGTGTGTCGGGGTATTCATTAGTGAGGCTTGACTCAGCTCTTGGGGTGAGTGAGGGTTCAGGATATCTGACAGAAACACTCCCTTTCCACCTGCACAGGAAGCTTGTGTGCTAATTGAAACATCACTGTTAATAACCCTCTCATTACAGACGCACAGTCTCTGCCCAGAATGTAACATTTTTCATGCCACTGTCAGAGGGAGAAAAAGAGACAGAGAGAGAGACAGATGCCAAAAGACAGCAGGAGAGAGACTAAGAAAGCAAGAAATGATTTAAGGAGACCAATTTGAAATCGTGGCTAATACTGGGGTTCATTATTAATATTTAATGGAATGCTATATACACAGTAACATATTACAAGCTTTACACGTCATTAAGAACAGCAATCAGCTGCACTCATTACTTTTAAATATCATAATAGATTTCAAATGAATGAATGCCACTTCCAGGTGAAGTGGAATTTTTTTTCTTTGCTTCAACAGTTTATGGAAAATAATATAAAAATATTTTTCCTGCAACGTTTAACTGAATAATGCCATTCTTAATTGTCAATCATGAGACAGCTAATAGCATTTAAAAGCATTTAAAGAGTGCTAATAAGTGTGTGCAAGCATGTCTAGAGTTAGGCTATTTTGATTGGCCACTGGCTACTTTTGTTGTGCAGACCTGGCAACCCTGGTCGTGAATCCTATGAATAGGCATACATATTTTGTCTGTGTAGCATTGCTAAAGCAGTGGGGTTTTTTTCTTCATTGATAGCGTGTGCAGGCTTTTTTTAATCATTTCTCTTAGAGTCTACGCATCTCATATGGACAGTTTATAAGGCGTGGTGAGTTCTTGGCTATTTCTCAGTCTGTGTAGCATTAAAAAGTCTATGAAAATGGTTGCTCTTAAATCTAACCAGATTTAACCAAAATATATTTTACTCATAATGTCACGAGAAGGGCACCTGGCATGGGGTCAGGGGCTGCGGGCAGTGTGCGTAAACTTGTGTCTAACTGCGTGTGGCCTGTATGTGTTGTGTGAATGTTCTAGTTATGCTGTTTCCTGCAGCTGTTATTGGCTCTAATGAGACAGAGCAGATTAACACTTCAAAACTGACCCCGTGTCACTCTCTTTGCCTTTCTCATTAATTCTCTGTCTCTCTCTTTGAATCTGTTGCTCTCTTCATCTTTTTTCATCCTTTTTCTTAATTTATTGCCAGATTTGAAAATTGGCACTTACCAAACACCAAATGGCTTCGGCAAGTGAATAAACGGGAGTTACTTGCCATTTATCCAGTATTAGGTTAGTTGCAAGAATTACCTTGTACTTGAAATGAGTGATTTAAATCAAACCATCTTAAAAAATAAATAAATATATATATATATATATCTTTTTAATTTGCAAGTTGTATTTCCTACAAAATTTTACCATCAGAAGTTTATCTATGAAAACCTTTTTCGTTTTTTGTTCTCCAAAACATAAAACAGAAATATAGTCACCAAAATGGATATATGAGGGTCAAAATAACAGTGTCTTTAAGTTTTTGTGACAAGCACAGAGAGATGGACACTAGCTAGCATGTGATGCATCAAGTGCTGTTTGGCACTAATATGCATTGAAAAAACAATGATATAATTCCAAAATCAATATAAAATTAAAACTAGCCTAAATTTTCTATTTCTATAATATACATTTATAAAAATACAATGCAGTTAATGCACAGCACTTTTTGGACATTATAATCTGTGATGCGTAAAATGCTCTCTATGTCGGCAGCTTAAAAGGCTTTTAAACACAGCCACTCTCTCAAATTTTGTGTTGTATTTCTTCATTAGCTAGTTCTCAACACGTTTCACTCTCCCTTATGTTTGCCTTTATTTATTTCGTCTTTCATCTCACTCGGAGTCTGTCCAGCGGGACAATCTGATGATTAAGTTGTCAGATACAGATACAGATGTCATTTGTCATACCGTTTTATAACGTACACCTGCACAGTTTTTGTTTTTACACACACATAATCCCATAAAAACGACTGCTTTATCTGATCTAAAGCTGATCTTAAGGACATCTTAGCAATGGCTGCTTCAAAATTACATAGAGGCTACACACACACACAACTGGATGACCATGTGCAAACAACAGATGTACAAGCATTGGCATGACTCTCCTTGCCACCCAGTACCTGGCATCACACTGTGGCTGTGTGTGCGCTATGTTTTTTTGTTTGGCCAATTTTTGTTTCAGTAGGATCTGGAAATGAATACAGGGAAACAAATTCAGAATTGAAAAATTCACACCCTTTCAGTACATGAGTTTACACTGAATTAGCCACATCACACATATAGATATATCTATCTATCTATCTATCTATCTATCTATCTATCTATCTATCTATCTATCTATCTATCTATCTATCTATCTATCTATCTATCCATCCATCCATCCATCCATCCATCTATCCACTCACTCACCCACCCATCCACCCATCCATCCATATATCCATCCATCCGGCTTACAAACCTACAAACTTTTTTCCCCCAACTTTCAAACAAGCCTTTGTCAAGCCAATATTCAAAATTCGTCTTGACAAGCTTTGCTTTTCTAGATAAAAATAACAGTTACATGAATTTCAAATAATTTAAATTCTACTTGCTTTTGTTTTAATTTAAGTCTGCATTCTATTTGCTACCTCAAATTCAAATACCTTCCAATTAAATAAAAATTAAGGAACTGATTTGGAAAGTAAAAGTCATTAAAAGCAAAAACATAAAAGACATACAATTTACCACAACCCTGATTTTATAAACGCACTCATTTGCAGACTTTTACACTTTTACATTTTTCTAAATTTGCTGATTTAATGGGAAAATATGCAGGACAATATATTTATTGGGAGCTGGAAGAATAATCAATAGTCCAAATATTTCATAAACAAAACCACAAGGATCAGGGGATTTGTAGAACTTTGTGATTGACAAGTGCTCTCGCTCTGTGGAAATCTGCTTATCAGTTAATGCCAGCGCTCCTGACTCTCTGAATAATCCACTGGGAGTAAAGAAACTACAGGCCTGCAAGGAGCTCAAACTTTAGTTCTGTGTTCCTCTTACAAACTGCGACACTGAAATTAGGGTGGAGTTTGCCTCTGGCTCTGGGATGTAGATCATCTATTTTCTCATTCCCTTTTACTTTTTTCTTCTCTTTCTCTTTTCCAGAGCAATCCATTCTTCCTTGCATCTGGGTTGTGTTCAAGGGCATTGCAGCACGGTGGTGCATCGCAGCCTTGTCTCCTTCTATGAGATCTGGCCTGTACTTCTTAACATCCCATGATACCATCATACCACTGAAACACAACCATTAGACCCAGAAGGCACCACAATAAATGGCATATTGAACTGATATTAACCACATGAGTTTCAATCTAGATGATGTACTGTGTGACAGTGAGACCACACAATCCCGAAAGGAAAATAAAAAGTAGTGTGTCCGCAAGCACATCTATGATTTTAACAGTTTGGCAGTAAAGGGAGAGTTTGGCAGTCCATTCATCTTTCACTGACATCCAGAATGTTTCTGAGCAGGGTCAAACACTGTTTTGGAGCGAATCATTTTCACTGGGCTGTATTTAGTAAACAGAGCGTCCAAACAGTTCTAAAAGGGCTCAGAAAGTGCAATGAATCACGGTCCTGCACAGTGAGGTAACCCTGCATTCCAACCTTGTTCCACACTCATATTCCAGAATGCTGAGATAATGTTCTAATTATACGTTCGGGAAATTTTTAAGATCCGAAGGAAATCAAGACATCTTGAGTTCTTGAATGTGAATTGAGCTGCAAGACTAAAGCGGCCACAATCCTGTCTACAGACCAGTGCAGGACACACCCCCTATCCCTTCATCATTTCATTACAGGAGTGTTATTAAAATCCACTTAAAGGCGCGCACAGCTTTGCTCTATGGAAAGTATGCAACAGGCCAACAGGCCCCTGAAAGTCTGACCCTCAACATCTGCTTTGAATCTGGTTAAAATATACATGGCCCTGTTACAATCGGTCACTGTGCTTGCCTAATGCCTTGTATACCAGGGCAGATGGACAGTTTTCTGTTTTACTGTACATCTTATACAGATGTGCTGATTATTCACTTTCAATAACCTTTGCTCAGGTGAGGGGACATGTTAGAGATAGCTTTGAGGCTTCCCTCTCATGTCAAGCAACAGCTTGTCAGCAAACAACAAAACACACTCTGTAGCCTAGAAAATTGGTGTTGTCATGATGTCAGAATGGCAAATCTATGGAATTTGCATGGCAAGAAACCTGGGCACACACTGTTGAAAAAATAGACTAAACCAGCCTGGTTTACTGGTCTTTGGTGGTTTAAGTTGCTGGTCTCTCGGCCTGGACAAGATGGTGTTTAGCTGGGTGCCCAGCTGGAAAAGTGCCCCAAATCCCCCTAATCCAGACAACAAACATGCCTGACCAGGATAGGAGACCACATTTTTTCAACAGGGAATATAGTCATGGCATAAGCTACAAGCATGCATGCATTATCTCCAGAAAGGAAAAACTTGAGTCAAAGGTTGTAGACAAAAGCAAAACGAAGCCTTATTAAACATTACACAAACACTAGACGACGCAGTCAATAAATAAAATAATTAATAAATAAACAGGAAACAAAACAGTCAAACATCTGCCAAACTGAATATTGTAACTATCATCATCATCATTTACACTGACTCTGAGAAATCAGGCTTTGAGGCTAAAATCTAGAGAATTGTGAATGAAAGAGACATGAAAAGATGGAGAAGAGGAGAAGATGAGAAGTAGATCTGGGGAGTTTCTTTTTGATGACATCCTCCATCGGCTGATATTTGCACACAATGCTTCTGATATCATAGTGACATCACAAGGATGTCACACAGCAAAATACTTAGCATCAAGCATGCTGTTCCATCAGGCACATACAATTTAAAAACACCTTACATGCATTACATTCCTGTTCTGACAGGACAATATACTAATATAAATGAAATCCAGATTTGAATAAAAGTTCTAAACTGGTTCTACTTAACGGTGATATTTTAGGAGTGACTTGTCAGGACAGGAACCCAAATCCAATAAAAACACATTTTACTGTAAATATGAGACTATGACTTACAAGATTTCGTCGTTTTGGAACTCCAGAACACCATGGGAGTCTTCAAAGTCCTCTCCTCCTCCACGGGCCGTTCCCTCAATGGTTTTATACGGCAGTGACACCACCCCACGGGCGCCAGACGTACGCAGGACCTTCACTTCCATGACACCCACACTCTCACTAACGTGGGTGACTGACTCTTCGAATGTGAAGATTCCGGCATGGTCATCGTCAAAGATGGTGACTGTTGCTGTAGAGGGCACACCGAGTGTTGCGATGGTCTCCACGTGATTGGCCTCAGTGGTCTCTGGCTCATCACCCTCATGAAGCACACGGACATTGCTGAGGTGGATAAGGAAGTTCTCGTCCTCTTCAAAGATGTCATCGTCAATAATTCCAACTCGGATCTCCTTTTGCGTCTCACCTGGCTTGAAAACGACAGTGCCTTCAGTGAATTCGTAGTCTGAGCCGGCATTTGCAGTTCCGTCTTCCGTGCGGAATTCCACCGACACAGTCTGGTTGAGATCGCCTCCACGCCGAATCACATTCACAGCCACAGTTCCGCAGTTTTCCAGGCACTGGTAAGAGCCAGGGTCAAAAAAGATCTTAGAAATCGGGTCATTCTCTCCAGTGTCACTACGCACCTCATGCATGCTCACTGCTTTACGAGCCTGGTCCGCCGCATGCTTCTTTAGAATGTTACCTGCTCCAGTCATCAAGCGGGTCGCCTGGCATCGGTAGAATGCACGGCTCTTCTGCTGCTGGCTGAGCACCTGGTAATTAGCAAGTTCAATCAACTGTTCCACTTCTTTATCTGGATGTTTCTGCTTCAGTTCCTTCAGGATCTTTGCCATTTCACGTCTTGCTTCCTCCTCATCTAGGTCTTTATCCTCCAGTTCCAAAGCCAGAGTTCCATCTAAGAAGTCCACTGCGTGAGAGTTCAGCATCTTCCCGTCCATCTCGATATCCACCTTGGATGGCAGAGGGCGGTCCCCCTCCGTCTCAATGATCATGCCACGGTGCTTGCCGGCTCGGTAGCGCTTGTAAACATACTTGTAAAACAGGAGCCGGCGGTCGGCAATCCAAGCGAAGACCACGCAAATAGGAAAGAAGAAAAGAGTGAGAAGACCCTCCCACACCTGGACGATGCCCGGCGAGATAACAGCCAAGATCAAGTATAGCCACAAGTAGGCGAAGATGCTCCAAGCGGCGGTGACAAAGAAAACACGCAGGTGTTTCACTTTGCGAAGCTCTCCGTCGGGCACCACATAGACACAGATTCCAATAATGACGAACATGTTGAAAGCTGCACTGCCGACGATGGTAGAGGGTCCGAGGTCACCAGCTTCAAAGTTATGGCCGCACACTTCAATGACCGAGAGCAGAATCTCAGGAGCAGAAGACCCAAGAGCCATGAGGGTGAGGTTGGACACAGTTTCGTTCCAGATGCGTACAGTCGTGGTGGTCGTTTCACCATTCGGTTTCTTAATGGTGATCTCCTTTTCCTGAGAGGTGATAACCTCGATGGATGCCATGAAGCGGTCAGCAATAATCGAAACTCCCAGAAACATGTATACCAGTGCCACAAAGTAAACCGTGGCCCGGGCAACCTTGTCCCCAAAGGAAGGGTTTGGGGGTTCCCACACCGGAAGGATGACTCCAGCTGCGCATGTGACAGTCCCACCACAGGACAAAGACTTGTTGGCAGGAGAACTATGATCCTGGCTGTGGTCCGGAGCATGTTCTGCTGTCACATGGTGGACATTAAAAAGCAGTATCACCAAGACGACTAGACACTGAAAGCTCAGGAAGAGGCGTGGGGAGGTCTCACGAAGCCTCATCGTTCCTTACTCGGTGACAAACTTCTGCTATAATAGAAAGAGAAAAGGAGAAAGAAGAGAAAAATGGAGAAAAATAGATTAACCAACTATTGAAATGAAACTAGGACACTGATCACCAACAAGCACCAGCATATGTGTCAAAATGGTTGCTATATTATGGGGTGTCTGACAATGATTCAAGTCTGACATTGTTGGAACAATTTAACAGTATTAAGGCATGTTCCAGAAATGTTAGGTAAAAATTATTCTGGAGCATCTGGACTTGAGTATCCATTTGTCAAATTTGTTTATGAATTCAATCATCAGGTCCATTTCAACAAAATGCATAAACAAGTCCAGATGCTCCCTTAAGCCTAGTGCTGAACGACATTGCATTCTGCAAGGCGTTTCTTCTTTAAAAAGTGCTCTTAGTCCAGAGCGTACTTAGATTACAAAAAAATAATAATAATAAAAAAAGTGAAGTTTAGGTTGGGACTCTGGTGCTTGACTGGAAGCAAGCAGACCGGAGTTCAAAAGATGCCTGCAAAATGCATCATCAGACAAAGGGTGGCAATCGACCCTTGAGGCAAGAAGATGAAACACTTGCTCATTGTGCAAAACACATGCATGGACACACACCCACAGTGTCACACACACTCATATCTGCAGTCATCAATGGGCATAGTGCACAGCAAAATCTTGCAGACCTTACTCACACATTCATATGATACTGAAACCATTTAACTTATAATAGGCCTACATAATTAAATACATTTAAATATGCATTTCAGTAGTTCTAACGATCGTTTAACCTCGGTACATTGATCTGAAATGCAAAAGAACAGAATACGGTGCGCTTTAATTCAGCACTGCTCAGATCTCACTCACTCTCATTCAGATCTACCGCAACCTACTGCTCTTATTCAGCACCTCTACCCTATCCACTGATGAAACATCTGTTATCCCACATCCTAGGCGTAGCGAACATGCATCATTTCTTAACGGCGATAACAATTTCTTATTGTTCGGATAAAACGGTTGCCTCAAGGGCTTTTTTTCCCGCGAAGGGGCGCAGAGGCTCTCGAGACCGGATCGTGTTTAATACAACTTTCACGTGCACATCCCGTAAAACGAGGTTAGGGCGAACAGCCGTTTAAATCATCATCCGCGGGCCACTGCGGACCGGACCGCACCGGACGGGCACAAGAGCGCACCTCTGTATCAAATGGGTCAAGTCTCCGTAATGATTAGGTTATATGAATGTGATACCTACTCGGTTTGTCTGTAGCCTCCTATTAACCCTCTTGCAACGATACCGCCATCATTAAGCCATATATATATATATATATATATATATACACACACACACATTATATATTATATAATATAAATATAAAGGTGCTCTTACCGTAACGGTGCTCCGTGAAGTAGTAATTATAAGTCTGAGGGAAAGCGGCAGCAGGAGTGTTAACGGAGACAGTGCGTGTCGGAAGCCGTCAGTAGTACTATCCCAGCTCGCATTAGTTTAGGTTTTTATATATGGTATGCACGAAAGATTAGAGACCCACTTGAGTATTATATGCACCCTCCGATTTCCATACACGCGGTTGTTTTCCCCAAAACAGACCCGTAGCGATCAAATATCTGATGCTTTATCAGCAAATCTATGAGAGCTGAAATATGCGTGCGAGTTCTTCCTCATTCTTCCCTCTCTCGGCTGGTTCAGTCTGTGTGTGACTGTGCGTGAGTGTGTGAGCGAGCGTGTGCGCGCGTGCCGCGGAGCCTCGCGCTCTGAGTGGGATACGCGCGCTGCGTTCGAGAAGAGAAAGAAGAGAGAGCGGAGATTCTGCTTTAACGTTTGCGTTTTTCTTCCCTCCCTTTGTTGCCTTCTCTCATATACATGTAGCTATGAACGCAAACGGCGCTTTATCCGTGTTACTGGTGATGATCAATGAATGAATTCCACTAACAAGGACGGTGACCACGTGATACAATACCGGTTTCATTTGTAGTGGTGTAATGCATCACACACTCGACATCTTATTCATTCTCTATACTGCAAATTGTGTGTGTATAAATGGGGGAAATCACAGTCATTTCGCGAATCGGTTCTTTAGGTCCAGTTCGTTTTATTTGTAATATTTCTGTTGTTCGTCTATTAAAATAATAAATGAAGTATTAAAATATAATGACTTATATTTTTAGCCCAATTGTTAAGTCCAACGATACACCCAAATACTTTTGCTATCCGCTAAGATAGCGTCCGATAGAGACGATTCTCGGTTGAGTAAGTTTGTTAGTTGTTGATTCGTGAACCGCTAACCAAATCAGTCCGATTAGTGAACGAATCATTCAGGATTTAAACCTGCTTACTATGCTAGTACTATAAAATATCCGACTCAAAAGAACGATTCGTTAAATTGGACAAAGCTAATGAATATCTCTTAATTTATAATTACAAATTAATTTTAAATAACGTTTAGGCTACATAAAAAGATTTGCACACTGCTCGTCGTGTTTTTGTTGAGCCACTGTTAGTCAAGTCAACTTATTTATATAAATCACATTTTCCAAAAAACGGCACCACAAGAATAAAAATATCTGGCATTACTATCCTTGTGGGGACATTTTGTTACACACACACACACACACAAAATCTCTAATTTACATCTTAATTGCATCATGTCATTAAAAACTAAGCAGATTCCTTTGATCTCACTCTTTAAATTATTTCATGATATTAAAAACACATGAAACATGACTTCATTTCTAAGATGCTGTTAGTAGCATGTATTAAGATGATTCATCATGTCATCTTCATTTATTTATTTATTTTAAAAATTACTGTGTATGATCTACAAACAAAATATCAGGTCAGTAAATAGCAACATCAAAAAGGGCAGCATTTTTACTGTAATCTGTCCCCTGCTTACCTACAGTGCTTGCCTAGTTTTTTTGTTTGAATGCAGTAACACATTGTGCCAACAGAGGCGCCATATTAGATATGAGAGGCATAAGGTGAGGTAAGCTACGGCACAGGTGAGTGTGATCTTTCTTTAGCAAATTTCTTATCAAATTTTTTTTTTCTCACTCACTCACTCACTCACTCACTCACTCAAACACACTATATTAATGCAATTATTATTACCTCATGGAATCAGACAGGTGTGGCAAATACGGCCAGACCTGTGCAAATATTTGCTTGTGCACTTTTGTTTGAAACAATGTTTCATTCATCTACATTTAGCTCAGATGTTTGACACCCAGCGGAGCTCAAGGACAGTGATGCGATCTAAACTACACACACTGCCACACACATGCAAAAGTTGAATTTGTTATTACGTCCTTGCAGCTCCTTAGACACCACCGTGGTTGGAGTAGAGGACATTGAGCTTTGCCCTAATGTAAAAATAAAGTTACAGTAGTTGTTTTTTTCCCCCTCAATAAATCTAAAGGTGAGTTAAAAAAGAAGCAGCAGCTGTTTTGGCTTTGCTCAGGTGTGTTACAGCATGGCCTAGTTCTTGTTCATTATGGCCAGAGGGAGATGCGTCTCTCTTTTCCTCTCCTCCCCTCTTCCTGTTTCTCTACTCATCCCTCATTCGCCCTCAGTCTCTCTCTTCCCTCAGCATTGATACAGCAGTTTACTACCAGTTTAAGCAAAGCTGATATGTAAAGACAGTCCGTTTAAACTACCATCTCTTTCACAAACACACAGAGACATAATGGTTTTTATACTATACGAATGATATTTACAATACCATACCTTCACACAAACCTGTTGATGTTACTAGATCTGAAGCAAAACATGATTTATGAGCTATTCGAATAGTAGAGTACAGAGCACAAGCAGTACATTTCTAAAGATATTTCCACAAATTTGGCACTTTAAGGGGAGATTACACTACACCTTTCATTCCAGCGACTTCCATGATGTGAATACGAGAGACCAGAAACCTAAGATCAAAGAAATTTAGCTGCATTCCAAAGTTCCAACTCTGATTTGTGCATTTGTATTACTTGAAGACATGACCAATAGAAGTTCAATACGTCATGTTGTGATCTCTTAGTTGAATTAAAATAATTAAATTTGCAATTGCAGTTTGCAGTGTTGCATCAAAGTGGAGCATATTGTATATTTTTACATTTTGGATCTATTATTATTTGTTGAATTTATGTTTTTTTAAAAAGACATGATGTCATATCACGACAGTTGTGGCAAATGCCCTCAGAATATAACATTATATAATCTACTAATACTGTAATTGTATAATTCTGTTTTAGGCCCCACAGGGATCTTTGCAAAAAGCTTACTCATACTGAACAAAGGGTGAAAAGGCCAACCGCTGAATACAATTACAGTTACTGAATAACATTTTGTTGACAAACTGAAAAACCCATTATTATAACAAAGATTCTGTCAGAATGCAGAATTGTTTCTTTCTCATACACTATCAGTCATATGATGAGACCATATTCTTAACTGATCTATGAGACCGAGTGCAATTAAACAAGGTGGGGGTATGTTAACATCTCTAAACATGGCAGAAATATTTCCTTTCTCTCTGATAACATATCATAACTCTCAGCTGTCTTCTTTACTCTCTCACCTTTTCTGCAGAGCAGTTCTTCATCGCTTCATCTCACTCAGACCTAATGTGACACATAACCTGTTTTTCTTCTGACTGTTGGTGAAATGTTAACCGTGAATATGGTTTGTTTGTGTACATTTCTTTTTTTTATGGGTGCAAAACATGTATATAAACCACTAGTATTATGTCTGGGTGGTATTGTTTGATATTAACGTTTATGTAAATATGCTATTTACACACCAAATCATTACCAAACCAAGGATATATACAATATATGTGTGTGTCAATATAGCCTTAAGTTATAAACAGGATTTTTTGCACCCAAAATGAAAATTGTAATCATCAACTCCCTCATTCAAAACTCGTATTAAGTTATTCAACAGAATGTCCAGACTGCTCTTCCCCCAAAATAAATGTTTTTAAAAAAGCATTTATAAAAGTCTTTTTGAGAGAGACCTAGCCACAAAAGACCGGTTCACAACAACACACGTTTGGCGTGAAAATTCAGTCAGACTTTCGCATGTGAAAACAACGATACGTCTGTTCAGTAGAAATGCCCCGTTAACTCTGGTACACAAACACTGCACAACTCTTCTGACACTCACTTGACATGACAGTTTTGGATTCTTCCTCTGCCACTGTTTATGAGCACTACTAAGTTGTAGTTTTACCTAACAGTAGGGCAAAAGTGCAAATCTCATTGGTTGGCCAAATTTCTTCGAAGTGCATTGGAAAAGAGATTTGAAAATTTGTTTCATTGACGGAACGAACATTTTTCTGACTGTCTGAACTGACGCTTTAACAGTCAATCATTCAAATTAATTAAAATTAAATGTTTTTCGCAACAAATATTTGTCTTGGTGTGAACAGGCCTTAACCTCTTGAAGTGCACTGACCCGACCTCAGGTTTGACTCCCCCTTTGTTTACATTTACTATATAGACTACTGTCTAAAATGTTTTAAAATGTTAACAAATTATGCATCTTTTGAAAGGTCTAAGGGTTTAGTGTCAATCTATGGTGTCTGTTTTACAACATAGATGCTTGTTATTTGTGTCGGGAGTACAAATGACAATATGCAAAATCAAACACACTCCATAAACATGAACACAAAATTTCAATTTCTTCTTCACATCCAGCAATCGTTCTATATTGTGTGGAAAAGAGCAGTCTACACATTAAGTTAAATAACTCCTGTGGTGTTCTACATCAAAATATCAACACTGGTTTTGAACAACATGAGGGCGAGTAAGTGATACTAGAATATCCCTACAATTGCAAGTGTATCTGTGTGTTTGAGGTTCAGTGGGTCTAACTTTGCCTTCAGGGTCGTTGTGTGCTGCTCTTTTTCAGACCAAACTGTGTCGGCAGCACAGAGCGCCAGAGGTCAGACAGCAGTCACCACACTGGACTTATTTCAGACATTCACGTGCGTGTCGGTAGATGTGTGTGAATAATCATCAAATGGATTGCTTTGCATTGAAGTATCACAAATTATATTCTAAATTATAACTATTCCCACCCTCCCAATCACTAATCATCAGAAAGATTACTGACAAAAGTAGAACCATGTGCATATACAGAACACACACAGCACCATTGAAAAAAAAAAAAAAAAGTGCAAAATGGTCCCTTTATGTGTACAAGAGCTTGTTACTTGACTAGTACCCACAAAGGTGCACCTGCTGTACACCTGCTGCAGTTCAAAAGTTTGGGGTCGGTAAGATTTTTTGTTTATTTTTTAAAGTCTCATGCTCACCAAGGATCCCTTTTTTAATCAAAAATACAACAGAACAATATTATTGTGAAATATTATTACAATTTAAAATTATCCATCAGTTCCTTCAGTGATCAGAAATCATTCTAATATGCTGGTTTGGTGCTCAAGAAATACTAGTAATTATTATTGTCAATGCAGAAAACAGTTGTGCTGCTCAATATTTTTGTGGAAAGTTACCATGATACTTACCACGATGAATAAAAAGTTCAGCAAGAATGACATTTATTTGATATATATATACACACACATATATATATATATATATATATATATATATATATATATATATATATATTCCTAATATTTTGTTGGTCCCACTTTTGCTGCCAAAACAGCCCTGACCCGTCGAGGCATGGACTCCACTAGACCCCTGAAGGTGTGCTGTAGTATCTGGCACCAAGATGTTAGCAGCAGATCCTTTAAGTCCTGTAAGTTGTGAGGTGGGGCCTCCATGGATCGAACTTGTTTGTTCAGCACATCCCACAGATACTCGATTGGATTGAGATCTGGGGAATTTGGAGGCCAAGTCAACACCTCAAACTCGTTGTTGTGCTCCTCAAACTATTCCTGAACCATTTTTGCTTTGTGGCAGGGCACATTATTCTGCTGAAAGAGGCCACAGCCACCAGGGAATACTGCTTCCATGAAAGGGTGTACATGGTCGGCAACAATGCTTATAGGTGGTACGTGTCAAAGTAACATCCACATGGATGGCAGGACCCAAGGTTTCCCAGCAGAACATTGCGCAAAGCATCACACTGCCTCTGCCAGCTTGCCTTCTTCCCATAGTTCAATTAGGACATTTAAGTAGCTTTTATAAACATGCCTTAGAAAAAACATTACTGGTGTGCATTTTAAGACAAAACAATGGAAATGCTCAAAAATGTCTGGATATAGGCTTACACCTTGTCTGTGAAACCAGAGGCAAATGTCTCAAATGTTGTCAGATTTGATAAATTAAATGCATCCTTGCTGAATAAAAGTACTTCTGCATGTTTTTCCAGACAGTGATATTGTATATTGCTGTGCACAAACTGCATGTTTTCATTCATATATATTTGAATGTTTACATGCTTTAAAGTTTAGAGCAAATTAGATCATGGAAACCAACAGCTATGGACACGTCCCAGAAACAACTTGATTATTTGCCATGCGGTTTGCATCCAAACAGTTTATAAAACTTTCATTGCTGCCATTTCATTAAAACGTGACAGATTTTCTAAGTTAGCTGTGATAGTCGCCAATATTTGAGTATAGGAATTGAGTTTGTTCAAGCACACCCAAAGACAAGCCAGAAACACAAACCAAACCAATCCAGCAGGAGTGTACTCAGCTGCAAGCAATTTGAGCTCAGATCAGCTGTGGCGTCATGGGATTTAGTATTACTCCAATTACTGGGTCATTGTGTGTGTGTGCCTAACATCTGTACTTGAACCCCTGCTGTGACTGTGAGGCTTTCTGCCAATATGTTCCATTAAGACTAACAGTAATGATTAATCACTGCTGATGTCTTTTATCACATCATCATAGTTAGATCATCATAACTACATGTGTAGTGTCTTAAAAACGGTATTGACCCCCAAGATGTCTTTGGAGTGTCAGAACACCCAGTTGAAAACCGAACAACATCCCCTGCTGTTGAGGTACAGTAGAAAGTGTTTCCTATTACCTTCAAATAACCCCAAAAATTATTTCAGGGCAGGCAAAATTATTAAACTAAAAACATTTCAGACTCATTACATATCCAACAGAATATCAAGGCAAGTATTACACATTACATTTGTGTGTGTGTGTTTAGAGCAAAGTATTTCTCTGTACAAGTCGGCATCTGTTCCCAAAGAGCCTGCTCTTATAACTGACTGTCAATTTGGCCATTATTATGGCAAAATCTGTAAAAACACTTGTAGCTACAAATGCCATGATAAGACATACAGCCATTTATAACCCTGCATTGAACCCAACACTGAAAAAACTCTTAATTGGACCCACTTTATATTAGGTGGCCTTAACTACTATGTACTAACATTTAAGTTAATCATTTGATACAATGCACTTATTGTGTACATACATGTTTTTACATTGTACTTGCATTTTAAAAATTACCTGCATGTAATTACATCTGTAATTAATTTCTGTAATTACACGGTTGCCACTTCCCTTACACCTAATTCTACCCTTAAACTTACCCATACCACCACACCTGTCCCTAACTTTACCCGTATCCCACCTCAATATCAGCAAAAGTGTTTTGCAATACAATATGAACACAATAAGTACATTGTACTTAGTTTTTGATGTAAGTACATAGTAGCTAAGGCCACCTAATATAAAGTGGGACCATCTTATTTTTGTCTTGTTTTCCAGTTAAAACTAGATACACATCCCTAAGATATCAAGTTTATTTGTCTTACCACATTGGTAAATAGTTTTTTCTTGTTACAAAAAAACAAAACAATTTGTTGAAAAAAATAAACATAATTCAAAACATATCGTTTAAAAACAAGTCTTAAAGGGGTCCTATTATACTTTTTCACTTTTCCAACTTTAGTTAGTGTGTAATGTTGTTGTTTGAGCATAAAAAGTTCTGCAAGGTTACAAAGCCCACTCCAAAAGGAGATATTTTCTTTGACAAAACATTTTAAGAACTACAAAAAAACCCCGGCTCTCTGGAACTACAACATGCTTCTTCCAGATCTTGTGAAGCCACAATGGCTACTACGCTGACATGCAACCAAATAATCCGTTAGTAATCGGATTGAAAAGCCTTCATGTACACACCTTAATCGATCCGATTGTTCTGAATGAAATTTCGATCGGATTAAAAGGGGTGGTTTATTTCCTTTCTAATCCAATCGAGAGAACATGTGATCGGATTGAAAACGAAACTGGAAAGGACTGCGCATGTGTAATGAAATAGAAATAGCGTAATGACTTATGACAAGTTGTTGAATAAAATGTCATAAATGGCTCCTGTTATCCTAAAATTCTCCTACCACTCATCATCTGTGAAGTGGAGCAGAACAACATCCTTTCAGCCCTCACTTTATTTATTGCTTATGTAAACACTACTTCAGATTCATCAATCACCTTTCCGATTGAAACAAAAGGTGTGCATGTAAACATAGCCAATGTCATCCATTTAAATAATCCCCGCCCCACAACAACACCACGCTACTAAAGCAGGTCTTCTCTAATGGTTGAGCTGCATTAGAGAAGACCTGCTTTAGTAGCGTGTTGTTGTTTTTGCCGCCATGTCGAAGAGACGTTGTTTTTTTAACACTGTTCCTGAATATTATATTCCCAACGCTTATCTGTGTTCTGCGGAGAACTAAGAGAGTACAATGTTAGGGTGACCAAACGTCCTGTTTTCCCAGGACATAGACATTTTGGTTATAGATAGTATTATGTAATAAAACAATTTTCTATCCATACAGAGGGGGCATACTTTAAATGTATTGAAATTAATAAGGCATCTTTGAGTAAACTTCGAGTATCATTTGAGTATCTCATTGCCGGGACGAGTGTCCTGGTTTTCGGTAATCAAAATATGGTCACCCTATACAATGTACAGTGGCGGCTACGCACAAAAGACTGTTTGTCTCCACTAGCCTGCTAGCTAATATTACAGTGTTGATGTAGTGTTTAGTTACGGGGCTCTCACTTTTGTAAGACTTTTCACCGATCCCTAAGAACTTATCACTCTGAAACGTCCTGTAAAATCCATGCTTGCAAAGGTTCTGCATGATCCTCTCGTTCGTAAACATTCTCAGGGTTTGAGTCTGAAAATTTGACGGCATCGTTAATATTTACACCTGAGCAGATGAAACTCGTGGTTATGGTAAGGGGTGTGACATTTCTGGAACACACTCTAAGCGGTTCGCCAATCACAACACAATGGGCCAGCTAACCAATCAGAGCATATTTCAGAAGGAGAAGCTTCATCGAAAAAGGAATTAAACAGAGCGTTTGAGACAGACTGGGAAGAGAGGTGCTGCAATAATGTAAAATATGTTAAAAATAATGTGTTTTTTGAACAATCAAGCATGAATAACTAGTACACCCCAAAAACAAAATCAAGACTTCATAAAAGGTCATAATAGGACCCCTTTAGAAAGTGTTTCCTATTACCTTTAAATAACCCCAAAAATGATTTCAGGGCAGGCAGAATTATTAAACTAAAAACATTTCAGACTCATTACATATCCAACAGAATATCAAGGCAAGTATTACACATTACATTTGTGTGTGTGTGTGTGTGTGTGTTTAGAGCAAAGTATTTCTCTGTACAAGTCGGCATCTGTTCCCAAAGAGCCTGCTCTTATAACTGACTATCAATTTGGCCATTATTATGGCAAAATCTGTAAAAAACACTTGCAGCTACAAATGCCATGATAAGACATACAGCCATTTATAACCCTGCATTGAACCCAACACTGAAAAAACTCTTAATTATTAATCTTATTTTTGTCTTGTTTTCCAGTTAAAACTAGATACACATCCCTAAGATATCAAGTTTATTTGTCTTACTACATTGGCAAATAGTTTTTTCTTGTTACAAAAAAAACAACAATTTGTTGGTAAAAATAAACATAATTCAAAACATATCGTTTAAAAACAAGTCTTAAAGGGGTCCTATTATACTTTTTCACTTTTCCAACCAATCAGAGCATATTTCGGAAGGAGAAGCTTCATCGAAAAAGGAATTAAACAGAGCGTTTGAGACAGACTGGGAAGAGAGGTGCTGCAATCATGTAAAATATGTGAAAAATAATGTGTTTTTTCAAGCATGAAAACCTAGTACACCCCAAAAACAAAATCAAGACTTCATAAAAGGTCATAATAGGACCCCTTTAATATCTTACACAGTTTTGCTTACTTTGTTTTAAAGATGTTAATGTTTTTTAAACACATTTAAAAAAAATTAAATAAACTTAAAGTTGACAAAAAAGTGAGATTACAATTAGTGTGACCAAAATGAAATCAAATGCATGAACCTATAAATTCTAGTTCTACAGATTCTACAGTGTGTGATAAGGGCGTATGTGGTATCAAGCGAGGCCGGATCTAAGCATGGGCAGGGGTGAAACATCCGTCATGCCCACCCCTCTTTAGCTTGCTGTTAATGCTGTTAAACTGAATGTACGAGGTAAACTGTCTGCTTAACACTGAAATAAAAATTCACTGTTTATCCTTAAATCAGTTAGGGGCCATTCACACAGAATGAGTTTTTGCTGTTAAAGTGCAGGTCTAAAGACGTAACCGCAGCGGTTAAACACATCTATCTATCGTATTACCTAACCCAAGTGTAAGATGACTAAGGTCTTAAGAAAAAATCACGTAGCTAACAACTTCTAAGGATGAGATCTTGCATGTAATTACTTGCTCTTTTCATGTCCCGTCTACCTTTTAACCGAAGCAACTGTGACTGAAATCATAGAACAAAACACTCATACTTGCTTTTGCAGACACCTAAAGTGATTTAACAAAAGGTGTGGTAATGGCAGTGTTGATTGGCTGATGGCACCACAAAAATGCATAACCAAACCCTCCACTATAGCAATCTTGAGCTGTCAAAGGCAGCAGATTGAATACAGTCATTCCATCCTTTTAAGGGCCCTCCAAAAAGGTGCACATTTGCAATAAATACTGGCAAATAACAACAAAACATTACATGTTGCTTGTAAAAAAAAAAAAAAAATTCAGCTTTGGCCTTTGATGGTGTAGCTTTGACATTTATGAACAAGGGCTAATTGGGCCATGCTAACAAACAATGACCCCTCAGGACCACCTGCCTCCAATCTGCTCAGGAAACAGACTGTATGAGTGTGGGGAAAAAAAGTATGTGTTCATCTGATTTATTTGACTTTAGCCATCAGCAATGTTGAGGGTGGTGCATTAAAAATAATCAATGGAAATATATAGATATATATATAAAAATTCAAATGAGTAATGCATACAACTTATATTTGTTTCATTTATTTACTGTCAGATATAACGGTACACCTCTATCTTCCCCATAATGTATTCACAAACACCTACACAGTCCACATGACTCAACAAAATTAGATCACTCTCACTGTAATCAACAAAGCTGTCTGCGAACAGGGCCATGCAAACTACATTAGTTTGACCAACATTTTGGGTGGAACCTGTTCATCTAGACCTGAGAATCACAACACAAGTATACATAAGTTTGGGGGTCAGTAAGATGTTTTAATTTTTTTGAAGTGCATTAATACTCTTAATAAACAAAGATGCCTTTAACTTATCTAAAGTTAAAGTAAAGACATTTATAATGTTACAAAAGATTTCTATTTCAAATAGATGCTGTGCTGAACTTTTTATTCATCAAAAAAAAAAAAAAAACTACAAACGTATTAATTAGCACAGCTGTTCTCAACATTGATAATAAGACTGGAGTAATGATGCTGAAAATTCAGCTGTGCCGTCACAGAAATAAATTACATTTTAAAATATATTAATGTAGAAAACAGATGTTTTAATTGTAATAATATTTTTTTACAATATTACTGTTTTTTATCAAGTGAATGCAGCCTTGGTCAGCATAAGAGACTTCTAAAAACCTATAAAATCCAGATGTGCATTTAGACCCATTACCACTTTGCATGAAGAAAACAGCTGGTGATAATGCAAAAGTAACAATATTTCCCAAATGTAACAAATGTATCATTTTTAATGTGTTCACATTTTCATTTAATCCACGAGTGAGATAAAAGTAAACATTTGTACCACCCCCCCACCAGAGAGATGAAACTCATACTCATACTCATAAACACACACACACACACACACGTTGGGTTTTCATGTTTTATGGGGACTTTCCATAGACATAATGGTTTTTATATTGTACAAACTGTACATTCTATCCCCCTACACTACCCCTACCCCTAAACCTACCTATCACAGGAAACATTCTGCATTTTTACATTTTCAAAAAACATCACTTAGTATGAATTATAAGCTGTTTTCCTCATGGGGACCAAAAAATGTCCCCACAAGGTAGGGTTTACCAGGCCACACACACACACACACACACACACACACAGTCCCATACTCAAGTCTTTCTATTCCAGCAACATTATAATAGATAATCCAACAAACTAACTATCTCATTGCCTTTGATAATTGCAGTGTGTTTGTTTGTGTGTGTGTGTGTGTGTGTGTGTGTGTGTGTGTGTGTGTGTGTGTGTGTGTGTGTGCGCGAGCAAGTGTGTGTGAACAGAAAGAAAGAAAAAACTGGGAAAATGGGGACAGAACTCAAAGCCAGCTGCAGTCTGTCATGTGCAGAAGGGACCAGAGATGAATAGAGGAGAGAGGAAGATGGGATGAGAGGAGAGATTTCTGTGCAACTGTCTGCGTGTGTTTATGTGAATAAAGGGCAGGAGGTTTTTGAGCAGAATGGTTTGAGTGGGCATGCAAGACCACAGGAGCTGTCAGCTCCGCAGCACACGTTGCACCGCTGTTTCATATGTATATAAGAACGTTTTAATGGTCTTGGGCTCGGCTACTTAAAAGGTAATTACCATAATTATCAGAAACCCTCTCGTCTAGCATGACATGGGGAGTTGTTCAATTGAGGTACAGTGCACACCAGAAATCTATAACATTTCTTGGTTATAAATTTGTCTGTGCTTGATCACCCTTCTTTTGAAGAGCAAGGAAAGGTCACCGATAATTTGTAGCGATATGGAGTACAGACTATTTCCAGTTTTCAGTAACAAAGTATTTTAAAGTCGGCATGAAATGAAAGTTGAGGTAGTCTTTTCTTTCCTATTGAGATGTATATTTGAGTTCGCTTCTCGAATATGAAAAAAAAAATGTGGGGCGGGACTTGATTTTGTCCATCGAGAATTGATTGGATTGTTGTGGTTTGCTATTTCTGTGATCTCATATGAATGGCAGGTTGTCCCGCGCCGGTAAACGTCATCCGAGAAGAGAAAAGATGTCACTTGAAGAGGGAGGGGAAGTTTCTTTGATTAAAGATTACGAGGGCACATTCATTTTTTTGAAAATAATGATGTGCACGGATAAATCATTTATAATAAATACTGCAATATTCCATAAAAAATAACAATGGTCAATGTAGCAGGTGGGAACCGGCGAATGATCAACATACTTAAAAATAAAAAAAATCAAAAGTAAAGCGGCAGCCCCTCACAGGACAACTGCCACAAAACACAAAGTAAAGTCCAGGCCTGGTCCTCTCTCGTCCTTCACTGTCGTCACTCCTCCTTTTATCCTACCGGAGCTCCTCTGTGAGACACAAGGCCTCGCTCCGTTCTCACGACTCTCGACTCTGCTTTGCTTGCCACAGTCAATTTGATTTCATGGAGACTTTAAAGTCCCCATGAAATAAAAATGTATGTTTTTTTTGGCTTTTAGTATGAATATGTTAGCCTTACTGTTATCTATAAGCTAGTGCGCTCCAAAATTCACATTTGGAAGATATAAGCATTCAAAACATGGCATTTATACAGTCTCTCACTTCCGCCGATATAGATCAATGATTTTGATGATATCACTCTGCACTTCAGCTTCTCATCAGATTTTCTGAACAATCAAATGCTAGAATCTCGAATTTAAAGTGTCCTGCCCCCTGGACTATAAATACCGGAACTCGGACATCTTTAGGTTTCAGCGTCATAGAGAAACATTGGGAAATCCGAAGCTCTCATCGGTTTAATGTCGTTTATGCTACAAAAATGGTAAACCGATGTGCCTGGGGTACTGTAACACTGATTCCAGATATCATGAGAGGATTTTCTGGTTGTCAAACTCTTATTAAGTTACGATTAAAGTTAGTGAGTCCCTGCTAATGTATAAAACTAAATAACTAACTGTTCTCACGTCATGTAACAGTGTAGGTCAAAAACACATAAACGAAGGTCTACATTTCAATGCCTCTCCATATTAAGCTGGTTAAATGTAAATTAATTTAATTTCACCCTGAGGTACATGAACAGTGTTGACCCTGGATGTTGTCATCTGCGATTGTGATGACCATAACAGGTTTTCAAACTGACCTATCAGTAAGCCCTGCCCCCCTTAGTAAATGTTGCTAATACGGACAAACAAACGGAGTGGCTAACTGTCTTACAATGACAGCTGTCAGTTTGAAAACCTTATCCCAAGTTGTTTTTGGACACAGAATGTAGCGGACACCATCCGATTGGGTGCTATAAACTGTAAACTTTCTATCTGCAAAACAACTCTGATAAACTGCAAGCTCTCCATTTCACTACCCGTATTGCTCCGTAGTCTATAATACCCATCAAAATATGAGTCCCTCCTTAGTAAGACAGATAATGCAGCAGACCTTAAACATATCTAACCTCACAGAAATATCAAAAATGTATACAAAAACAAATTAGAAGATAAATCACAATAAAGTCTGTGACACAGAAGGACCACCTCTCATCGAGGAGCATTCAAGTGGGACTTAAATATATCATGGAAGGATATATAAAAGATTTTAAAATAAATATGGTGGGAGGTATTCATTTGGAAGCAAGGGTTTACAGATGCAAGCGGGAGAAGCCTCACGTTACAGTCGTCACAATCGTAGATGACAACATCCAGGATCAACACGGTTCATGTACCTCAGGGTAAAATTTAATTAATTTACATTTAACCAGATTAATATGGAGAGGCACTGAAATGTAGACCTTTGTTTATGTGTTTTTGACCTACACTGTTAACGTTACATGTAGTGAGAACAGTTAGTTATTTCGGTTTTTACGTTAGCAGGGACTCACTAACTTTAATCGTAACTTAATGAGAGTATGATAACCAGAAAATCCTCTCAGGATACCTGGAATCAGTGTTACAGTACCCCAGGCACATCGTTTTACCATTTTTGTAGCATGAAAGCTTCGGATTTTCCAATGTTTCTCTATGGCGCTGAAACCTAAAGATGTCAGAGTTCCGGTCCCTGTGCGACTGATACTCAACTGCCATTGGCTCATCTGCGTTTGAGGGGAGGGGCTAAAGATTTTTTGGGCGGGGCTAAAACGGAGGTTCGATGACGCACTGGAGTCACTAAGCATGGCCACTCCCCTAACACTACTAGAGCACATTCACCCACTCAATTGCGAGTTACTGTCAGTACCGTTAGTTACTACAGCCAACAGTTTGCTAGCTAGTTATGCCTTCGTCACGTAAATGCATCTTACCTGGTTACCTTACCAGTGCTTTTTTTCAAATTTGGCTGGGTGGTTAATGACACATTTTTCTGTAGTGTGACAAACTCAGAACACATATTTCATTTTGACTTTACAGGGACTTTAAGAGCAGAAAGTTGCTCCGTATTCGACTGCAAGAAGAACTGGAGTGCATCATAAATGAAACGAAACTCAGCATATAGGCTACTTGCCTCACCGATATGAGAAAAAGGCCAATAGAAATCTTGAAATTTCTACTTTTAAATGAACCAATTCGAATAAAAAACAAATAGTTTGATTATGAAATCCAAATGAAAGGTGCATTTCCCTCTATAGGCGCGCTACTGTGGAGATGACGAGTCAGCACTGTCAACTTCATCTAGCCAACACTGACTCAGAAAACACTACTTTATTAATAAACAATTTTACATTCATAATCATTAGGCTACTTTTGCCAGTGCTTGGCGACAAGCTTTATGTGTGCGCTTGAGCGTGAGATATACACTCACCTAAAGGATTATTAGGAACACCATACTAATACTGTGTTTGACCCCCTTTCGCCTTCAGAACTGCCTTAATTCTACGTGGCATTGATTCAACAAGGTGCTGAAAGCATTCTTTAGAAATGTTGGCCCATATTGATAGGATAGCATCTTGCAGTTGATGGAGATTTGTGGGATGCACATCCAGGGCACGAAGCTCCCGTTCCACCACATCCCAAAGATGCTCTATTGGGTTGAGATCTGGTGACTGTGGGGGCCATTTTAGTACAGTGAACTCATTGTCATGTTCAAGAAACCAATTTGAAATGATTCGAGCTTTGTGACATGGTGCATTATCCTGCTGGAAGTAGCCATCAGAGGATGGGTACATGGTGGTCATAAAGGGATGGACATGGTCAGAAACAATGCTCAGGTAGGCCGTGGCATTTAAACGATGCCCAATTGGCACTAAGGGGCCTAAAGTGTGCCAAGAAAACATCCCCCACACCATTACACCACCACCACCAGCCTGCACAGTGGTAACAAGGCATGATGGATCCATGTTCTCATTCTGTTTACGCCAAATTCTGACTCTACCATCTGAATGTCTCAACAGAAATCGAGACTCATCAGACCAGGCAACATTTTTCCAGTCTTCAACTGTCCAATTTTGGTGAGCTCGTGCAAATTGTAGCCTCTTTTTCCTATTTGTAGTGGAGATGAGTGGTACCCGGTGGGGTCTTCTGCTGTTGTAGCCCATCAGCCTCAAGGTTGTGCGTGTTGTGGCTTCACAAATGCTTTGCTGCATACCTCGGTTGTAACGAGTGGTTATTTCAGTCAAAGTTGCTCTTCTATCAGCTTGAATCAGTCGGCCCATTCTCCTCTGACCTCTAGCATCAACAAGGCATTTTCGCCCACAGGACTGCCGCATACTGGATGTTTTTCCCTTTTCACACCATTCTTTGTAAACTCTAGAAATGGTTGTGCGTGAAAATCCCAGTAACTGAGCAGATTGTGAAATACTCAGACTGGCCCGTCTGGCACCAACAACCATGCCACGCTCAAAATTGCTTAAATCACCTTTCTTTCCCATTCTGACATTCAGTTTGGAGTTCAGGAGATTGTCTTGACCAGGACCACACCCCTAAATGCATTGAAGCAACTGCCATGTGATTGGTTGATTAGATAATTGCATTAATGAGAAATTGAACAGGTGTTCCTAATAATCCTTTAGGTGAGTGTATATTCCGCACCCCAGTACCCTATATGAGTCTTTGAGTATGTAAAAAAAGTCAACAAATTGAAAAAATAAAACCAAAGTTTTTTGGGGGGGGGGGTTATGTAATTCTGTTAAAACGGAATTTTGCACAATACCCAGCCCTAGCTTTACCGAGCTCAAAGGCTCTGGCTGAGCTGTGATATATAAACGAAACGCTGTTGACTATTTTAAAAAAGAGGAGGAGCTGTTTGATATGTCCTGCCATGTCTTCCTATTTCTGTAGAAAGTACGTTAACACATTTAATAATGCTGTATGTTTCAAGGCACTTTCAAGGCACTTCACTTTAAGTAAAGCTTAGTCCAGCATGGTGCAGTCAGGTAACCTCTAATTGACTAGACACATATTGTTAGCCTAATGCTGATATTCAACAGAAATCAAAGACTGGTTTAACATACAGTCTACATTCTGTGGTTATTTAAATGAAGCCAGACACTGAATAGATCTCTTAAAAGGAGTGTTATAATTGCGTCTGATGTTTTTGTTCTTAACCTGTGTCGGCCTCTGTAGACTGTAGCCTACGCTTTCACCTCCTTGTGAATAACATGCTGTCATTAGCATAGCGATTATGAGCACTGGTAGACTTTCTTTAGCTGTCGATCAAATAAACCCTTTTTGTAAAATCTTAGATTCTACAGGTGCAAGAGACATTTTGTATGAAAAATGTGTTGTTTAAAATAAAGAGATTAATCAAGGTACTAACACTACTACTCACAGTATTCCAGTGAGATGCAAATACAGGGTTTCATTAAGTCAAATTTAAGACTTTTAGCCTGTGTAGCTTGTGTAGCCTGTGTCTGACACACACGATACCACACAACAAATAGTTGAGTGGTTGTTTTTACTAATAGCGTTTAAAGATGGTTGAGGTGGCTTTGAAACGCAGACATCTAGGTCAAGGTAAAAAATTGTGTAACACAAAAGATGTATTTTAGACTAACAAATTAGATAGATCGCAATCTACTTCTTTTAGCTAGCTAGCAGCCTATAGCATAAATAGTATAGTCAGCCATCCAATGAATAGGCAACCAAACTGCTCCATATAAAAAAGCAATTGTAAATCATCCAAAATAAATGCCATGGTTACTAGATTTTATACAGGTGTTACTATAATGATTTTGTAAATGGTGATCAGCAACCAAATATTGATAATGTGGAAGTTACTGCCAGCCTTGGTGTGACTTTTTGCAGACAATACAAAGGCAGAGTACAGTAACTTCAAAATAGGTGTCAAAAGTCAAGTGTGAGCTCAAGATTTTTTATGTAGATAATTTTCATTACTAAAACATCTAATTGCCAGATTTCCAGTGTCCTACCTATTATAATTTGGCTGGACAACTAAAAATCTTTAAAGTAATTTTTCTCAGTTTCACACTCTAGCAAGTTAAGGTCTTTTGACTTTGTAGGCCAGGATAGGACAAATAAATACAACATAAAGACAGATACAAACAGTGCTTTAAATTTAAGTAGACCTACTGTTTTTTCCCCATTGTTGTTTGGTTAACATTAACGACACAGACAGGAGCAGGTATATGTATATTAGATTGCTTTCACTTTAAGACCTACAGTAATGCACAGATCCAACACTGACACACGTCTCCCAATCTTGTTCACTCAAGACATAACCACCAATATGGACATATGCATAATTATGTGTGTATTTGATCATTCAAGGGCAATAAGCCTAAATAGAACACATTCAGTATCTGACAATGTCAAACTGACATCAGTCCGTGTGTCAGTACCGAATTGAGATTGTAGTTTACATCGCTTTTATTAACTCTTTTTTTAGTGCTATCATACTTTTTATTTGGTCATTCATCCACCTTGCGTAATTGCTTAGCCCGGTCCTTGGCGCTTATGCGAGACGGCAGGTGAAAAATGTAATGATTCGCCTTCGCTCCCACAATCGCGGAACTGGAAGAACTGGAGAACTATTAGCTGAAGAATAAAATCTGTTTTATGTGTATGTGGTACAATCAGAAAGAGATTGGCTGTAATATAAGATGCATTTTGGTCTCATTTGTAGTCGTAATACAACAAACTATATTTGGAATAGCGAAAGAAAGAACTACAACACCCCGGAATAAACACACACACACACACACACACACACTCTAAAGCGCTGTGGGAGCATTTCAATGAGCATTAGAGATAGCGTTACATGGACATAGGAAAATTAAGACTAGGGATGGGCATGGCATTTTTCAAAAATATTGTATTCAAATATTTGGGCTCATAAAAAACAAATATTTGTTTATTTAAATGCCGTTATTTTGTGAAAATAAGAAAGTTGTCGTCACCATTTCTGAACAAGCTTACGATTAGGCAATATACACAACAAGCTTACGTAATATCTTAAGGTTTTCTTTTAGTTCAAAACATTAAAGTCCCAGTGAACCGGAAGTAGCAGGTGAGTTTCCGTCAGTGCTGCCTGTTACGTATTTCCAAGTGAAACGGAATATTGAATAGAGGGCAGGGTCTAGGTCCGTGTACTTTTTCGTTCATTCATTATTCCTTTTTTAAACCAGAAATGAAATATGGAAAATGCAGTTTCTTCCTTTTTTATTTTAACACTGATGAATAAAATTAACAGATACAAGATAATTTTCCATATGCAAGATAATTATTTCATTGAAAATAATATAAATGATATACAACTTGTTTTTTAATATGTAAAAATGCTAAATTTAATTTCTAGTGTTTTGCGTCACGCTGAAGCGCCCTCTAGTGCCTTTTTCCTCTGGCGTCAATAGAATGACTCGCATCAAGAGCCTAAAAAGATGACGCGGATTAATTTTTATTCATTAAATTATTATTATTATTATTATTACATTTATATTTTAACCTAAACATGACCATTTCTAAACCTTATAGCCTCTTGTTTAGTGCTCCAACACATTATCGAGTTCCTGCTTGTGGTCTCGATCCCGTCCTTTTGCTTTTTACTCTGTTTTATATGGAAAAAAGGCCCAAACGACATACATTTCTGTGACTTTTTTGTCTGGCTGTTAGGTGTTTTATATTGTTTTATATCCAAAAATTGTTTAGGATTAGGAGTCACTTTATATGCTATAGCCTATGTCTTGCTGTTCAAATTGAAAATATACCAATGATGACAAAATTATACCCCAATATGTAATTTTCATGAAGACAAAATTCCCATACCCTTTGGCAATCAACAGCAACCTGCTGAGACAATGGCAATGTAAACAAAGGGGAAGGACAATATTTTTAAGTTAAGTGTGTTGCCTTCATATTCGGCCTGACCTGCTTGTCTGTATAGCTTTATTGGGCTTTTAATATCACTGTCTTAATTTTCTTCATAACTGTATTTTATTTTCTAGGAAAATGCTTAACGTGTTATTAATTGTGTTCATGGGCTCATCTGCTTGTCTGTATACGTTTTATTTATAAGGTGTGTACTAAATTTGCTCCTCCAATACCACTAGTACATTAAGCCGCATTAAGGGTTTACGTTTTTCAAGTTAAGCGCTTATAATGTCCCGCTTCGCTGGGCGAGTTTGCCGCCAGCATTCTCTTGGACATGCGGCAGTATCGGACCCCTCGTGAGTAACAATGGGTTGACTTTTTTTTTAACGGGAACTGCAATGCCCGTTTCAGTTTTAAAATCAAGCATGTATTATCATGATTTCAGGCTATCGAAAGTGTGGGAGAAACAGTAGGCCTAATTTACAAAAGGAAACTCTTTTAAATTGACATTTTTTCGACTTTAATCTGTCCATTTTTAATTTTGGTTTAAAAATGCAAAACGTAATAAACAAAAATCTGAAAAGAAGTCAATATTTTATTTCATGCGCATGAAATTTGTGTATACCGTTTTAATTTAAATTTTGGTATTCAACATAGCATTTAAAAATACAACAACCGTTCGTTTTTTGTTTTTCTCGCCGTGGTTAAAAAAGGAATAATGAATGAACGAAAAAGTACACAGACCATTTTACTTCAGCGCTCCTCCTCTCCATCTCTAGCTCATAGCAGACTAATGGTTGGAGGGGAGTGGTGAAGGATATTCAAACCCAAGCCGTCAAACTGACGTCATCGAAAAAGGAACTCCATTCCAGACCGGAAGTTACTTTTCAGATTTGATTAAAGATTACCGCGACAAACAATTTTTTTCTGTCCATTAACTTGCACAGATTAATTGTTCACCCTAAGATCTGTAACGTGTGCTAACAAAGTAAATAGGGTCAATTTTGATTTCATGAGGACTTTAAACAATATGTGTAAACAAAAAAATATATGCCTAAAGAACAAAAGCATTATAAGCTTAAGCAGTGCGAGTAGGAAAAAATGCTAATAAAGCATACTGCGCCAGTTATCGTGCAGAATGTACATACACTCGAGTCGGTATGGTTATGTTTATATTGTTTTATTATATTGTTTTATGTAAGACAATTTACGGCCAGCAAAATTTCGAATATTAATTACAGTTTGAATATTCGTGCACACCCCTAATTAAGACCTGTTTAAAATTATTTAAGACCTAGAAATCAATACATAAGCGAATTCAAGACTTTTTAAGGCCTAAAATTTTTATTTAGAAATATTTGACTTTTTAAGACCCCGCGGGAACCCTGAAATATATGGTGGGGTCTGACCCCCCTAGTCTTTGATACCCTCAAAAAAAAAAAAGTATATTAATTTTGCATACCAGTAAATGCATTTTAACAGTGTTTTCAAACAATGTGTGAGTAACCACAAAAGTCTGCGCCGGAATACTGCAATCAGAAATTGCGTTCGTCTGAGGTTATTATAGCAACAGTACAGTAGGCTGCTCAAACCCTGTCCATTAGCATCAATATCTAAAAATTAATTAGGTATTTTGAAAGTTTTTTCTCGTTTACACTTAAAACTGTAAAAACACTAACAAACACTTCAAGATATAGTCTACAACTGTGTTTTGGGGTTTCAAACGGGTTTCAAAGTGCACGTTTCAGTGTAAACAAAAAAACATGAATCTGTGAAACCGGTGACGTCATGTGCATGTGTATTATGTATATGAAAATTATATGAAAATTAATAAGTGTTATGCCCGGTTTCACAGACAAGGATTAAACTAGTCTCGGACTAAAATGCATGTTTGATCTGTTTTAACTGAAAGCAACTTGCACTGGCATATCTTAAAATACGTCACTGCCATTGTTTTTTTAAGCTATAAAAGCTACTTAATTAATGCCTAATCCTGGCTTAATCTAAGGCTTAATAAGGCCATAATGTCTTATGCATTGTTGCTTCTCAGGTAAATTAAGCTCGTTTAAACCACTTTTAGATATTTTTACTGGAAGATTAGACAAAACTACTCATTTACACGACACCACTTTCAACTAAAAGCGGAAAACATTTTATACGTTTTTGCCATTCATTTTCCTGTAACTGCTGAAGTTACAGGAAAACACGACTTGGTGGCGCTCAAGCACAAAATGGTCTTGCCGAGCACACATACGGCGAAGAAGTAAGTAGACAAAGAAGAAGATGAGTTGCTAATGCCTGTCAATGACACCGCTGATTGCCAGTTAGCAAAAAAGCATGTGAATGGTTTTGGCAAGTTCGTAAATACTGTCTCTCTTCTTCTTCTGCGTGACAAGTGAGTGTCAGAAGCGTAGCACCACCTTGTGTACCGGGAGCGCCATCTACTGGATTTGCACGTTCACTCGGCGCATCGGCAGTGAAAATTGGGTCTGAACACTCAAGACGCGCCAAAAAACGTCTCGAAAAACGCTGGCGATAAGCGTGTGCGATATTCGTCCCGGTGTGTACAGGCCTTAAGGTTGCACAGTCCTAGACCTGGGTCAACATTTCATTCAGTAATATTAGGCTGTTTGATGTTAATGCTCACGCTATTTTACATATGCATCTGTTTTATATGCTATCACTTGTTTCTGCTTCTTCTTCACATGTTTTTGATCAGGAGATTCAGTACTCCTTCAGAAGATGTGTCATAGATGTGTCTACCAAATAACAGTGAAAACACTGAAAGCCGGAAAATTCCGTCAATGGTGGGGAAACATTGTCTCATAAACAACGGTGTAGAAAGAGTTAATATGTGGCCTTGTTAGGAGATGATCAACGATATTCTCTTCACCTGTAGGAATCCACAGCGAAAGATTCCACAATGGGTTCAAGTTGGTCGTGGATTCCGCAATGACCAACTAAAAGCTTCTTGGTTTAAAAGTAACTTCTGTGTGAACTCTGCTTCATACATCTACTGACAACTGCACCTTTAGTCTAGTTTTTAAAATTGTTTAGGGAGCTTTTAGTGTTTAAGAGAGTTGACTGTTAGCTAGTGCCGATTAAAGGCTAACTTGGGTTGCGTGAACCTCAAGCGATTATAGTCAGAAAATTACAATAAAAATTTAAATACAATATAACTAAAACATTGACCCTCCTGAAAGTTTCTGAATAATTCACACATTGATCACCACAGTAATCCAAAACCACCCCTAAAACTCCTCAAGAAACACCAACATTTTTCACATATCAACTGAAACCTATCCCAGCACCATCTCTGGGCAACTACACTTCAACTCCAATAAGCTCAGGGCTAGAAAGGTGTTGTTTTATTTTTGAAAGGTTGCTGGACACTAAATTTTCAAATAAATATCCAAATAAATTTAATTACTAAACTAAATTAACTATATCAACTACATTACTTGAATATACACTCACCTAAAGGATTATTAGGAACACCTGTTCAATTTCTCATTAATGCAATTATCTAATCAACCAATCACATGGCAGTTGCTTCAATGCATTTAGGGCTGTGGTCCTGGTCAAGACAATCTCCTGAACTCCAAACTGAATGTCAGAATGGGAAAGAAAGGTGATTTAAGCGTGGCATGGTTGTTGGTGCCAGACGGGCCGGTCTGAGTCGGTCTTTCACAATCTGCTCAGTTACTGGGATTTTCACGCACAACCATTTCTAGAGTTTACAAAGAATGGTGTGAAAAGTGAAAAACATCCAGTATGCGGCAGTCCTGGGGGAAAATGCCTTGTTGATGCTAGAGGTCAGAGGAGAATGGGCCGACTGATTCAAGCTGATAGAAGAGCAACTTTGACTGAAATAACCACTCGTTACAACCGAGGTATGCAGCAAAGCATTTGTGAAGCCACAACACGCACAACCTTGAGGCTGATGGGCTACAACAGCAGAAGACCCCTCCGGGTACCACTCATCTCCACTACAAATAGGAAAAAGAGGCTACAATTTGCACAAGCTCACCAAAATTGGACAGTTGAAGACTGGAAAAATGTTGTCTGGTCTGATGAGTCTCGATTTCTGTTGAGACATTCAGATGGTAGAGTCAGAATTTGGCGTTAACCGAATGAGAACATGGATCCATCATGCCTTGTTACCACTGTGCAGGCTGGTGGTGGTGGTGTAATGGTGTGGGGGATGTCCATCCCTTTATGACCACCATGTACCCATCCTCTGATGGCTACTTCCACCAGGATAATGCACCATGTCACAAAGCTCAAATCATTTCAAATTGGTTTCTTGAACATGACAATGAGTTCACTGTACTAAAATGGCCCCCACAGTCACCAGATCTCAACCCAATAGAGCATCTTTGGGATGTGGTGGAACGGGAGCTTCGTGCCCTGGATGTGCATCCCACAAATCTCCATCAACTGCAAGATGCTATCCTATCAATATGGGCCAACATTTCTAAAGAATGCTTTCAGCACCTTGTTGAATCAATGCCACGTAGAATTAAGGCAGTTCTGAAGGCGAAAGGGGGTCAAACACAGTATTAGTATGGTGTTCCTAATAATCCTTTAGGTGAGTGTATATGATAATCGAAATGAGCTAGATGACATCACCGTTTTCTCCAAGAGCGGCTGTACAGCCGAATCAAATTCGGTTGCATTATTTTCCTGTTCAACAATGTGAAGCTGCTTTGAAACAATCTGCATTGTAAAATGCGCTATATAAATAAAGTTGACGACTTGACTTGACTGGTTTGAGCACATACGGAACATCATCATTGTGCTCTCCAATACAAACCATTCTCTTCCGAAACTTGATCAATACCATCCCTCACCAAAAGAATTCATTAATAAATAAAAGAATTAACTCAGAAATGTCAAAAGTATGTGTGGAACAGATGTTCGAAGCATGGCACATGGACATTTCAGCTCTTGTTATTCTCTCATAAATACAGGTACTTTCCAGATGGTCCTCACCAGTTCTTAGTGGCTTCCAATCAGATCAAAGGAATGGAAAATTAGGCTAGCAACTCTTCTGATTTTACAAATCACACAGGCACATATTCTCATGCATATCCACGCACACTCTCAGCTGGAAACTATGCAGAATGAGAAGTTAAGTAAGCTGAAATGACAATGCTCACATCTCAATACCATCTCTACAGCTCTGCCATGTCACAATTCTCAGACCAGTGGAGGCCAACAGCTAACCTTTTCCCTAAAAACAGGTTTCTTCAGTTACCTTTTCCCTAGTTTCTGAGTTAGGATCCTATAAGGAAAACAGAAACTACAGTTACCTCTGGTATATTACACAATGGTGTTTTTTTCAGCAAGTATCTCTTTGTTGACACAATCGGTATTTTTGAAGGGCTAACATATCAAAGTTTCCTCATGGACATTTGCCTCCCTGTGATTATGAGTATGGGGGCCACAGCTTGGGCCTGCAGCTGTGATTTCAGAAGAAACAGCACCATGCTGACCAGAGCAAACAACAGAGCATCAAAACAACACCTTTCACATCAGGAGACAAGAGAAAGACATCTACTCAAAAGCATGGAAAATGACTCTTCATGAAGATCATTTCACAAAATTGTTTAATATTCCATCCATACTCAGTAGGGATGCATCGACATTAACATTCTGACTGATATCAATAAACAGATCATTCTTTTGTTATGTTGTGGCTGATTACTAATAAATGGGATATTAGAATTCTTTATTATGTAGTCAAAATATAATAAAGTTAGCTAAAGAGGTAACACTTTATAATAAAGTCTCATTTGTTAACATAAGTTAATGCATTAACTAACTAACAATGAGCAATATATTTTTACCACATTTATTAACCTTTGTTAATGTTATAAAAAAAATGGTAATTTTAGTTCTGAGCATTAACTAATGTTAACAGATGCAACTTTTGATATTGCAGTAGTAAATGTTGAGATTAAAGGGATAGTTCACCTAAAAATGAGAATTATTTCATTAATTACTTACCGTCATGTTGTTCCAAACCCGTAACACCTTCGTTCATCTTCAGAACAGCTCTCAGATTTCATCAAAAATATCTTAATTTGTATTCTGAACATGAACGCTTGGAACGACACAAGGGCGAGTAATTAAAGACAGAATTTTTATTTTTAGGTGAAATAACTCTTTAACTAAGATTAATAGATGCTGTAGAAGTATTATATATTCTTAGTTTGTTATCTCTAAAGATAATATAAAATTATTAGTGTTTTTAAAGATTAACTCGAAGCGAGCGTTAGAAGACGGCAAACATAATCTAAGTGTAAAAACAGTAATGAGCATGTGCAATTAAATATCCAATGTCAATCTATAGGATACATGTTGAATATATTATAACAATACATCATGTATTGCTACATTCCTATAATGTTCAACTTTATCTGGTTTTGACAAGCAACTGTAACATCAAACTTTTGTCAATGTCTCAATGGAAATGTTTGGTCATACAAAACCGACTAAGCTTTTTAGCAGTGTTAATGTGAATGAGGCTGTTTCTTCACTTACTGAAAGTGTCTGTCTTCTCATCTCAGGCAGCACTGCTTTAATTTATTCACACAGTGCTTCCCTCCACTTTAAAGTGATAATCCTGTCCTCTCTTGCCTGCTTTCAGCTTCAGTAAAAGAAACTACAGCAGGAATTACAGCAAATGTGGAAATTAGCTTGCTGTGACAATATGGGAATGGGCATGAGGAGGGGAAAATATTATCAAATACAAAATATTGCTTCACTTTGGAGTTGAATGAAAGAGGCGATTTATGTAACACTTGGTTGCACAGAAACCAAAGTAATTCACATTAATATTGGGACACATGAGAACCTGCTAAGGGCGGTGCTTTTGTTACTGGGCCCAAAATGGACATGATTGAGAGGTTATGCTGATGTAGTTAATGGAATATTTTCAGTGAGTCAAAATGAGTCAAGTGTGTCGCATTCCTTTCTACCATGCACAATTCTGCAGCCAAAAAAAAACAAAAAAAAACCCACAACATACACAGCTCACATCCAATATAAAAAAGGGGCTGTGTGATCATTTTGTCATCATTTACTCATCCTCATGTTTTTCAAAACCTGTATTCATCTGAGAAATGTATAGCTGAATTTCCAAGCTGCTCTTTTCCATTCAATGAAAGTGAATGGTGACCACAGCTGTCAAGATCAATTTAAGTCAACACACTAAAAAAAATATCCACTTAAAAGTTGCTGCCATAAATTTTCAAGTATAATCAAATTGGCTATAAAAGTCACCTCAAATGTACGAATCTTGCATACCTTAAAAAATCTAATTGAAATTGGTTTCATTATTTTGAGTTTAGGAAGTAATGAAAAAATTGCATTTTTTACATTGAAGACTTTCAGTGAATAATAAAAAAATTCATTCCGTTCCTTAAAGCTATTGTATGACTTTAGAATGGAGTGCATGAGTCATATGGGCCACTTTTATGATACTTTGTGTGCTTTTTTTATATCCTTTTTGGAGCTTGACAGCCCTTGGTCACCATTCACTTTCATTATATGACAAAGAACAGCTCAGACGCATTTCCTTTGGCATAATAAAGAAGAAAGAAAGTTACACTGGTTTGTAACGACATGAGGGTTTGTAAATGATAGTACTGTTTGTTTAGTTAGTTGGCTTTAAAGTAATAGTTTTAACTAAACTACTACTATTTAGCTTTACATGCCACTTTCAGAATTACCAAAATAGCAGAAACATGCGCATATACATATTTAAACACAACAAGCCACTTTATACTATGTGGTCGAGTCCACAGATTTGGAGTTCATCTTTAACTTTGATTTTTCTCTGACTAAGAAAGCAGCGAAGAAGAAGGACATTATAAAAAAGCAGTAAACAGAAGTTACACAGTCAGCGCTCAGCTGCTGCAGCGAGACACAGAGCTGAGCTCATTTTAATGAAGCCAGTGGAAGACAAAACGATTTCTGCAGCAATACAGTGCTTTTCTTTCCTTTTTTTCTACAGGAACAGTGACACAAAATGAGAATGAACTTAATGTTGTCCAATATGGCGAACAATAATGTTCTCTCGAAAAAGCCTGACTGGCAGCAGCTGACTGGACACAAAATGTCACTCAAAGCGCAAATATTGCTGTAATAATGGAAAATGACACGTTTTTCAAGTGTAAAATGTGTGTGAAATGAGTCTCTGTGTTCTCACCTGCCATGTTCAGGAGAGCTCTGCAGGTTCCCTCCTCACGGCACTGGAAAATGCCTGGTCAGATGTGAGTACCGGTTAGTCACTGGAAAATACTGAATCACCTGCTTAGGTAATATTTCACGAATGGTGTGTGTGAGAAGGGGGAAGTGTGTGTGCATGTGTGTGTGTGGTGATAAAATCATGTAGGGCTATTTAGTGTCTCACAGAGCACTCTAAGGTATTGTATTTAAAAAATATTATGGGTTCATGATCACCTCTGTGTATGTGTGTGTGTACAGTTTAAATGTGTCAAGGTCAGCAGTTTCCATCTAGCCATAGAGTCCAAACCTGGTGACCTTTAAGGTTTAAAATATGATGGATGTATCACAGGAAGCTGCTGTAATGTGTTCTCCGTCGCTCTCGAAGCCCTGCAGAATTCATTGTGAGCTCAATCTTTTGAGGCCACTATAATTCTCCTGTCCACTGTCTCTAATGGTTTTATTGAGTGAAACACATTTCAATGAGCGGCTCAGAAAAGCAGCATGGTCAAGTATTGTCTGCAGTGTAATGCATGTTGTCCTTCAGGTAATACTTATCGATGTCCTTATCTGTTTGCGAATTACTTTGAATGGGCATTAAATGCATTCATTAATCTTGAAGTTGAGTTAATAACGCTAGCAGATCTACAATCCGTCCATCATTTTCTATATAGACAATTGTATATAGAGAATCTAAGAATTTGATACAGTACTCATGAATAATAAAGGGGAAAATAAAGGGTTGTGTTGTTGTCCAATGTAGGTTTGTACAAAGATAAAACACACAGTAGAAATTACACTTCTAATTATTACCACAGCAACACGTCACACTTCCCACAATTACCACAATAATATTATTACGTGTTTTATAATTACCACAGCAATAAAACAACTCCTTTCAGAGTTGTTCCACCACAAACACAAGGCAAAGCACACATTACTGTGGCCATATAAAGAGGAAGTATTTTGGAGTTCTTCTGCTTTGGTTTATATCTCAATAATGGCTGATGACAAAGTGGAGGTCAGGCCTTTTATGAGAACAGCCTTAATAACACACCCTGATGCACAAGCAAATGAAAACCATCTGTGGAGGATCAGCTAGTCAGAAATCTCACTGTACTTCATCTCTGCCTGTTTTAGAGTCAGAATTAACAACTGGCATGAATGTTAACGTAGCAATATTAAAGCATACACATATAATATTATATATATATATATATATATATATATATATATATATATATATATATATATATATATATATATATATATATATATATATATGCACATTTTTATTAAAATATCGTACTATACAAAATTATAATAATACATTTAGCATTATTCCCGTCTTGCAAAGACACTTTAGACACCTCATTACACTGGTGTTATGCAATGTAGTTGAAATACCCACATATCAAATCTTACACATCATCTCTGAGCTCATCCAATTTTTCTAGCTCATTCATTCTTTTCCATTCCCCCATCCTTCCATCGCTTTCTTCCAAGTCTCCCTCTGATCAAAACAACTGTCAGCCTCCTCCGGGCCTGACCAGAGTAGCGTGAGCATTAACTATAATCTCTTTGCGCAGCTGTGCGCAGTGTGTTTCTATCAGTGTGTCTTTGTATGTGTGTGTGTGTGGGTGTGTGTGTGTGTGTCAGGCGCAGAGCAGAGCAGAGCATTAAACTCACGGCCTGTGTCTGATGGGGTTCACCTTGACTTCTCTTAGACTCCTGACGGCTGTTTGGCCGCCATTAACTGGCTGTGTGTAGGGGGCAGAAGACGACAAGCTCTATCTGTGGGAATTCATTGATTTGGTTCTTAAGCCTTCAGGGGGGTTTAAATGTCCAGGCTGTGCTCTTTAAATATGCGTGTTTATGAAGACACAGAGTAGTGTAGTGTTAAGCACTTAAGTAAGAGAGCCAGGCCCAGTGTAAATGTGTGTGTTTGTCTAGCCTAGGAGAATTACTTGGGGCACTAATAAAAACACAATTATTTTAACTGATGTATACATTCTAAGGGTGCTCCGATCAGGATTTTTGGAGCCGATCACCAATCGTCGATCACAGGAAGCAATATCTGCCGTGCGATCACTGATACTGATCTATTTGAAGCCTTCTTTTTATCATGTAGAATTATTTATAGGGATGCTTCAAATCAGGATTTTTTACAGACATCCATTCAGGGCCTGAATTTGATTAATTGTTTCTTATTTTGTTTTGTATTCAGCTATGTACATTATTGCAATATTTTAGTATCATTTTGTTGGTTGGTTGAACCTTTGTTACCATGGTGTTTTGTATATGTGTGAATGACACTGTGCACCTTCTATATATTAGTATTTACCTCAGCTTGTGGAAAAACTACTTTGATGAACTTTAACACGGTGTTATTATGGTGGATGTCAGTATATGTTAAAAGTACAAAACAGCAACATGGCCTTGCTGATTCAGGGCAAAAGGGCTGTTGGATTTACCTGTTTAAATTTTTTTGTTTTGTTTTGTAAATTTCAATTTTAAACTAAAATGTACAGGTTGTTCTGTAAATAATATATTTACATTTTACTGTATTTTACTGAAATATTCAGGTTACAGTTTTTTCTGTGAAAACTTTCTTTGCAGTTCTGGATACATTAAATTTATCAAAAGTGACAGCAAAGACATTTACTGTATAATGGTTAAAACATATTTATATTCTATTAAAATAAATGCTGTGACATATGTAAAAAAAATTATATAAGTGGCAATTTAATGAGGTAAAAAAAAAAAAAAAAAAAATCAAGCTATAATAGGGGATCAGGTTTCGCATCGGCTGTCTTTAAGACTGTATTAACAACACACTGGTAAGTTACATGCAAGAAGCGCAAAGAATGCTAACGGTTTCGTAACACTTGGAGGTGTGACTGGTAAATGCCAGAGGCATTCAAATATCCAGTTTGATTAGTTAGCCAGTTTGTGACCTTGACTAAGGTTGCTCCTGGTTCCCATAAACATAGCTTTACGGTAAGACCCTGTGTCTCAGAGAACCCCGACCCCTCCCACTCCTCTCCACGGTTACTGTTACCATGACACTGTGAGTAATCCATATCACTCACTAAAATTTAACACCTTCAGGGAGTGAAAGGCTCCAACTGAGAGAGAAAGAGAGATGAAGCCAAAGACATTAAGATTTCCAAGCAGCTGAAAAGCTTCTGTCACATTATTCCAGCTTGTTTTCTGAATAACTGTCTTTTGCTGTCTGTCCCAATGGCCTCTAGTATACCAAAGCGCTCATAGATCATTTTTATTTTCAAGCATCGGCCCCGGTGAGATTCAACACAAAAAGGAGACAATGGACAAGGATGAATAGAGACAGAGTTTCCAACATTGGATGATCTCTTTTCTTCTCCAAATGAGTGAGTTTGTGTCTTGTCTCTGCTCCAGGAGGGCCATCTGAGCTGGCCAAACTGGTTACCTCTGTCCATCCTTCTCTTCTGAAGTGAAGGACATTAATCCTTTTTATTGACCCCTCTTCTTTGGTGCTCACAATATTTAATTAGTTTCAGTGGTTCTAGCAGACATTCTGGTTCCTATTTGTGCGAAAGAAAATCTTCAACTCCTACCCATTCACCTTTCACAGAGTTACCCAGACTGAAGTGGGTCTTCTCCACACTCTTAGGAAAAAAAGGTTCAATTGGTTTTTAAAATTTAACCCTAGGGTTCCAGACTTCCTTTTAAAGAATGATTTATGCCAAAAAGATTCTATACAAGGAGAAATCTGATTACATAATACTAGTCGATGTTCATGTTTAACTAAATTAAGACAAAATTAATGAATTAAAACGAAATCCTTACAATAATGCTATAATGGGAACCCCTAAAATGTTATATCAAGCATATGACTTAGCCATGTAGGAAAATATGCTCTCAAAACTCTTAAAGGTTCTTGGTTTTAAAAGGCCTTGAAGGTCTCAAATATAATTTCAGACAAAAACATTGGATAAAATCAGATTAAAAAAAGTTTGTGGCAAATACAGATTGCAGGCTGTCAGAAACCACATTCCAAAAATGCTGGTTACAATAATTGTTTGAACATAAAAACAGATCGAAAGACTGTAATCGTAGAGACCTGCTGCTTCTTTCTGTGGCTTACGGCATTAAAAGGCTTGCATTTGTGCTTTTAAAGGCAAAGAATAATAGGAAGCCGGCAAAACAAGACGACTTGAATTGACATGGGTGCTTTCTGGAAGATCTTACAGCCTGTCATCAAATGTAAACAGCATTCTGTGAAGACAGAGGACCCTACAATTCTCACTAGGCCTAAACAACAGAACTTTAGAACTTTTCATGTGTATGATTGGTTTCATAACTATACGGTTTCTCTTTCACTCTCCCTTCAGCTCTTCCCACTCTCTGTTTCCTTTTTTGCGGTTGTTTCATGCTGCTTCTCTCGCCAGGCCTCTGGCTCGATTTAAACCGGGAAAGTGAACAGAAGCGTTGTTCATACGTATGCTCAGCGGAAACAGTGCTGCTAAATTTAAAGGATTTATGAGCCGTGCGCTTTCTCAGAACGTCACAATATCACAGCCAGACAAAGAGCTGTGACCGACAGGATCACTCGGCTACATTAAAAGTACATTATACAGACATCATGCCCGTCACACTCAAGTACATACACACAAACACATAGGCATACGCACAGCATCAATTACGCAACTGTCAGCCTGGAAGCACAGACAAATTTTTTATATCGCACACAGCTTTAACAACGATCTCTGCAATCTCTATACATATACATGAAAAACAAATTATGTGTGACTCACAAACCTAATCAATTAATCAGTCAATCACTATCTATCCATCTATCTATCTATCTATCATATGGTATACTTTCTGTCTGTCGATACAGCCCATTTTACTCCAGTTTTCTCTACTGTACTCTACTGTTCCCTCATTTTCAAACAGAGACCCTATAAGCAGGTTCCAACAAGTTTGGATTTTGATTTTGGAGAGAAAAAAACTTTAAATTTTTTTCTAATATTGTGTTGGTCGCACTTTTGCTGCCCGAACAGCCCTGACCCATCGAGGCATGGACTCTACTAGTCCCCTGAAGGTGTGCTGTGGTATCTGGCACCAAGATGTTAGCAGCAGAACCTTTAAGTCCTGTAAATTGTGAGATGAAGCCTCCATGGATCGGACTTGTTTGTTCAGCACATCCCACAGATGCTCGATTGGATTGAGATATGGGGAATTTGGACAACTCAAACTCGTTGTGCTCTTCAAACCATTCCTGAACAATTTTTGCTTTGTGGCAGGGCGCATTATCCTGCTGAAAGAGGCCACAGCCACCAGGGAATACTGTTTCCATGAAAGGGTGTACATGGTCTGCAACAATGCTTAGGTAGGTGGTATGTGTCAAAGTAACATCCACATGGATGGCAGGACCCAAGGTTTCCCAGCAGAACATTGCCCAAAGTATCACACTGCCTCTGCCGGCTTGCCTTATTTCCATAGTGCATCCTGGTGCCATGTGTTCCCCAGGTAAGTGACGCACACGCACCCGGCCATCCACGTGATGTAAAAGAAAACGTGATTCATCAGACCAGGCCACCTTCTTCCATTGGTCCATGGTCCAGTTCTGATGCTCACATACCCATTGTTGGCACTTTCGGTGGTGGACAGGGGTCAGCACGGGCACCCTGATTGGTCTGCGGCTTGGCAGCCCCATACGCAACAGACTGCGATGCACTGTGTATTCTGACACCTTTCTATCAGAACCAGCATTAACTTCTTGCAATTTGAGCTACAGTAGCTTGTCTGTTTGATCGGACCACGCGGGCCAGCCTTCGCTCCCCACGTGCATTAATGAGCCTTGGCCGCCCATAATTGCCATGATTGCCCTTGGTCACCGGTTCACTACTGTTCCTTCCTTGGACCACTTTTGATAGATACTGACCACTGCAGACCGGGACAACCCACAAGAGCTGCAGTTTTGGAGATGCTCTGACCCAGTCGTCTAGCCATCACAATTTGGCCCTTGTCAAACTCACTCAAATCCTTACGCTTGCCCATTTTTTCTGCTTCTAACACATCAACTTTAAGGACAAAATGTTTACTTGTTGCCTGTTTAATATATCCCACCCACTAACAGGTGCCGTGATGAAGAGATGAGCAGTGTTATTCACTTCACCTGTCATAATGTTATGCCTGATCGTTTTTAAAAAATAATTACATAATTTTATAGCATCTTTGTTCTACCCATTTTTATTGTTACAATATTTGATGTCTTTTTTATTTTTTATTTAATTGAACTGATTTTGTACTGAGCCAAATCAAAAATGCCAATCTAAATGCAATTATAAATTACCAGATTGTATATTTCTTCAGTTTAAAAGACAGCTTGGTGATTCTGTACTTTATTCTCCATACTGATTTTTAAAAAAAGGAATCATGAATGATGAAACCCTTGAACTTGGGCTTTACTGATGGGCCTGTAGGGGTTCCGAAGGCAAAAAAGGTTGAGAAACACTGTTCAATTCACTCAATTTCTATACATTCTAACCCCTTTTCATCTACAGACACACTAGCTATATCTGACAGCTGTTATGTACTCGCAGGGACTCATTTCTCCCTCAGATGTGCAGTAGATCAGATAGCAGCGAGATGTTGAGCACTCAGCTATTTGTAAACCTGTATTACTGTTGCCCTCATAGGGCTCAAACACTTTCCGTAGTGTTTCAGTTTAAAATGAGGTGAACAGCAGAGTTTATCATGAATTCAGGTGCTGAGGGTGGCATTTCCTAATCACACTGGCAGACCTCTGTGACGTTTGTTATTCCATGGGGGTTGTCATCAGTGGTCTTTATCACTAGTGTAGATCTTCACACTCAGCTTCGGCAGAGAAAGAAACAGAGGCCGCAAACATGTAGTCACATGTTGACGCGCACATGCACAAACACATACACACACACAGCTGTCAGCCCACATCACTCAGTGTGCCTCTCCATCATTTCACATGCACTCCAACTAAACAGGATTCAGTATCCCAGCAACAGGCATCATAATCACGCAACTCTCTCTCTCACACTACTTTGACTTCCTCTCCATCTCTCCTTTTTCCTCCCCATGACTCACTCTTGCTCTCTCACTTGTTTTCTCTCTCTCTTTCTTCCTTTCTAACTCTATCTGTAACTGTCTATCTGTTAATTTTCTCACATCTACTCCAGAAGCAAAACTGTGAGAATATGTTGGATTATAGGGATAGTTCACCCCAAAATTCACTACATGCATACGATGCTTTGTGTAACAAACAGGCTGAAAGAAGTAATTATTCTCCTTATGTTCGTCATTCACTTTCATTATATAATAAAGAATGTTTAGGATATTGTTAAAAAATTTGCCTTTACAATTTAGTTCTCTTCCTAACGGTTTTCATTGTATGTGTTTTATGCATTTTATTTTCTAATCCTTTTATTTGCATTTTATTATATTTTCACTGTTTATATTATTCAATAATATCTTTTTTGTCATACATTTTATTTGTTCAGCAAGGATGCATTAAATTGATCAAAATTGTAAAGTGTAAAGACTTGTATTGTAAAAGTTCCATTTGAACTTACTTTTGTCCAAATTTAATTTTAATAGATTTATGCTAACAAGAACCTGCTGAAAAGAAGTAAAAATGTATCTTGTTTAGATATTTTGGAAGTCCTTACAAAAGGATATAAAAATACTTACGATTTTTTTTTTCAGTGTTTCTGTTTGCAGTGGGCAGGTCCATTCTACTGTGAGACTCTGCAAAGTGTGTGCATGTCCTTTCCTCCTGGTTCTGTCTTCAGATCTGTCAGTTGCAGTTCAAAACAGCTTTAGTCTGTTTAGACTTTAGACTGTGAGAAGAACATGACTTAAAATGTCACAGAAATGTTTCTGTTATTCTGACAAAAAGCACATGTTTCCCATTTGTGTTTATCTACTTATATCTTCCTGTCTCTTGCTCACTGTCTTTCTAACAACTCTCCTTTTCCCTGTATCCCCTCATCTCTCTCGCTCCCTCACTTGCAAACCAAACACATAATTTACCAAATTGATTTGATGTAATACATGTTACATAGGACGAATATACCACTGGTTGTTTTACATGAATGTAATTGCATTTGGTAAAATTGTACTTTCAAACAAACAGAGACGGCAGTGATTAAATTAGCAAGACAAAAGGATATTAAAGACCAAAACAATATTTTCTTTTCCAACTCACTGCACCAGTTCTGTAGAAGAGCCTGGCAGAGAAGCTAAAGAATGTTTACACAGAGTCCATTAACAAAAGTAACCACTGGAGCAAGAGGCCAAATTTGCAGTGTATGCCGACTGATGTGCACTCAGCAGGCACTGAAAGATAGAATCCTGTTTAAGACAGAAAGAACTCACAGATTTAGACTGCGGTGTGTCAAAAAATTACAAAGAGAAAATATAGGACACATAAGGTGCAACTGTACCATGTCACATGATCCAATGGGTATAATGAAAACCAATAGTTAAATTGGGTTGGGCAGCTGTGAGCAAATTACATTGAATCAATTAAATTTACATAATCTGTCACTGCAAAAATGGCAACGTGCAAATGCCAAGAACTAGATTCATGTGGGAAAATCTGTAACGTCATGGACATGCACATACTTAAAGACACTGAGACATTACTTCAGAGATTATTTTAGAATAATCATCAATATTAAATAGTTAACAAGATTAATTAATAGTGATAAAAATAGTTATCGTATTAAAGGGCACCTATTATGCCCCTTTTTACAAGATAATATAAGTCTCAGGTGTTTAGTCACAGGTCTTTCTTTGATGACGTTGCAGGGCGTTCCAAATGAGCGATTATTGTCAGCAAAGTCCACTTCAACAGATATACCGTGCTCAGGGAGTAGAGAGCAGTGAACACTGCATAGGGACCCTGTCGAATGGAACGCACCTATATGAGATCTCTATCGCGGACATGCTCACGTGACATTGCAGTTCTTCATCATTATGAAATATTATCATCTGAAATATTACGTTTTAAAGCCATATCACTCTCAACCTCACAGTATGCTCTGAACTTGAGCGCACACACCCGACGCATGCGCACAGAGAGCTGGATGTCGGTGCGTCCGTGAGTAGGCTATTAAACTAGACTAGTTCTCTTTCATGTGTTATTGCGAATAAACTGTCAAATGCACACAAGGTTATGTCAGAAACACACAAAGTTCACATGAAAACAGTTGGTTATGTCTGTGCACTTATGTCAAGTCAAGAGAGTATTCTAGGTTACTACGTGCAGAGTTTTTTTGTCCAATAATTAAAAATTCTGTTTTTTCAGAATTAAGTTGTAGGAAATTACTAGTCATCCAATTTTTTATATCAGCTATGAAATCCGTTAATCTTGTGAATTGGTAAGTTTCGTCAGGGCGTGAAGAAATATAGAGCGGAGTATCGTCAGCATAACAGCGAAAGCTAACACCATGCTTCCTAATGATATCTCCCAAGGGTAGCATGTACAGGGTGAAAAGCAACAGTCCTAGGACTGAGCCCTACGGTACTCCATACTGAACTTGTGATCGGTGTGACATCTCTTCATTTACTGCTACAAACTGATAACGGTCAGATAAGTATGATTTAAACCATGCCAATGCAATTCCACTAATGCCAACATAATTTGAGAGTCTATTCAAAAGAATGTTGTGGTCAACAGTATCGAATGCAGCGCTAAGATCGTGTAACACTGATAGAGAGATACAACCACGATCAAATGATAAGAGTAAATCATTTGTAACTCTGATGAGAGCAGTCTCAGTACTATGATAAGGACTAAATCCTGACTGGAAATCCTCACAGATACCATTTCTTTCTAAAAAGGAGCGTAGTTGTGAGGACACTGCCTTTTCTAGTATTTTTGACAGAAAGGGTAGATATGAGATTGGCCTGTAATTGACTAATTCTGCAGGAATTCTGCGTTTTTTTAATAAGAGGTTTAATAATAGGCAGTGGCTATTTGCACTAAGTGTAAATAGCAACTAGATTATATTTACAAGTGAAAATAACATTTTCTTAGCGATAGATGATATTTACACTAAGTGCAAATAGCTGTAGATGCTATTTACTAAGTGAAATGGCATACTAAGTGAAAATAGTGAAAATATTCTATTTACACCATATAAAAGTAGTTATTTGCAATATGTCAAGTTTTGTTTTCTTCCAGCTGCGCTCCATTTTTCTGGCTGCTTATTTAAGGGCCCGAGTGTGCTCGTTGTACCATGGTGTTGGACCATTTTCTTTAATCTTCTTTAAGCGCAGAGGAGCAACGGTGTCTAAAGTGCTGGAAAAGAGAGAGTCAATAGTTTCTATGCAGCAAGTACAGAAATCCTGTGTGTATATTAGATCTGTGTAACGTTACTAAAGTGAAAGCAGTGTAATATACAGTACCTACTGCTATATCTGCTGTTAATATGAGTCAAACAACAAAAGATAAACAGAAAATCACTCACTGCTCTTGACTGAATGAACTTTAGTAGCTTTAAGAACACAATTCTTACTTGAATGCTGCTGTTATATGCTCTGGCGAGGAGATAAACATGGCGGACAGCGTACAGCTCTCTGAGGAATACGGCAGTGTCCATCAACACTTGTGGGCGGGGCCTGTGAAATGTGACGTCACTTTGCCAGGAATCTACAAACGGCTTGTTCTGAGACACTGCTTATGATTTATGGGGATTAAAAAAAAGGAGTGGGTGGATTTTTACCATTATAGGGTGGCTGTGTACACACATTGCCAACACACATTTATGTTCAAACAACATGTAAAAGTGAATTTTGCATAATATGTGCCCTTTATTAATAATAATAATAATAAAGCAAAATATTAATAAATACCAATACATTTCAGGGCTCGACATTAAGCCTTTTCATGTGCTTGTCCTTCGGACAAGTAAATCGGTCATTCACTTGTCCGAGTAAAACATTTGCTTGTCCAGAATTTTTTTTTGTGTGCGTGCATGTTGTAAATATAATTTATTCTAAAGCAATATTCTCATCAGTGTTCAGTCAGCTTTGACATATTTATGATATTTTAATCTTTATAAAGGGCATTTTTCCCCTAATTGTTTTAAATATATTTATCAAGTTTTGGAATTTAAAATGAAAGCATATATTATATTAGAATAATAAGACACTATAGGGTTGTTACCAATCAAATTAAATTTACACTGAAAAATCACAGCTGCATTAAATAATGTTATGAGATTGTTTTAAATATTTTTTGAATTTACAAATAAGAAATGTTGGAAAGAATAATACTTTTAAAAGACGAAACTAAACTGCCAGTAGGTGGCGGCAGGTGACCGTCTTAATGAGTGAGTCATTGAGTTATTCATTCAAACCATTCGTTCAAATGGCTGATTCGTTCAGGAATGAGGCAGTTGTTTGTGAATGGGTCGTTGACTCAACCGATTTGTTCAAAATGCTGAATCATTCAGCCTGAGTGTTGAGATGTGCTATGGTTCTTCTGTGATCTCGGAACTATTTCCGCTGCTGGAACAGAACATAAACAGCCATTATTGTGTCTAAAATTTAAGTGACTTAATATTAATTACTTATTTATTGCGCTGTCACATTTTCAGTCGTGATGGTATTCAGCACTCTGGTCGTGTGATGTTGCTTAACTGTATTGTATGTAATAAATATAAAAACTTCATATTTTGAATTTTTACCACAGTATGTTACTGTGTTTCTTTGAGCTGCGCTCATTTGTTTCCATTTCTCCTAATTAGGCTGCTCGAGCCTAAACCACGCAACCTTGTTACCGTCAGTACATTATATATTATATTATTATTCACTATCAATCACCACTTACACAAAATGAATGCAGAATCATTCTCGCGTTTTGGTGATTCCCTAGTTATTTTTGTTATTGACGTTTTAATCAGGATACTTGCCCAGTCGGGCAAGTAAAAATTCACTTTCACTTGCCCTTCAATGTCCCGGACAAGCGTTAATGTCGAGCCCTGCATTTATTTATCATTTATCATTTATCACACTGTAAATGTCAATCTATTATCCTTTTCGCTATTAGGTTTGACTAGTCCCTCATCGAGAGGATATCATTTAAACATAGTCTTGTGCTTTCCCAAAAGTAATTACAAATACTGTCTCCCTAGGGACTGACCACAAATTTTTTCTAGTATTCATTCCACCTAGACTAAGTGTAACATTCCAAAAAACACAAGAGCAAATCCGATGATGTCTTTTATTGTTCTAGTGAAAAATGCCACCGCACTCCTCAGCTGTGGAAATGGAAAATAAATGACATACTTCAGAGACAGCATACTTCATAACACTTCTTACCGTATTCATCTTCTTCAAATGGCCCATAGGCACTTTAATACTTTCCCGAAAAGGAAAAAGCACAAACAAAAAAAAGTTGGAAAGTTGGTATTTTATGCTGCTTTTTTCCCTAGATGTTATTATGTAACTGAAGGCAATAAGAATTTAGACTAGCAAATGTTTTATCAAAAATGACATATCTGGAATTTGATGTTGGCGCTCCCAAATTGACCCCTTTGCTTCAAGCAGAGACAGCGTGCTGAACTTAAGAGAAAGTGTGTAACTTTACCATCTTGTCTGAGTATGTGCAGTGAGTTTCTCTGGAAACATTGACATCCATTAAGGCAGACGTCATGTTTCTCCTAAGCCCCGTGCTCTGGCATTCTGGGTAATAATGGGTCTTGGGTGCTTATTATCGCCTTTTGGCATCTGTTATCTGAACAAATCACAGTCATAGTCTCGCTGTGCACATAAGAGTTTCAAAGAAAAGTTTGCGACAAAATGCACTTTAAAAATAAGAACTGATTGTTGAAACAGAGCTAAAGGTTAAAAGTAATTTGAAAGTGCTCAGTGGCTCTCAAACTCATTACTTTACAAATGTTGCCCTGCATAAAGATCATTTGAGAATGCTTTTCATTACCCCAACGTCTGGTTGGTTTTAAAAAACCTGACAAGTCTTAAATACCAAGTTGATTCAAGCAGACAGCACTAAACAGGCTATATAGTGAGCTGGTGTGATCTCATTTACCATCAACATGATGCAATGGGTGGTGCCCAGTTTCCATCCTTATTCAAAAAACAAATGTAATGAGATATTTCTTAAGCTCATGAAATCTTCTCCTCTGTTAAGGTTTTGTTATGCAGTTCCTAATGTGTTCTGAGTGTTTTTTTTAAATGAAGTTGTCAGGGTGTTGTGTGTGGTTGCTAGGTAGTTTGCTTACTGGTCACCTCAAAGTCTCTATTAGATATGGCAAGATAGGTCCCTCCTTCAATATTAGGACATTTTCAGACATGTAGTTTGTTTATTTTTCACATAAATGTCATTAATACAGATTTTTGAAAGTAAAAGGAGCATTTTGATTATGAATTATTGTATCTGACATACTGACAGATCAAGTCATCTCCAAAAACTAGGGATGTACAATTTATCAGTTCCATATTGGATACAGCTTATTTTATTGGTTTTGGATATTAGATACATATAGGGTTGCAAAGTTTCCAGTAACTTTCCAGAATTTTTGGAAACTTTCCAGGATTTTTTTGGAAAGTTTCTAGAAATGTACCGCCCCTTTGGCAATTTCACAATTTATAAAACATTTATAATTTTAACATTTACTGATTATCTTTGCTATCATTCAACCCTCTACAATGCGAGTAAATCACTAAATCACATAAATACATGTGGGAATAAATACATCTAAAAATAAATGAATGCATAAATAAATTCTAAAATTAAATATATAAGAATAAATATTAAAATTAATTAAATAAATAAAAGTTAAAATATTTTTTAAAATGTATAAAAGCAGAAAATTATTAATTTTATTTGATTAAAAATGAATCATTTAATTTATCAAGTTGTTTATTCTGTTATTTATTTTCCTATTATCACATTTATTTATCTATTTATTCATTTAAATATATATATATATATATTCTCATTCATTTATTTACTTATTCATTTATTTATTTAGAATTTCTGCAGGTTTGATCTTCCATAGGAGGCGCTGGCGTCGCGTCAACAACGGCTTAAATGACTAGAAAAAAGCTTTAGTCGGGGGCAGGCCTAGCTACTTATTTCAGATAGGACTATATGTCACAAAGGGCACAACCATCATGCCATCATATACCCGACACGACGATACAGAGCAACGCTACAGCATTCTCATAAATAATAAGGACCAGCACTGACTATATAATTAATTATATTAGTAACAAAGACAAAAAAGCAAAAACACATCCTACCTTTAGAAAAGCTGCAGTCGACGAGAACCATTTCCTTAAATCCATTATAGCTTGTTGAATGATCAAGCACATTAAAGGAACACTCCACTTTTTTTGAAAATAGGCTCATTTTCCAACTCCCCTAGAGTTAAACAGTTGAGTTTTACCGTTTTCGAATCCATTCAGCCGATTTCCGTATCTGGCGGTAGCACTTTTAGCATAGCTTAGCATAATTCATTGATTCTGATTAGACCATTAGCATCTCGCTCAAAAATGACCAAAGAGTTTAGATATTTTTCCTATTTAAAACTTGACTCTTCTGTAGTTACATCGTATACTAAGACCGACGAAAAATGAAAAGCTGTGATTTTCTAGGCCAATATGGCTAGGAACTATACTCTCATTCCTGCGTAATAATCAAGGAACTTTGTTGCCGTACCATGGGTGCAGCAGGCGCAATGATATTACGCAGCGCCTGAAAATTATCCCCAGCTAGGTAACTTCTACCGTGACTCTCAACAGGCGAGAATGTACTTGTTTAAAGCTCAAATCTGTGGTTTATTTATTTGAAATTTTGATCTGCCGTTTTTGTGAGATCCAGTCGGCCACTGGGCACTCAGCACTCATTAACCCCGGCGAGAGCAGCCTTTCCTTGGCTAGACCTTCTGACGTTTGCCACTGACTCTGATGTCTCTGTAGTGGTTAAACATGAGATATAATTCATCTTGTGTATATCTAATGGGCAATTTTTGGTCTCATTAATCTATAATTCGTTCCCTGGCTATTCGTTTTGGCTGAGGGCAAAGTGAAGTTTCATTTATTTCTTTGAACATTAAAACTGACATTTAACAAAAAGAGACTGGGTAATATGTTTAAGATTTTTTAAATGAAAACGAAAAGAGGCAGATTTGTTTTATTGTAGCCTCAAATATACATAAAGAGATAACCGGAGTAGCCAGAGCGAGCTGAGTGAGAGCTGAGAATGCTGCTGTACCGTTCGCAGAATTACCAGACTTCCTCTGGAGTTCGTTCTCCTGAGTCGAACTTGGCAAGTCTGAACTAACAAGGACGCAAGTCTTAAGTTCATGTAGGCTACTTGGTTTTGAGAAACAGCCAATATCTTCTGGATCGTCTCTCACAAACGTCTCCATGGTTACAAGGCACGCTCCTTGTGCAAGCAGGTTGTCACGTTGGTTATGTTGATGGAAGTTAGCCTATTTTCATGTCATATCATTGCGCCTGTTGCACCCATGGTACGGCAGCAAAGTTCCTAGATTATTACGCAGGAATGAGAGTATAGTCCCTAGCTATATCGGCCTAGAAAATCTCAACTATTTAATTAATTATACTATGTCAGGAATAGAGAATGAGAAGGTGACATAACGATGTTCACTCCACGTTGCATTTCGGAAAGGCTCCGCCATATTTGGAGGATATGCCATCCGTTGCCATGGTTACTTAAGACAGTGAGACAGAGCAGCTTGAGATTTGTTTGAATTTTTATGATATGGGAATTTTTCTTGGGAAGTAATGGAGAAGAGGGAAACGAAAGGAAAGGTGCTCTATCGGGAAAGACTAAATAACACCTCCAAACAGCGTTATTTAGAGAAACTGCTTGACATCAACAACATCGACCCATACGACCTGCATGCTACAGAATGGACGAAAAACCCAGAAGCGCTACCATCTCTCACACACCCTGACATCGTCAGTTACCTGGTTTATGGTATCAGTGCCTTCACAATGCAAGAGTTCAGAAGCTTTAAGTCATTAGAAGCTTATGAACAATTCTGCTGCAGCTGGGTGCAAGACTTACAAAAAGTTAAACTGCGAGAGCTCAGTCATACTTGTGGGTGCACTCAACTTGTATTAATGTTTTTACAGTTCTAATTCTTATTGTAAAAATAATAAATAAATAGTTAAATATAATTGTATTAAGTTCATTGTAAACATGAAATTATTTTCGCCTACTGAGTCTACATAGACTGGTTAGTCTTGTTGATGTCAAGCAGTTTCTCTAGATAATGCTGTTTGGTGGTGTTATTTAGTCTCTCCCGGTAGAGCACCTTTCCTTTCGTTTCCCCCTTCTCCATTACTTCCCAAGAAACTGCGCCGTATCGCAAAAAATTCAAACAAATCTCAAGCTGCTCTATTGGTCGCACTGTTGAAGTAACCATGGCAACAGATAGCGCATCCCCCTAATATGGCGGAGAGATGAAAACATTGTGACGCAACTCCTCATTCTCTATAAGAGGGCACAGTCCCAGCAGCTGAAATCGTGTTTCAAGACAGGGTGGTGTGCTGATCAGAGGTGAGGGGGCACAGTGACCCGGGCCCCCTCGTGGCGCCGACCCTGGTTATTCAGTACTTCCTCCACCACTGGTTAGAGGCTAAGTATAAGTTTAGCATAGATATATTTACACTCGCCAAAACTTTTGCTCAAGAGTTTCGCTCTCTGTCAAGCGACCTGTTCAATTTCAATTCAACTCAATGGATGCACAGCGTACCTGTATTTAACATACCGTAAACTCTAGTGTGAAGGCGCACAACTGGTCATCGCTTTGCTGAGAGCACTTCTCACACACACACACAACGAGAGTGAGAGAGATTACAGAATCGACGCACTACATGTAAACAATATTCTTTGTTGTATTTTCCTGTCAAAATAACGGAGTTCATTTGGAATTATTCATCTTTTAAGAACAAGCAGAAGATATTTCTCCGGTAGTGGGCGGAACTAATGCGCAAACAGCAATCTCATTGGCTGGCGGTCATCTATTACTGTCCCTTTTATGATTTCAGCAAATCAGTTAGAGCGAATGCTGACAACGTGATTAATATTCATGAACGCATGGATATTTATTGTTTATAGTCCATAACAAGAAAATAATCACTTGCAGATCCCCAGCCCTTAGTATGAGCAACAGCAATGTTGCTGGCCTCAGCAAACACCACATCTGATTGGCTGAAAAGGATTTACTCTGCTCAAGGAGACTGACAGGTTCTCAGCAGTAAGCTGATTTGAATATCAGATGGGCTGTAGATCCACTGGAATCTGTCATCAGCTGAGAGTGGGACAGCAGTCCAATCTGTCACCTGTCACCTATTGCTCTCTCTCTCTCTCTCTAGGCAGAACATTACACTTTCATTAATACAACCCCCCACCTTCCTTCAGGTCCATCTCTACACTTTCTTCAAAGAGAAATGTATTTGTCTGCCATATTGATCTGGTCACTCTTAAAAAGCAGAGTACTGCTTTTATGTCTCTTCTCTTTCTTTCCATGTCATGAACAGATGTAGCGAAAGAGCTGAGAGCCGTGCACTTTGAACAGAAAAATAAAGCCTTTAAACATCTTTGGGATCTTTGCGGGTTTGTCTTTTAGTACTATGAAAGCTACAGATTAAAGACTGTGGAGTTTACACACGGGTACCACAGATCTCCACGGCAACAACACAGTCTTGATCTTGCTTTTAGCTTGTCACCTCACAAAAGCAGATTAAGTCGGTTCACTGTCAGAATCTCAAAAACTCCTGTTGAATGTTTTACAAAGGAATTAGATTTGTACAATTTTCACAAGAAAATGTGTGTGCCTTTAAAAAACTGGCTGCACAAATGCTAGGGTGTTACAATGCACAGTGGTTTTTAGCACATTTTAATGGAGTTGCTTAGTGGTTGCTACACTCTAAAAAATCTTGGCTTATTTTTTTTCTACCCAAATCTTGGGTTGAGCCTTTTAGGTTATTTTTTCAGTGTTTGGGTAGTTTTTGTGTTACCCAGCTCCTGGGTCAGACATAACCCAGGTGTTGATTTATTTACTGCGGGCTTTTTGCAGCCTCTTCAGCTTTGTCAAATTGGTGCATGTCTTCTGTAAAATACAGGTTTGTGTACATTTTATTTTATCTATAAATTCGTTATTGTGCTATACATCATTTAACAACAACAGGGGCGCGATGTGGGTCACCTAAACAAGTGTCGCATCTGTCTTTCCGTGTGATGGAAATATTTTATGATTTAATTAAAAAAGACACAGAATATGCATTATGGTGGAAACGGGACAACAGACACTGGACCATTACACTTGCGTTACTTCTAAATGTTTAATTTTTACTTCTAATATTTGTTAAACAAGCTTAAATGTAGGCAATATGTATTAAAATGATATAGAAAATGCTATTCTGTAAAATATGATTGAAAATAAAGGAATTATCATGCAAACCAGTGGTTGTGTGGAGTATTTTAAAAAAGTTTAGAGGATTTAAGTTAATCTGTAAACATTAATTAATGTATGAAGTAAAAGAATAAGAAAGAAAGCTAGTATTATAGTAAAAATGAATCAACCCATTATGCTAGGTAAAATAAACAACCCAACTTGCTGGGTAAAATTAACCCAACATGTGTTCTATAGCTACTCAGCCCTTGGGTTCAAAACAACCCAAATTGGAAAACCCAGTGTTGTTTTGGAGTGCAAGGTATTCTGGTGCGTTGCTAGGTAGCTGCATACTGGTCAAGTTGGATGAATCAAAATAGAGGAAATGCTTTGTTAGGAAACCTGTATGATATTTAAACACTTTAAGTTTTATTATAAAAATATTTAGGCAGGCAAAAAAAAAAAAAAAAAAAGATTTGTCCCAGCTACTTGCAAAAGGGTCACTGAACTAATTAATGAACAAACCTGGATAAATCCTTTTGGTAATTAGACTAAAAGGATCCACTAAAAGAATCAGTGAAATGAATCTAAACCCCCACAATTAATCATCTGCCAGACAAAAATATGATCACTAAAAGTAACAGCACACCTTTCCCTCAACAAGCTTCATGATTTGAGGCACATGTGTCAAACTCTGGTCCCAGAGGGCCACTGTCCTGCAGAGTTTAGCTCCAACCAGCTCTAAAACACCTGCATGGAATATTCTAGTCCTGAAAACCTTGTTAGCTGGTTCAGGTGTGTTTAATTAGGGTTGGAGCTAATTTCAACAGGACAGTGGCCCTCCAGGAACTAAGTTTGACACTGTAGCGACAAATGTGTAATTCACTGGAAAATGTTCCTGCGAAACAGGTGCTCACAGTCCAGTCACTGTCACTGGCTGCCCTGCTCATCAGAGACCACGGGATATTTATGAATGTGCTTATGTGTGTGTTTGCAAACACGCTCCAATGCTTTGTGAGTGCTAATTACAACAACCTCCCACAACAGTTAACACATCCTTTGAAAACAGAGCAAGTGAAAGAGCATGAGGACAAACGAGCGCTGATTCTTCTATATAAACACACACAGTTGGTCAGGAGGTCAGGTGACCACTGCACCAGCTGCTGAATCCTGCAGGCAGGGCATAATCTGCCTAAGGTCTTATGGTCTTATGGGCAAAAATGGCACAAAAAAAACTGATTCAGCTTTGTGTGTTGACAGATACTGATGTACAATCTAGGCTTGTCAGAATGTGTTCAATACAGTTAAAATACATATTTAATGCAAATTAAGTCACAATGGAAATAAAAGACTAATGTTTAAGAGGGATTTCAGGCAAATCTGCACATATGAACAGATCATTTTGCTGAGATAATATTGCAATTGTTCTGTTCCAAAACCTATGAAGACAGTATGCTAAGGCAACATGGGCACGCTTCCAAGTCCCAAAAATAATTATAAGGCTTTCTAATGCCAAGTTCACTTCACGATTTTACCCCCGATTTTCACTTGCTGACAGATTTTGCGAAATCGGTGCTTTTTCACACTAATGACAATCATGCAGTGTGCATTATCGAAGACGTGATCTGAGAGAATCGATGATGCGTTGCTGACACCCGTGAGATATTTGGCTGTGATATCAAAATCCTGCTGTGTGAAATGTGTTCCGACTGAAAATGACATCGGCGATGACCTACAGTCAATGAGAGAGCAAGATACAGGGCAGCGGGAAGTTCAGGGAGGAGTTATAGACCAGAATATCAGTATTTTAATAGATATATTTAAAATTCTATCAAACAGAAACAAAATCGCAAACACTTTCTTGACCAGCCGCAACAGCAGCACATTGCAAAAATATTTATTTACCTCTCTATATATATAACTCTCTTTGCAGAACACAATCCTTGCTTCCCGCATCTCCCCAACCATTTCCTCCTCCATAATATTTTTTAATTGTTCTCCTTTTCGCTGCAAATCAGCACACACAGACTATTTGGATAGTTATTTCTTTATCAATTCTCAAATTGTTGTTGGTTGTGTAACGTAGTCTGTGGACCAGACAGAGTTGTCGGCAATTCTTCCTATTGTAAAGTCATGCAATGTGTAACAAAATACTTAATTCAAATATGAAAATTCTGTCATGATTTATTCACCTTCATGACATGTCCTTCCAATCATTCTTTCTTCCATGGAAAACTATTTTTTTGCAAAATGCCTTTTGCTTATTCTCCATGGATTAAAAATGGATGAGTGACACAATCAAGCTCCAAAAAGTACTTAAAAAAAAGCCCCTCCAAAAGTCGTTCTTTTCTGTACTATATTCCAAGACTTCTGAAGTCATACAATTGCTCTGCATGAAAAGACTGATAGCATTATCTTGGGGAAAAATTCCATCACCCCCTCTGTTTCAAACATGGAGATTCAAGGCTGGCAAAATCCTTTTTTGATAGTCTTCACATTATTTAATCAATTCATTTTGATCCAACACAATTGTATTAGGTTTTTCGCTCAAAACATGATAACATCGTGCTAAACTGACTTGAAACGGTTATATTTTGGGTTAACTCAATGTTTTCATTTTAATGTTTCAATCAACGGACTTGACTAATCTTACATTTCTGTCTATTTCTCACACAAACCTATTGCATAGATACAGATTACTTGGAATATAGCACATCAAACATATGGACTACTCCTACAGTATTTTTTTTCAGTGCCTTTTTTGGAGCTCAACAGTGTGAATCAATTTAATTGTATGGAAAAGAGCTCATTCTGTTATTCTCCGTATCCCTTTGACACAAGCCCTTAAAATACTTCAACACACACACAACACACTGCTCCACCTAAACACCTGTCCTCTTGCAAGTGCAATCCAAGGTATGAATGACAGAAAAAAGGCTCTTTCTTAAATGTCCTTGAGCAAATCCTTTCAACCTCTGGAGAACTGTCCTTGTAATAAGTACATAAAGGAAAGAACACTTTCTTGTTGTGCTGGTGTGATGAGCACAAAGGTTGTAAACTCAATCCTCTGTGTGGGTGACTATGTGCAGAGATTTATTTCAAAACTAGATAACAAACATCAAGGATTCGACAAACAAGAACAAATTATCACTATTGTCTATTGTCAGAAGATTCACCACAAAACAGTACATCATACAAACGAGGTCTAAAAACACTAACCAAAAAAGTTTGTCATTCAACTCGTAAATTCAGAATTTCTAAATTATTATTTGGAGAAGTGCAACAGAACCCGTTCTGAAGTAGAACTCAAACCTCAAGCAGTTTTCAACTCCGCCTTTGCCTAGATGTGTAAGTGCATAATGTTAAATATGATGGGAGATGATCACGCAATATGCTGTGATATGCAAGAGATGCAAAGATAACTATTTTTTCATAGTTGTTTTAGAATATTGCAAATTTTCTTTAAATTACATGTTTGAAAAATACAGAATATTTTCTTTTTTGTGGGCAAATGAGACGAGTAAAGAGCATTTCTGCATCTACCCAAATGCCCAACCGATTACATAAAGGCGTGCTCAGGACCCGGTTTCATGCAAACTGCCATACAACCACTCTTTTCTATTTTAAAGTTGCAAACCCACACAGTGACAGTGTATATGCTTGAAAATTGATAATGATTTTTTTTACAATTACAAGGCTGGGTCGACAAGTCAGTGCGTTGATTAGAATTGCAGCATGTTGATTAGTCAACAAGGCATCAGACACCTAATGTGTGTTGAGCTCATGGTTGTTGATGATAATGACAACTGTAAGCACAACGATTATCTTTACATACAGCATAATTGACTAATTATGATGGTAATGTAGCAGCTAAGTTATGTGGTGTATAAAGACAAAAGTGCAGGATCAATGCTGGTAAAGCTGACCCCTAACGTTAAATCCTTGAGGGAAGTTACAGGGATGACAGCCCATCCATGTGATAAATAATGAGCTCCAACATCTGTTTCTTGATGTTTTCAAACAAAAATAGATTAACAATACAAAATTACTACTTGCACGATGATAGCTGAATTAAAATTGCAACAGGGCATATGAGACAATAATGTCGAATAGTACTGAAAAATGAATCATGGAATTTAATGCTTATGGATAACGTTACACATACAATTTTTAAAAAAGTAATTAGCACAATACCGTGTATAAGAAAGCCGTTTTGCTTTACATGGGGGGATACGGCCGCTATGTTACTTTATTGGACACTCACCGAATAAATAATCAGGCCTGACTGCTAATTAGTAAGTTAGCTGAAACTAGGGCTGAATCCGAAATCGCCCCCTATACCCTTAAATAGGGCACTATTTAAGGGGACAGCCATTTGTAGTGGTGTCCGAAACCATAGTGGACGTTATTGAGTGCACTCATTCAATCCCACATTGCACCGCGATAGCGAGTACACACAGCGGCTGTCCGAATTCACTCACTTGTTTTCATTCACTCCTTCAAGCGAACTGTATTAGTGAACTAAAGTAGGGAATAGTGATTGAGGGTTTAGGGTCGATTTTGTATGACGCCCGCATCCACGACTTTGGTCTCCAAGACAACAACCACGCCAACAAACAAAACATACACCGACTACACTTTACTCCACAGGTGAATAATACGAATATGTGGGTTGTGTCTTTTACAAACATGGATTTGAACAGGCCTAGTATTTTAGCCAACTTACTTCTCGCTTCGTCAGTCAAATCCTCCGGACAATCGACCATTTCACTTCCGATTCTTCGCTCATTTCGAATTGAGACGCTCATTTCTAAATGAAGACCGACAAACCTTTTCAGCGAGTGGCTCTAAAAAAATGTATTACACATGCCAAACGAGTCTATGATTCATTGAGTTAGTAGAGTTGTGTGTTCGACTTGAAGCTGCGCTGGACAGACCGATCGGTGTATGACATGATCAAAGTACGCGTCCGCGAGAGAGATTCAAAAGCATACGTCTGCTCTCTGATCGTTCTCGCGGTACTTTGATGTCATACACCGATCGGTCTGCGTAGTGCCGCTTCCTTCAAGTCGAACACTCGAGAACCGCTATGAGCGGATCAATCAGATTTCCTAATGAATAGTTCAGAATGTTTTGGGAATCGGTTCATTGAAACTAAATACGGAAGACCTGAAAAGCCATAAATCATTTGTTAACGACTCATTTGCTTTTTTTTTCAACTTCGAAATGACGTGGTGAAATGACTGAAATATAGGCACAATATGTAAGATTTTTAGATGAAAATATTCAAAGAGCACTAGAGCAATGTTAATATATGTTGTTGACTTGTGTAGCTTACTTACATTATCCTAAACGTTTCCAACAATGTTTAAATCCAGAGAAATCAGCTATTTTAACCAGGGGTGTAGCACAAAATCCCGGGCCCTATGCATAGGAAGTCCTGATGGGGGCCCCATGTTCCATGTTAAAATATATTCCAGACTTTTCAAGGGCCCTCTTTCCCCTTGGGGCCCTGGTAATCAGTACTGGTTTTACCCCCAGTCCGACGCCCCTGATTTTAACCAGTGTTACAAACTGATTATGTCCCCTGTCACTGACATCATAGCTGCGCTACCCTCAATTTCCAGTTTTACTTTCCTAGAATCCATGGAAACATCAAAGAGCCATGTGTTTTATTAGATAGGTCAGCAACTGTTTGGATACATCAATAAACACTATTTTGTCAAGTGGCTAACAAAGCATAATCAGGGAGAGCTTTCTCCATCATACATTTTAAAATTAATTGCATGTCATTTAGCAACAGTCATCCAGCTTTTATTAATATGATATTGTATAATATTGATCTAGATTACTGCAATGTGCAACAAGTGTCTCATACCAGCCACTGAGCAAATGCACAGAGTAACGTTATAGCATAACTTTCAACACACTCAAATGTATTTAGTATGATTGTTTTAACCATGTAAAACAGCGCTGCTTTAGCCCACATATACCCAACAGTAAAAGTGGAAACGGCTGACTACAGCATAAGCATAATAAAAGCACCAAGACGGGTGTTTCACGCAGGTCTCTCTCATTAGCATTCACTCCCATGGCTCTCGGCCCGCCCTGCTTCATACCACCGTAACGTTAATAAAACTTTAATACAGTATATTCGCTCATCCATGATTTCTGTCCGTGTCCATCAGATTCCTTTCCATCGGCTATGGAGGTGAAGACAACAACTTATCAAGCTACGCCTTTGTTTTTGAATAAGCGACCTCTAGTAGCGAAAATTACATATTGTGCCTTTAAAAAGTATTTTATTATAAGTAAAACAAATTCCCAAAATATAGATAGGCCTACTAGAGAAAAGTACAAACCCGATTCCAAAAAAGTTGGGACACTACAAATTGTGAATAAAAACAGAATGCAATGATGTGGAAGTTTCAAATTTCAATATTTTATTCAGAATACAACATAGAAGACATATCAAATGTTTAAGCTGAGAAAATGTATAATTTTAAGGGAAAAATAAGTTGATTTTAAATTTCAATATCAAAAATACTGTATATCATTGCAGAGTGCAATGGCATATTTATGGAAATTTGTGCTTTCGATTTTTGATTCAGGGATCCGACTCCATTGTCGCAGGGGTAAACAAGCCATTTCCACCCTGATGAGGTCTTCAAGCTCCTGATTTTATCAGGTCATGCCCCTCCATTCATCACTAATGCATTTCATTCTATTAGACTTTCTAACCATAACGGAAGATTATGCTACTCTTGGTAATTGCTTTGTAAAGTTGATTGAGCTTCTAATTCGTTTGAGTCTCAATGGTAAGTTGGGACAAGGCCATGTTTACCACTGTGTGGCATCCCCTCTTCTTTTTATAACAGTCTGCAAACGTCTGGGGACTGAGGAGACAAGTTGCTCAAGTTTAGGAATAGGAATGTTGTCCCATTCATGTCTAATACAGGCTTCTAGTTGCTCAACTGTCTTAGGTCTTCTTTGTCGCATCTTCCTCTTTATGATGCGCCAAATGTTTTCTATGGGTGAAAGATCTGGACTGCAGGCTGGCCATTTCAGTACCCGGATCCTTCTTCTACGCAGCCATGATGTTGTAATTGATGCAGTATGTGGTCTGGCATTGTCATGTTGGAAAATGCAAGGTCTTCCCTGAAAGAGACGACATCTGGATGGGAGCATATGTTGTTCTAGAACTTGGATATACATTTCAACATTGATGGTGCCTTTCCAGATGTGTAAGCTGCCCATGCCACACGCACTCATGCAACCCATACCATCAGAGATGCAGGCTTCTGAACTGAGCGCTGATAACAACTTGGGTTGTCCTTGTCCTTTTTAGTCCGGATGACATGGCGTCCCAGTTTTCCAAAAAGAACTTCAAATTTTGATTCGTCTGACCACAGAACAGTTTTCCACTTTGCCACAGTCCATTTTAAATGAGCCTTGGCCCAGAGAAAACAGCTGCGCTTCTGGATCATGTTTAGATATGGCTTCTTTTTTGACCTATAGAGTTTTAGCCGGCAACGGCGAATGGCACGGTGGATTGTGTTCACCGACAATGTTTTCTGGAAGTATTCCTGAGCCCATGTTGTGATTTCCATTACAGTAGCATTCCTGTATGTGATGCAGTGCCGTCTAAGGGCCCGGAGATCACAGGCATCCAGTATGGACAATGAATATGCAGAAAATGGAGCTAGAATAATAGATTTTGCCAGACGTGTCCCATATAGTCACACACATAACCTGCAAAAACATGCACACCCTCATATACTTACACACAAAGGCATGAGTGCACACACAGCAGTTTTTGACTAAGGGACTAAGGGGCCTGCTGTCCATATGGGAGACACTCAGACGTGAGACATGACGCAAGCATAACCATGAAGAAAAAACAGGACAGCTTTTGTTGCCTCCTGAAGAATTATCAGAAGATGCATGGTTAGGGGTCGCTTGAGGGCTACATTACTTCACACACCCACACATCCATGCATCTAACTATATCTGAGAGAGCAAGATATTATACTTTCGTCCTACAGCACTGTATCGTAGTCTTATGACTCTTATATGACGGATACCCTGTAGAAAGATCCGGAGTGGCCTGGAATAACCCAACGACAATCTTGATAGCACCAACTGCTTTTGGGGCCTGGAGGTCAGCTCTTACGTTACAGGCCTCATAAAGAGCACATGAGTTTCACTAAGGGTGACGGGACCACTGTTGCATCAGGATTTCATGACCTCACAGAACAAAGATTTTAGTCAGTGTTAAGATGACAGGAAAATACAAGCAATGCCTGTTTATGCCCCGCTGATCACATGGTGCACAAATCCATACTGACAGGATGACTAATCAAACACACACACACACATACTGTATGCACACTGTCCAGACAGTTAAAAATATGATTATATTAAAAAAAAAAATTCTCAAAACAAATTGCCAAATTCTTTTTTTCTGCTTAAAGCTTGATTCTAACAAAACACACACACACACACATACACACACACACACATACACACACACACACACACACACACATATTGTTGTTTTATTAAATTAAATTATATATATATATATATATATATATATATATATATATATATTAGTGCTGTCAAATTGATTGATCACATCTAACATTAAAGTTTTATTTACATAATATATATGTGTGTGTGTGTGTGTATATATATATATATATATATATATATATATATATATATATATATATATATATATATACTAGATTAAATTACTAGAGTAATACTAAAATTCTAAATTAATAAAAGAAAAAATACTAAACTTGACTAAAATACTAAACACTAAAATGAATTGAGTGTGTTGAGGCTATAGCTGTAGATGGTAAGATTAACAAATCAAAGTCTGTTAAAGCGTCATCCGTTCATTACAGAGGTTCAGTCAGTCTAATCCTATAAACCTGGATCCATTTTCTTTTCATCTGTTCTGATGTTCATTAGAGGGACCACTGGACCACACAGATCACAGATAGATGAGCTGAACATGCACAGCGGATGAACATGCCCTGCTGGTGGAGAACAGACTTACAGATCTGCAGTTCCATGTAATACAGCATCTGCCGGAAACTGATATTGAAAAACATGTTACTATTATGAGAGGCTTGATGATATACACTTTCATAACTCATAAATGCAATTGTTATGGATATTATGCTCGATGACCTTCAAATCATTAGACCACACCTCCTGTTTAGACAATCATTCACCTACATTAGGATTAAGTCTCTGAATGATACCTGTTAGACATTGATGAACAATACATGATGTTTTTTTGTCATGATGAAATGTGAAAATGTTCAGTCTTAGGGTAACTGACACACCTGCATGTAGAGTAGCAACACACACTGTATGGAAAACTGTATCCCACAATGCAATGTGAATAGCACTCCATTTCCAATATTGCAAATGACTTTTTAAGTGGACCGCCAAGACTTAAGACATTTAGGCTACACATAAAATCAGATTAAACAAACATGAAATAAGAGTATTTGTTTCTGAGATGATAACTGGATGCAAACTGAAATAAAAAATGTGATAATGGCAAACTGTTTTTTTACTATTTTATTCCATTCTGAACATCCTAAAGATCCTAAAATTAGTTTTAGTATGTCCTTTTGTGTCCTTTCCTATAACATAGTATATATATTTAATTTTTCAATAAAAAGTTTAAGAAAGAATAAGAGAAGAAAAAGAAGTGCAAAGAGAACAAAACAGAAATAAAGTGCTTTCATAAAAACATTACTTTTTTGATCTGTGCAGCCCAGCGAGAGACTGCATGGCAGAGTTTGAAGCTAATTTAATAAACTTAGATAGCACTAGCGCAAATATTAGTTCTACGAGTCTCTCGCTGTTTCCCCCGGAGAGTGGAGGGTAATATTGATTTCCTTCTCTAAGTGTTCATGCAGGTGTGGAACTGTGTCTAATCAAAGCATTCAACCCTTTATCCGTCCTCTCGTTTTTCATTTGTTTGTGTTAATGTCTGATGCAATCAGCTCTGAGAAAGAATGCTGTGATCATTTTGCGTGGGTGCGTGTGATTCTCCTTCATTATGGCTCAATATTTCCATGGCTTGATATTTTCATCCACAACTTTGTCTTGGGACCCTGCTGCAATTACTGCAGTGCTTTGCTGCATTTTGAGCAGTGAACAAAACACATTTTGCTGCGCAGGTCCATGGGGATAAAAACAAAAACAAATGATTCCTTGAGCCCCAGAGCCTTTGAGAGAGAGAATGCAATATCAAAAATACTGTATATCATTGCAGAGTGCAATGGCATATTTATGGAAATTTGTGCTTTCGATTTTTGATTCAGGGATCCGACTCCATTGTCGCAGGGGTAAACAAGCCATTTCCACCCTGATGAGGTCTTCAAGCTCCTGATTTTATCAGGTCATGCCCCTCCATTCATCACTAATGCATTTCATTCTATTAGACTTTCTAACCATAACGGAAGATTATGCTACTCTTGGTAATTGCTTTGTAAAGTTGATTGAGCTTCTAATTCGTTTGAGTCTCAATGGTTCTTCATTCAATGGCTGAATGGCAGAATCCCCTCTGACTTCTGGTCCGAGGAAACAAGGAAAATTACATCTGGGTAAGGCAACAAGGGCAATAATGGACACACATATTTCCGTAAAGCGCGCATGCCGCATGCAGCTGTCGAGGGATGCGGCAGATCAAGTGTGATATTACCCGTAATGGTTTGTGATCATGTTTTTTAATGAAACTGTGTGTGTGTGTGCAGGAGAAAGATAAACATTCTCATAAATAGAAGTGCAAAAGTGCAGAAGTCTGGCCTCACACTATCTTGGTAGGTTGAACCACTTTAGCTTCTGATAGCTGCACTATTTGTCCTGTTCTACACATTCCTGCCCAATTTTCCTTAGTGTCAAACACACACACATGTTCAGATGCTCAGACTACACACCTAACCCATGACCACTAATGGCAATCTTGGAAACCTTCACACTGTTAATGTACCTTCCTGTAGAAGTCAGGAGTGATAAAGAGGCTTGATGCTCCAGGAAAGAGAGAAGGAGAGAGAGAGAGAGAGAGAGAGAGAGAAGGAGGGATAAATCGATCTCTTTAACTGATCATGGGGAATGATGAATCTTGAGGCGGTCCTTGGAGAGTCTGTGTGCTCTTCTACCTTATGGCCATTGCTGCTGCCGAAAACAAAAAGAAAAGAAGGGAGCTGCGAGAACGGAAATAAAATAAAATGTGTAGGACAGATTTATGATTTTCCAACATCAGTACTCGACACCGTCAATCAATAAACCACCCAGAAGGAAGACTGCGCAACCTACACAGTCAGAAGCAATGACAGGGAAAACACTCTTTAAAACTATTCTCGCACACTCAGATACACACACATTTTCTGTGGAACATTTTCTTACTCAGTTTTCCATTGCTTTTTCTAGAAATATATATGCATATATTTATATACATATAAACATTATGCATTAGATTTGCACACACACACACACACATATATATATATATACATACCTGGGCACAGGTGGCTGTGGGCAAGATTGTCATCACTCTGATATATCACTACACCTTTACCTACCTGCTCTTTAGCTGTTCGGGGTCATTAAACACAAATTGTCCGCAGGGAACACCCCACCCACCATCAAACCACATCTGACAGCACTGCGGTGCAGCAGGTGTGGAGTCAGCACATGTGCTGTGAAAAAAAGTATTTTTTTTCAAGACAGAATATCTGAACATCCTTAAAAAACATTTACTTGACAACCAAAATGGAGACTTTCTTGCCCATTCGCCAAAATAGTTTCTTCTTTTTTTTTATTGTTTTGCTAGTCTGTAAATAATTCTTAATATCATGCAGCCAGTAAATTTATCTTCATTTAAGGACATTTCCTTTTTTTTGTTGTTGCAATGTGCTGGATAGATAGTGGATGGTGGGAGATTGTGTTGGAGAGCTCTTTGTTACTTCCTGCAGAGCCAAGAGCTGCACCACCATCCATCTCTGTTCCCTGCATTCTGTCTGTGTCTGCATGGAGATATTTCTCATGATAATTAGTCATGCAGCCACACTTGCACATCTTGGATGTCTTCCACACCAAATGTCATCATCAGACATGTTGTCGCTTTGCTGCCACCTCATATCAGATGTAGCAGACTAGTTTGAAAGCTGCAGACCTAGACTGGAGGCTAGGGGTGTCTCACAGTGACGTCAGCTTTCTTATAGACTGCGGTACCATGTGTCCTGCATGAGTGCATGTGGATTGCCCAGCAGCTTGACTGCTCTTTGGCCGAGGTCCAGTGAGAAGCTGCCGGGACTCTTCTGCTCAGAATCAGAGATCCATGACTGCACCGCCCTCAGGTTGGATGTGGCTGCAGTCTGGGATGGATATTCAAAACTTAATTGCATAGCTTGTTTTAATTTGTAACGTACTGCAGACTTATTTGACTTGTAGTTCTAGAGAGTTTGACACTTTTATTTAGAGGACATTAGAAAGAAAAGACATGTTGGGGGGACACTGTCAGACACTGTCACATTATGACCTGTATTGTCTAAACGTGTTCTCCTTAGTCCCTGATTAGTTCACCTTCCTCCATCTGTGTCTGTTTAGCTCCCTTATCACTCTGTGTACGTAATCTCCACTTTCTGTTCTTCCTTTGTCAGTTAATGAATATGGTCACGCTGTTTGCTACCAGCAAGTCTCCAGTAAACTTTATTATTAGAAATCTTTATTATGAACTTTATTAAAAGTTATTTGTACCCTGCATCCTTCGCTTTCTTTCCACGGTCAAACTGTGACAGAATAACTGACCCTCTAAGTGAGTATAGATTTACTAAGATGGACTTACCCGCTCTGCACCACCTCCTTCGCCCAGATAACCAATGGTGGCTGGGGTATCTAGACATGTTGCTCTGGAATGGTGAACTCTCTCTCGCCACTCGAGAGCCCGAGGCACCCACCAAGGCCGCTCCAACACCGGCGCCGGAGAGGATTGAAGAGCCGGAGCTTTGGCAGGCGGATCAGTCCATCGCAGAGCCAGGGGCGGACATTGACCTAATAGACCTGGTCTACGGATCCTATTCCCACCCAAGTCCCCACCCTCGTATCATCAGTCTCTTCACCGGTTCCGTCCGGAGACCTTCTTCTGCCCTCTTCCCACCCTAACATCCCAATCCCGTCTTCATCGCTGGTTTCGCCAATCCCTTGGATCCATCGGCACCACTGGTGCCATCGAGCTCCTCGGCTCTGCCACCGCTGCTAACTCCGTGCGGTTCACCTGCCTTGCCTCGGGTCTCTCCAACAACAGCGTGGCATGAAAGAGAGTCCCCTGCTGCACATCGGGCCTCCGGGCCTACGCCTCCACCTCAGCCTGTCAACCCGTCACCTGCACCTTGCCTCACCACTCCTTCGTCACCGCTGCATCCCGTCTGCCTGGAGACTCCGCTGGGTTCCATTGGGACTCCAGGTCGGCCTTCGGCGGTCAACGCCCAGCTGTTGACACGGACTTCCGGGGTTCCGCCGGAGCCTGCACCCCTACATCATCATCGGACTTCTTCCTTCCTCTGGCTTCCCCATCGCCCTCTCTCACCGCATCGTCACCCCGGTCAGCTGGATCCTCGTTGACACCTCAATCACTGGAGTTAGCGGTTGGGCTTCAGGCTTCCTGCGCTTCTGAGTCCGCCCCGGTCCGTCAACCTCTCTACTACATCGGTGCCTACCTTCATCACGGTTCCGCCTCCATTGTCCGGACTCTGGATTCCGCCCAACCCAATATTCAGGTCTCCATCTGGGCTTCTCCCACCTTCAGCTCCACCATGGTCCACCATTTCACTGACTCCTCGATGTCATCACCATCCATCACCAGCTCCACTCCCTCCACCTAAGCCTCCGCCTCATCTCCACACCTTTTTCTCTGTCGTTATCACGGCGCGAGGACGCACCTATCCGAGGGGGGGCGTAATGTCACATGATGTCTTGTATTGTCTAAACCTGTTCTCGTTAGTCCCTGATTAGTTCACCTTCCTCCACCTGTGCCTGTTTAGCGCCCTCGTCACTCTGTGTACTTAATCTCCCCGTTCTTCCTTTGTCAGTTAATGAATGTGGTCACGCTGTTTGCTACCAGCAAGTCTCTAGTAAACTTTAAAGTTATTTGTATCCTGCACCCTTCGTCTTCTTTCAACAGGTCAAACTGTGACAGACACACATACAGGGCCCTATGAAATCTTTACTTTTTTCTCTCATTTTTTTTCTTCTGTTTTCTATTTTTTTTTACATTTGTCTGATCAAATTCATAACATTTTTTTTTTTTTTTTTTTTTAATAAATGTTTAAATAATTAAGTATATTTAGTTATATTGTGAAAATAAAAACAAATATAGCTGCAAGCAGTTATGAAGCCCCAGTGTCACCGGCTGGCTTTAGGGAAACGGTGCACGGTGGGCAATATGCATTTAAAACAGGTAAATAAAAAATTTGCACAGGTAAATGTCAAAGTCGTTTTAATATACCACATTTACTGCAGCAGCTGGTGCCACTATGACCTTGAACCACCATAGCCACATCCGTGAGATCATTTAATTTTAGATGAATTTCATGTCATTAGATGTCATAGGTCAATATCTAATGAGTGAGAAGTTATCAGTTGCAGCTCAAAATTTTGAAATTTGAAGATTATTTATCTTAAGGTCTTTTTATTAACCTAATTATTAAACTAATTATATAAAAATATTTTGTAAGTGCACTACAAATGAACTGATTCTATGCTTTTATTTTGTCATTCAAACTGATAGAAAAACACAAGGCCTAAGAGATTTCCTCTCTCTTTCACACACACACAGAGGCAGAGAGAGAATTAAGGATCAGTTTGAGGCTGTTAACCAGTTAGATGAGCCAGAAAATTCAACATTTTAAACAACAAAAAAATCGAAACTGACAGAAAGTTGTTTTTGATCATGTCTAAATATATATCCAAATGCAATACCTGATAAAAAGAAGTCATTATATCTGAAAACACTATTTTCAGCCAAAATAGTTTGATCGATCCTATTTTAAAATAGGCATATCTAGTGGTTATACTATGTATTATTATTATTATTTTTTTTTTTTCAACCAGATAGCACTAATCTGCCTAGTTTAACTTACACATATATGTATATTCTTTCCCCTATCCCTAACTCTAAACCTACCCATCACAGAAAACTTGCTGCGTTTTTACATTTTCAAAAAAATGTCCCCATAAGGACAAGGATATTGGGTATTGCCATCTTTGTGGGGACATTTGTCCTCATAACGTAGGGTTTACCTGGAAACCTGAACACACACACACACACACACATATATATAGACACAAAAAATATTTATATTTATAAAATATAAGTATAATAACAAATATTTTAAGGACTGTGACTGTTGTATAATAACAAACATAAATAAATACAGTGACACCAGAACATTTTTCAGAAGGCCTTTACTTCTAATTTTCAGGGGAATAGATCAATTGAGATAAGAATCTTGTTTAAAGACAAATTCAAGGCATTCAAGTCACAACCCCAGAATACACAGAACAGTGGAAAGCTGTTTTCAGTGTAAACACTCACATTCTCTCATGTACACAGGCACTCTCTAAGTATGATCTTTATATTGTTTGTGACACAAACAATCATGGAGGCCTGAGACCTGCAGGGTAAGAGGACACACACGCAGCTCGAAAATTCATATGCTATAACTTTGCAGATGTATATTTTGCTTGCACACTAAAGCCAAGAGATTCCCCTACTCTAATAATGCTGACTGTCTCACAGCAGAGCTGGAAAAACACATTTTCTTTTTGGCACGCTAATAAATGGCCAGTATAAACCTGCACCCCCCTGAGGAAGCAGAGAAGACTTGATGGAAGACAGAACACAAGAAAAATAAATACACCTAAATATATATACATTAATATCAAGACCCTGCACACAATAGCTTTAAATTAGTCTTAAAAGGTTCATACTGGCCACTAACCTTCAGATAAATCAGCTCTCTCTGCTCTCTAGTACTCAACAGCCCATAACGTCAGGATGAGCCATGGCTTTAAAAGGTTAAACCAATCATTGTCAGGCTTTATCATATGATATACTGTTGTTTTCTTAGAGTACTCTGTAAAACCCACAGTTTTTCCTCCAGTTTGCCACCAGAGAATTTGTATTTATTTGATTTACAGAAATTCTGTGTTGATCTGGTCTGATGGATTTGAAAACCACAATCACACAGCAAATATTTTGGTTCCTATCACTACTGGCGTACTCTATTTTCACAATTATAGTAGTATAGCCTACTGTACACATTATGCAAATTTTCTTTATGCATGGAACACCTGGATTACCCGCTACACACACACGGGACAGCCCTTTAAAATCTGTATCCCATAATCCAATGCACTGAACTTAAAGAAATACTTCACAAAAAAAAAAGTTATATACTCACCCTCATGTCGTTCAAAACCTGTATGCATTTCTTTCTTCTGTGGAACACAAAAGGCGAAAATGTTTTTGTGTTGTTTTGGACCCCATTGACTTCCACTGTTTGGAACATTCAAAATATCTTCTTTTGTGTTCTGCACAAGAAAGAAAATCTTATAGGTTTTGAACAGCATGATGGTGAGTATCAATTTATCATTGCATAATTCATACGGTTTCATATACCTTTTTACAAAATACAAAAAAAAAAACATGGTTTTTAGGGTAAGATGGGGCAAGATGACCCAGTCACCTTCAGTTTTGCACTTGATCAGCATAAAATCTCAACACATTTAATGAATGGTTATGCTCTTAATGTTGTAATTTCTTCTGAATACCAACATTTGTGAGATTTAGTTAAAACTACGTTTCTGTCCTTGGAAAAATGTATCTGTGACACTGTATTACGTTGAATATCAAATGTTTTTGTTAGCAAAATTAGATATAATTTCTAGGGAAAAAGGATTCCTAAAATCAGCTGAAGTAAGCACTATATACAAAGTACTACACTTGTTACGTAACGTGGTGGTAAAGGCTTACGAAGACGAAGTACTGGAAACAGGAACTTTATTCACAGAAACTCAGGAGACTAGCATAAACACCAGGTTAACATCAACGTAGACGGACAAATACTGAGGGATAACTGAAGGCTAAATACACAGGGCAAATGAGATAAGGTGATTAACAAGACACAGGTGAATGACATAACTAATTAGATAGACTGGGGAACACTAGGTCACAGGAACTACAACCAAAAACACAATGAGAACAGGCATATAACAGTTCGCCATCTCCCGGAAAGGCGTGTCCTTGCACCGTAACAAAGTCTAACGGAGGGAGGGAGGGAGGTGGGCGTGGAGCAAACAATTGAAAAACACAGTCCAGGAAATGTAACGGTCCATGGAGGCATGGAAGGTGGGAGGAGCCAGAGATGAGCCAGGAGCAGGAGAAGCCAGGTGTAACACCAGGGACCAGCCAGGACGAGACCCCAGGGCGGAGTCAGAGGTGGGAGGAGCCATGGTGTTGCCAACTCGGAATACACCCTGGGGACAACTGATGAGGATACTGCCACTGAAGGAGCAGCTGGGTCGATGAGCCCGCGCGAGACTGGAGGCCCAGGAGACCGAGGTGGAGCTGCGACGACGAGCATCCGAGGTGGAGACAGATGACCGCAGGACAGAGGCTGAGCCGGTGGGACAGAGGACAAAGGCAGAGCTGAGAGAAAGGCGGAGCTAGGCGAAGCCGAAAGTGCAGGCAGGTCGTTGACTGACCAAGGCAGAGCCAGAGAGACAAGGGAACCTGGAGAAGCCATATGGCCGCAGGTTTCCGGTGGAGCCGAGGGAGGGAGGAGCCAGAAAGTGGCAGAAGTGTCGACGGGCTGCGGTGGAGTGCAGGGCACAGAGACTGGCAACAATGACAGGGGATCCTCTGTGCTGGATGGAGCTGGTGGCCTGAGGACACAGGGCGGGTCCACACCGCATGTGGGCGGAGCAGAGGGGCTGAAGGAAAGCAGTGAAGGCAGGGCTGATGAACTGGCTGCTTGAGGAGGTGGGAGAGGGAGGCTGGGCAGGAATTCTGGAGAGACAGGGGGCGCTGGAGAGACAGGTGACGCTCCAAAAATGTCCATTAGCTCAAAATATCCACCAGCGGTCCTTACCATCTCCTCGCACAATGTTGCCAGCTCACACACCTGGTCAGACTCTCGCTGTGGTCCGGGCTCCGGGGCGATGACTCCTCTCAACCTCTCCCTGGGTTCGGGCTCATCTATCTTGGCAGGCCGGTCTCCACGGTCTGCGGTGGGCACAGGCAACTCCCTCGTGTCAGTCGCGATCGGTGGTGGATGGCTGGTTTCTGGCGGTAGTGGAGTGGGACTGGTATCTTCAGCAGGGCCTATGGTAGCTGGTGAGTTGTTATTTACCAGTACCCACTTCACAAAGGCGGCGAAATTGTCCATTGGACCAAACGGTTATCCTGCTCCTGGCAGAGCAGCTGCACAGCAGGGAGGTCCATGATGGGCAGGGAAAAAGAAACAAAAAAAGGGGAAAACGCCACAAATAAACAAACTGTATTCGGTCCATATCTGTTATGTAACGTGGTGGTAAAGGCTTACGAAGACAATATACTTGAAACAGGAACTTTATTCACAGAAACTAGGAGACTAGCATAAAAACCAGGTTAACAACAACATAGACAGACAAACACTGAGGGATAACTGAAGGCTAAATACACAGGGCAAATGAGATGATAACAAGGTGATTAACAAGACACAGGTGAATGACATAACTAATTAGACAGACTGGGGAAAACTAGGTCACAGGAACTACAACCAAAAACACAATGAGAACAGGCATATAACAACTCTGTTCTAGTATTAAGATCTATTTTCCTCGACTTCCTCTTCACTTATGCCTCACATCTGATCTTCCCTTCAGGGATGAAACACGCTCTGCAGTTCATGACGCCACCATCTGTCACTCATGCAGGAATGTGCGCACATGCATTCTTATCGCCATGACACAGAGATGTCTGAATAGTCACAGCAATTAGTTGCAGGGAAAGGTCACAGCATTCACTGTATATCTAGAGTTCCATTCAATCTGCAGTCAAAATAAGCAAATCAGTGAAAAGTCAGTGAATCTGCTATCAAGTCGACCCCATCTAAAGAGTAATTTCCAAATAATTTTCACTATTAAAAAAAGCTTCTACAGTGGTTCCTTACAACAAACCTTTTCACACTAGGTCCCACCTGATATAACCAATCTTGAGACCCCAAATCAAATGTATTATATTATTGCACAGGGTATGCTCATATAATTTTTGAAAGAAGTGTCTTATTCTCTGCATATATGTGATCAAAATACATTAAAACAGTGATATTGTGAAATATTATTACAATTTAAAATAACTGTTTTCTTTTTTAAAAATGTAATTTATTCCTGTGATGGCAAAGATGAATTTTCAGCAGCATTACTCCAGCCTTCAGTGTCACATGATCCTTCAGAAATCATTCTATGCTGATTTGCTGCTCAAGAAACTTTTTCAGGATTATTTGATGAATAGAAAGTTCAAAAGAACAGTATTTACTTGAAATAGAAATTAATATAAATGTATTTACAGTCACTTTTGATCAGTGTTTAATGTGTCCTTGCTGAAAACTCCAAACTGAACAGTTCCTTGCATCGGCTATTTCGTTTTTTTGGAGATTTCTTGAAAAGTCCTTGAAGTTATCTTCAGATTAGTCTCAAGGTTAAATGAAAGCATCATTGAAAAAATAAAACATTCTTTGTGGAAATTATAAATCTTCTCTAATGGAACATTATTGCAGTGTTCCTCAGGGTTACATTCTTGCTCCAAATCTATTCATGATATATTTGCTGCCCAGGGTGCGATCTTTCATAAATTTTTCACTTATATGCTGATGATGCTCAGTTGTATCTCCCTTTACAACCTAATGATAAACATGGGAGCTCTGATTGCAGAAACTTAAATTATGTTTGACAAATAATTTATTGAAAGAAGTTAAAACTGAAGTGATTCTGTTTGAGTCTAGTGATGCCTTGGTTACCTAACCCAATGGGTCACCCTGTGTGCAAAAAGCTTAGGCTTCCGTTTAGATTCTGGTCTTAAGTTTGATAAGCAGATAAATGTGGTAGTTAAAAAACTCTGAAAAAGTAATCCATGCATTCATCACTTCCCGCTTAGACTATTGCAATTCGCTCTGTTATGTGATTAATCAGTTGCTATGGAGCGATTACAAAGGGTCCAAAATGCAGCGGCCAGGCTTCTGACTGGCTCACATAAGTTTCAGCACATCGCCCCTATGTTGATTTCCTCAATGGTTGCCCATAAAATTTAGAGTGGAATTCAAAATTTTAACCCTGGTTTTTAAATCATTACATAATCTTGCACCAGTCTCGCTGAGTTGGTGCATTCACACAAATCTTTACGACCACCCATTTAAGAATGCTGTCCATCCCTAGGTCCAGACTGAAACACTGTGGTGATCGAGCATTTTTTATTGCTGGTCCAACACTCTGGAACAAGCTCCCTGTATCCATCCAAACAACATTACAACATTTTTTGTTTTTAAATCTATGCTTAAATCCTATTTTCTTGAACAGGTGTTATTGTTAGTCTAAAATATGTCATGTAGTTGTATTATATTCCTTTGTAAATTTTTAAATGTTTAATTTATTTTATGTACAGCTCTTTGGTCAACCCATGGTTGTTTTTAAATGTGCTTTATAAATAAAGAAAAGAAAGGAGATTATTGTTCTTATTGGAACTTTTATTTTTTAAGGGTGTGGAAACAAAATCAGATCAAATAATGTTTAATAAAAGGAGATTTTTTTCTTGTACAGTACATCCTGCATGCATCTATCACCAATATAGAGTAGAACAGAATCTTGATTTGTCACTAAAGCCGGTGGAATTCGTTACTATGTCTTTCATGCAGTGTTGCTGGCCTCATCATTATCTTATCAAAGGGATTCCTGTTAACCCTAGAGCAACCTGAAATCCCCCTGAAGCGACCCAAATGGCTCAATGGTTAATGGCTCCTTTCAGGGATTAACCCAGCAAAACAGAAATGGTATAAACCATTAAAACTACCAATAGATGACATTGTCTCCAATACAACAGCTCGCACCGCATGATGATGACTAGCCATAATGTTTTTATTTCCAGCATGGCAAGATTTCACCTGCAGCTCAGATTTCACTCATGTGAGCTGGTAATAATGCAGAGGTTGATGGAACGGTTGCACAGTTTCCGTCCCCCGTGTGATACATGAGATGACTCCAGCGGGACCCATCACTAGTTTCAATCTGCTGACAGCTACGAGCAAATGGGACTCAAGCATGGACGCAGTAAACAAAGAATAATCAGGGTGGCCTTCTAGCTGATGAGAATGATACCATGACTACACACACACACACACACACACACACACACACACACAAACATTTGTTTTTCTATCATGCTAGGCACTTTCCATTGACTGCTGTTGTTTTTTTTTAAACTGAGCTAATGATATTTCAACAGGTTTTCCTTTTTTTTTTTTTTGTTTGAGGTCAGTAATCTTTTTAAGAAACCATACTCTTATTCAGTAAGCATGCATTAAATTGATAAAAAAGACAATAATGTTACAAAAGGTTTCTATTTCAAATAAATGATTTAAAAAACATGGTTATGTAATAAATATTAACATAAACATTACCAAACAAAACTGTGTTCAACATTGAAAATAATAATAAATGTTTCTTGAGCAGCAAATCTGCATATTAGAATGATTTCTGAAGGATCATGTGACACTGAAGACTGGAGTAATGATGCTGAAAATTCAGATTCACCAACACAGAAATAAACTACATTTTAATGTATAGGTGATTCAAATAGAAAAGTGTAATCATTTTAAACTCTAATAATATTTTGCTAATTATTTCACATTTTGCAAAGTGTAGATTACATACAGTAAAATACAGTAAGAAATAAACAAAAAATCATGAACATCAAGAACATTATATTATTCTGTTATATACACCTATTCAATATGGTATTCAAAGCAGTGATTGATTTCTGAGGGCATACAGATCAAAAATGAATTATGCTACTCAACTGTCCTCCTCCATCTTCTACTGCTGATTTTGAAAATGTGGAATGAGAGTTATTAAGTGTTTTTGAAGAGCTCTCTTACTGTCAGACAGTAATCTCTATCCCCCACCCGCCGAATATAAGGTTAGCCTGCAGAGGGCGTGGCCAATTGTCTGCAGGAGCTATTTATTGAGTCTCACCATTTAGCCAGGGCGAGATAGCTTTCTGCAGTATAGGAGGTTGTTTCTCTGCAGAGGCTTGGAGGGGGGTAAGAAAGGTGGAGCAGTAGATGTCTTGTTGAATTGAGAGGAGGTTTAATCTGTTCTAGCTCAATGGATGAAGGCTGAAGGTGAGCTGGAAGGGTTCCCGCTTCATAACTAGAATGTTGCTGATTGGAATCCCTTGTTGGAAAAACATTCCTCACAGAACTGCTAGGACCCTTTACTTATGACCATAGGGATGTACCAATAGTATGTTATGGATGATAACCAATAAATGGCATATACATTTAAAAAATACTGTAAAAACTAAAACCAATCATTTTAATTTTGAGATTTCCTAAAGAACATTTAACAGTGTTATTAAATTACTGTATCTCAAGATTAACTTTATATTAGATGATAGCAAAGGTTTTCTAAAATGTAAAAGTGGTGGAAATGAGCATGAAAAATGTAATATTCAATACTGGAAACTACGGGTGTAACGATACCCTCATGTCACGATTCAATACATATCATGATACTGAACTCATGATACAATATTATTGCGATTATTGCTGGTAACACAATCCACAGGACAATGGTGGCATCAGAATAAATAATACATATTATTGCATTTTTGTATTGTGATATATTGTGACACGATATATTGTTACACCGCTACTGGCAACATATATCCAACGCAGACCAATTAAAAAAAAAAACACTGACTGAGAACCGATAAATGGCAGATTTCTATTTCAGATAATTTTTTAATTCTATACTACTTTGTCAAAATGAATTCAATAATTCACTAAAAACTAAAATCAATCATTTTAAACGCTACAAGTGATTAATAATGTAACATTATAATGTAGGGTCCGCTTTTCTTTTTTTTTTGCAAAGCTTTCTCCATTCGGCACGGTCAAGGGAATTCTCCAAGGCAGCATTGATGATCTTCATGTCTTCCTTTAGTCCATTGAGCCACCGTATCTTCGGACATCCCCGTGGTCAGCATCTTGGGGCCTTAAGTGCTGTAACTGCTTAGACTGATTTATAATATATAGTCCTGCCTATATATTTATAATATATAGTCCTGCCTGGTGAATGTCTGATCACCACCAAATTCATCCAGGTACCTCTCTCATGAAATGGCCCTGTCATTAATTATTGAATGTAATTACAGTATTTTGAAGGTAAAGAATGGATTTGGATTTTCAATCCACTCATATTGCAGCATTTCCTTAGGAGGGCATGTAAACTCACTTTAAATTCTTAAGTACTTAACTGAGATGAAATAAATCTTGTTCTGTTGTGATCTTCTTTCGCAGTAGAAAGATAAGGATGAGATGAGGGGACAGGGTGGAGAAATGACTCTTCCTGTAGTCATCAATACACTCATCAATACAACTGCAACACAAGATCAGAGCATCTCCCTGCCACACACACACACACACACACACACACATTAGCGAGTAAAGATTTTCTGTTTTTGTTTATTCAACCAATGAAAACAAGTTTAAGAAGACATGGTATGAAATGTAATACGCTATTATATTTAAGTACAACTGAATATATGTTTATTGTGTAAAACAATCAATCTATCTCTGTCTGTCTGTCTGTGTCTATCTATGCTCGACATCTGAAAATGTTGAAATATTTCCACATTAGAAGCTTGCAGCACATCCACAAAGTGACATTGCAAGATCGAGTGCCATGGAGGTAAAAAAAAGAGGATGAAAGACCAACTAAAAGGCCTTCTTAGGAAGTTTGGGATAAACCCCATATCCCTGGAAAGTAGCGTCATGAATCGCACACTCTGGGTGCAACTTTGTCAGAATGGAGTACGAAGTTACAAAGACAGGAGAACTGAACATCGCCCATACAACCCCCATACCTCCCCTCCCCCCAAGACAATCACGATACATTTTTATATGCCCTCTCTGTAAAAGACAGTGTGCTTCCCGCATTGGACTATACAGTCATCAAAGAACCTACAAATCATAGGAGAAGTCATCGATGTCATCGATGGACTACCAGAAGTGTCTGTCTATTTATCTATATCTGACATGCAGCATGTATTAATATAGTAATCTTGACCAAAAATTAAAGCTGAAATGTTTATTTTCTTAATGAAAAAAATATCTTCATTTACCAGCTTAATATGCAGAGACAATGCATATTAAAGCCCGAAATTTGTTCTATGGTATTTTCTACATACTTTTAGCATCTCGACAGTAACATTTACTCAACCAATTGTGTGAGATTGGGGCAAAAATACCTGCTGGCAAAATCAATGGAAAATGGGGTGTGGAAATCGTTTTTTATCCATGCTTTCATCCGTTCTCTATGCTGCTTTATCCTATGGCCAGAGGAATGCTGGAGCTTATCCCAGCATCTCAGGCCAAAGGCAGGGAAATACAATGGACAGGTGGCCAGTCATTCACAAGGAAACCTGTTTGAAAACATTATTGTTCACTTATTGGTGCTAGTGGTGCAAAAATGACATACTTGAACTCTAATGAAATGGTCTTTGGGTCAGACCATAACAAGGGGTATTCATTATTTCCTGGTGAAGTGGAAATGGGCCAAATTAACCAGTCCACTCAGAGCAATAGAGGACAGTGCAGGAGGTAATGAGGTCATGCATTTGCAGTCATGGTACTCACAGATGGACAGATTTAGAAGAACTTAAATAATTTTCTTTCAGCTCTCCATTAACATTTTATAGCTGCAGGAACCATAAAAATCACCTCAAAATGCTGAATGAAACAATTCTGTTCTTATTCTTTCCAAAATCTGCAGCATTACAGACATGCAAATGCAGAACCACACACACAAATGTTTTATTGGCTATAATATTATATCAGGAAGTGGTGCAGCACAGGTGTAAGAGAGTGTATGCTACTTGTATGTGTTAACATGTGACAGAAAGATGTGAGATGTTTTCCAGCACAACTACAGCTGTCTCAACATCTGTCTGGGCTCATTAAAAGCAGAGAAAAGCCACTCTCGCTCCCTCTCTCTCTATTTGTCTTTCTCTGTGGGGAACCTTGTGCACTGCCTGTTTAAAGTAAAGTGAAAATATATTGACATAGCATGAACCTAATACAATGGATTACAAGACATCCAGCAGATTTTGCCCAGAAAAGATATTCTTCTTTATCGCCACCTGGAGGAAGGTGCGCAACAGTAAAATGTGTCATATTACATTTTCTTTGCATTTGAATTTAAATTTTTTATTTTGTGGGATATACAATCAATCAGTTCTATATCAGATGGTAATATATTTTTAATTAAATTAAATAATTTAATTAAATAATTTAATTGAAATGCATCACCTAAAGTTTTTTTTTTTAATATCAAATCTCAAAATGAATATCCATTTTTCATACTGTACATTATAATGTGATGCCTAAATTCACGTATTGTACGTAATATGATTGATTTTACTTTTTAATGTTTTATTACGGTTATTCTCAGTCGCTTTGGTACATTTCTTGAAACATCCTTAAGATCTGCAACCCAGTCAGTGCATTTCTCAAAGCAATTCGTACAAACAACACCACACAATGGATTACCTGCAAAAGCATGTAACTTACTCAAAATCCTTAGTTCATCTCTCAAAAGTAAGTATTTATGTCAATAAACATATCAGTGCCATCAGGTTTCGATTTTGATGAGATCTGGGGAATCTGGAGGCCAAGTCAACACCTCAAACTCGTTGCTGTACTCCTCAAACCATTCCTTAACCATTCCTGCTTTGTGGCAGGATGCATTATCCTGCTGAAAGAGGCCACAGCCACCAGGGAATACCGTTTCCATGAAAGGGTATAGAGGGTCTGCAACAATGCTTAGGTAGGTGGTACATGTCAAAGTAACATCTACATGGATGGCAGGACCCAAGGTTTCCCAGCAGAACATTGCCCAAAGCATCACACTGCCTCCGCCGGCTTGCCTTCTTCCCATAGTGCATCCTGGTGCACTGACTATACATGCAACAAACTGCGATGCACTGTGTATTCTGACACCTCTCTATCAGAACCAGCATTACCTTCTTGAGCAATTTGAGTAGCTCATCTGTTTGATCAGACCACACTGGCCAGCCTTCGCTCCCCACTTGCATTAATGATGAGTATATATATACATACACACATAGGCCTACTGTGTATATGTACATGAGTGTGTGTGTGCGTTAAATTATGTCTCTAAAAAGTATATTTACTGTATAATGTAAAATGCAAGTGGACTACTGTAATATAGCATTACAGTAAGTGTACAGTATAGTGAACATTGTCTGATTACATACCTTAAAAACAAAGTGATTGATGACACGGTTGTTCTCCTAACATTCGGCTGTGCCTTTTGACCCACCTCAGCCATAAGGTCATGGTTGAGAACATGGTCCACAATAGTGGCCCTTACTTCATCAGAAACATGTCTACAATCTTGACCTCTTCTACCTCTTCCACTGTTTTGCCTCCGTACCCTTCCACCACACATTCTTACTCCTCCTGGCTGTTGACCCTGTTTGTTTCCTTGTTGTTATTCCATTATAAGAAATTGTAACACTGTGTTGTCTTCTGTCTATATATGCTTGCCAAATGAAGGTTCATGAGATGCATCTCTGAGCTATTTTAGAGAACTGGTTGATCATTGGTTGATCTATGTTTAGAAAATACACAACACATTATGACAACTAGTTTAACCATTTTGCATTTAAGAATCTGATCCGAGAATCAGTATTATACATTTTGATAAACATGACATAAGCAATTGACAATGTAGGAAGCAGCGGACAATTGCACATAATCAATTGCATGACTGTACCAAAGCATTTGCAATTTGTTCAAAACAATGAGAAATTGCTTTTATGATGTGCACAAGTTACTTGATGATGTGGTGGTTGAAGTTTTGAGAATTTCAGTTGTGTTCTGAGAAGTGTACCAAAACTACTGTAATTTCAACCCTCGGACACCCTGTTCTGGCTAGTGGGGTACACATCTAAGTTGTTATTTACATAGCAGGAAAACACAAGCGATTTTTTTTTTTAAATCTCTAGAGCCCTTTTACCCCTTGGGCACAATAATGCTGTCAAACAGAGGCACAGTCAGTGTCTCACATCACTACACTCAATTTTTCCTTGTCAAGCCAATGCAGTATGTCTGATGAATTGGTCAGTGCCGTGTATTGTGAGGTTTATTGGGTGAATCCTTCGAGAATGAGAACTAATCTCCAAGTAATCCAGCTACATGATGGGATTCTTACACACCATGTGGAACTTTACCCCTGCTTTGAATGTTTAAAATTCACAATCAAATGTGCTGCAAATGACTGACTCTGCAACAGAGCACCATATTATTTCATTGGATATCCTCTGCTGTACAACTGCCTTTATTTTGATTCACATGGGAAATTTTTATATGTTACTACGTAGTTATTCAGACAACTATTAATTGCTCTTAAAGACTCAGTGTTAATTTATGAGTCTAAAGCATTTTAAAACACTGTGCACTTAAGGTCTTCGGGGTTGCTGAACTGTTATTAATAAAAGCTAAGAGTCTCTCAAAGTATAATACACGCTGTGATAATCTGTTTAAAGCTAGGCTAGATTAGAGTTACAATCATTTAGAAAGAGAAAGATGAAAAAAAGAGTTTGGAATAGCATGCTATACTAATAGGCCTACTATTTATGAAATGCATTATGTGTAGGATGAGTTACATTTAACCAATTGTGCAGTAATACAACCGTGGAACAAGGGAAATTAAACAATGCAATGCGCTCGACCTATAAGAGTAAAATAAGATATTTTCCACAAAAAATGATTTAAAAATGCAAAAATGATTTTATTATTTATGCAATACCTGAACACTATTTCCTATAGCTACTTTTTGAAAGGTTCAGCAGTGCATGCTGTTTCACATGCTATTTCTAAAAAAAGACTGTATACAGTATATACTGCACTGATTTAAGCAAGCATGCTATTCTAAATAGCAGCGAGAGAGAGAGAGAGAGAGAGAGAGAGAGAGAGAGAATAACAGCATTACACTATCTCTATCATGAGATGATGGACAAAGAAAGGAATACCCCTTGATGTGTGTGTCTGTGCTCTATGGGTGTGTGGTCAGACAAATGACTCAGCAGTCTCACACATGGCCTGCTGGACGATTGAACGTGTGTGTGTGTGTGTGTGTGTGTGTGTGTGTGTGTGTGTGTGAAAGGGGAGTTTGATGTCAGCACTGCAGGTGATATAATGCGGGCAATCCTGTTAAGTGCAAGTCAAAGATTCCATTTGGAAAATGAAATGCAACACCAAAGATAAGCTAATCGAAATGACACAGCCTTGGCACTGTGATCAGTAGCATATTCCCTCATGCCATATGCCTTAAACTTTAATATTATTCTTCACATATTTATCTGCTGCAAATCAAAGTAGTTTTAAGTATACAAAGAGTGCTTTCAACCTGTACATTTTACAGTTTACAGTGTCCACTGGCATTTCAATTAATTCTCTATGGAAGCAAAGCAGCTGTATTAAGGTGCTGTCACTTTTACCAGTGTTAGCTAATTTTTGCAGGTGAAATCCAGTCAATTTCAATAGGAATCCGCACGATCAAGAATTTAGCATGAGGGCGAAAGATAAACATACAGTATATTTATTTCATAACAGGTTCAAGTTGGAAATTTTGTGAATGTGACCACATCTTTACAGTGGCCATTGTGGGATTGACATACATTGTACACACAACCAAAACTGCAACGGTCAAAACTGATGTTTAAATATTGAACAGCCTTTCAAAAAACACAGTCAACCCAAATAATTGCAAATGAACAAAAACATCTGTGGCTTTGGAGTTATATGGTTAACCGATGTGCCTTAACCATAAATTCATTCCATGGTGATTTTAAATGTATCTTTGGAACAATTCAGATACTCATTCTAGGATTAAATAAAAAAAATGCTGTAAACATATTTTGCCCTCCTGCTGAGCTGAATATCTCCTCAACCATGTTTATGTATTAAATTGTTACACTGCCTAGAATCTTGACCCTCTGGCCCACTGCAACTGAGGCAACGAAAAAATAATGGAACTGATCCATAATGAGTCAAAGGCTTGATGCTTCATAAATCATTCATAAGCCAAGATTCAGCTCTTTTTCAGTTTTGCATGTTTTTCTTATTGGAACAAATCTCAAGGGTAATCTGTCCTTGTACACACACACACACACACACACACACACACAGACACACACACACACACACACACACACACACACGTTGTGTTTACATGTTTTATTTGGACTTTCCATAGACATAATGATTTTTATACTGTACAAACTGTATATTCTGTCCCCTTACACGAACCCTACCCCTAAACCTACCCATCACAGAGACCTTTCTGCATTTTTACACTTTTAAAAAACATAATTTAGTCTGATTTATATGCTGTTTTCCTCATGGGGACCAAAAAAGTATTTTGGATATTGCCATTTTGTAACGTAGGGTTTACCTGGAACACACACACACACATACACCCTAAGAGAAGCATCAGCCATTTTCAATACATTTCATCAGGAGGGCATAATGCATTTTGCCTTATGTAAAAAACTAACCATTACTGCCTCATAATGTTGCTTATGGACCTCGTCTCAGAATGAATGTAAATGAATATACACTCACCTAAAGGATTATTAGGAACACCTGTTCAATTTCTCATTAATGCAATTATCTAATCAACCAATCACATGGCAGTTGCTTCAATGCATTTAGGGGTGTGGTCCTGGTCAAGACAATCTCCTGAACTCCAAACTGAATGTCAGAATGGGAAAGAAAGGTGATTTAAGCAATTTTGAGCGTGGTATGGTTGTTGGTGCCAGACGGGCTGGTCTGAGTATTTCACAATCTGCTCAGTTACTGGGATTTACACTCACCTAAAGGATTATTAGGAACACCATACTAATACTGTGTTTGACCCCCTTTCGCCTTCAGAACTGCCTTAATTCTACGTGGCATTGATTCAACAAGGTGCTGAAAGCATTCTTTAGAAATGTTGGCCCATATTGATAGGATAGCATCTTGCAGTTGATGGAGATTTGTGGGATGCACATCCAGGGCACGAAGCTCCCGTTCCACCACATCCCAAAGATGCTCTATTGGGTTGAGATCTGGTGACTGTGGGGTACATTTTAGTACAGTGAACTCATTGTCATGTTCAAGAAACCAATTTGAAATGATTCGAGCTTTGTGACATGGTGCATTATCCTGCTGGAAGTAGCCATCAGAGGATGGGTACATGGTGGTCATAAAGGGATGGACATGGTCAGAAACAATGCTCAGGTAGGCCGTAGCATTTAAACGATGCCCAATTGGCACTAAGGGGCCTAAAGTGTGCCAAGAAAACATCCCCCACACCATTACACCACCACCACCAGCCTGCACAGTGGTAACAAGGCATGATGGATCCATGTTCTCATTCTGTTTACGCCAAATTCTGACTCTACCATCTGAATGTCTCAACAGAAATCGAGACTCATCAGACCAGGCAACATTTTTCCAGTCTTCAACTGTCCAATTTTGGTGAGCTCGTGCAAATTGTAGCCTCTTTTTCCTATTTGTAGTGGAGATGAGTGGTACCCGGTGGGGTCTTCTGCTGTTGTAGCCCATCAGCCTCAAGGTTGTGCGTGCTGTGGCTTCACAAATGCTTTGCTGCATACCTCGGTTGTAACGAGTGGTTATTTCAGTCAAAGTTGCTCTTCTATCAGCTTGAATCAGTCGGCCCATTCTCCTCTGACCTCTAGCATCAACAAGGCATTTTCGCCCACAGAGTCTTTGTAAACTCTAGAAATGGTTGTGCGTGAAAATCCCAGTAACTGAGCAGATTGTGAAATACTCAGACCGGCCCCGTCTGACACCAACAACCATGCCACGCTCAAAATTGCTTAAATCACCTTTCTTTCCCATTCTGACATTCAGTTTGGAGTTCAGGATATTGTCTTGACCAGGACCACACCCCTAAATGCATTGAAGCAACTGCCATGTGATTGGTTGATTAGATAATTGCATTAATGAGAAATTGAACAGGTGTTCCTAATAATCCTTTAGGTGAGTGTAAATCAATAGGATCAAGGACATATAAAAGAATACTCGTTTAGCAACCGACTATTATGCAGCCATCGCTACTAATAAAAGACATCTGATTTCATAACTGAACCACTATGCAAGATGGCAGAAGATGAAACAGTTTCTAAATCAGCATTTGACCTAAAACATTCGGTAGCTGAGGTAACATTGGCCTGATAGCGCAAGGCTGATGTATTTAGCTGCTTTAGCTACTTGGCCTGACGCCAGCTCTGCTCTCCACAGCTTTACATTAAATCCATTAGAGCAGAACATGATTAAACTACAAAATCCACAATGTGCCCCTACTGCATCTCCCCAAGCATTTCCTTGTTCATGGTGGTTGAGACAAGGGACAGAAAATGAATTAAGAGGGAAAAAAGACAATATGACAGTACTGAGATAGCAGTCTGTGCTAATTTGGAGCTAGCGTGTCATGCTTCATCCCACCCTTACAAAAACGTATTTGGTACAGTGATGGATTAGAAAATACCATAAAACTTTGATTTGTACAATGGTACTAAATGGTTCCCATCAGTGTTGGGGGTAAAGAATTACAAGTAATGTGAGTTACGTAATCAGATTACTTTTGTCAAGTAGCTAGCATTACTTTCCAATTTAGAACAACATCTCTGAGTGATTTAAAATTAGTAACTCAAAATAATTTGTTTTCCCATTTATTGGCTCTCCTGTCCCCATGTTGAGAAATCGGAAGTGAGTTGCAGAGGAGTTGTGTAAACATGACGGTTATTGTAGTTTGTGACTATCGGAATATTACACAAGCCTGCAATTATTAAATATGTTAAATAATCCAAATGTACTAATGTACTTAAAATGTATTTAATGTAATTTTATCAAACAATGTCTTTGCTGCTGACCTTCAATGATCCAATTCAACCATGCCAATAGGCAAAAATGACTTTAGATAAACATCACATTTGTGTATATTGCTGAAGTAAGTGTTGAAGGCTGCATCTGAAAACGTAGGCAATGACTCTGCAGGCAGCGTTTGCGTACAAAGGCACCTCACGAAAATTATCTTGCCTGACTTCTGGGGCAGCGTAACAGTTTAATGATCCACAGCAAAATAGAGCGGGCTTTAGTGATAACTAAAATATTTTACTACAGTAGTAATTTATCACTAAAAATTACATCTGAAGTGGAAAACGTTGGTCAAAAACGTTTACACACAAACTGACCAGCAAGCACAACTTTCAGACGCTATCTTTCTTTTTCTAGCTCAACTGTCACCGAATGGAACGCATAGGATTGTGGGATATAAAAGGCAGCGAAGGATACATCTGTGCTGCCTTCAAAAAACAATCAGATGAAGGTATCTCAGGAGGCAGGAAGTGAAGCTGACAATGGATTCGAACGTGCTTTGATGCCTTCCTACCTTGAAATGTGTCTTCCGATGGCAACATTTTCCAGTTTTCGGAAACAGCCGAAGTTTCTTCTCATGTGTCCTTTTTGTATGTGATCCAGAATGGCAGCACAGCTGAAAGGTTTGCTTGAGCTGCGCCCTCTGCTGTACAGCCATGGATTTGCATTTCCTTAAGCCTGAGGCTGATTCATTTCACTTTTGGTGTAAATATGGCCTTTACATTTGCCAAAAATATATATTTTTTGTTATTAAAAAACAAGAATGCAAGCCCAGCCCAGGTGAGAAAAAGTAACACAAAAGCAACTTACATTACTTTCTATAAAATGTAACTAAATAACGCAATTAGACTTTTAGGGAGTAATGAAATATTGTAAAACATTACCTTTATAAGTAACTTTCCCCAACACTGGTTACCATGGTGTTTACAAGATACTTCAAATAATACTATGTAATATGTCCAAAAAACATGCTATTACCATTTTACATGTACAAAAACATTATAGAATACATCCATGTGGCATGGTAACCCTATTTATACCATGATGTGGACTTTCCATTGACTTTTCCTATTATTTTTGTATTAAGCTAATGATATTTTTATCTGCTAATCCTACTGCAAAATCCTTACACTAAACATAACCCACACAGAACCTTTCTGCACTCTTACAAAATAATTTTTTAGTATGTTTATAAAGCCATTTTAGTATGTTATAGCCATAGGTGATTTCAGGTTTTACTATCCACTACCCACAATGTAAGCAAAACGTGACCCACACATATAGAGTGATTATACTGTAATGGTTAAAGGATCTGGTTTGTTGACACAAAGAATTGTAGGTTAAATCAAGTAGGTGTGACTACAGAAATTGAGAGTTATTGAGACCACTATTCTATTGCTATTGCACCCTTGAGCACAGCATTTTAACCTCAGGCTACTCCAGAGGAACCAACCCTGCAATTAGTGCACTGGAAATCACGGTGGACGGCAAACACATGCTAAATACTAATAAGAACACAGCATCTGTGGCCTACAGAGAATGTGATTGATTCATTTAACAGGCCTTTTGTCATTTTTCAGTCCCACTGGACACAACGGTGAAAACGTTTGCAGCACCAACACATTAAAAACTACTAGCTATGTGTACAGGCAGTTTAATAATCTGTTAGTAATCCAAATGATAGCTCAATTAAAACATCAACTAGAGAAAAAAATTATCCACTTGACTTTGATGTGAATACAATTTCTATCCAGCGGAAAGTCAACTCAAAATAAAATTTGTTGTTGCTCCAAAAAATAAGAGATTATATATTCTAAAATCATAATATTCATTTTTTTTTTTTTTTTAGCAAAATAAACCCAACATTTTTTTGTTTAGCTAAAAACAACAACAACAAACAACTGGATATAGCGATCTACTGTTAAAAGTTTGAGAATCAGTAATATTGATATTTCTCAGTATTTAATTTAATGTTTTTGAAAGTCTTTTATGCTCACAAAGGCTGCATTTATTTAATCAAAGATACAGTAAAAATAGTGATTCTGTGAAATATTATTGCAATTTAAAATGACTGCTTCTAATTTAGTTCGTTTTTTAAATGTAATTTATTTCTGTGATGGCAAAGTTGAATTTTAACTTTATAAAGTAAAATATCTAGTTTCCGCCAGATCGAAAAAATTACACTGGTGTGCAATGTCGTCAGACATAACGTAAGCTTTTTGAACAAAGCAACAATTCACTGCCATTATAAAGCTTGGAAGAGCCAGGACATTTTTAATATAACGGATTGTATTCGTCTGAAAGAAGAATGTCATATACACCTAGGATGACTTGAGGGTGAGTATAAATCATGGGCTAATTTTTATACTTGGGTGAACTAACCCTTTAAGAAATTAAAAGTTTAAGTAAGTAGAACTTGCAGATTTTTCTTCCTCTCTGGACTCGTGACAGAAGGCGGAGTCCTCACTGGACTCTGGTCATGGGCTGGAGACATTGCGGGCCTCTGGATGGGGACTGGCAGTAGCGAACCGTGACTCTTGGACCTTAGCCCTCTCACCCCCTTTTTTCCACTGGGAAAAGCCTAAAATCAGCCTTAAAGCCTTAAAATCAGCTTACAGTGTTCTCTTTTATAATACTGCATGTTACCTTTGACAAGATTGCCAAAAGCAAACATCAGAGTAAACATGAGAGTTAATCAAAAATCAGTAAAAATGCAAATCATCATTACAAATAATTGCATCACACAATCGGTGTGTTATTTCAACGGAATATGGTGACAACTGGCCACAAAACCATCCAATTAAACAAAATGTAAATGTAAGCCGATGCATCATGACAGCGCTCAGACCAAAGCACACATTAGCGACAGATACTTTCCTCATTAAAAAAAACTTCCCATTGATAATAAATCACATCATTAGACTGGCACAGCAGCCGATTAAATATATGTAACAGACTGTATTAAACTTAAGATTTGGGGAAAATGTAACTATTGTGCAGAATTACAGCAAATGTGCATGGTCACTCAGATAGTAAATTTACAGACACATGACTATCAACTAATTTAAAATTAATTCAAAACTCATAACCACAATGACATATTACTTAACAATTAGTTAATAGTCATGTGCCTCAACAAGTAAAGTCATAACATAATGATATCTTTGCAAATAGTTAGCTAATGATTAATTAAAGCAGCCATTGTAGTAATTAACATATGAATTTAGACTATTAGTTAATATAATATATTATTAGGGAATTAATACAATGGCACATTTTACTAAAAACAATTTAATGATTACTTCATCTATTAATCATATATAATGTTCATTAGTTGCTGATGCAATAATCATTGTTAAATGGTTTAGTTCTTCATGAGTCATACATTAACTCATGATTATCTGTGCATTAGTTAAGCATGAATTAATGCATATTAGTGCACCTGTATTGTATTGTAAAGTGTTACCGTAATTTTACAGCTGGACCAATCACAGAGTTGAAAGCGTTAGGCGGAAAAATCCTAATATGGAGTAAACAGACGTCTATACAACACAAACTAAATCGGCAGATTTTAAGGGTTTATTTCCTCAAAAAGATTTAGATGTTTATTGTCAAATTATAAATTACTAAAATAACATTAGAACTGATGACGTTTAATAAAAAGTTTTTACTTTTTAAACTAATAATAGTTTGTAAATATTTTTACAATAGTTTAGGCCCTCTCTGAGGGCCTAGAGTGCCCTGACGGTTCCCCCCTGGGGACTGGAGACGTCCCAGGATTCTCGACGGGGACAGGAGACGTCTCGGGACTCTGGACGGGGACCGGAAACATCCATGGACTCTCCACAGGGACTGGATACGTCAATGGACTCTCGGCAGGCACACAAGACGTCACTGGACTCTCTACGGGGACTGGAGACAATCACTGGACTCTGGATGGAGACTGGAGTTGACAAGGGTGACTGTCCTCATCAACTTCACCAACAGTGAGGGAAGAACCACTCAGCCACAGCACATAATCCAAGTATTGTGCTAGAGTACCTGGTGTAGCACATGCTGGTACTTGGAGAAATAGCGGGCTGCCAAACCACTACAGAATACAGTTTTCAACATCCCATCATTCCATGGTACCTGGTGGGCGAGCTGAAAGATTTCCTCAACATATAACTAATGCAGAGTTCAGACTTCACGATTTTCAAACTCGTTGGATCACTGCACAACTATCTGGGGTAGCATTTAGTCACTGCTGTGTTCACACTGCACGATGGATCGGCGACAGGAGGTTTCACACTGCACCCAGTAAACAACGTGAGATTACGCATGCGTCAGACCGGAGTTCTCGCGAGACTGGAATTGTTATTAAAAATGATAACCTGCAGAAAGTTTGCGATCCAAATTGTCTGTGTGCTGATTTGCAGCAAAAAGGAGAAAAAGAAAAAAGATTATGGCGGAGGAAATGGTTGGGGAGACACAAGGAGCAATGATGGTGTTCTGCAAAAAGAGTTTGAGGTAAATAAATAATTTTGCAATGTGCGGCTGGTCAATCAAATGTTTGTGCTTTGTTTCTGTTTGATATAATTGTAAATATATCTATTAAAATACTGATATTCTGGTCTATAACTCCTCCCTGAACCTCCAGCCACCCTGTATCTTACGTTCTCATTGACCGATGTATTTTTCAGTCAGAACACATTTCACACAGCAGGATTTTGAATAGCATGCCAAATATCTCACGGGAGTCAGCGATTCTCTCAGATTGCGTCTTTGATAGTTCACACTGCATGATTGTCACTCTCGTGAACGAGCACCGATTTTCCTATGACTTCAGGCATTGATTTCGCAAAACCCGTCTGCGAGTCAGAATCGGGCAGTGTGTCCTGGGAGATTGAGAGTAGTAGATTAGCTGGGTCTTGTGGGATAAGGAGTAGGCCCATAATGCTGCAGTCTCTATAGGTCCGGTCTTCTGTTACGGAATTAATACTCAGAACACAAAGATGAATAGTAAACAGAGTTTATTGAAACAGCACGGAGCAACAAGCAGTTCAACAGGTGAGTAGACACTCAATGGAAACTTTAAATCCAGCGGATGTGAGTGTAATAGAAAGTCTTTGTCTTACAGGTCAGGGACTCAGATTCAGAGAAGAGGAACCAGGTTGGATGCACACACCTCGTCTTCAGACAGATGATTGTGGAGAATGAAGATAACTCTTGGAGGTAAACGAAGGCGACTAGGACTAGGATACAGGGAAGTAGTCCGTGTAGCATGAACGAGACCGGACCTAGAATTGAGGTGAGGTGTGTGCTTAAATAGGAGTGCTGATGAAGGTGCAGATGACTTGCAGGTGTGTGTGTGATGAAGAAGTGCATGCAGGTGAGAGTCAAGGAGGATGCTGGGAAGTGAAGTGCGGAACTAACAGGTGACCATATGACTGTAACAATAGAACATTTAACATACTCTATATCTGTTCTCAAACTAATCTCATGCTCCACTCGTCACCATAAGAACCCAACATTAATCTTGCACAGAAATTTTTGCATTTACTCTCCCCTTTGAGTGTCATGCAAAGCATGCTGGGAAATATAAATCCCAGCCCAGTTTCAGTTAAATTTAAGTTTGTCTAAATTAAAAGTTCATAAAACTCAAAACAATGAAACAATTTTCAGATTACTTTAACACACCCCTAACGTTATTCTACAATTTTTTTAATGTTGCTCTAATGTTATTCTAATGTTCCCCTAATGTTATTATAACGTCCCCCTAATGTTATTATAACGTTTCCCTAACCTATTTGCTCCGATATCATTGCCCCGCTGTATGTCAGTAATCATCCAGCGCACTTGCGACTCAGTATAGTACAAGCAGTATAGAAAATGGATGTATGGACGCCTATAATCAGTATTATACAAACCATATCTTTGTTTTCATTTATTGTTTAATTAATAAAAATAACCAGAGCACATCAACCACAATATGGAAGATTAAAGATTAAAGATTAATTGTCCATTAATATGTAGATTTAGTGAAGTTCCTAAACGTAATTTAGGGAGGAGCGAGCCCATCTAATCTTTCATTCAACAGCTAACAGCCAGAGTATAAAAGTAGCTGCTTGCCTCTCCTCAGTCTCAGGTGTTCCAGCATCCCACCACCTCCCCAAACTCCACCTTTATCTTTGGTACCTTGCCCTACATAATCATATTCCATATTTAGTCACTGTGGGGGTATATCAGAGCTCGAGTTGAAGCTGCTTCATCGAGCCCCTCATCAGTGGACAGCAAGCCAAATAAGTTTAACCTAATATTTTAAGATTATATGGGCAAAAAAACTCGTTAACTATATTTCGCAGCGGAAAGCGAATGCAGATCAGAGGCAGTAAATGAAGATAGAAACAAACCCACAAATTTATGATTTCTATGCACTTTCCACACTATGCTAGATTAATAGTTTAGTTTAGCTATACATTTGGATTTATCACCCTGCATCGTTCTGGGAACGTTATTTTATGGTTGCAAAATAATAACCTAAAAAAAAGTTATTTGTAGCTCATTTTTAGGTTACGAAATACGTTAGGGGAACGTTCTGTATTTGCTGGGATATAGCTGAGTATCTGTATATTTAACAGTTTAACCAGAACACCCACTTTACAGACTCTCTGATCTGGTGGTCTCAGTTCACAGCCAGTGTGTGAGAACCATTTGCAGAGGTATCTGTGCAGGTGTGTGTGTGCATCCAAGATATATTAGCACTCTGAGATACTCTCTTCATCTCCTTTTTAAGTAGGGCACTGAGGTGCTTCTAATTCTCTCTCCCTGCTCCTCTGTTCTTTTTCTGATGACTGCAGCAGAATCAAAGTTTGAATGTGTTTTGGTTGGACTCCAGCATGTTAGACTGGCCTGACCTTTAAACCCCATTATACGTATAGCTCGAAGCTACAACATCAAAGAACTGTTGCCTCCATCCGAGCTCTGCTTTAGTAACCTCCAATAACGCCTTGACAGTTGCCATCTGCCTCTCTCTCCCTCTCTCCTCTCTCAATCTCTGTCAACTACTACTGCTCGGTCTATCCTTCTGTTATCTGCTAAAATTGTACCCTGCGAAAACCGAAAACACCTAACTGGTTTTCTGAACTCTTCTCTGCCCAGTCCTGCCGTGATTCAAGGGGCCAGGAAACGGACAGGCAGGTCTTCCCCTCTGAGCAGCGAGTGATTTATGGAGGTTCTCGGATGTCTGAAATGCCTACCCCATTACAGGCATCGAAGGAAGCAGTGCAGAGACAGAAGTGACAGCTCCTCAGACTTAAAGGGAAAGACATGTCCTAAGAGCAGAAGAAAAAAGCCAATATTAAATGTCTCCTCTGTTTTCCATCCTTCCTTGTGCTGTCTTTACCCTCCCGAGTTCTCTTTCCTCCTTCAATCTATGCTCTAAGGCTTTCCTTCCCTCAATTCTCTCCCCACGTCCCTCCTTACCGCCATTTAATCCTTTCTTTCCTCTCTCCTTTTTTCTTCTGACAGTCTCTTCATAGATTCCATCCATCATCCTGAATCTGGGTGACGGTGCTCCGCTGGGCCATGGCAGGGCTCTTAGTGGATGGTGACGGGGAGCAATTGCCCTAGCCTTGAAGAGCACCACGGCAACGGTGAGTCTTCACATCCCACAGCACTCGATTTAACGTTGAGGTCACCTTGGAGACAGGAAGAGGAGGGGTGTGCGACGAAAAGAATCTTGGAGAATCAAAGAACACCGTTAAGAGGAATCAGATAGTTTGCCAAAAGGTTTAAATTAACTGTGGAACATTATAAAGCAAAAAAGGAATAATGTTAGCTGAGACTCACTTTTCTTAGCAAGATCTTGGCGAACCGAAATGGTTTACAACAATGCTTTTTGCAACAATATTTTGATTGGGACAATTAGCTTAGAACGAAGCTTAGAGTACATGTCAGGAAGGTTACTGTGAACAATAGGCTATTTGGCATTTAGCGGACACATTTCACCCATCTTAGTATCTCAGGATGCAGGAATAGTCTTCCTCAAGCTTTCAGGAATTAAATGAATTGCTTAACAGCACAATGTTTAGACAGTTGTTTCTGTTGCTCTCCAAATCACAGGATGCCCCCTGCTGGGACTGAATCTGCAATCTTTTGCCGTCCAGTGCCTGTTCCTAAAATAAATAAATTAATAAAAAAGCACAGCTGGGAACTATTGTGTTTTAGATACTGGTATTCAAAATGGAATTTCCTTGCAGACTTGGTCCTCCAGAAAGCACCGGTTTTGCTGGGGAATAGCATGTCTTTAGCCGTATTCGGACAGGATTAGTTTTAGAAGGGTAGCTGGAGGATGTCTGTAATATTAATGGCCAATTTGCACGGGATAAGAAATCTCAGTAAAACTACCAGAAGTGGGAGGGGTAACTTGATTTACGCACTACCGTCACCTCCCTGTCATCATGCGTATATTACGTCACTTCCTGATATCACATTTGCAAACACACAACAAACAAAAGCAGAAAACACTTGAGGTTTGCCACAGACTTGTTCCACCGCCTAGAACGCAACTGAATGCTTCTTCCTCCATACTTGAAAAACTGTGGAAAACTACTTTTAAACAGGAAAGGACATTTATGATGATATTTATGTACATATTTACAGCTGGTCTATTCGCACGGGATTAGCATTACCTGAGATAATTTTTCCGGACCTTTTTACAGAAGGTAAAAGTCACCGAAATCTTTACTGACAATGGGCCCTATCATACACCCGGCACAATGCGATGCCAGACACGACGCAAGTGTTTTTTACTAGTTTCAACCCGACGCAGTTATCATTTTCACGTCCAGTGCCACGTTTAAATAGCAAATGCACTCGCACCCATCTGTTCGCCCATGGGCGTGCTGGTCTTGAAAACGAGGTGGGTTCAGGCGCATTGTTGGTATGTTGCTATTTTGAGGCAACTGAAAATGACTGCGCCATTGACTTTAGACCAGGTTTTTGTTGGTCAATGGTGCAGTCGTTTTCAGTTGCCTCAAAATAGCAACACTCCAACAATGAACCTGAACACACCTCATTTTCAAGACCAGCACGCCCATGGGCGAATAGATGGGTGCGAGTGCATTTGCCATTTAAACGTGGCGCGTCATTTTTTGTCATTTAAAGGGCGCGTTAGTAACATGCGCCTATAGGCGGGTGCACAACGTGCGTACACTCTGCTTATTACACACAGGGATGGCAGCAGCACACACACATTTTTAAATATTACAAATAAAATGATTTCTCTCTGGAGAAGCATTCAGTCTTTCCGCTCGCGAATTCCACCATGTAAATAGTGAATCCGCCATGGGACTCATGACTCATTAAGAGACTAGGTACAACCCTTTTAGACCATGCGCCTGGCGCCCAGACTGTTTTTTTCTGTCGTTAAACTAGCAAAAGTGGATTTGCGCTTCAGACCATGCTCTCAGATTGTTAAAATAAGGCCCAATATCTGTAATGATTACTGAGATGGCACATTTGGACGAGACTAAAATTACTGAGAAGCTCTGGTAATAATTACTTCACCCCACCTCTCCATGTAAAACCAAACCCTGTCCGAATAGGGCTTTTGTGGGTCTACCAGCGGTCCAGCACTAACTAGCATAAACCACCCTAGAAATTCATAAAATGTTTATTTAATTTTCTAAATCCTGTCTGCCATCTTTGCTAATGGCCTCATTCACATTAACATGGTATTTCTAAAACCGTATACATAATACATATAATGCATATGGTAATCAGGGGGAAAAGAACACGAGAAAAGAACACATTTTTAGGAGGGATTATTTAGCTACTAGCCCATATGATTTGGTATGAGTACTCAGAATAACAACATATCTGAAGAAATAGATACAAACATCATAGGCAAATATGAGGAATGTGCAGATTTTGACACTGTAACCCTGGGTTCCAACTGTAATTTGACTAACATGACAGCTCCTCAATAACGTCAGTAATCAAAGCGTGTGTTTCCTGTGGCCAGTCTGTCAGAGGTGAGCAGAGCAGATTGATGCGTGGCCCCTGTGTGGCCCTCTGCTGCTCTGCTGCAGTGGTGCAGTCCTGTGCCCACTCACCTCAGGCGTGAAATCACAGGTGGCTGCATTTTCTGCGAGACTTCAGAGTGGCTGAGTTTCAACTTGAATGAATGCCAGAATACAAGGGCAATGGACCCAGGGGAGACATTTTGTTGTTTGTTTTTTTATTTAAGACATCAGTGAGTGTCTTTGAGTGTATGAATGTGTGTTTGTATGTATGTCTAACTAAGAATTGATAAATAAAATTCTGGTATGTATTCAAAGTGATATGTCAGCTGTGAATCTTTGAATGAGTATGTATGCAAAAATTATTTGCAATCATATATATATATATATATATATATATATATATATATATATATATATATATATACAGACTGAATTGAAGGCTCTCAATAATCCTCAGATTAAATTGTTTCTATGGGTAAAATAAGAGTGTTGATAACATAATACCAACAAACCTCGAAATGTCACCAGAGTGCACCCTGCTGGAGTTTTTGACATTTACTGTATATTAATTATAATTTATTTATTGTCTCTGTAAAAAAAAATCTTTGTTTGAGAAGGCCCAGTCTTTGAAACTCCTAAAATAATAAATTTCATAAAAGTCAAGAGCTCCTAAAATCAATATTTAATTATTACACTTAGATTCCAACACACACACCTCAACATACACCCAAGACAACATCTCAACAGATACACACAGCCATGGAGCCTTAAATCTTAATGGATCTGTTCACCATTTGTGCGTATATTTGTGTGTTTGTAGTACGTATTATATATAATTATTAACATAACATTAATAATTGTTATAAAAGTCCTGAAACAAAACAAAGATTTAGAAATATTACAAAATATCAAATCAAACTGCAATAAAATCAGGTTCAATTAAAGGTGGACTTCTGGGCCTGCAACCTTCATTAAACCTGCAGTTTATTGAGGATTTGTTAACTTGTTAATTGTCTGAAATATTACTTAATGACTATTAATTTTAATTATTTAGGTAATTAACAGTAGCAAAAAAAAGCAATGAAAACAAATATTTAAAATTCATTAAAACTAGTTTAAATACATAAAACATAGTATTTGTTGTTTTGATAATACTAAGTGCTAGTAGGGATACTATAAGGTTAAAGGGATAGTTTAACCCAAAAAATGTACTTACCCTCAGGCCATTCAAGATGTAGATGTCTTTTTTCTTCTTCAGTAGAGCAGTACAGAATATTTTTAGCTGAAATCATTGTCCTTGGTGATTTGTATAATGCAAGTCAATAGCTACAGTCAAAAAAACATACGGCAAAATCAAATGAATAACGTCTCTGTGCAAGAAACTGAACATTATTTACAACAATATTACCTGTAATCCACAGTCTTGAGCGTGTTCATGACAATATGCTTCCTATTGCATTATGACGTATACTGTTCAACTGAAGAAAAAAAGTCACCTAGATCTTGAATGGCCTGAGGGTGAGTAAATAAACGGGGTTCCACATGCCTTAAACCCAGAAACCATTCAAAATACTGGACACTGGAACATGCATTTACACTGTACTAAAAATTAAATATAAACAACACGATAATGCTGCTTAGCACCTTTTAGAGAATGACACCCTTTCATCAAGGTCAAACATTCGGTTTCTTTTTCTGAGCAGGATGTGAGTGGTAAAGTACATGCAATAACATCTTCATGAGACTCAAGAGACGAGCAAAGTGGGTGAAATCTCACAGACGAGCACAAGACAGAGCCACTCTCTGATTTCATTTCCTCTCCCGCTGGTGTTCTCCTTTTTGTTCAACCCTTCCTCCCCTATCGTTTAGACTCTATCACACCATCTTTATCAAAAGGGGTGAACCTCTTCACAGGAGTAATTTAACAGCCAGTTTGTGTGTCGTGGTCCTGTGGAGATGACACTGCTTGGTATGAATACTAGGGAAAAATAAAGGTGGTCGTTTATAGATTTGACTGTGGTATTAAATCAGCTGGTATTCTAAAGGTTACAACTGTCTGAGAGCTCACTGGGGAATGCAGCGTGTGCAAAACATTCTAGAATGCAAGTTTCAGGGAATCAGCAGCCTTCTACAGGGCAGAACCAGGAATGTTAATCCATTTGCATACTGAATCTGGAATTATATAACTCTTCTGTACTTCTACTTGAAAGTTGTTGCTCTATAATAAATAAAGTTGACTGTTTCTGGTCTCAAATTCCTGATTAATACCAGCTAGCGAACCAGTCTTTTGCTAGAAAAAAGGTTTTCTGACTGACTATTCTTGGTTCTGAATGATCTAGTATTGCAAATTAAAGTTGATTCAGTACCTTACAGTCTATGATTGTGTATTCAACTCTAGCACAACTTTTGATCTACAATTCGGGTTTAATTTCTTGTGTTTTATGTAAAATGTGGTTATACCACACATACATTTTCATGTTAGCATGAACTAAGAATGACCAGCACTTCTACAGCATTTATTACCTAAAGCTACACTGTGTAACTTATTAAATAACGAAATTATTAACGAAAAAAACACACATGCCTTTACTTAAATACACTTTGATAAACCTATAATAATGGTTTATTTTAGAGGTTTGGACTACTTTGTTTTACAGGTTTTTACCATTAAAAAAAAAAAAGTCACTGTTACGTTCTTTATATTGTATATGTTTAAGAATTGGCTGGGGTTAGTTTTGAATAGAAGGACTAGCGACTCAAAAATCTATATAAATGTATATTGTAACTAAAATTGTCGCTGTAGAGTTTTTCTACACTTTTCGTTTGATATTGTAGAAAAAAACAGTTGATGTGTTTTGGTTTAGGATACGGCTAGAGGATCTAAAATATATACAGAAACGGTAATTTACGTATTATAATGGATAAGGATTCATAAATATTTTACTTTTCTAGTCATAAATACTGTACATAAAGCGTAATTGCCAGGATACACACACTGTATAAGGGTACTACTGAACACAAGAAGACTTTATGTGGGAACTCAGGGCAGTGCACGGTGAACATGTGATGAGTGGAGATCTGAATGAGTCTTATGGCCGTGGAAGAACACTGGAGAGCTGGAATAGACAGCGGCTGCAATACTTGAAGCTTGGAAGATAACCAACACGTAGGTAGGAGTCGTTAGGAGTGGAGAACAGGTAAGTGGGTCATCCTAGTTCGAGGCCAGATGCTGACTGAAGGTGAGTGCTGGTGTTTTATGGTGAGTGGTGATGAGGTGATTGGAGACAGGTGCTGGTGATTAGAAGTCAGGAGATTGTGATCGTTGCGTGAAGCAGGTGAGAGAGTCTGGCTGACCTGTGACAGTAATACTGCGTACCTTTTAGATGATACAACCATATTGTACATCTCAACATCTAGCAACTGTACAAAAAGTATGTTTGTGTACCTGTAAATGTTTATGTACAAATACCTAAATATAAACAATGAACCCAGGCTAAATATTCAAGTTCAATACTTGAACAGTTTCTGATCTAGTATTATATGTTAATGACCATCTCATTCAGTATTCCAGTTTTTGCTATATAGTTCTGATCAAATATTTTATCTAAATGGCCATTTCTGGTCTAGTATTCCATATTAATGCCTTTCTGTGATTCAGTATTCCAGATGTATGCAGTCTCACAGTGACTGGTGTAGAATCTTCATTAGCTGTTGATAAATGGCATTGCTGTAATAATGTCCTCCCAGCTATAATGACTCGCTTATTAGCGACACTGCACGCAAATGAGCGTGTCTGTATGTGTGTGTGTAACTCTAAATAGCAGTTAATAGTTGAGTATCGAAGAGTATGTGTCTATCTCTCCCTCCAACTCTCTGTAACACAGTCTACAGATCTCCCGATCTCCCGCTCTCCCTCCTGCTTGACGGATCTTATGTCAGTTTCCAGGGCCTGAAGCCAGAGAGCAGAACTGCATGAGTCACTTTGAACAGACCAACCATGCATTTACACACACCCACACAAATACGTTTGATTTTTGTCATGGTGAGGACTTTCTAGTGACAATTATTTTCATTTTGAGCTAATGATTTTCTATTCTTGAACTCTAAACATGACAGAAACCTTTCTGCATTTCTTCATTAATACACTATTTACAGTAGTTTGTCTGTTAGGATGTATTTTGTTGTTGAAATTGTTTTGATATTGTCTATTGATATTCTGTTAAATTCTGGAGAAAAATATGCGCCCAAAGTATAGCTAAGTAAACCCACACACAAAATAACTGCCTCTTCCTGCAGATACAAGCAGTCACCATTTCCAGACATTAAATAGACATTTTTCTTCCAAAATCTTTCTCACAATTTTCACAAGTTTTATTGGCAAAATTGTACACCCCAGAGCAATCAAGGTATATCAACTGATATATGAAATAAATAAGAGATTACAGAAAATGCAATTGGTTAAAGAATTATAAATAAAAAAGGTAAAACTTTACAATACAGGTGCACTAATATGCATTAATTCATGCTTAACTAATGCACAGATAATCATGAGTTAATGTATGACTCATGAAGAACTAAACCATTTAACAATGATTACTGCATCAGCAACTAATGAAGATTATATATGATTAATAGATTAAGTAATCATTAAATTGTTATTAGTTAAATGTGTCATATTCCCTAATAACATATTATATTAACTAATAATGTAAATTAATTTGTTAATTACCACAATGGGTCGAAGCCATGCATTTCAACTTCCAGTTGTCTGCTTTAATTAATCATTAGCTAACTATTTGTAAAGGTATCATTATGTTATGACTTTACTTGTTGAGGCACATGACTGTTAACTAATTCAAAATTAATTCAAAACCCATAACCACAATCACATATTACTTAACAATTAGTTAATAGTCATGCACCTCAACAAGTAAAGTCATAACATAATGATACCTTTGCAAATCGTTAGTTAATAATTAATTAAAGCAGACAACTGAAAGTTGAAATGCATGGCTTTGACCAACTGTAGTAATTAATGCATCAATTTACATTATTAGTTAATATAATATGTTATTAGGGAATTAATACATGATGTCATATTTAATTAATAGCAATTCTTATATTACTTAATCTATTAATCATATAGAATGTTCATTAGTTGCTGATGCAGTAATCATTAATAAATGGTTTAGTTCTTCATGAGTCATACATTAACTCACTAAATATTATTTAAAACATGTTAGAAAAGAAAAAGACCATCACAATTACCTATGCAAATATTACAATGATGTTGTCAGTTATATTTTGAATGTGAGAGTTCAAAACTTTAGCTAAGAGTTGTTAAAACCGTTATAGTGCACACTTTAGGCTGAGATTATCTACAAAATTAAGTTTGCAGTTTGAGCTAAATTGCAGAAAACTGCAAGTAGAAGAAAAAGCAGTGAGAGGAATTCAAATACAGCACTGTCTTGTAAGATCTCTATATGAAAATACAAAAAGTACAAAAGAAACAGCAAAGAGAAGAAAGTACAAAGGAAACAGCAAAATACAAAAGCAGAGAAAACAGACATAAGAGGGCCTTGAATAGACACCAGTTTGTGTAAAAGAAGTGTAATTGTCAAGAGATGGTCTTATACCCTGGTCATAAGAAGCTTTTGCACAAATAAACAGGCATGCAGGAATGAAGCAAGCCAAGTCAGCACTTCCACTAATATTATTTCCTTCCTAAAAAAAGCAAACCACAGGAAATAGATTTTTGACTGCAGGCGATGTGTGCTTCATACAAACAGACCTCATAATCCAGGTCTCTCTGTGCGTGTTTACATTAAATTACTTTAAAATCATCTGCTTTTGCCTTGTTTTGCATTTTTTTAAAAAACCCTGAGCATCCTTAAAACAAGATAGTACTTGAAAAGCAAAATTGTGTAAGATAATAAAACTAGTTTATATAGCAGAGTAAAAATAACTTAATTTAGACATCAGTCCTAATATCTTGTTTTGAATCAAAAAACATTTTCTAGTCAACAAGGAAAACATTAAGATGGACCAAATGTGACTCAATGTGGCACACCATGGTGAAACACTGCAACTTTTTGATGACAGAAAACCAAATCCAAAACAACTGAAATCTTTCATTGGATAAAAACAGAGCTGAAGCTGTAACAGTTTGTCTTTCCATCCACACACAGATTCACTGATTTCATTTGCCTTGGCGCTGCCTTTAATGCATTTTTACTATAGGTCTTTTCACATCATCAAATCAAAACCATTAAAACACACAGTTATGCAGTTATCTGTGAAAATGGCTCGTCAGGATGAGATTTTTCCTCAATAGCTGTGCCGTGGACTCTGTAAATGAAGGTCTGATGGGGAGGGACTCGCTTTGCTTCATTCGTGAGGGGAGTGTTAAAAACGCTATAAAGTTGGTAATGGAACGAAGGGAGCATAAGAAAAATAAATGGAGGGTGAGAGGGAGAGGGAGAGGGAGGGAATGCCAGTACTCTTGGGGTGTGACGGTTGAGATATGAAGGTTGTTGTTCGTTTGTGTCTGTAAGGCGTAGAGGGTCAGTTTCATTAAAGGCAGTGAGGCATTGAGGTTACATAGCCATGAAAATAGCAAAGATACTGATCATACACACAGACACACAAATACAGTTTATCACTGGGAGATGCAGAAGCAAAAATGTGTAGTGACAGAATTAAAACATGATATACTGTCTGACATCAGAAGATAAAAAAAATAGATAAAGAGGTCAGGATACCAGCTGAAAAAACAACTGAACAGGTAAGGAGTATATGGATACAAAATATTTTGAAGAATATTCAAATGTTAAAAGCAGCATTGACCAGAGGCTGTCAAGCTAAAAAAAAAAGGACAAAAAAGCACCATAAAATGGCTTAATGGTTAGAGTCGGAGTAACCAAAAGTTTGCGGGTTCGATTCTTCCTATCTGAAGGAAACGACTGAGGTGCCCTTGAGCAAGGCATCTAACCCCGAATCGGCTGCCCACTGCTCCAGGTGTGTCTGTGTGTTCATTACTCACTGCTCCTAATGTGTATGCACTAACTTGGATGTGTTAAAGGGTTAGTTCACCCAAAAATGTGAACTCGTCCTCATGTCGTTCCAAACCCAAAAGACCTTCGTTTTGACTTTAACTGGTACTTTGTGACGCTTTGTAACCGTCTACTGCGGGAGAACAGCTGATTTGCCGTAGTTGTTAATACGTGACAGATTAGATAAGTAAATGTTATATTTTATGTTTATGTGACATTTTAATTGTATCTGTATATAATTTTATGCCAACAGCAACCATTCTTTTGCTTTTTTAAATGACATTTAAAAAAAATATATATATTTTGTTAAATGATTAAATGATCCATTACACCGTCTGCTTTATTGTTGCTTAGTGATTTTGGCGTTCTTGGGCTAGGGCAGGTAACAATTTACTTCCGGTAACCGTTGCCGTTCCATCAGCAGCTGTTGCTTAAAGTCCCTATTTACATTCTGTGACTGCACAAACTGACACATGAGACTTGTTCTGCATATTCACATTACAAAAAATTACAACAAATCAATAACATATAAACAAATAAACATATTTTCACAGTCATTAATATAATTATTATTCACTGATAATTGCAAATGGGCAGAAAATTCTGGGAAATTTCCAGAAATTTCCCATGGGAACTTAATCTTGGAATTTTGAAATTATTGAAAGAATTTTGGAAATATTCAAATTTGCAAACTTAACAGGAACTTACAGGAATTTATGGGAGTTTATGAGAATTTATGGGAATAAATTGGAAATTTGGGGAATTTATATAAACTGTATATGCAAACATAAATATAAACATTTTGTTTGGTCATAAGCAGACATGTTATTTATTTATTCATTTATTTTTGCATATTGAAATGTTTTCCAATTAATTAACTCTAATATAGTAAATACGTAAAATAAATATATTTTTATTGTAGCAATTGTTATTGTTATTAGCAATTATTATTTTATTTATTTTAGTTTACTAGATTTAGGAGCAATAGTGGAAGCAAAGGTAATCAGTAAAAAGCAACTAAATTGACCAAACAATTAAAATAGAGGTAATTGACCTAATTTATACAAATTGTAACTTTAAAGTTCAATGGAAACACTGATAATCCATTGCTACATCAGATTTGCCTTGATTATTAAGAGCTGCTGCTGAAATATTTATTTCACAAACACAACATCTTGCTAAATGAAATATTTTGACAGCCCATGGCTGTCTGTGTCACACAAGGTTTCGCCTCTTTGCATTACAAATGTGTGTTTGAGTGTCTTTTCAGAACACTCACACGCATTCATGTGGAAAACTCTTGACGATGAAGCGTAGGACATGTAGAGTGTGTGTGTGTGTGTGTGCATGTCTGTTTAGGGTTGATGAGCGATGTGAGTCTGTCCTGCTGCATGTCTGTCCTGCTGCCAGCATGTTTTTATAATTTCTCTGACACACACACACACACACACACACAGAGGGTAAAGAACGTGTGGTAATTAGGAGTTAAAAATTCCTCTAACTTCTGCCTGTCTATGAAATGAGAACGTGTGTGTGACCAATCATTTCTCAACCATGACATTTTTAATATGACAGTTATCAAATATGGATCACTTCCTTTTTGAGTTGTGTGTGAACTAAATCAGAGGCTGTCAACTGGTGGGTCATGGCTCAAAGTAATAAAAACTATAAATAAAAAACTATAACAAAAATGCATGGTGACCAATGGATGTCAAATCAGTACATAATTCTGCATAGCTTATTTATTTATATATTAGACAGGGTTTTAAATATGGGTTTTAAATATTATTTTAATGTTTTAGAAAGGGATAATTATTTTCATGTTTTAGCTGATAATGCCATTTTGAATTTAATTAATTAAAAATAATGTATTATTAATTAATTATTTCTAATTAATTAAAAATATTAAGAGTAAAGGAGTAACTTGTGGACATTAGATGACATTAAAAGTAATCCAAATGTAAAAACGGGAAATGTGCATGAAATATCTAATATTGGTCAATATATATACACACAATATTAACCGATGCAGGTATTTAAATTTTTTAAAATAAAATACAATTTTAAAAAATAAATAAAAATAAATAAAAAATAACCAATGTGGTATTATATTGTGCATTTGCTTTGTGTCTTTCTTATTAAATTATAATTTCATCAAACTGCTGTAATCAAGTTTTTCTCATTACAGAAAATGAGGCGTTGTTTGATGCTTCTTTCCGCACTTTATTCAAATGTGTTATAACTGCTCTGAAATTATCACTGAAAGCACTAGAGCTGAAGTCCATGTTCAGTGGGTTTCTATAAAACTCTGCCTTAGTCTCACTCTTCAAAAGTGTGAGTGATTAATGGGTCTGTTTACCAATCACTGTAAACAGTGGAGCGAGAGAGAGCAAGGATGAGCAAGAAAGAGAGAAAGAGAGAGAGATTGAAAGAGTGTCTAGCAAATATCTGAACAAAACCATCAATCATGCTCCAAACGCTCACTCACACAGACACTGAAGTTATGGCAGATGAATGACTATCCTCATCAATAAACGACGGTGCGTTCATATTAAACTTCATTGCACAAATTACAGCATTACATTATTTTAGCTTTAAATCACAATCTGATTGTTTGCATTTGAGATCTCCATAATGCATCTACACATAGGTTCCCTTCAGGGATTGTGTTTATGCTAAAAGAAAGATGCTCAGTATTTGGCAAGCTGTGTGCAGAGAACCAAATCCCAAATCCAATAACCAACATCAAATAACTTAGTATACAGCAATAAAATAGAAAAAACTAAAATAAAAGTAACTCGACACTAGTGCAGACAGCACAGAAAGACTGTAAAGAGCAGAGCAGAACAGCCGCAATAATACTAACATGGGCCGTTGACACTAATAGGTCGGGCTGAGAATGGAGATGAGAAATTAAAAACATCCTCCACTTTCTTAGTTTAAGCTAATACACTGACACAATAGCAAACTAATACAAGGGACTATAATGTCTTACTACAAATCTTGCTCTTTGTGAATTAAACTGTTCATGTCTACAGTGAATAGCTGAATGTGACATCACTAGGTGATGACTAAATAATAATTAGTATCACTACAGGTAACACTTTATTTTGAGGGTCTGCTTAATATCTGCTAACTCTTTATTGTGATGGTCCTCCAACAGACATTCTACTGAAGTAACTTTGCAACTACATGTAAACTTATTCTAACCCTAAAGGCCAAAGTATACTTCACTTTTTACGCGTACACAATGGTCAGTGTACTGTGCGCGTGACACGAATTTTGTCATCAGAAGAGTACGTGCAGGTACGTACGCATTTCATTTTTTTGCAGTGTAGACCTTTCTCACAAAAACCGGAAATACGTAATCGTTGCGGAACCGGAGTTCCTGTCAAGCGTCAACACATCAGAAAAGCATACACGGGCAAGAGAAACTGGATCAGAGAGTCTACACAACTTCGCTAACGGATTTGCCAAATATTACATTTGATGGAAATGAACAATTAGGCCTATTTACATAAGTCTCAGATTACGTAGCTATAAAGAATCTGCGTTACATGACACGTCTTCCTTGACCAAGATGATATCATGGCGAGAGATTGCTCAAAACTGCGCATGCATCGAATGCCTGTGTACGCGTACAAGTCAAAAGAAGTATACTTTGCAAGGCTGTACTTGACTGTGTGAATACGCTCGCGTAGGCATTTAATCGAAGTATACTTTCGGCTTAACCCTACCAGTCTATTAATACTCTACTAGCAATCTAATGAGAGTTAGTAGACATGTAGGTGTAACGTTACTTATAGTCATCAGAATGTGTTAAAGGGGCCATCAGAATAAAGTGAAACCTAATTTTATTTCATTGCAAAATAAATGCATACATACGTTTAAAGAAATGCATATACTTTTATTCAGCAAGGATGCATTACATTGATCAAAAGTGATGGTAATAATAATGTTACAAAATATTTATATTTCAAATAAATGCTGTTCCTTTGAACTTTCTGTTCATCAGAGATTCCTGAAAAAATGTATCAAGGTTCCACAAAAATAATATTAAGCAGCACAACTGTTTAAGAAATGTTTCTTTTGCAGCAAATCAGCATATTAGAATGATTTCTGAAGGATCATGTGACTAAAGACTGGAGTAATGATGCTGAAAATTTTGCTTTGTCAACACAGGAATACATTACATTTTCAAATAGAAAACATTTGCTTAAAATTGTAATAATATTTCGAAATGTTACTGTTTAACTATATTTTTGATTTAAAAAAATGCAACCTTAGAGAAAAATCTTCCCAACCCCAAACTTGTATGAGTGTGTCAGTGGCTGAAATATGAAATACAGATTATGAGTCAAAGCTCTTTGCACCTGGAGATGACTTAAAAGTGTGTCTAATCCCATTATGGTTAGCGCACTGCTAATCAGCACCTCAGAATGCATGAGTAGGCGCTAACACATTAAAACTGCCACAAAGGAGCAAAGGTTAGCTCTGAATATAGGCTGACTTTGATTCTAAAAGGATGAGCTGTCAGTCACAGCTTTAAAGAAAGAGGCGTCTAGAAATGTTAAGTGTTTCCTCTTAAACCAAAGTACACACAAACACACACTTTCTTTGAGTCTTTGCTATTCTCTCTCTCTCTCTCTCTTTCTTGTTCAGGCACATTCACTCCAGACACTCTTCTTTTCTCTCAGCAGGTTGTCTCAACAAAGACTGATTCTTATAAGAAGGGCGGTCAAGAGTTTCCCACAGCAACAAGGAGGACAGGAAAAATGAGAACTGAAGAGAGTGAAAATGATGGAGAATTATACTCCCACATTGCTACACTTCTGTCACTTAGGAGTTTATAGTTTCAACACTTGATCTGTTCCAAAAAACCTTGTGCCTATGGAGCCATCATAGAGGTATTTACACTTGGTCACAGCATTTATGGAAATGCAAAAGCTTTCCAAGACACATCTGAAATGGATAGTAATCCTTAGGAGGTGTTGTTTGCAACAAAAGGTGACTTGGCAATAGTTATAAATGCATCAAGATAATTTAAAAAGCACTTAATGAATCAGAGTTTTATTCCAGTGATAGTACCATTTTGCACAAACAGATCAATGGTATGCTCAGTTTGAATCTAATACACTCACAAACTTTTGTCAAAGATTGACAGAACTACACTATATTGCCAAAAGTTTTGGGACGCCCACCTTTACATGCACATGAACTTTAATGACACCCCATTCTTAATCTGTAGGGTTTAATATGGAGTTGGCCCACCCTTTGCTGCTACAACAGCTTCAACTCTTCTGGGAAGGCTTTCCACAAGGTTTAGGAGTGTGTTCATGGGAATTTTTGACCATTCTTCTAGAAGCGCATTTGTGAGGTCAGACACTGATGTTGGACGAGAAGGCCTGGCTTCCAGTCTCCGCTCTAATCCGCTCTAATCCCAAAGGTGTTCTATCAGGTTGAGGTCAGGACAATGTGAAGGCCAGTTAAGTTCCTCCACACCAAACTCGCTCATCCATGTCTTTATGAAGCTTGCTTTGTGCACTGGTGTGCAGTCATGTTGGAACAGGAAGGGGCCATCCCCAAACTGTTCCCACAAAGTTAGGAGCATGAAATTGTCCAAAATGCCTTGGTATGCTGAAGCATTAAGAGTTCTTTTCACTGGAACGAAGGGGCCAAGCCCAACCCCTGAAAAACATCCCCACACCATAATCCCCCCTCCACTAAACTTTACACTTGGCACAATGCAGTCAGGGAAGTACCGTTCTCCTGGCAACCGCCAAACCCAGACTCGTCCATCGGATTGCCAGACAGAGAAGCGTGATTCGTCACTCCAGAGAACACGTCTCCCCTGCTCTAGAGTCCAGGTGCTTGATATTGCACTTGGTAATGTAAGGCTTGGATGCAGCTGCTTGGCCATGGAAACCCATTCTATGAAGTCTCTATGCACTGTTCTTGAGCTAATCTGAAAGCCACACAAAGTTTGGAGGTCTGTAGCTATTGACTCTGCAGAAAGTTGGTGACTTCTGTGCTCTGTGAGCCTCAGCATGCACTGACCCCGCTCTGTGATTTTAGGTGGCCTACCACTTCATGGCTGAGTTGTTGTTCCCAATTGCTTCCACTTTGTTATAATATCACTAACAGTTGACCGTGGAATATTTAGTAGTGAGGAAATTAGTGGACTTATTGCACAGGTGGTAACCTATCACAGTACCATGCTTGAATTCACTGAGCTCCTGAGAGCGACCCATTCTTTCACAAATATTTGTAGAAGCAGTCTGCATGCATAGGTGCTTGATTTTATACACCTGTGGCCATGGAACTGATTGGAACACCTGAATTCAATGATTTTGAGGGGTGTCCCAATACTTTTGGCAATATAGTGTATGTCAAAATGATTAGACTGAGATGAACACACTGTCACCAAGTGTTGGATAGATTATTTCTACATGACATGCAGTAAACAAACTGTCCATTTGCTGAGCTCCACCCCTATTGGTTAATGTTGCTTGCTTAGAGAATCTTCACAGAACGGCCCACAGAAAAGAACTAGAGATTTCTGTGCATGTTTTTTAATGTGCATGGGGAAAAAATGAATTGATAGGTGGACAATTCATCTTTTGTGGACTGGAATTGAGTGTGAAACTACAAAGCATCTTTTATCTGCCATTTTGTTAAATTACGCAGTAATGTGATTAAACACTATGAAGAATCGAGGCAAATTCTTATCACAGTTAACTGAAAAGATAAAGGCATAATTTGAAAGTGATTACAACTGATAACACTGGTAAGTGAACAGAATTGCTCCTAACGTTTTCAGTAAAATGTCATTTAAAGTTATTCAAACACGCAGGACTTCAATAGATTAACATTAAAAAAGAACAAAAATTTGATAATATGGCAACATTAGCTAAAGAAGGATTGGTCAGTAAGGTTATTCAAATAGCCATTGATGTATCTGTGACCGATGGACCATGGAGAATTCAGCTACATTATTTCCATGACTAGATTACAATATAATTTTTGATAGAAAATCTATGTTTTCTCTCTTGTCTCGGTTCAGTGATGTTGTGCCATTGTTAAACTACAGCTAAACTGTATTGATTTAGTTTCTCGGCGCATAAATATTGATGTTTGCCATGCCTTTTCATTTAAACATTCGCTCAATGACCCTAAACTTATCCTGTAAACAATAATATGTCCTGCAAGCAAATATATGTGACGTAGCATTCATCAAGCTGTTTAAATTCATCTTTTCAGCTTTTTCACAGTCTGTAACTTTTGTTTAAAGTTAAAGCTATAGCTTTCAGTAAGTGTGACATAAACTACCCTGTGGCTTCCGTTGCTGTTTGCCTACACAACCACACAATGTGTACATTGCATAATCAGGGGCTACAATATGTCAACATTTTCATAATAGTCTTTAGCAAGAGCTTATAGCAAATATAAGGCAGTGTAAAGCATAGCTAAAATGCCCAGCTGCTTTGTTGTGTTCCCTAGTGACTGAACGGATGTTAGCTGGTAGCTTCATCTCTGGGAAAACAGTACAGCAGAAATCCATCGCCTCAAGCGGAGCTCAGTCCCAGAGGTGAGCAGTTTGCTGCATGGCCTATAGAGTCTTTGGAGTGAACTTCAAAACAGAGAAGAAAAAAGGAAATAAGGAAGACCAGCTTCACATCCTTTGTCAACAATCTCCATTTAATATTCATTAAAGACCTTTCACATGACCACATCAAGGCTTTAACAAATCTCTCAATGCCTTTGGCTTTGTGCCATAAAACTCAATGTCTCTAGGTACACGTCTCTCTTGGCTTGTGGTAACATAGCTTGACGCTTCACACATTGAGTTCCATGCACTTTGACAAATTATATGAAAGGGTGATGTAATGAAAGTAGCGACAAATCGTTACTTCTGTATTGTGACTATACATTTGAGTGCAACAGATTATCAAAAAAAGAATAGAATGTAGAGCGGGAACTTGGTTCTATCCATCAGTTGTTGAATGGAGGCAGATCTGAATGCAAGCTTAAAGTTGATAGTAAGAAAGAGGCAGGTTCAAAGTCACCATGAAATCAAAATTGACACTTCAGTATTTATTACAAATGATTTAACAGTTGTTGTTATAAATTCATGCACCCTTTTAATATTTAATAAAAATAACTTCTCCTTCCACTTGCAATAGCAAATGACAATTATCCAACGATCCAATCAATTGCAGATGGACAAAATAATGGACCGTAATGATGCAGCGATGTTGAATTTAATACCAGGTGAATACTACTAAATACCTGCCATTTAGTTGTATACTACTTTATTTTTTAAAATCCACATTATATTATTTTTACATTAACTGAAGTAAAATAAAATACAAAACAACTGAAACTTATTTTATTTTAGCTACAGTGGTTTCCAAGGAAACATTTCTTATTTTAGTTTAACTTAAATAGCTAAAACTAAAATGAAAATAATAAAAACTATATAAACATATTTAATATATATATATATATATATATATTAATGACAAAACACAATTGAAATAAAATTCAAATGAAAACAGAAAAATATAAAAATATTAATAAAACTATAATAGTATCTAATATAGTATAACATAAACAAATTACTTGATTGGCCTTGGGCCATTCCTGTGTGGTAGCAAAATTTCAACGCAGGGTCTTTGTGTGTATGTGTGTGTGTGTGTGTGTGTGTGTTTGTGCGTGTGCGTGTGTGTGTGTAATAAAGTGAGTGGAAGGTCCTCATCCAGTGATGTGGAGTGAAGTTCGTCTCTGTGGCGACATGCTTGATGGCCGTTGGTTTTATTTTGGCACCTTGTTTGTGGCTCTGATAGATAAATGGAAGTGACTAGAGCAAAAGCTCACATCTATTAGAGGATGAGCATCACGGCACACTCTGATCTCTCTCTCAGATATACACAAACACATCGCCCCGCTTTCACTTCTCCTTCCAATACACCCTCCATCTCTGTTTATCTCTCCCACACAAGCATCCCTTCTTCCCTCTGTCTGGTGAAAGGTGAATGCTAATGAAAAGTGTGTGTGTAAGTGTTGTAAATAATGGAGTAGGTTTGTCTGCTAATTCATTTCCATGGTTACTAAGTGACAGAGATTACCACAAACACTATGTAGTTACTTCAGTTACCAGGTGTTTTGCTGACTTACTGTACACTTCAAAAAGATTTTATATTATCAGTATTTTCTCTTAAAAAAATAGATACATTTACTTGAGAAGTAAAATAAAGTATTAAAGCATGTAAAGTATTAAAGTATTCAAATTGTTATAAATGTAATTATTTGTATTTATTTATTTATTTAAAGCATAAATGTATCACAAATTTAGTGAGCTCTACAATGAACATAGTACTAAAAATATTTGACAATAGAGCTAAAAGTTAATTCAAGATAAATTCCCTATACTGCATTAGTACGTAATTAATTGCAAACTAATTTTTCTGTTAAGGGTCAGCTGAGTAAACAAACTAATTACTTAGCTTCCTAACAATATGTTTAAGATGCTTGCAAATTAGTATCACATTTACTAACAGAAATTTGACCATTACGCAGTTATGTTTCATAAAGTGTATTATATTATACAAATTACAAAGTTCATAATATTTTGACTTCACATTAGACCAACAGTTGTAGCCGCTAAATGGGTCAATTGACGTTCCTGGTCATCCCGTAATGCTTAACCTTTGCTTTAGCTGCGCAGTAACCTAGAAATATAATTTTCCTCTTTGTATCTGCTCATACTCCTACACATTAAATTATAACCCTAAATGGACTCTCATTAGCATTGTTTGTGCATCAACAATTAAAGACTGCAGAGAAAATGCATTAAAATGTACATTAAATTGACAGGTACTGTAGTTATTTACACCAGGGTAATGTTATCTGGCTTAATGTATTTAAATTCCCTTTAAGACTGTAATGACAGCGTTGAATAATGCATGGATTTTATTCAGCTGGATGACATATGTGCTGAATAATCAAGTTAATATTTCACACAGGGATTAAGGATGAAAACTATAGAATTTGGAAAGGGAAATAAGGAAATCACTTTCCACCTGATGCAATTAAACAGTCATGATGCATGTCCAAACTGATTTGCACACACCTTTTTCTCTCACACACACACATTTTCACACACACACACACACACACACACACACACCTCCTTCTTTCACATTGCTCTGGAGATTCATTCATAAAGGTGCTCATAAGCATAAATACACACATGTAATCTCAGAGGAGTTGTTGTGGGATCTTTGCTCCGCCTGATGCAGCACTCGTTTAGCTAATTGTGCTCAATGTTAATGCTGAACCATTTTTATGTGACGTTAAATTATTAAGGTTCATTCATAATTCATAAAACATAATAACCTCTGAATGCAAGCTTGAATAATGGAGGGGGAAACGTTTCAAGCACATTTTTTTTCCGGCTACAACTGGCTGGGCCCCAGTATTAAAATAGACAAGAACAGAGAGAGGAAAAGAAGGAGAAAGAGGTGCACAATAGGCCTATATTATGTCAGTCAATATTGGAGTTTTATTGGATGTTGTGTTAACTGTTAAGTTTATTACCTATTGTTATTTGAGAAGTTTTACAATGGAAGAGAGTGATTGGATTGACGATTTGGGGGGAGCAGTTGAGTGAGTGCGTGTGGAGTGTGGAGAGAGAAATGAGGGACACACTCCTCATCTGCTCCAGGCTTTATGCCACATGCTGAATTACATTGATTTATATGCCGATATATCCTACAAATACATTTCTCTCACTGACATTCACACCTCCATCCATTCCTCTTGTCTTGATGTTTTCTCCTCCCCTCTCCTCCCCTCTCCTCCCTTATCTGTTGCTCCTCATGTTGTAATCTCTTTCCATATGTTTAGAGGAGGAACCAGGGAGGAGCAAAAATAATGTTTGTCATGCAAATCAATAATACACAGTGTACTGTCTGAAGGTAAACCTGAAATCACCTACAGTACGTGGCGGTAAAAACGGGCGTATAAAATTATTTATTTGTTCAGCAACTTACAAATGCAGTTCAAGGGTTCAAAAGGTCAGGGTATAAAATGTTTAGAAAAAAAAAGAAAAAGAAGACAAGAATGATAGCTAAAGCTAAGGAAATGTAGTAATAACCCTATATATATAAAAAAATATCATTCAATACAACAATTCAGGGAAAAAGCTCAAAAGCTAATTTAAAAATATTCTCAAAAAATTTCTTAAAGCTAGGGGTCTCTAACCTCTTCAAAACAATAACAAAGATGTAGACGCAGTGAATGAGTGTGGAATCATGGAACTTGTCCTCATACCGATGGATCTAATAATGTTTATGGGGAAATAATGTTTATGGATGAGTGAATGCATTCATGTTTTTTAACATGACTGTGGTATGAAGCAGGGCGCGAGTACTAATAAGAGACAGATATCAGCGCCACACGCAAGTCCCGAGGGCTATAAAGAAATTAGGACAATTCATTTTACCGAACTAGCCGAAAGTGCTGAATTACTACTCATACAGGTCAGTTTATTTTTTTAAATTGTGAGGAAACGCAATGCTGTTTCTCTTGGTCTACACTATCTAAACTACATTTGAGTGTGTTGAAATTTATAATGTTTTTCTGTGTGTTAGTTTGTTGGCTGTATGAGACATTAACATCAACATTAGAACATCATACTGATGATATTCTAATATGTCATTGTGTTGAGCTACATAATATTGATTCGTTTTATGTACATTTGCTCACCTGTCTAATAAAGCACATGCAAGAACAGTATCTCTGTCAAGTCGAAGTTTGTTGCAAAGCTCTCGCCATCTCGAAAACGCCACGTCGATACTGGTCCTCTTCTGATTTCTAATTTTGTTCCAAAATCTGCTTGCCATGGTCCATAATGTTTGAATGAAACTACAACAGCGTGCCGCTAGACGTTTAACAGTTGTCCACGTCTGTTGCCATGGCTTCTACGGCAGTAAAAGCTGAAACGAGGGTAACGCAGATATGATGCCATTGTCAGGCGACTCCCTTACACTTTCCGGTTCCTTGGTTAAAATCGCAATTTTCTCACGATTTACAAATATTTGGAAACATTTGGGATATTGTAAGTACTCAACTGAACAAATATATAACACTGGCCTAGTGGTTTTTGGATATTTTACTGGAAAAATCCTACATATTGCACCTTTAATAAAAATGCAAAATGGTTTCTGCGAGAGTTAGGCCTTAAAATATGATAGCAATAAGATATACTCTTAAAAATAATTGTTCTTTATTGGCATATAGGTTCCATGGAACATTTCCATTCCACAAATGGTTCTTTATAGTGGAACAAGGTTCTTTAGATATTTAAAATGTTCTTCACACTAAGAAAAATGGTTCTTTTAAGAACTGTTCACTGAAAGGTTCTTTGGGAAACAAAAAATGGTTATTCTATGGCATTGCAGCTGCAAAAAAAAAAAAACTTTTTGGAACCTTCATTTTTATAAGAGTGTAGCAAAAAAACAAAGGAAGTCAATGGAAAGTCCCCACTGTAGCAGAAAAACAAACACATGAATGCACGCGCACTACAGGGTCACCTCCTCTCCTGTTTCATTTATCTGTGCTCTGCTCGCTGTCATTTCGAATCAACTGTTAGTGTAATGGTCTGCTTTCCTCCACTCTTTTCTTTGCTCCCTCATTTGCTTTCTACAAGGGTCACCTCTCTCCCAGTCTCACCTTTCTGGCTTGTAACTGCACGTCTGCTTCCATTTCTCTCTCTTTGCACTGTCGTTTCTCTCTCCTCCCCTTTTCTCTCTTTCCTTTACTCTCTCTTTCCCTCTGTAATAGAGGTTGTCTGTTAGTTGGCCTATATAGAACTTTAAATTGATTTGATAGAATAGAAACAGAAAGAGATCGAGCTCTGTATGCAAAATTTTGTTCCCTTCCATTGATAATCAATTCTATGCTCAAGCTTGTGCAAGTTTCTTTCTTCCAATATTCTCTCAGACAACCTCTTTTAGATGTCAAGGTTTCCACCTCCCACCAATTAAAGTTACATCATCTGACCTCATAAATATTTCATTTGACACTGAATCTTTTTCATTATTCATGTTCCTTCTGCAAATTTCTCAAACTCTTTTTTAATTATTCAGAACTATGTACTATTTTAGTGCATTGTTACAGTTGTCAATTTCACTTTTGTTTGACTGAAGCATTTAAGTCAGCATCATGAAGTCAAAAATTATACTATTTACTTTCATAATACACATACCAGGACCTATTTTGCCAGTGCATGTTATCACTGAAATCACCTTTAGGCCATGGCTTTTTGGCCCTTGCACCAACTTCTTTTTGTCACGGTTCGCAGGCTCACCTGTTCATGCTGACTGTTTTTTTTCGTGTTGTCAGTGTCTGAGTGCCTATCAGTGTGCTGCAGCACTGATTGCGCTGATCAGTTTGCTGATCAGCCGCAGGTGCAGATCATTATGTGTCCTATATGTAGTCTTGTGTTTGCTGTTACTTGTCAGATTGTTTTGGTGTTCATGCCTTGTTGTTTGTTCCTGCCAGTCATTGCACTCGTCTCCAGTCTCCCGTTTGTGTTTTCCTGTTTGAGTTTGGCTTGTTGTCTGTGCTGGCTTTACTGAGGACCGGCTCTGTGTGGATCAGTGGATACAGCCCATTGCAGTCTGCTCACTACCAAGGCCTGATTTCTGCTTTACATCAGATCTGTCCACTCTTCCTTGCTTATTTGAACTTGTCAAATAAATGACTGTTATTGCATTCGCTCTTGGATCTTGTGGTATTTACGAGCTTGACACTTTTAGGCCCTGTCCCAGACGACATACTTGATGTGACTTGCAGCCTGGCATACTTTATCTCAAATGTCAGAGGAATACTGCAAGGTCTTTGGGTGCAACCTGTGACATGGGGTGCTTTTCAATACTGAAATTGATATTTACTTGATTCCTTGCACCTCTATCCTCCAGCCTGTGACCTGGAAATCAATCAGTTAGCCATTTTGAAGGACATCAGAATTATGGCTGCACAATTAATCGAAATTGAACCGAAATCGTGATTTGGCTTAGTGCATTTATGCATTATGAATCCTTTTTTTAATTAAAGGGTACCTATTATTTAGATTTCCCCCTACTCTTACGTAAGAGAAGGATTGTTGATGATCTGCCCTTTTAGCATACAGACACCCCTGAATGAGAAGCACAGAGACCGTTATTTCTGTTTACTCGCTGTATCAGCTAGCTTGAGTATTACAATGTCTGCGCCAAATACACATTACAAATGTTCTGTTGCTGGATGTACCATCGAACATACGAGTCTCCATAGACTCCCGGCATCCGAGCCACTGAGGACACTGTGAATGAATTTCATTTTTGAAGGAAATGTGCCGAAGAAAGTAGTTAAAGTGTTATATATGCGCAAATCATTTTACACATGACTGCTTAACTAACAAGGTTGTTTCTGAAGGATTGGTCAATACCAATGCTCTAACTTCATATTCAGAACAGGTAAGGATGACACTTCATATTTTGTGAATGTTTGCAAATTTCCTTTCTGAATGTGATTTCTAGAATGCTGTACGGCTAAAGTTCTTACCAGTCTCTGACTGTATTCACAGAGAGTAGAGCTTGTGTTCGTTTTATCCCGAAAACACTCACCGTATGTGTAATTCACAAACACACATTTATTATGCACTGTATAGTCATGTTAATTTATAGATTAACATGACGGCACATGCTAGTCCAGTTGAAGCAACGTAACTCCACAACAACTAACGTTACATAAATGTATCCACTAACCATTCAGAAATGTCCAGGTGCAGACTAAAAGTTGCAACCTCTTCCTGAGTCTCTCCATCTGTGTCCGACTCCGGTTCAAATATGTAAGGCTGGACTCCACAACGGGTTATTTCTGACATTTTGGCTGCGTGAAATTCGTTTTGTTGTTGACGTTGTATCCGAAGCTGGTGTAAAGGAACCGCTGGAAGGGGGGTGGGGAGCAGCAGCTCATTTGCATATAAAGGTGAGAGAACACCCAAACAGGGGCAAATTTGACCAGGTTTAAATTATCTAGGGGGTATTTTGAGCTGAAACTTCAGACACATTCTGGGGACACCAGAGGTTTATATTACATCTTGTGAAAAGGGGCATAATATGTCCCCTTTAAATAAATATATGCACAGCGTGTTATTGAAGAGCGGCTCTGTGATCAGTAGTAAATGCTGCTTCATCTCTGAAAGCACTGCGAGTTTGAGTCACTTATAACGTGCATTTGAAAAAGCAATATGCATCAAACATCTTCCCAAACTTGTAATGTGAAGCGTCAGTCCAGTGTTTTAAATTTCCTTTTGTGAGATAATGTGGCTTCTTATCACAGAATGAGGCAGACAATATATTATTTAAAGTATTCTATACAGTGATAAAGAATATGTTGATTAGCACTGCATTATACTTTATTATGAAAATACCCGAGAAGGCTTGAAGAACTCAAATACACCATATATTGTCGCAGTCGTGTATTTATGGTCTTCATATTTAATCAAAGTCAAATATCTTTATTCAGCTACAGCGCTAGCTTCACATTAGGGATTTCCCTAATGTTTGTGTAGTACAAAATCAAAATGTAAAGTTCTGCTGACTTAATCCTTGAGTTTGTTACATTTGATGTAACTGAACCTCAGTTTTTTTGTTATGCCAACATATTAGGGTTACAAGAATTAAACTATGAAAACAGCTCATATATGAAGGCATTTTGGCATGGAAGCTTAGAGGAAAACAAATGGTTTGTGCTTTGTTTTTACAATACCACTGTTCCATTACTGATATAAGCAACTGAATATTGTTTCTGCATATTTATGGATTATTGCGTTTGTTATGGTTGCTCTGCAGCTGGAAATATGTTAGTCTATTATCTACTGAGTAGAGGACAAACTTCTCCTCCTTTGTCCAGCTTTGCACACAATTACAGCAGCTCCATATATTGATATTCTCAAAACAAGTCTGAGATGCACTTTGTGGAAAGCACCATTTGTATTACACAGAATAAAATAATGAATACATTAGCATCACACTCAAGTATTTATATTTATGTGTGTGCCTGTACCCGTGTGTAGGAGATTGAAAAGCTTCAAAGGCCAAAAAAACTCACTGAGAATTAAATTGTCGGTTTTTATTTACACCGAGACGCCCTAGCTCTTTCAAGGATGTTCTTTTCCATGGCAGCCTAGTAGAATTTATGCTGATGAGAGCAGCGCTGCAAAAGGCCCATCAATATCGCACTAGAACACATTCTCAAACACCACGATACTTTAGCCTAGAAATATCTCCTCTGCTCTGAAGGCCAAACTGGAAATTCACAGTTATATTTATTTTACAAGTGACAGGAAAAAGCCACAAATTATCATAAATGCAGACGGCGAAATGCATTAACCAGTAAAATGAGTTTGTTAAATGAGTTTAACATAACAAATTTTAATTAAATGCCACCATCTAAATGAGGATGTTTTAATGTGTCTCATCAGTGTGATTAGGTTAGACTGATAAAAACTGTAATATATGGATGTTTGTAATATGTGTGTGTTGCCATGTGCCTCAAACTCAGGTAAATCTCTCTAGATCTATCAAATCACACACTTTTGATCCTCTCTCTTTGTGGTCTGTAGTTTGTCTCCTCAACTCTGATTGCTGCTCACAGGTAAAGTATAATTTCAGAGATTGCATGGACCCACAGGTGAAAGAACACACTTTTGGCCTTCATCTCAGATAATTATGTAGCCAAGAGGCCGCCAGTTACGTTTGGTGGCACTGGTGAGTGTGTGATTGCAGACCCAGGTCCCTGCAGAGAAGCTTCACCACAAGAGCCACTACCTGAAGACACACTGCAACAAAAACAAAGAGAGTTACTTAAAACAAGTCAAGAATTGCATAGGGCATTTATTTCTTATGATTATTTCTACCATTTATTCCAAATTGTATAATGTTAAGAACCATTAAAAAAGAAAACAAATGATGATGACTTTCCTTACACATGCATTCTAGCACCAGAGCGGAAGGAACACTGAACTAAAATAAGTAAAATCACTGCTTTGCTGCTGCTGAATCTATATATAAAACATATAATAATGTAGTCGGAAATTCCGACCGAAAGACACTTATGGGCCACTACAGCATAACCACTGCAGTCTGATTCCTGAATTAATGAATCTTAGAGTTGGTTGATTTTATTGAATAAAAACATACTGTGCAACCGGTGTAGTACGATTCCCAAACGACTCTGAGTCTTTTTTTTTGATTGGAAAAAATGCTTTTCTTACTTAGTATTTTTGTCTTGTTTCCAGTCTAAATATCTAAAAAATTCTTAAATCAAGATGGATTTATTAAGTAAAATTATATAAAAAAAATTATATATAAAAAAATATCAAAATATATTTTATTCTAGTTTTCTGGAAAGAAACACATTTTTTGCAGTGTACTTAATTAACTTAAGCATGAGAAGTGTCTTCCAATTCCTGAACAAATTAATCTTATGAATCGGTTCTTCTTTTATTGAATCAAAAAATTACAATGTTACAATTACAATGTTCCCGAACAATGTTATGAGTTGGTTCCTTCAACTCAATCAAAAGCATACAGCATGAACAGTGTAGTCCATTTCTCGAGCGAATGAGTCTAATCAGTCAGTACTTTAACCGGATTCAAAAACATAGCATGAGCATTACAGTCCGAATCCCAAGATATTTTCTGCAGGCTCTTTTTAGTGAATTAGATTTACTGTGTTTTCTTGTACTTAATTATGACTCTTGAGACTCAAACAGTGTTGGGGTAATGCATTACAAGTATCATGAGTTACGTAATCAGATTACTTTTTTCAAGTAACTAGTAAAGTAAAGCATTACTTTTAAATTTACAAGAAAAGATCTGAGTTACTTTGTTTTCCTATTTATTGACTGACACCTCTCCTGTCCCCATGTTGAGAGAAATCGTGAGTAAAGTGCAGAGGCCTAAACGTGTGTAAACATGATTGTTATTGTAGTTCTACACTAAATGTGAGCAGGCATTTACTAATCTCATTTGCACAAAAAACAGATTCAGTATTCCTAATGAATAAAAACAATAAAAAGACATTTGTGTTTCATTTTGTTTTTTGTTTTTATTGTTGAAGTAAGAGTGTTGAACTTTGTTCTACTGCTGCATGGCAGCACAGCTTATTCATTTCACTTTTGGTGTGAAAGGGCCTGCATTAATTAAAAATATTACCTTTTTTGTTATTAAAAAACAATCAAGCAAGCCCCACCCAGGTGATAAATGTAACGCAAAAGTACACATTACTTTCCATAAAAAGTAGCCCAATTAGTTACTTTTGTAAGGAATAATGCAATATTGTAATGTTTTACTATTAAAACATACTTTTGTATAAAAAAAAAGTTAATTAAATGTTACCACATTTTTTTATTTATTAGTATTAATATGTAATATAAGACCAAATATTGGACTGCGTTTATGCAGATGACTCTGAAAAAACACGTGTTTTGCAAGAATTTATTAAAAAAAAACTCATCATTTGCATTTCAACAAAACTTTACACTTGAACTAGAGTTCCATAATAAACTTTATTTATTCCTTATTCTACATTTCCTATTTTCTTTTAGAAACCAAGTTATGTACCAAGTAATGTGCATTGTAGCACCAAAACTCTGAATGGATATAACACTTATATAAAAACAAATGTTTTTGGGTGCTGATTTGTGGCTGTAGTCTGTTGGATTGGAAAGATAAAAACAATCAAACCCACAGGTTGGTTTATTATTGGCTACTCACCTCCACCCCAACCAATCACCTCTCCTTCCTCCAGCATAATCCATCATGATTATTCCACTTCTGCAGATATAATGATTAATAAACATCCATAGCATGCTGACAGAGCCCTTCCAGAGGCTCTTTAATCTGTTTCCTGTCGCACTGACGACAGCTCGGCTGTCACACAGGAAATTGGAAAAGCTTGTGTTTGGATGCATGCAGGAACACCATGCTAAGATTTTAGACAGCATTAACAGCTTTGCAAACTCTCGTCCTCTCCTTTTCTTTCTACTGCTTTTTCCCATCAGCTGCCTTTCTCTGACAGCCTGGTTCACACTGTCACTTCCACTGAAGCAAGTCTACATGTTCTGTATGGGTTCTCTCCTCCTTCCCCTCTATCCTGTCATTTATGCCTCTCCTGGCTGTTGTCTTGTGCCGTCCCTCTCTCCTGCTGAATTGACTGAGTGGTTCTTCACTCTCTATACTTGCCCCCTTGCTCTTCTCTCTCTCTCTGAGTACATCTCAGTCAGCTCCCTAAGTCAGTAGCAAGTGCACTGCCTAGGCCATTGAGTGAGCCATTTCCATGGCTGTCCCAAAAATAATGTTTAAAAACACAGAAATGTCCCTGAATTTGCAAGAGGACAATCAAGTGGAAATGTAAGACAAAGCCTTTTTTACATACACCGATCAGGCATCTTCCTAATACTGTACCACCTTCCTAATATTGTGTTGGTCCCCCTTTAGCTGCCAAAACAGCACTGACCCGTTGAGGCATGGACTCCAATAGACCCCTGAAGATGTGCTGTGGTATCTGGCACCAAGATGTTAGCAGCAGATCCTTTAAGTCCTGTAAGTTGCAAGTTGGGACCTCCATGGATCAGACTTGTTTATTCAGCGCATCCCACAGATGCTCGATTGGATTGCCACCAGGGAATACCGTTTCCATGCAAGGGTGTACATGGTCTGCAACAATGCGATGTATGTGTCAAAGTAACATCCACATGGATGGCAGGACCCAAGGTTTCCCAGCAGAACATTATCAAAAGCATCACACTGCCTCCGCCGGCTTGCCTTTTTCCCATAGTGCATCCTGGTGCCATGTGTTCCCCAGGTAAGCAACGCACACACACCCGGCCATCAACATGATGTAAAAGAAAACGTGATTCATCAGACCAGACCACCCTCTTCCATTGCTCCGTGGTCCAGTTCTGATGCTCACGTGCCCACTGTTGGCACTTTTGGTGGTGGACAGGGGTCAGCATGGGCACCCTGACTGGTCTGCGGTTATGCAGCCCCATACGCAACAAACTGCGATGCACTGTGTATTCTGACACCTTTCTATCAGAACCAGCATTAACTTCTTGAGCAATTTGAGCTACAGCACCACTGTTCCTTCCTTGGACCACTTTTGATAGATACTGACCACTGCAGACCGGGAACACCCCACAAGAGCTGCAGTTTTAGAGATGCTCTGACCCAGTCATATAGCCATCACAATTTGGCAAACTCGCTCAAGCTTGCCCATGTCTAATATATCCCACCCACTAACAGGTGCCGTGATGAAGAGATAATCAGTGTTATTCATGTCACCTGTCAGTGGTCATAATGTTATGCCTGATCGGTGTATGTAGCCTATATAGTTTTTTCCAGATTTTTTGAAATTATATTTACTTTATTATGTGCATGATAGGTAAACAATCCTGCAAAAGTAAAAGAATTAGAACAGTGTTATTTAAGTAATGTATATTTTTGTTATTATATATTTTAGTTTTTTAGTGTATATTTTTGTTTTGTTATTAGTTATAGTTTGATTTTATTTTTATATTTTCTGTTTTCACTTTAATTTTAGATAAAAGTTTTAGTTTTTATTTTATTTCAGTTAACGTTTATTTTATTTCAAGTAGCGAACATGTTTTTTTAAGCTTTTTCTATTTATTTGTTCATTTATGTACAGCAAATATTGTTTTATTGCTTGCTTTATTTTATTTGTGTAATGTCTGAATTCATTTCAATATGTGACCTCATAATCGTGCCACAGTTAACCGAGTCACCAATGCATAACTGATATAAAATATTGGATGACTATAAATTTCCTGCAACGTAATTCAGAAAAAAACAGAATTTTTAATTATTGGACAAAAAAACTCCACAAGTAGTAACCTAGAATCCTGTCTAACACTTGATGACTGCTCTGTCAAGTCCTCGTCGTCAGTTAGGAACCTGGGTGTGCTCTTTGATACCAATCTTTCATTTGAAAGCCACGTTTCTAGCATCTGTAAAACCGCATTCTTCCATCTTAAAAATATATCTAAATTACGGCATATGCTTTCAATGCAAAATGCTGAACAGTTAGTTCATGCGTTCATGACCTCAAGGCTAGATTATTGTAATGCTCTACTGGGTGGTTGCCCTGCACGCTTAATAAATAAACTGCAGCTGGTCCAAAATGCAGCAGCTCGAGTTCTTACTAGAACCAAGAAGTATGACCATATTAGCCTAGTTCTGTCAACACTGCATTGGCTTCCTATTAAACATCGTATAAATTTTAAATTCTTGCTAATTACTTACAAAACACTAAATGGTTTAGCTCCCCAGTACTTGAGCGAGCTCTTAACGCATTATATTCCATCACGTCTATTGCGGTCTCAAAATTCTGGCCAGTTGATAATACCTAAAATATCAAAATTAACTGCAGGTGGTCGATCCTTTTCCTATTTAGCACCTAAACTCTGGAACAGTCTTCCTAGCATTGTTCGGGAAGCAGACACACAGTTTAAATCTAGACTAAAAACACATCTCTTTACTATGGCATACACATAGAACATTATCAATTTATATTATTCAAATCAGTTAAATGATTGTTTTAGGCTGCATTAACTAGGCCAGTTGAAACCGGGAACACTTCCCATAACACCTGATGTACTCGTTACATCATAAGAAGAATAGCATCTACGCTAATGTTAGTCTCTCTGTTTATCCCGAGGTTTACTGCAGTCAGCCGGATCCGGGCCGTATCCAGATCAGATGGCGGACCTGCGCCTAGACATGACCAACGCATCCCTGAAATGTCTGCAGAGACCGTGTCAATTAAACTCCACCCTGTAAATGCCATATCGACACGACATCCTCATTAAACCCGTCTCCGGCGTGACGACTGCAATCTTTCGAATAATCTTACAAATATCTTTCGATCTAATATGACTTCTGACCTGTAATGTTGCCAGAATCATAATCATACACTATTTGTTCGTCGGCCAGGGGAGAACTGGCACCCCGACTGAGCTTGGTTTCTCCCAAGGTTTTTTTTCTCCATTCTGTCACCTGATGGAGTTTTGGTTTCTTGCCACCGTCGCCTTCTTTTGGCTTGCTCAGTTGGGGACACTAAAATTTCAACTATATTACTGATCTGCCTGCATTGACACTATATGATAATTGAAATTAGCTGGATGACATCACCGTTTTCTCCAGAGTGGCTGTAAAGCCGAATCAAATTCTGTTGCATTATTTTCCTGTTAACACTGTGAAACTGCTTTGAAACAATCGCCATTGTAAAAAGTGCTAAATAAATAAAGGTGACTTGACTTGACTTGACAATGTCCCAATTTTTAAAAGAAGCCCTTGCTAGTGCCCAAATTTGTGTTTACATTGCCTGCTGCTGAGTGGAATGTGATGCAGCCTCTTACCCTTTTCATTTCCCTTGATATCCACCGTCTCTTTTCCTCTTTATGATCACTTTTGCACTGATCCAGATCCTCTAGTCACCTCTCTTCAGCTGGTTCCCCTGTGATTCAGACACAACCTGAGCAGGACACAGTCTGACTACAGCTGATAATGGAGCTGCTGATTAAAGGATATGAGTTTAGGCTCTACTGAGCATGCAGGTGTCAATCCTCCACTCTAACGCTGTATCACAAGTAGAGCGCAGATGTGCGCAATGTCCCAGAAGACTGCACAGACATCAGTGTGTGCCCTGCATGGAGAGAGCTCCAGATCATAGCCCTGCAGCTCTTCAATTCAAATGTTACATTTTTATCTTTTGATGGGGTAATTCCATGCGTGTGCTTAAACATCCAAAATTAGTACTTAGTACTTATACATAGAATAGCCCAGAATAACTCACTTTCATGTTCTGAAACCATATGACTTTCTTTCCTGGCCTATAGTCAACATGTCTAAAACCACTTCTAGTAGGGTGAATTCAGGGTGATTGGGACACTTTTTCCAAGTCATCTCAATGGCAAAAAGTGTCCCAATCACCCTGAATTCACCCTATAGTATATCTATTATCTATCTATTCTATAAAATATCTATAAATATATTTTAATAAAGGCACGATTGTACATTTATCATATGCTACAATAAATGGTACAATAGATTTCGGTTAAATTCCTTATTGTCTTTGAAAATGCCCTATAAAAACTGAAACTGCCACTCTGCCATTCAAAAATAATAATTCGTATTTATCGTAATGTATCAAAGATCAAGGATCTCGTCTGTAATTCTGGTCAGGCACAGGTTTGAACAGCACGCTCACGCTCAAGGACCCCTCAGCATCCGAACATGGCGGCGGTCACAAGGCTGTGCTGTGTCCTCCGGTTGTCATTTGAAGGTGCGTTTTGATTAGAAATCTTGTTGAATTAACTTTTTTGTTAAAACTCTGTTGAGAGCAATGGCGGTCGTCTTCACGTTTGGTGAGACCTTATGTAAAGAGTGTGTAGATTATAAGAGGTTTGAAGAAAATAAAAAATAGTGTGAACATGCTAACGGTCCCTGTCAGAGTAGTAGAAATATGACGATTTGCCTTATAAAAATGTTGTAGTAAATACATAACTCTAAAATGACGTATCATCATATAGATAGCACAAAATATCTGCCCTAAATACCACCCTAGACACCACCCTAGACATCCCTGCCAGATCTGTCAGTTAGTTGTCATACTGACCTCTGAAATTTGAAGCATGTGTAGTTATATCATTTTATTGTATGTTCAATTGTTATCTTGTGTACACAGTGTCGTGTTTATATCATTTTGAATATATGATGACATTATTTGGAGAACTTCATGTAAGCAGTTGCTTAGTATGCGAGATTTTCAGGTGATTATTGTACTATGACTAGTGTATTCAATATTGCTGTTTCAGAAACGTTGATCTTCCATGTATCTATGGGCTTCTTTGTTTTTATCAGAAATGTAAAGAGTACCTGAAAACCATACAGATACCTTACAGCAAAAATGAGTCATTACAAGTTACAAGGCACCAATTCTAATATGCCTTGAGTAAAAGTCTTATGCCCGGTTTCACAAACAAGGCTTAAGCCTAGCCCAAGACTAAAATACATGTTTAAGCTGTTTTAACTGAAAGCGACTTGCACTGACATATCTTAAATGCCATTGTTTTGTCTCAAAATGCACACAAGTAATGTTTTTTTTTCTAAGCCATGATTATAAAAGCTACTTAAATGTCATAATTTAACGAAGGCCTAATCCTGTCTCAATCTAAGCCCTGTTCGTGAAACCAGGCATTAGAGTATCTGATTTTAACAGTACTTAAGTGTTTTTACTTGTAGGCTCAAAGATACACTACTCAACACCTGAGAGACATGCCAGTGAAAAACAAGAACCAGTTGATTTGTGAGGGGAGCAATAACATTTTTATTTTTATTTTCTAAAGTCGAAATAAAACTGAACACCTCAATATTGCAGTCAACACAACAGCCTCTTAAACGTCTACAAACACTCAAGTCTCAGTTAGAGGTGCTGTATGTCATTTTTCTTGACTGTACTAAAGCACAAAAATACCATAATATGTTTGCTAAGTTCACATATATGTTTCTCCTAAAAACAATGCCACAGCCAGTTATTCTACTGTTGCGTGTCCTTAATATGGCAACTAGCGTGGATTTGGACTGCAGCACCCATTTCAACCACTAGTGGTCAATATTACATACTGCACCTTTAAGCTCAAGTGCTTCAATATAACGGATAAATAAAATAGTCAAAATTATAGTCAAAGCCTACTTACACTGGACATGCTGGTTTCGGCCTCATCACCAGCTGCAGCCATGTATCTCCATGCATCTCATGTATGAAACACACAACTACCTGCTAATGCACTTGAATTCACATAAAGTAGCCTTGTTGACAAGTTTGGGTAAGGCAAGACACACAAGATATAGTACATTTAATGACCCGTAGATGGCGATATCACTTCTTTTGTAGCAGAAATAAACTGCTGCAGAAAATGTTTGGTGCCAGGCAACAAGTGATTGCATTAGGCCAGGTGAACACTGTATGATTAATAATAGTTCTTTATGACTGTTGCTTGTCAGACTACAAACATAATCCCTGCTGTGGGACATGTCACACTGTAGGATCTCAGTTGTCATTAATGTCAGTCAGGATGCATTCAAAAAGGACGCATCCATGTTGTCTCACTAATTGCATCATCAGGTTCGGTGCGCCTATTGGTTTTTGATTTGACGTTGTCGTCAAAGTCACACTGCAGGACTGTGAGTCAAATCTTCTGACACTGCCAGAAATTGCATTGGAGGTAAAATTTTATCGCAATGGTGGTTAATCTGCTGTCTCAGACTGCCAAATTGTGGCTAAAATTTTACTGGAGTATAGTGTACATATACTTGTAGTTTCTAATATCCTTGATACTCAGTCAAACTACAAAGTAGCCAAAAAGATACTTAAGTACAGTAACTATTACATTTACTCTGGTTTTTATTGTCTTTGGAACTCAGCAATTGCTTTGTATCTTAGGTGATCTGATGCAGTGATTGTAAACAATTTATGTGTTTGGAATAGTGAACTCTTATTTGTGCTTTCACACAACCTTGAATTGACAATTCTTGCATTTTATGGAAAGATAGCAGTATTTTTTATAATGATTTATCTGTGCACATCATTATTTTTTTAAAATTATGTGCTCTTGTTGTCGTTTTTAATTAAAATACCTTCCCTCTTGCAGCAACATCTCTTTGGGGCAACCTGTCATTCACGTCACTCACAATAGCAAACCACTATCGCCCTACATTTTCTCTTGCTTGAGAAGCTGTTTAACTCTGATATACATCACAATAGAGAAGAAAAGACTATCGCAGCTTCTGTTTCATGCCTACTTTAAGAAATGTCCTGTCCTCTGTCTCTCTGGCCAACAGGTGTTGGAGCACTGAGAGCACTAGGGGGCGCTGCTCACCTCTCCCACTTAGCAAGACGCAGTCCCACCCAGTATGCTCCAGTCACTGCCGCCCTGCAGCAGAACAGACATTCAAGCTTCTTCAACAAATGTAAGCATGCTATGATATGCTTTGTTTAGATGATTTTTGGCGATCCCTGCAGGTATTGTACCATAAGTTGCTTTAAGCTTCTGCTGAATGACAATAGACAAGCTTGCTATCTGCATAGCGCAAAACATGTCAGCACAGCTTTACAAATAAATAATGTCCCCTAGATATTTTGAAATGGTCTGTAAAATGCTTAATTTGTAATCAAATTAAGTTTGTCATATGTTGTTTAATTACATGAAATAAAGGGCCTCTAATTAAAAGAAAAAAATGGAATGACGTTACATTATTGTGGAAGATGAGTAAAGCATTGAATATGCAATGCAAATACAAGTCAAAATATAAATATTTTTCCATGTCATTGAACAGGAACATATCATTGGCCTGCAGTAGAGGTCTTCACAGTAGAGGTCCACTTGGATCTGAAAACCCGCGGTCAGACCCGGGACCTGAGTGGGTTCGGGTCCAAAACTTGCCTTAGACACGGGTCAGGTTCGGTATTAGTGACTGGTATTAGTGGTATTAGTAATTTAATGTGAATTCTTAAATCCCGAATTCTTTTAAAATATGTTGGCCATTTAACCAAGTTGTATTATTTAAAACAATTCTATGACAATGTTATCGTCTCACTTTTTCTAAGTTCTCTCTTCTACGTGCAATGGACTCTATGCATGGTTGCTTCTGCATTTAGAGTTATATAAACACATATAGTTGCTCCACATTTTTGCCTTTTGTTTCAACGAGCGCTGTCTGCATGGATTTTAGACTCGCAGCTTGCAAGATCTTTCACAGATTACGGTAAACAATGTCAATCGAAGTGGCATTTCTCACACCGTCTAGTAAGAAGGAGAAGGGCTTTAAATCGGATGTTTCAAGTTATGGCAAGAACTTTGCGGGCAAGTATTCTCAAGCTAACAAGCTAGCTAGCTTCATTTGTGACAGTTCATACTCTTATACGTTTAGTTTTTTGTTGAATTTTTTTTAGATCTTCTGTTTTTATAGTTTCACTAATGTTATTATATATTAATATTTGTATAATAATCATCTTATTTATTAGTCGTTTATTTTTCCAATCCGCTGGTCACCATTGAAAGCCGAACTCAGAAATAACTTGTATCCAGTGGGCAGGCAATAATAAAGTAATAATAAAAAAGTAAATAAATAATTGAAAGTAATAGAGCAGCGGCCAAATCAATCAGCAGGACACTTGGATTTTTCCTGACTGACTGCAGGGGTGCAGGCTTTGGACACGTCAGTGCCATTTACATTCGGGTCCAGTCGGGTTAAAAAATAAATGCCGTCAGGTTTTTCTTTACAAAAAATGATTTATGCCCGTCGGGTTCGGGTAAGTAGTGATTCGGATCAGGTACAGATTTTAGGACCTGAGAAGACCTCTAACCTGCAGTCAACAGCAGTGTATTTATGGACCGTTCTTGCATTCCATCTGCGCAATTTTTTTGTTATTTGTGTATGTTCACATGCATTAGACTGACATCTATGGTCATTGTGTCCAGTCTCATGTATTTTTAGATGTTATTTTAAACTTATTTTTCAAATGGAAGCAAAATTACTTATGGGTCATGGCCCATGGGGCATAGTTTGCTTCCACATAAATTTTGCTAGTATCGAGAATAGGGCTGCAACAACTAGTCGATAAAATTGATAATAATCGATAATGAAAATCATCGATAACGATTGTCATTATCGATTAGTCAAGTCTGCTCTCTGTACGCAAAGCTTCCACCAGTCGCGCCAAATTACAGCACTGAATAACGCATTTCTATGGACAAAATGTGCATCTAGAAATAATGGAGTGGAAACAGTGAGCTGATGCAGGAAAGGTACATGATTCAAGTGCCCAAAACATGAGAATTGTTTATTTTAAGCTTCAAGTGAATGCATTAGCGTTTAACATACCCTGTCATGCGCTTTGAGAGATGTGTGCGTCCTCAGCGCAAAACGTTCATTTTACAGGTTGTATCCACTGATCTATAAAGAGAACAGTAATTATATCCTCATCTGTAAATGCTACTAATTCACACGAGTATATCTGCAAAAACATCTGATTAACAGCCCTTTTATTCTAATTTTTATTCTAATATATGCAACGTTGTTTGTTCCCACATCTCTTTTGTTTGTCTGCTTTCATAAGGACCTGCTCCTTGACACATAAACAGTTTTCATTAAAATTGTGCAAGCTTAAGAAAATGTTACAATTATAAAGAAAAATTTGTGCATCCAAAACTTTTAGAACTGTATAGGGAAGTGCCTTCAGCATCTCCCTTGCAGATGGTGTGGTTGAGTGTACCAACATGTGTGTGTTTTTGAATGCTTTGGTTTTTTTGTGCATCAGTGTGTAATGGGCATGTTTGGTTGTCAGATAGAATTATGATATTTCATGAACTGCTTTTGTTGGAATCGAATGCTTCATTAGGCCTGGCAGGCCTCTTGGTCTCATCTAATTAAGTCCTAATTAAATCAGAACAACATCAAACAACTCCCAACATCCCAGATTACCCAACCCCTCTAAACACACACATGCACACATAATATGGATAAAACTTTATACTCAATTGCATTGTAAAACCAACAGTTGAAATTTACGTTTTAGTGTGCCATCAATAAAACAATACTAAGGGTTTATTATTCATTCTTCACCTTATTTGACTGTTAGTGATGTGGCTGTGTAGGTGTTTGTGATTTTTTATTTTATTTATTTATTTATTTTTTTTATTCACATCCATTTCTTCCTTTAGTGACAGCTGATGAGCTTTGGCGTGGTGTCTTGGCCGAGTCTGGTGCTGGTGCCAGAAAGGGAAGAGGAAAGAGAACCAAACGTAAAATGAAGAGAGATCTCAACAGAGGCCAGAACCTTGGAGAAGGTACATCCTACCCACATTGACAGAACATATTAAAACATTTTAAGGAGCCTTGATTTACACTTTTATTGCACTTTTAAGTCCACTTATAAGGACTGATATATAAGTGTAGGCAAGTAAATGGTGATATACCATTTTATGACCTGTTTTTGCAGCATACAAGTTATCTGAGTGAGCTTGTGTAGTGAACGTTTAAGGTATGTCTGCATTAGAGCTGCATCATTCTGGATAAATTGAGAATCAAAATGTTTTTGTTTGAAATAGAGATCACGATTCTGAATAGACGACTAAACTAATTTACTAGAGGTTCTGACAAAATGTTAATTGCTGCAGTCTATTTAAAAAATAATTAATTAATTTGAATTCACAGGGCTCGAAATTAACTTTTTAACTCGGTAGCACTGGTGCTCCCAAATTCAAAAAGTTAGGAGCACCAGCAAAAATGTAGGAGCACCACAACAAAAAATGTTATATATTATATTATATAATGTTTAAATGTTTGTGTGTGTGTCATTTGCAAGTAGGCTAAATCGGTCATTCAATTGTCAGAATAAAAAGCTGCTTGTCTGGAAAAAATTGGATTTTTGTGTTATAAATACATTTTGAAGCAATATTCTCACCAGTGTTCTATCAGTTCTATCATAGCCTTTTTAAATCTGCATATTTGTGATATTTACCCCAAGGGCATTTTTTGACCTTTAAAATGGCATTTTTCCATAATCTTATTCAATATATGCTTCATCTTTCATTTTAAATTCTTAAATTTGATCAATAAATTTAATTAGAATAATAAGACACTATAGGGCTGTTGCAAATAAATATTCACTGAAAAAATTATAATTGCATTGAATTAACATTAATGTTATGATATTATTTTAAAAAAGTTTTGAATATACAAATAAGAAATGTTGGAAAGAATGATACTTTTAAACATGAAACTAAACCGCCAGTAGGTGACGGCAGGTGACCGTCTTAATGAGTGAGTCATTGAGTCGTTCATTGAACGATGAAGCAGTTGTTTATGAATGGGTCATTAAATCTTTGACTCGACTGATTCGTTCAAAATGCTGAATCATTCAGTAATGAAGCACGGTTGAGTGTTTCTGTGGGATGCGCTATGGTTCTGCTGTGATCTTTGTTTGGAACTATTTTTGCTGCTGAAACAAAACAAAAACAGCCAATATTGCGTCTAAAGTGTAAGTGACTTGATTTTACCTGTTGTATGAAATCAATGTCACATTTTCAATATTTGTGTGTGCTGCTGCTCTGATTTGTTTTGATTTCTCCTCGAGAGGCTGTGTGAGCTGAATGAAATAAAATCAGAATCATTCTCGCGTTTTGGTGATTGCCTAGTTATTTTTTGTTATTGACATTTTAATCAGGCTACTTGTCCGGTCGGCCAAGTAAAATTATTTTTCCCTTGTCCCTTCAAAAATCCTCCTCTCTTCAGCTCTTTCCATGTTGCGCGCTTGTTAGCTCCCTGTCACGTGACAAAGGAGTGCAGTGAAAGGGAGTGATTGATGGCTAATATTAACCAACCTAAAGGCTGCTTTAAAGTTTAGAGCGTAAAGATTGTTAATTATAGAACGGTGGACCGGTCACTGTATCAGCTCACAGCAGACACATACTGTGCAGTACTACTAGCAAATGTTTTGTAGAGAAATGAAAACGGGTCGCACCTCAACAATTATTTGCACTCACACAAATGCTCCCAAATATTTTTTGTAGATCACACAAATTAAATTTCGGCGCATATGGGACCAAAATGGTTGCAATTTCGAGCCTTGATTCATTAAAAAATCAGTTTGATTGAACTGAATTTACTATATCGCTACCATACACATCAGTGTTTATGTCTGGACTATAACATTTTATCCAAGTACTTGATAATTAGAATATTTTTAACACAAAATTAATAATACTGTGTGTTTGTGAAGATGTTTCATAACTATACATGACAACTGTTCTCTCTGGCTCAGTGGCAGCGGCAATGCAAGTTCACTGTGTTCGTACTTGTCAAAGGTTTAAAAGACATAGCCGAATCATTGTCATTTAGGAATAAGAGCATGTGGTTGTTTGAATCAAGATTGTGATCTTTTGACGATTAATCGTGCAGCTCTGTTTATAATAAACTCCTTAAAAAAGAACCACTTTTATTACCCACAAGATCTGGTTTTCTCTGGACAGATTTAAGGCCGACACTAGATTCAAATAGCTATAAACAGCAATAACCATTAGCTGTCCATTTCTTGAGGTGTTTGCGCCCACTATTCCAGTTAATGAATATCAATCACGGCTCCACTTCAAGTTTAGAGTTTTATATCTGCCATTGGAATCTAACCTTCTTCTAAGCTGACATCACTCACTGAGTGCCACAGTTATTGAGTGGCTTTATTTACTTTCACTTAAAAAGACCTCAGGGGAATCTATCGATTTATTTTTCTCCCTCTCTCTCTCTCTTATGGAGGCTTTTCCTGAAAGAAGGTAGAAACCTATAGTATCGTTGAGTGCATGCACTTAAATGGTTTCTTGTGCCCTCTTCAGGTCGTGCTGGCTACCTGTGGCCTGGTCTGAATACTCCGGTGTACAAGGATGGGTCTGTCCAGAAACCTTCTCAACGGGGAGAGGCAGAGCAGAAGGAGGTGGCAGCAAACCTGCAACGCCAGAGGGATGAATGGGAAAAACGCAGGAAGACCAAGATAAAAAAAGAGAGGGGCTGGACCGGCTACTCCTGGGGTGGGATCAGCCTGGGCCCGCTGGATCCAGGGCCCAACGGCGGTGTGTGCACCTTTTGACTGTATACATGATTTATAATGATTAATAATTGTATCTGAAATAGTCAAACACTTTGATTAAAAAGTGTACACAATCTTTGACCAAATAGTAAGATGTATGGTGCAACTCCTGCATCTACACGCTTCGGTTGCTTTAACACTCACACACTCAGACACGGGGAAATGAGATGCAGAAAGTGCAATCTCCTTGTAATTTACACAGCTGTTCATGTCTGTTCTGCCGCTCACCATCTTTCCGCACGAATGTATTTCCTGGCATCTGATTGGCCAGTGGGATGTAGGTGCAATCTGTAGTAGTCATGGTGATGGATTGCCCAGCGACGGTGAGGCCTGGAGTCTAAATCATGTCTAGATCTGTTCCAACAACTTCTCACCCCTGAGTCACAACAGCAAACCCCCCACCTTTAAATCGAGGAAATATGTCTCTCATGGGCAAAATGAAACACCTGTAATGAGTTACTGCAGCAACCACAAAGCCCTGGGGTTAGAGGTCACAACAGAACGCTCACCTAATCTCATTTAACACGTTTGCTGTCCCTGATCAAAAACAAATAGGCTGTGTGAGCCCTTTTCAGCAATCTCAACCTGTGCTAATGACCTTTGGTGTTTATTGTCATTTATAAAAAGTTGTGACTGTGCTTTGTTCTTTTCTTCTTTTAGAAACGTATGAAGATTTTGACTCGCGCGTGATAGAGGTAAGTACGAACAGAACCATGCATTTTATGAAACCGCATTAAAATGCACTCATGTTTCGTTTCGCACTCATGTTTCCTTCTTAAATTTGTTTTAAATTTATACAGATGGATGTTGCAAATTAGCTTTTGCTTTAAACATTATGGTACTTGCATTGAATGGCTGTTTTTTCTTTCAGTTTTATCTATGTATATTGTATCTGTCCGTATTCAAATAAACCATAAATAAATACATTTATGAGTGAAAGGGAATATTCTGCAGGAAAATAATACTTTTTATTTAAAATAAATGTGTTGATCAAATTGATCAAAAGTGACTGTAAAGACATGTATAATGTTACAAAGGTTTGTCAAATAAATGCAGGGAATATTCTGCAGGAAAATACTTCATCAGGATTTAATTGGATTGTGAATTGTTATTATTAGTTAATATTATTTTCCTCTTCCTGCAACAAGGGATTGAGTTTTTGTGCTGGTTTGGCCTTTCTGGTAGATTTATTTCTCTATTGACTGTCATCTATTGACTAATATATATATATATATATAATAAATATAATATGAATTTGGGATTTTTTTAATTTGAGAAGGGAGTTGGGGGGCATTTTTTTATTACATTTATCTCACCTAAATGTTTGCTCACTCATTGTATTTGTGTTTTTACAATGGGGTAATTTGTTGATCAAGAGTTTACACAACACAAGGAAGCTTGATTTCAATCTTTGAATTAAATTGAGAAAAAAAGTAGCACAAATAAATTTTATAGAATAAAGATAAAAATGAAATAAAGATAAAAATGTTTTGCTAGCTCACTAGTTTTCAGAAATACTACAGAAACTGAATAAAGTCATCAAATGTAAAATAACACTGCATAGTCTTTTAGTCCTGTATAAATTAAATACATGATTCCTTACAATTAAAGCTATCTTTTGTTATTTTATTAACATTAATGACAGACATTGGGCTGCTGTCACTTTAAGAGCTAGTGCACGGATCCACATGCCTTTCTCAACTGTTTGTTTATTTAAGGCATAACCGACTTTACAAGGATAATCACCAAGACCAGAATTTTGACATAATTTTGTGTGCTTTTGATGCTTGACGCTTGCCTTGTGCAACCCATTTTGAGTGAGTGAGTGAGAGAGAGAGAGAGAAGACGCAGCACCGCTGAATCACTGTTTGTGAAATTACGTCTCGCAGAAAGTTTTCAAATGACTTGTTTGATTTTTAGGGATGTAACGATTCACTCAAATCACGATTTTTTTAACCAAATGAGATTTATGACAAATTATAAAATAAAAGTGTCCTTTTATTTCTCAGACAAAATTCAGCATATTTCTTTGTAAAATTTAAATATATATTTGATGTCAAATAATAACTCAGTTGAAATTTTAAAACAAATCCCTAAAAAGTCCCTTCAAGGAGATCTTCCAATGTTTTCTTGGGAGGAGGTTGTTTCAGCTTCACCCTCATCCTGCACTGAGGAATAGCAGAAATAAAAAGACTACAGTGACCGAGGTTTCACATTGTTATAAAGGCAAGATTTCAATTATAATTTGAATCATTACACTTGCAAGAGTAAGAAAAACAGAACACATTTAGATAAATATGCCATAATAATCAACAAATTATTGAAAGTCAAAATGCCGCCACACCTCCGATTTGAATGAGTCAACGTAACCTACGTGCTTGCCGTCGCCATGCTTCTGTTTGACGGTGCGTGCACACGGATGCGCTCATGCCCAACTTCCATATGAATGAACTGAAAACATTTGTTTATTTCACTCTTCTTCGCGCCAGTGTGCACGCACCATTCCGTACTTGCTCGTTGCTATCGTGCCTGTAAAGTGAGGTCACAGTTTATGGTTTCAGCGTCCCTGCTCTTTAAAGCGTGTATCAAGATTCGTTTAACATCTCAACCGACTTGAATCGTCACACATTTGTATCGATTTTTCAACCGACTCCGACTGAATCGTTACATCCCTATTGATTTTATAATTTGTGTGGATTATACATGGATTATATATGTGTGGATTTACATAATAAAACATTTCTTTCCAAGAAATGAATACTTTTATTTAACAAAAATTTGTTAAATTGACTGTAAAGACATTTATAATGTAATAGATGTTTCTTGAGCACCAGATCATCATATTAGAATGATTTCTGAAGGATCATGTGACACTGAAGACTGGAGTAATGGCTGCTGAAAATTCAGTTTTGCCATCACAGGAATAAATTACATTTTAAAATAAATTTAACACTTAATTTTCTCCATGGCTTCTCTTCAGAAGGCAGCATCATTTTGCCTTCTATTTGGAAACAGCCTTTATGTCGAGAAAAGGCCTTAAAATGTTGCCTCGGTAGGTAGCTAAATAGGTTTGGAACAGAGCTAGTGTGCTAGTGATGATGTCAAAGAGATGTTCTTTGGAGATATTTGCAACATTTCATCTTTTTTGAATTCAAGAGAATCGTGATTTTTGTTTGGTGTGTGTATCTCCCTCGTGTATGTGATTTAATATGTGTATCTCAGAGCTTCTGAACCACTCTCTTGAACTTCTAAATGGGAGGCAATCGGGGCACAAAATCTGCTCAGCACAAAATTATCATGTAGTGTGGAGTGTCTGGAGAATTATCTAATTATACACAACAATGAACGTTTGATAAACAAATCTCTGTATAGAGCCCCTGGATGGCACCACAAGACTCATTTGGAAAAAATGTTGCTGAGTTTAGAAAGGAAATCAGTACAGCAATTCACCTTGGGTCCTCGTCTTTCTTTTACTCTACTCTCTTTTCACTCTACTGCGTTTTCCATATTGTCTTTCTTTTGTCCTCTGATTCTTTAATTTCCATAAAGCTTTGTTGGCAAAGAAGTGGGCAGCTTTACAGCCAAAGCCTTTTCTTCCCTATCTGAACACTGCAAGGAATAAAAACTGAAGACTGATGATTTAGGTGAAGTGATCTTTTTAATTCTCTCTCATTAGCTGTGTTTCAAAACCTAGTGATCTGCCTCGTTGCTATGGTAGATTTCCCCTACACACCTGACTTAAGTTGTAGCGTCTCCTAATCGAATTTATACTCTACTAGGCAAATTTATACTCTACTAGGCATCTCCTCTTTGGCACATGCCTCGAGTCGGACGACGCCTGGGCCCCTTTTGAACACTCTAGTTTTCCACTTAAGCATGTGATCCTTCAGAAATCATTCTAATATGCTGATTTGGTCCTCAAGAAACATTTCTTCTTATCAACATTAAAAACAGTTGTGGTGCTTAATATTTTTGTGGAAAATGTTATGCATTTTTCCAGAATTCTGTAATGAATAGAAAGTAAAGAAGAACAGCCTTTAAGGCTTGCTGAATAAAAGTATTAATTTCTTTCAAAAAGAAAATCTAACCCCAAACTTTTGAACTTTTTTTATGCAAGGTGGAAACATACTTCGATTAGTGTTAAATTAATTAATTCAATAAATAATTGAATCAAATCCACCTTGGATTTATTTATTTCCACTGAGCTTATCACCGTGCATTATAGGATTGCTTACTCTATGAAGGTTGCTTGCGATGCTGCCAAAAGGATGTGTTTTAGGAGGCTGCGCAATTAAGTTGCCTACTTTTTGAAACCGAATTCACGCCAATAACGTTGCTGTGATGCCTTAAAATACGGCCTACAAAGACAGCTCGCTGCAGTTGGGAACATAACTATTCTGTTGTTCTGTCTTTTCCCATCTCTCTCAAACTGTCATTTTGATTGACGTTTTAGGGTCACTGGCAAAAGTGACTAGAATGAACCACCACAGACTGTGAGTCAGACCCCCTCAGTCTTTTGCAGTGTCCAGCACATTAGCTCTGAGTCTGGAGAACAACATATCGCATGTGACCGGGCACATGGTGGCGTGTTGTCCTCGCATTACCCCCAGAGCTTATGAGAGAACCCAGTACAGACACACAAGAGGGCTTGCACAGAGATGAAGAGTTTGTGCCGTTCTCCAGGACCTCCGTCTCTATGGATGCAGATTCATTTGAAGTGGTTCTGAAAAGCTTGGTGACATTATCAGACATGCATTTAAAGTGCCGCGCTTTTCCTGTCCCCCATCTCGCAGTCTCCTGTGTGTCCTAGAGAAGGCACAAGTAAAGTCTGAAAGAGCCCAAGTACTTATAAAGCCACATTAATTAAGCCAAATATTTCCTGTAAACCCAAGAATCTCTCCCAAGGACACACAATGTCTGCCAAGAGAGAGGGAAGAGAGCCATAGTGCTCTAGAGCGGATGATACATGAGCAAGACTGAGAGAGCGAGACAGACAGAGGAGGGCAAGAGATATGGCTGATAGTTAATGGAGAGTGATAAAAAGATAGAATGGTTATGGAGATATATTAAAGCAAGAGGAAGACTTTTACTGTTTTAGGCTCCCATATGCAGTTCATCATGTTTTGTAATAGTTGAATGATCTCATTCCCATTTACTGCATCTTACACACCATTTCACATAGTCACACTTTACATTGTCAAGTTTTTTATACTGATATTTTCATACTACTCTTTAGATACATTTTCACCGTAACATTGACTACATTGTGAACTTGACAACACTGTCGGCAGATTTTACGGTGTAGTCACTGGTATAGTTATGTAGTTTGGTGACTACTCACTATTATTTCATAGGTATATTTTGCACTACTCTAGAATAAATTGTCAGCATATTTTACACTAGGACTGCATGATTTATTATTTTTATTATTAATTAATTAATGTATTTTTTTTTTTTTTTAATTGTTTAAAAAATATATATTGGTATTACTTTACTTAGTCTTTTTATATAATGCAGTGTAAAAGTGTTTGGAATGATTTTAACTTTTTTTTTTTGTTATGCCTTGTAATGCACCTTATAATGCATTATACACTCACCTAAAGGATTATTAGGAACACCATACTAATACTGTGTTTGACCCCCTTTCACCTTCAGAACTGCCTTAATTCTACGTGGCATTGATTCAACAAGGTGCTGAAAGCATTCTTTAGAAATGTTGGCCCATATTGATAGGATAGCATCTTGCAGTTGATGGAGATTTGTGGGATGCACATCCAGGGCACGAAGCTCCCGTTCCACCACATGCCAAAGATGCTCTATTGGGTTGAGATCTGGTGACTGTGGGGGCCATTTTAGTACAGTGAACTCATTGTCATGTTCAAGAAACCAATTTGAAATGATTCGAGCTTTGTGACATGGTGCATTATCCTGCTGGAAGTAGCCATCAGAGGATGGGTACATGGTGGTCATAAAGGGATGGACATGGTCAGGAAGAATGCTCAGGTAGGCCGTGGCATTTAAACGATGCCCAATTGGCACTAAGGGGCCTAAAGTGTGCCAAGAAAACATCCCCCACACCATTACACCACCACCACCAGCCTGCACAGTGGTAACAAGGCATGATGGATCCATGTTCTCATTCTGTTTACGCCAAATTCTGACTCTACCATCTGAATGTCTCAACAGAAATCAAGACTCATCAGACCAGGCAACATTTTTCCAGTCTTCAACTGTCCAATTTTGGTGAGCTCGTGCAAACTGTAGCCTCTTTATCCTATTTGTAGTGGAGATGAGTGGTACCCGGTGGGGTCTTCTGCTGTTGTAGCCCATCCGCCTCAAGGTTGTGCGTGTTGTGGCTTCACAAATGCTTTGCTGCATACCTCGGTTGTAACGAGTGGTTATTTCAGTCAAAGTTGCTCTTCTATCAGCTTGAATCAGTCGGCCCATTCTCCTCTGACCTCTAGCATCAACAAGGCATTTTCGCCCACAGGACTGCCGCATACTGGATGTTTTTCCCTTTTCACACCATTCTTTGTAAACTCTAGAAATGGTTGTGCGTGAAAATCCCAGTAACTGAGCAGATTGTGAAATACTCAGACCGGCCCGTCTGGCACCAACAACCATGCCACGCTCAAAATTGCTTAAATCACCTTTCTTTCCCATTCTGACATTCAGTTTGGAGTTCAGGAGATTGTCTTGACCAGGACCACACCCCTAAATGCATTGAAGCAACTGCCATGTGATTGGTTGATTAGATAATTGCATTAATGAGAAATTGAACAGGTGTTCCTAATAATTCTGTAGGTGAGTGTATGTCCTCATGAATAATTGTAACCTCAGTTATAATACATTATAATACTTAAGTTATACCTTAGGAAGTCTAATGCATTAAAACACCTAACAAACAGATGTAACAAGGAATCTTCAAAAATGTACTGCTTTTTAACTTTTGTTACAATTATTTATGAAAACATATTGCATTATAATGTACATTATAAAGTACCTTTATAATTCATTATACATAAGTAAACTTTTAACAAAGAAATATTACTCACTGTAAAATGGGTATTTAAGAAAATTTAAGTAAAATATACACTCACCTAAAGGATTATTAGGAACACCATACTAATACTGTGTTTGACCCCCTTTCGCCTTCAGAACTGCCTTAATTCTACGTGGCATTGATTCAACAAGGTGCTGAAAGCATTCTTTAGAAATGTTGGCCCATATTGATAGGATAGCATCTTGCAGTTGATGGAGATTTGTGGGATGCACATCCAGGGCATGAAGCTCCCGTTCCACCACATCCCAAAGATGCTCTATTGGGTTGAGATCTGGTGACTGTGGGGGCCATTTTAGTACAGTGAACTCATTGTCATGTTCAAGAACCCAATTTGAAATGATTCGAGCTTTGTGACATGGTGCATTATCCTGCTGGAAGTAGCCATCAGAGGATGGGTACATGGTGGTCATAAAGGGATGGACATGGTCAGAAACAATGCTCAGGTAGGGCGTGGCATTTAAACGATGCCCAATTGGCACTAAGGGGCCTAAAGTGTGCCAAGAAAACATCCCCCACACCATTACACCACCACCACCAGCCTGCACAGTGGTAACAAGGCATGATGGATCCATGTTCTCATTCTGTTTACTCCAAATTCTGACTCTACCATCTGAATGTCTCAACAGAAATCGAGACTCATCAGACCAGGCAACATTTTTCCAGTCTTCAACTGTCCAATTTTGGTGAGCTCGTGCAAATTGTAGCCTCTTTTTCCTATTTGTAGTGGAGATGAGTGGTACCCGGTGGGGTCTTCTGCTGTTGTAGCCCATCCGCCTCAAGGTTGTGCGTGTTGTGGCTTCACAAATGCTTTGCAAATGCATACCTCGGTTGTAACGACTGGTTATTTCAGTCAAAGTTGCTCTTCTATCAGCTTGAATCAGTCGGCCCATTCTCCTCTGACCTCTAGCATCAACAAGGCATTTTCGCCCACAGGACTGCCGCTTACTGGATGTTTTTCCCTTTTCACACCATTCTTTGTAAACTCTAGAAATGGTTGTGCGTGAAAATCCCAGTAACTGAGCAGATTGTGAAATACTCAGACCGGCCCGTCTGGCACCAACAACCATGCCACGCTCAAAATTGCTTAAATCACCTTTCTTTCCCATTCTGACATTCAGTTTGGAGTTCAGGAGATTGTCTTGACCAGGACCACACCCCTAAATGCATTGAAGCAACTGCCATGTGATTGGTTGATTAGATAATTGCATTAATGAGAAATTGAACAGGTGTTCCTAATAATCCTCTAGGTGAGTGTATATATATAATAACAGGAAAAATATACAACTATAAGATAACAATACTAATTTATTTATTTCTTCGTTTTCAAATGTTAAATCATAGAGCTCTTGTTTTGGCGTACAAATAAGTCGGTGGATGTTGCATTCCCAAATGCAGGCTGTAAGTGATCCAACCTCAGAGTGGGGAAGCATTTACTGTGACCTGAGACACTCCACAGCACTAAAAACACCTGATGTACTGTGAAAGAACACAGTGTCACACTTGCATTGCATATATTTATCAAAAATTTTATTGCAACTTTTGCAATTCGATAGAAGCCATATTTCAATTCATTGCGTAGCCCTACTTTACACTGTAGTCAAGTTTGCATTGTGAATATTTTACACTGTAGTCAAGGTTGAATTGTCCGTATGCTTTATGCCAGTGGTTCTTCATTTTTTTTCTACATTTTCCCATTGTCATCATTAAGCCGTAATAAGAGCTAGATTTAATCATCTTGATTCGCTAATATGTCTGACACATCTTTGTTGTGAGGCTGTAGTACATGTAATTTATAATGGCTGATCAGCAAAGATAAACACACTCATGCATTTTTGTCCCTGAGCAGCATACAGAGGTGGAGTAATTGCGGGTTAGGACAACAGTTGTAGTGATTGCATAATGACATGACCTAAGTACTGCTAATGAGCAGATGTGTACAAGTATGTGCCTATACAAACCTCTGTCATTGATTGGAACTCTTTGTTTGGTTGTCCTTTAAATGAAAAATGCTTTTACTGAAGGTGGTGGGTATGTGTCTGTCTAAGCAGTCTGAACAGATGGCATGTGTTTCAGCATCCCACTGACAAAATGCAGGTGGAAGTCTCCCCCACCCATCTCTTCCTCTCTTTTTAAATAAACATTGTTCTTTTTGTCCCCTGTCATCATTTTCATTTAGTGCTTCCATTTGAACAGCACGGTGTTTCATTAACTGAGACCTCAGTGATCTAGACACCGAGCAAATGACTACAGTGGATCTTATAGAGAGAGTGTCACCAATTATAATCTTTAGCGATTCCTGTAAGTGTGATAATGTAATAGTCATATGTACTTCATTGGATGCACATATGCAGGGGTTCTCAACCTGGGAGCGATTGTTATATATACTTGATTCTAGAAATAACCCATTCATCGATAGACCTTGTTCTGGCTTGTATTGAAGTTCAAATAATGACTAAGTTGTAAAATTAGTTATTCTTGAATGTTGACAGTGTGCATGGATCACTTGGGGTCAGTATGATCTTACTGAACCTAAGCTTTTGAACAGTGTTGTAATTTTTCAGGTATGTACTTGTAATGAGATCCTAAAGTGTAGAGTTTAATTTTATGGAGTTGGATTTCAAAAAGTGACCAAAAGGGAACATGCTGAACAGCTGAAGATATGAAATTAATTGATACTGAAGATTTAGGACCACCCTTGGCAATCATATTGGCATGAAAATGGGTAACCAGTGGCACATGAACAAGAGAAATTAATACAGTTTTTTAATTTAGCTGCTTGCTTTAGAGATGTTTAACTCCCTCGTGTTTGCTTGGAGAACTACCTCTTGTAGTCATCCTTATCCTCACACAACCTGCTTTATTTAGTTATGAACTATGTAGTGTGGATAAACCATGTAAACTGCCTAGTGGGTTGCGCTGTGGTACTTTGAGTGATGTAGAGGAGACGCTACCACAAGCATGGTTTTAAAGCGAGGCTTTCTGCAGAATAAGAGTATGTCTTGAGACACAAATCTAATAATGAAACAAGATATGGCACTTCAAAAGGTTGCTGACTGCTGGTTTAGGACATAATCAGCAATATAACTTTTGTGCTTGAGCTCTTTGAACAGTCTGAAATCCACCTCGTAACTTCCTTTGAACATGTTTAGTTCTTGCCAGTGGGTGGCTTTTTCTTTCAGCACAAAGATCTCATCATATCAATAATACTCCTACAGAAAATGTTACATAACCGATTTCAGTAAGGAGCGGGAGCAAGAATGCTTTTAAGTACTTTATACTATACAATTACACACACATCTGCAGCCTAGAGTGTGTGTGTGTGTGTTGGAGAGAGAGCGAGAGAAAGACAAAGACTGCAGTATTTGAGATGTTTCAATGGAGCGTATTAGCCTTTTCCAGTAGGTTTGTACTGCCTCCTGCTGGTTGCTTTAAGGAAGTACAAATACAGAAATCGATCCCCTTCAATTATTGGCAATCATATGTGATGTTTGATATTTGATTGACAGGTCAAGAGTGTGTTTAACGTCACAGCCAAAGAGAGCAGGAAGAGATCCATCAGCGCTCTGGTCGCTGTGGGCAATGGAAATGGAGTCGCAGGTAAATCCGTACACTTTAATGATTCAGGTCCTGTATACATTTTTTGTTGTTGTTATTTTCAGCATTTTTAGTAATAAATTCACTCATGAAAATAACACAGCAATTCATATCATAAAAATTATGATGATAATGATGATTATTATTATTATTTATGAACAAAACATGAATAATAATAGTTTATAAAACATTTTGCATATTTATCTTTCTATTATTGCTAGTCTATACTGCGACCTTGAACTTGGGAAAGTGCTTTACTATTATTAATAATAATATAAAATATTGTTATAATATTATTAATGAAAATTTACATTCTGCAATTCCTGTCCTTCATAAAGCAAGCACATACAAAATAGAAGAGAACTTTGTGTGTTTACAGCAGGAACAACTCACTGACTAGTTGATTTTGAAAATATGCACTTTTGCACTTCTCAAGTCTGGAGTATATGGAACAATGCAGTAGTTTAATATGAGGCTGGGAAAAGTACAATGGCCATAATCGGTGTCAAGGAGCTGTTTTGTTCTCTGCTTCTCTGCAGGGTTTGCACTGGGGAAAGCAGCAGACAAGAACACCGCACTTAGAAAAGTAAGCCACTGGTCACATGCATACATTGAGTCACATAACGGACACTCATTGCAGGCACAACTCCTTCCTGAAACAACCTGAGGTTAAATGACTTGCTCAAGGGCAATAATGACAGAACAGGGCTGTGAGCTCAATGACGACTCCGTTCCCATGGCACACTTAAAAGATTTGAGCCTTCAGCATTTCAGTGTTAGAGCCACCAAATCAGGTTACAGTGAAATCGTCTTGACTTTAAACACGCTGCTTTGTTTTACAGGCAAAGAATCGAGCCATGCATTATCTCTACTACATCGAGAGATACAACAACCATACCAGTGAGTCACACTCTACTTCATGTGCGCGTGCGAATGTTACACACGTGCGTCACTGACTATCATATAACCAACAGACGTTGTAAATCTCTTGTGTAAATGTGCTCTTGTGCATTCAAGTAAGGATTCTCTGTGTCGCAGCATTAATCATTTACATATGTAGTTTCCATGTTTTGATATTTTTATTTTGAGAGCCCCTTTTTTTGGTTTTGGGCGATATACACTCACCTAAAGGATTATTAGGGACACCTGTTCAATTTCTCATTAATGCAATTATCTAATCAACCAATCACATGGCAGTTGCTTCAATGCACTTAGGGGCGTGGTCCTGGTCAAGACAATCTCCTGAACTCCAAACTGAATGTCAGAATGGGAAAGAAAGGTGATTTAAGCAATTTTGAGCGTGGCATGGTTGTTGGTGGCAGACGGGCCGGTCTGAGTATTTCACAATCTGCCCAATTACTGGGATTTTCACACACAACCATTTCTAGAGTTTACAAAGAATGGTGTGAAAAGGGAAAAACATCCAGTATGCGGCAGTCCTGTGGGCGAAAATGCCTTGTTGATGCTAGAGGTCAGAGGAGAATGGGCCGACTGATTCAAGCTGATAGAAGAGCAACTTTGACTGAAATAACCACTCGTTACAACCAAGGTATGCAGCAAAGCATTTGTGAAGCCACAAGACGCACAACCTTGAGGCGGATGGGCTACAACAGCAGAAGACCCCACCGGGTACCACTCATCTCCACTACAAATAGGAAAAAGAGGCTACAATTTGTACGAGCTCACCAAAATTGGACAGTTGAAGACTGGAAAAATGTTGCCTGGTCTGATGAGTCTCGATTTCTGTTGAGACATTCAGATAGTAGAGTCGTAAACAGAATGAGAACATGGATCCATCATGCCTTGTTACCACTGTGCAGGCTGGTGGTGGTGGTGTAATGGTGTGGGGGATGTTTTCTTGGCACACTTTAGGCCCCTTAGTGCCAATTGGGCATCGTTTAAATGCCACGGCCTACCTGAGCATTGTTTCTGACCATGTCCATCCCTTTATGACCACCATGTACCCATCCTCTGATGGCTACTTCCAGCAGGATAATGCACCATGTCACAAAGCTCGAATCATTTCAAATTGGTTTCTTGAACATGACAATGAGTTCACTGTACTAAAATGGCCCCCACAGTCACCAGATCTCAACCCAATAGAGCATCTTTGGGATGTGGTGGAACGGGAGCTTCGTGCCCTGGATGTGCATCCCACAAATCTCCATCAACTGCAAGATGCTATACTATCAATATGGGCCAACATTTCTAAAGAATGCTTTCAGCACCTTGTTGAATCAATGCCACGTAGAATTAAGGCAGTTCTGAAGGCGAAAGGAGGTCAAACACAGTATTAGTATGGTGTTCCTAATAATCCTTTAGGTGAGTGTATATTGAATTCTTAGGGCCAGATTTACTAACAGCTTGCACCATCGCAAACCCCTCTTTTGGCTACTGCCAGAATTTACTAAGTGAAAAAATAGCGCTGAAAAAAAACCTTGCATATGTAGAAGTTTCCCTTTCAGATGCAAAATTTATGGGAAGAGAGTATTTAAATGAATCATGCTAGGTGATTTACTAAGGTTTGCGCTTGTCAGTTTACTGGTATTTGCGCCATTATTTGCGTTGGTCATTATGGAAATGATCCCTCTGCGTCCGTGTTCTTTAATTTGTCCGTTGTCAGTAGATCAAGCGCAGAACTTTCCACTTCCATCGGCGCTTAGACGCTAATTTGCCTTGTTTAGTAAATCTGGCTCATAATATATATTCACAGCAAAATTTACATCATTAATATTAATATTCACTTTTTACTGTTTTTATTGTAAATTTGATTAAAATATTTAAAATAAATGTAAAAAAGGATGTTTCCTCTCATTTAAAAAAAACAACTTTATTTTCTACAAACTTTATTTTCTACAAACTTATTTTCTTACATTTATTACTCAGTCCTATTTTCTATGTAATTTACTGATTTATATACACCAAAATATTTATTATCATGGTTTCCACAAAAATATTAAGCAACACAACTGTTTTCAACATTAATAATTTATGTTTATGCTTCTTGAGCACCAAATCAGCATATTTGAATGATTTCTAATGGATCATGTGACACTGAAGACTGGAGAAATGATGCTGAAAATTCAACTTTGTCATCACATTTTTATTGTAATAATGTTTCACAATATTACTGTTTTTACTATATCGAATTGGATGAGCATAAGAGACTTTTTTTTTCAAAAACATAAAAAAACAAAACTTTTAAACAGTGGTGTATTGAGAGGTTTATACTCGAGAAAGTGTTGTATGACTCTGAGTTTGCTGCCTTCTCTTTCTGTGTTGGGAATGTCTCTCTTTTCTTCCTCATGTGCAGTATATCATGACATCGAGTCTAACTTTAAAAGGACCATGCTTAGAATGAAGAAACAGAACAAAGGTAACTGGCCTGACCTCACACTCACACAAATGATCACAATTTGCTTAATAACAGAGCTGTGTTCCCAGTATGTCACAGAGATCACCTTGTATGTTTTGCAGTATTTTCAGGTCCAAAAACTTTTTCATGTTTCTGTAGATCAGTTAGGACCCTGTTTACTTGTATTAAGATCTAGTAGCATGCATCTACTGTGTCCACTTTGGATCAGATTTTGAGGGGGACGATCTTTGATTTTGTGCATCACTTGTGACGTCAGTCGGTTCTGCATGTTGAAAATGCCAATTAAAAAAAACTTTGTGTCAATTCAAACTGTCAAGCAAATGTCTACCAGAACAGTACCCACCTACAATATCAGATTTCCCTTCATGCCTAGTCTGAGTCACAATGGATTTAATTCATTCCAGACATCAGAGCTGAAATTATGACGTTCATATTTGAGATGGAGTTCTGAGTTCAGCTCTGATGTGACTCAAGTCCAGGTATCACCTCTGTTATGATTGGACCTGGAACTCGCAGAGAAAATAATCGGCCACCTTTCCCATCTGTAGGCTCACTTTGTCTTGTTTAATATTGTTCTTGAACACAGCCATGGGATCACACTTACTCTGGATGTCTATTCTTTTACTTTCTTTGCTTCAGTGTTAAAGCCACAATATGTAAATTTTCGCCGTTAGAGGTCGCTTATTCAAAACAAAGGCATAACTTGATGATGCCTGAATTTTGCTGAGCTTTTATTATGCCGCTGACGACCACTTCCACTTTTTCCGGTCATGTGTATGTAGGGTAATTCTGTTTTATCCTTATTGATACATTATTTGAGTGTGTTGAAAGTTATTTTATAATGCTTCTCTGTGTGTTCGTTCGGGGGCTACTATGAGGCATGGTAAACAATTTTAACAATAAGACTAACTGTGTTGCGCTATCTAACAATGATTAGTTTTCTGTCGACGTATGTATCCAAATAGTTGCTCACCTGTCTAATAAAACACATAATATTTTAAATAATCTTTGGTGTTTCTATGGTTTCTACAAAATAACACAGGAAATTCTTTTTGCATTATAATCAGTATACACCCAAAAAAGTTCAATTCCACCATCCTTTACTCGCCATCATGTCATTCCAAACCTGTATGACTGTCTGTTTTTCTTTGGAACACAAAAGAATATATTTCGAAGAAGGTTGGTAACCAAACAGTTTCGGTTCCCGTTGACTTCCACTGTATGGACAAGAAAACAGTGAACCAAAACTGTTTGGTTACCAACATTCTTCAAAATATTTTCTATTATGTCCCACAATAGAAAGAAAGCCATAGAGCGACATGAGAATGAATAAATAATGACAGAATTTTCATTTTGGTTGGACTACATCTTTAAATGTTTTTTTTTTAATTAAATTGTGAATTAAAGTCTGAGTTAAATGACCTAAATTTAATGAACATGACCGTATTGATTAAATGTTTTGTTTTCAAAAAGTAAAAAGATAAATAAAGAAACTTTGTAAAAGATCTTTACCTTTTCCCTCTATTGTTTTCTTTCCTATCAGGTTATGGACTGCATTGTCATCGGGCTGTGATCACTCTCTGTAAACTGATTGGGATAGAGGATATGTATGCAAAAGTAGACGGTTCGGTCAACCTCCTCAACATTACCAGGGCTCTTTTCCATGGCCTGGCCAATCAGGTGAGAGATTACAACAGTACCATCAGATCAGTCATTGTATGCGTCTCAGTGGCTTGTTTGATATAGTGACTGTGATTTTGCCAAGTGTGCCCGCATCAACATCTTTTTAGACTATTTACTGACTATTTGCTTAAATAATAACAATGTTTACTTAATTAAAAATACTTGCCATTGTTGTAATTTTGATGTTAATATTTAACTAGTTTAAATAAAGTGTGTCCAATAACATATTTGTTTGCTGTAGTATTTTCAAAATGACTGAGATTTAACTGGTGAATATATATGTGAATATTGACTAAGGAAAAATTTGGCGTCATGATAACTCTTGTCCTAACCCTACCCCAACCATTAATTATCTTTAAAGATATTATGGGTAAATATCAATGTTGTTCAAGCCCCTACATTCTTTACTCTGACACTAAAATCACATTGATGGTTTATGGGAATGTTGTTCCAGAAACATGCTGAAGTGGTGGCGCCAGTCATCTATTTCTCTCACAAGATTTTATTGTGGAGTCTTTTTAAAGTAATTGTGACCCTGGACCACAAAACCAGTCATAAGTCGCACGGGTATATTTGTGGCAATAGCCAACAATACATCGTATGGGTCAAAATTATAGATTTTTCTTTTATGCCAAAAATCATTAGGATATTAAGTAAAGATCATGTTCCATGAAGATATTTTATAAATTTCCTATCGTAAATATATAAAAAATGTATTATTAGTAGTAATATGCATTGCTAAGGACTTCATTTGGACAACTTTAAAGGTGATTTTTCTCAATATTTAGACTTTTTTTCACCCTCAGATTTTCATAGTTGTATCTCGGCCAAATATTGTCCCATCCTAACAAACCATTCATAAATGGAAAGCTTATTTATTCAGCTTTCAGATGATGTATAAATCTCAATTTCAAAAAATGACTGGTTTTGTGGTCCAGGGTCACAATTTATCTTAAAATAAACTAATAGAAGGTGAATTATTTCATCTGAAATGCTACTCAAATGTGCAATCAAAGCAAAAAAAGTCATAGGGTGGGTTGCACTAACAAGGATTAAATTAAGATCAGTTTAGAGCTAATCTAGGATTTGTTGATCTAGGCTTTAATTTTAAATCGAGTTGATTTAACCTGCGATTAAAACCTCCATTTACAATTCATTTTCGCCGCTGAAAATGAAAATTCGCCATTGACAGCAACAATACTAATATTCAGTTTCCTTCTTTATTGACCACCAGAAACTCTCTCTCTGACATAAGTAGCTCTTGCCAATAAAGGAAATAAACTTGTCAAATGTCAGCTGTCTTTATAAAGCGCTATGTAGAGAGACCGTTACTGATCAAGCAGGCAATGAAAACATTGCGGCAGTGCATGCGGATTTCATAAGCATGGAAATATATTTATAGTATCAATTAATGGAGTATATTGTGGCAGCGTAACTTATGACAAAATAACTGTCATGATTGGCAGAGTGACTATCTCCGCTCTTGACAGCACCGCCCATTCCGTTTGATCGAGAGGAGCGGGCATGAGAAATGCAAGGCTCGGCCGCGATCACTGGCGCTCACCTCATCATCCCCGCTGCCATTAAATATACTCCTCTCTTCTTTTCTTTGTCCGACACCGAGGTGTACCGAGATGAGTGACGAATCTGCATCTTGGACTATAGTAGGCGTAAACTCACGGGCCACCACGACCCTCACAATCTGCCGGCTCAATTCCCTTTGTTTTTCATTTTTATTAATAATAAACACCTCTCTGAGATATGATTACACACCCACTGTTTTTATCTGTGTTCAATCATCTGCATAGTTTTATTGTAGGTGCACTTTATTTTATTTAAACCTCCTCACATAAGTTTAAAATTAATCCATAATTGAGTTTAAAGTTATGGAGCAACAGGATTAAAGTTAATCTATCTTAAATAGAAATTAAATCCAGGATCAAAATGATGGTTTAAATGTAAACCTGCTTATTTTTAAACGAGGTTTAAAGTTTGGTGCGACTGAATTATTAGATAAACCTTGATTTAATATAGATTTAAGATTAATCCTTGTTGGTGCAACCCACCCCTAGTATACTTTCACTCCAGTGTTTAACTCAAATTATGTTCACCTGCAGCATTAATGCTGGGTTTGATAACCAGCAACTTTATAAATGAACTAACGGAAAGAGTTCAGGCTAAATCCATGTAATTTCAGTCATCACTGCAATCCTGAGCCCTCACTGATTGGATCCCAGAAGAAGTGTGAATTGTGCAGAGAGAGATCACTACAGACTAATCCATTGTTCATTAGGACCTTAAGTATGCATCATCACAGGAAACTAAGGATCCTCTAAACTGTCTGTCACTGTTTTTTCAGACTTGTAACTGACTTCCTCTCCCCTGTCCTTCTACAGGAGACTCATCAGAATCTAGCTGATAAAAAACAGCTGAATGTGGTGGAGTTCAGGACTGAACAGGGCCCTCTGCCCATCATCGTGGCGCGACCGCAGCTCGGCGCTCGTAAAGAACCTGAAGTGGAGGACGATGTGCCTAACACGCGCCTGCACTGGGCTGATGTGAAGGCTGCACAGGGTGTTAAGAGATCAGTGTGGGCAGGGGTTAAAAGGACCATCTGGTGATCTGAACGGTGATGTCCAGCTAAAACACACTGCAGACACTCTAGTACAGACAACCGTTTGCTGGGAAGAGTGTTGAGGCATGTACTTGGATTGGAACCATGCTGCTAAACTACCATTTCACCAAATAGTAAAAGTCCAGAAGTGCTACAAGAAATGTGTTGTCGCTAACCCATGAAAGAGGAGCGTGGAAGTGATTTGTAGACTTTGTTTTCACTTACTTGCACATGACATTTTAACTGTAAGAGCACCAATAAATCTATAATAAAACCACTTTACATGTCAGCTTTTATTGTTTTATTGTAAAAAAAACAACAATAGTATATTGTACACAGAAAAACAATTGAAAAGCAGCACAGTGGAATGCAAAAATGCATTCTCTGTGATCAGTCCCTTGTACGTCACTGTTTTATATGTACCGTTTTGCACACACAGCTTCATCAAGTTAGCTGATGCAGTAATCAAATGCAAAAGTGTTGAGAGGTCTGATGTATTTTAGAGAGTTGGCTCATTTGGTCAGTTAATTTGAATGAACAACAGTTCAAAACACCAATAGGAAAGAGTAGGGTAAGATGAGCCAGTGGGTAAGTTGACCCACCCCCTTTATCTTGGCAACTGTACACTTTTATTGTCATGTGACCATATATTTTGGAACCACCCATCATTTCTGCCAGACTGTCAAAAGGAGAAACACATGGGAGGAGTGGAAGGCACACATTTACTTTAAAAACAGTTTTTGAGTTTTTGTCAAAGTAAAATTTTAGCATAAATGGCTGCTACAGCAAAGCAAATTTATCTAAAATATTTATGACCAATATTGGTGATTTAGCAATGTATAAAACCATGCAAATCCTACAGCTAAATATTAGCCTGAACTGGTAAGCTAGCTAGTTTTGTCCAAAATGGCAGCTATGGGGCAAGTGAGCCAGATGATGTGGGGTAAATTGAGCCAGCATCTTAACTTACCCCACCATAAGGCACTGTAGTTAAATCTCTGAAGTATAAACTGGTATAATTTCAATGTAACTTTACACAACTGGTTTAGTTTATCATTTTCTTAAAACAAATTTTTGTCTATTTTGATAGGAACAATGTACAAGTACACCAAATCCTTCTCTGGTAAGAACCAGAAGATGCTTAACCATATATATCTTTCCAACTGTAGTCCCTAATAGCCTAACATGTTCAACACTGCAGAAAAACTACCATGCCAAGAACCTTTTGACTAAAATGTTTATTCATTCATATTTTATTTTTATTTAATTTTACTCAACAAACTCTGTTTAGTCTGTTTTTGGGAAGGTTACAACTTTGGTGTTCAACATATTGTTTCAGAAATGCAAACAATTAAAGACATTGAAATGTTTTGTTTTATGTTGTTTAGGTTAGCTTTAAGAAAAGAAATATGACTATTTGTGAAAGGAAATTTGATTATTGAAGGTGTTTTTAAAAGAGGTAAATTATCTTTACAATCTCACATGGGTTTGATTCAGATTCAATTAGATGGTCCGTTTACACCCAGATGGTGCAACCTGGGGTAAATTAAGCCACAGGAACACATTTTTTTTTAATAAGAAGCCATATTTTTAGAACCCTTTGTCATAGATGTATTCTGATCATTTATAATGATAGGAAACATCCTGAAATTACTTTAGATACTTTCATTGTACTTCTTCCATTGTGCATTCTTCCATCTTAAAAATACAGGTGCTATCATCAAAACGTTGATTTATTTCACTAATTCCATTCAAAAAGTGAAACTTGTATATTATATTCATTCATTACACACAGACTGATATATTTCAAATGTTTATTTCTTTTAATTTTGATGATTATAACTGACAACTAAGGAAAATCCCAAATTCAGTATCTCAGAAAATTAGAATATTACTTAAGACCAATACAAAGAAAGGATTTTTAGAAATCTTGGCCAACTGAAAAGTATGAACATGAAAAGTATGAGCATGTACAGCACTCAATACTTAGTTGGGGCTCCTTTTGCCTGAATTACTGCAGCAATGTGGCGTGGCATGGAGTCGATCAGTCTGTGGCACTGCTCAGGTGTTATGAGAGCCCAGGTTGCTCTGATAGTGGCCTTCAGCTCTTCTGCATTGTTGGGTCTGGCATATCGCATCTTCCTCTTCACAATACCCCATAGATTTTCTATGGGGTTAAGGTCAGGCGAGTTTGCTGGCCAGTTAAGAACAGGGATACCATGGTCCTTAAACCAGTGTGCAGGTGCCAAGTCCTGTTGGAAAATGAAATCTGCATCTCCATAAAGATGGTCAGTAGCAGGAAGTGCTCTAAAACTTCCTGGTATACAGCTGCGTTGACCTTGGACCTCAGAAAACACAGTGGACCAACACCAGCAGATGACATAGCACCCCAAACCATCACTGACTGTGGAAACGTTACACTGGACCTCAAGCAACGTGGACTGTGCGCCTCTCCTCTCTTCCTCCAGACTCTGGGACCCTGATTTCCAAAGGAAATGCAAAATTTACTTTCATCAGAGAACATAACTTTGGACCACTCAGCAGCAGTCCAGTCCTTTTTGTCTTTAGCCCAGGCGAGACGCTTCTGACGCTGTCTGTTGTTCAAGAGTGGCTTGACACAAGGAATGCGACAGCTGAAACCCATGTCTTGCATACGTCTGTGCGTAGTGGTTCTTGAAGCACTGACTCCAGCTGCTGTCCACTCTTTGTGAATCTCCCCCACATTTTTGAATGTGTTTTGTTTCACAATCCTCTCCAGGGTGCGGTTATCCCTATTGCTTGTACACTTTTTTTCTACCACATCTTTTCCTTCCCTTCGCCTCTCTATTAATGTGCTTGGACACAGAGTTCTGTGAACAGCCAGCTTCTTTTGCAATGACCTTTTGTGTCTTGCCCTCCTTGTGCAAGGTGTCAATGGTCATCTTTTGGACAACTGTCAAGTCAGCAGTCTTCCCCATGATTGTGTAGCCAACAGAACTAGACTGAGAGACTATTTAAAGGCCTTTGCAGGTGTTTTGAGTTAAATAGCTGATTAGAGTGTGGCACCAGGTGTCTTCAATATTGAACCCTTTCGCAATGAATTTGGGATTTTCCTTAGTTGTCAGTTATAATCATCAAAATTAAAAGAAATAAACATATGAAATATATCAGTCTGTGTGTAATGAATGAATATAATATACAAGTTTCACTTTTTGAATGGAATTAGTGAAATAAATCAACTTTTTGATGATATTCTAATTATATGACCAGCACCTGTATATCTAAATTACGGCATATGCTTTCAATGCAAAATGCTAAACAGTTAGTTCATGTGTTCATGACCTCAAGGCTTGATTATTGTAATGCTCTACTGGGTGGTTGCCCTGCACACTTAATAAATAAACTCCAGCTGGTCCAAAACGCAGCAGCTCGAGTTCTTACTAGAACCAAAAAGTATGACCATATTAGCCTAGTTCTGTCAACACTGCACTGGCTCCCTATTAAACATTGTATACATTTTAAATCTCGCTAATTACTTACAAAGCACTAAATGGTTTAGGTTCCCAGTACTTGAGCGAGCTCTTAACACATTATACTCCATCACATCTATTGCGGTCTCAAAATTCTGGCCAGTTGATAATACCTAGAATATCAAAATCAACTGCAGGCGGTCGATCCTTTTCCTATTTAGCACCTAAACTCTGGAACAGTCTTCCTAGCATTGTTCGGGAAGCAGACACACTCTGTCAGTTTAAATCTAGACTAAAAACACATCTCTTTACTATGGCATACACATAGAACATTATCAATTTATATTTTATTCAAATCAGTTAAATGATTGTTTTAGGCTGCATTAACTAGGTCTGCCGGAACCGGGAACACTTCCCACAATGATGACTCTCTGATCTTCAATCAGATGGAACTGGACTAATATTCTGAGTATTCCGATCTAATATAACTTCTGACCTGTAATGTTGCCAGAATCACAATCATACACAGTTTGTTCGTTGGCCAGAGGAGAACTGGCACCCCGACTGAGCCTGGTTTCTCCCAAGGTTTTTTTTCTCCATTCTGGCCCCTGGCCCCTTGGTTCCGTGCCACCGTCACCTTTGTCTTTTGGCTTGCTCAGTTGGGGACGCTAACTATTCAACTATATTACTGATCTGCCTGCATTGACACTATATGATAATTGAACTGAGCTGGATGACATCACTGTTTTCTCCAGAGCGGCTGGTCAGCCGAATCAAATTCTGTTGCATTATTTTCCTGTTAACACTGAGAAGCTGCTTTGAAACAATCGGCATTGTAAAAAGCGCTATATAAATAAAGGTGACTTGACTTGACCATATTTTCTTATCTTGAGGACCACATATGTAAAAAATGGCTCATCTTACCCCACTCTCCCCTATACAGATTCATTTATGATGTTGCTCAGCAGGTCACTAAATCAGTAGGCCTATTTGGTAAAATTGGGTTCCAACATTAGTGATCTTTATTGGTGTGCAGTTAATAACAGCTCAGTTTCTATATCATCTCATGGCCATAACTTTAATATAGTTCGTTATATTTTGTTAGTGTTATTTTAAAAGCTTTCGTTTAAGGATAGTTCGTAAATGTGAATGCTTGAGTGTCTTATGTTAAAATGCATTTTTCTGTGTGTTGTCTGGATTCTCAGAGCATGTCTTTCAACAAAAGAAATTATATTTAGGCATTTTAAGTGTGTTTGTCTTTTTTGGAATCCAATATATTGGCTTGTTTTTTTTATTTTATTCATTCACAGAATATAAATTACTGTGACTTGCCTTGGACTTGTGAGGACAACTGCATTGTTTGTGTGTGAGAAAGTATAGGCTTCAGCTACACACACCAGCTGTATGTGGGACTTTACCTCCCTACATCACTAAAATGTTCAGACACGTGTATACTACTGTCACAAGCTTGTCTCTCACATACAAACATTTAAAAGCCAGAATAAATCTACACATTGTAAAAAGCATTCAACATCAGTGAATATTGAGACTGATTGACATATTTGCCTGTATGAAAATGTATCATTTTTAAAGTCATATTTACAGTCCATACATAGACTCAGGACCTAATTACACAGAATTATGTCCAGTTCATATTCTTTTATTAAAATATTATGTTTTGAATAATGTGTATTAGCTAAATATACAACATTTAATTTATCTGTTACAAAGGTACAAGTATACAAAAACCCACATGTTGTTTCTTGATCCGCATCTACACTGGAGACAGAACAGTACTAGAACAGATATATTTGATATTTTTATATTAAAAAAGTCTTCCACCCCCCAAGTATAAGAAAACATCATAATTAGAGAAATCATGTCAGGATAATCTATAAAAAGTGTAAGTGGGATTATTCCATTATGATTGTTGTGGTTTTTGAGTAGAGGGCGCTCAGGACTGACCCCTGAGATTTATCTCTCGGCCCCAGTGGTTTTACAATGTTTATTTTCAATTTATTAAACTATTTATGTCAAAATGATTTCCTTTTGATCAGATTCTTTGATTAGAAGGATTTCCATCGCACAGCAGAAAGGATGCAGTGGATGAAGTAAAGCAATGTGGTAATATGCGAGAACACCTGAAGGAGAGAGAGGGCAAATATTCAGTCAAACATCTGTTTTTTAAAACGCTTTATAGCGGTTATTACCTTAATAGCTTAAGCTTAACAGCTTATGTGTTTAGAAATTGTTAGTCTTTTTGAACTTTAAGTGAATGTTTGATGATGGCAAAAAAATGGGGGAAATGACCATGAAAAATTAACTATTCAGTATCAATGGATACTAATAAAGTGTGTGTATTTTGTGCTTACCACAGCTGCAACGTTGATTTGATAGTTCTTGTATATTATCGGTGAATTCAAGCTGATGGTCACAAAGGCCAGGATCACTGAGGCGCTCAGATAGAACATAGCAGCAATCAGGTGATAAATGAAGTCCTGCACAGAGAAGACATCAAAGTCATATATCAGGGGTGGCAGGGAGAGGCAGAATCTCCTCAAAAAAAGTGGATGAGAAAATAATCAATATTACCAATAATAAAACAACGCACATTTTACAACATGTGACATTAAAAAGTGTATAAATAAAAAAAATAGTTTTTCTAAAGTAACACTGTCCAACAGCAACAAGCAGGTAAAGTTACAGCGAGGGTCTGTGTCTCTCTTGCCTCTCCTTAACCCATTGTTTTTTTAACAGAGCCTCTAAAGCGTGCGGCTGGTTTGCCACACACACACACACACTACATTGCCAAAAGTTCTGGGACGTCTGCCTTTACATGCACATGAACTTTAATGAGAATTTGAGAATTCTCAAATTTTATTTGAAAATGCTTTCCACAAGGTTTAGGAGTGTGTTTATGGGAGTTTTTTGACCATTTTTCTAGCCCCTTAACTGTCACCCCCCTTTTTGAGAATAGACACAAAAATGCACTATCCAAACTTAAATGGCTGTAATTCAAGAATGCTTTAGAATATGGACCTAAGGTTAGTCTCGTTTTCAAGACAACACTCGGCAGATCAGAAGTGAAAGCTCTTCAAAAAAATTTCAAGTTAAAATTTTGTGTAAATTAAACATACTGTACTAAATATTTTTTATTTTATATAAAATACATATTTTACAAAAAAAAATTACTATAAAATTACTATAAAATCAAAGCCATATGTCTAACCAAGTTGTGTTCCAAATTTGAAGTTGATATCACAAAAAGTTAAGTTCCCATGAGATCTTGTTTAGGCGCTGTACCAAAAATAGCCACCGGGTGTCATCCACATTCCATTGATTTTTTTTTTGTGCATTCTCCTGTAACAAATTACTAAGTTTCTGTCCAAATATCACTTCTATCAAAAAAACAGTCAGCAAATATGGAACCTTGAGACTCAAACCTTTCCGACAATATGTGTTTTGATTATGTATAAAGTAGTTAAAATTAATTCTGTAATATGAAACCTGACACCGCCCACTAGGGGAGGAGCCCGCTAGCAGAATTTAGAATACCGTTTCCATGGTAAAACAACGTCCGATTTATGGTGATTACTAAAATATATGATATGAAAAAAAGGCAATAAAAAAAAGAGCGCCAAGTGTCCCACAGGTGGGACGGTGACAGTTAAGGGGCTAGAAGTGCATTTGTAAGGACAGGCACTGATGTTGGTCGAGAAGGCCTGGCTTGCAGTCTTCGCTCTAATTCATCCCAAAGGTGTTCTATCGGGTTGAGGTCAGGACTAGTCAGGGTGCAGGCCAGTCAAGTTCCTCAACACCAAACTCGCTCATCTATGTCTTTATGGACCTTGCTTTGTGCACTGATGCACAGTCATGTTGGTACAGGAAGGGGCCATCCCCAAACTGTTCCCACAAAGTTGGGAGCATGAAATTGTCCAAAATATCTTGGTATGCTGAAGCATTAAGAGTTCCTTTCACTGTAACTAAGGGGCCAAGTCCAACCCCTGAAAAACAACCCCACACCATAATCCTTCCTCCACCAAACTTTACACTTGGCACAATGCAGTCGGGCAAGTACCGTTCTCCTGGCAACCGCCAAACCCAGACTTGTCCATCAGATTGCCAGACAGAGAAGCGTGTGAAGACAGTGAATTCGTCACTCCAGAGAACACGTCTCCACTGCTCTAGAGTACAGTGCTTTACACCACTGCATCCAACGCTTTCCATTGCACTTGGTGATGTTAGGCTTGGATGCAGCTGCTCGGCCATGGAAACCCATTCCATGAAGCTCTCTACACACTGTTCTTGAGCTAATCTGAAGGCCACATGAAGTTTGGAGGTCTGTAGCTATTGACTCTGCAGAAAGTTGGCGACTTCTGTGCACTGTGCACCTCAGCATGTGCTGACCCTGCTCTGTGATTTTACGTGGCCTACCACTTCGTGGCTGAGTTGCCGTTGTTCCCAATTGCTTCCACTTTGTTATAATACCACTAACAGTTGACCGTGGAATATTTAGTAGTGAGGAAATTTCAATGAAATTCATTGAAATTTCCTCACTACTAAATATTCCACGGTCAACTGTTAGTGGTATTATAACAAAGTGGAAGCAATGAAAAAACAAAGTGGAAGCAATGAATTCAATGATTTGGAGGGGTGTCCCAATAATTTTGGCAATATAGTGTATATATATGTTTGTGTGTGTGTGTGCGTGGCAGGGAGAGTGTATATAGTGTATATATACACACACAAACACACACACACACACACACACACACACACACACACACACACTATAATCTGCTCTCTGCTCACCGCTGTAGCCCAGGCACTGCTGTTTTTGTGCCCTCCGCAGGCGAAGATGATGAGCCAGAGGAAGGTCATCACAAAGCAGAAGACTGATACAAACATCACCCATCCCTGAGGGTTGTTGGGAAACACAAGTGTGGACGCCACCAGGATCCATACTAACCCTCCAAACACCTGTAGGATAAACACATACACACACATGCAAATTCAGTATATGGTAATTTTTGCATAGTGTAACCAAACAAATAACCAGACTAGACCTTTCAGTTTAGATAATTAGCCGGTTAACACACCTGTTAATGATAAACTCCCTCCACATAACATTTCTACACAACAATACAACCCTAAGAGTTTCTCTGACAATTACAGCATACTTGAAATGTACATAGGCCTATACACAGCAGATGGCAGACAATAAACAACAACAACAATGCTCATTTATTACAAAACGCTCTAGAATAGTCAATTCTGATCTACATTCAGTGGTCAGATCTAATTTCCAGCGTCGTCCTATAGTAATGCTATCCTATATCACACCGCTCGTCTGCTACTTTCATATCTCTCGTATCACACCGCAGACTTGCTCTCTGTTGTTTCATAAACGCAACTGTGTCTCATATCAATTGTAGTGAAAATTACCTCAACTCATCTTTAATATTAGGCTACTGTGATATTGTTGCAGTGTTCATCTTGTATAATTTTTTTTTAACTCAAATCATATTTTATGTGCACACATTTATTTATTTGGTATTTTAATCTCTAAATAAATAAATAAACAAACAACTGTTTATTTTGTGATAATGACAGGCTGACTGTGCACTATCAATTATATTTTGGTTTACGTATTTATTTTATTTTTTACATCTAAATAAATAATAAATGCCAATGGTGAGCCGCCGTTCTGCTGTAGAGCTCGAAAGCGCTGCACTGTATTTAAAATGCAAATTGTGTAGGAGATGAGAAACTACAGTGACTGGGAGGGGACATGTTTGGTTCAGTTAGTTTTGGCCATGACTTCATATTTTGAGGGAACAACATCTATTTCTCATGGCCACGAGTTAAATGCGTAAACAGCCTGTACGACCATAGCAACCTGTAATTACCAGAAATGAATAGGCCTATAATAATATTTATTTTTAATTAAGAAAGACCTGATGTTAATTTTTGTTTTATAAAATTAATGCGATTGGTCATCCTTAATGTCTGTATGTGGGTTTTTACAAATATTTAACCAATAAAAAGCATTTAAAAGAGGTTGTGACTAAACCTCTAAATCCAGTGGCTCCTCAGACTGTCAGTCAAACCTGATAACTCCACTGCACCTCCATTTAGAAGTGCTGAGCACAGATTGGAGATCTGCTTGTTTGCAATGTAACAATAAATAAAGATTTTATTAGGGTAAATAAAGCTTGTATTAAACCAAATAAAGCATGTTTGAGTAAGTACATTTACTTCACATCAAAACAGGGTCAGAAATAATACAAGATTGCAATCGTTACACAATAAAAAAAATTCCCCCAACACGAAGCCTTAAAATCCCCTTACGCTACATTCACCCGGGGCGTCAAAGTCGACCCAAATTTGAATATTCACCTATATTTGACCCATATTTTTACACAGCATACATACAGTGTTGTAACTGTTAAATGTTATTGACAAGATACATTTCTATATAAATAATTGGCAGGAAGCTAAAAATATTTTTATCATGGGGTAGGGGGCCTACCGTAATGCTGTAGCCTAGGCAGGGGACTTTGGTTATCTTAATGCGCCCCTGCACATGGATAAGAACATGGATTCTTGATATCAACAGTTGAATTGCTACTAGTAAAAATTTTAATTTTTGTTATCAACAATTGAATTGCCACTAGTGACAATGTTAATTTCTGATATCAGGAATTGAATTGTTGATATCAAGAATTAAACTCCTGATATCAACAACTGAATTTGAGTGGCAGCAGCCTATGGTGACATTTCACTAGTTGAAATTCAATTGTTAATATCAAGAATTAGCATTTTAACTAGTAAAAATCTTAGTTAATTAATTTCAACATTTAATAACACATTATTAAAATCAAAAGTTGCAACTATTATTTAATGGACCTGAGCTGGCATGAACTAACAACGACCAGTTGTATTTTTTTTAAACTAACATTAGGTAACAAAGAATAATAACTTCTGTAACAATATAGGCTCTCTATTGCTCATTGCTAATGCTAGTTAATGCATTAACTAACGTTAACTAATGAGACCTTATTGTAAAGTGTTACCTATTGTTCTTTATCCTTTTGCACTTGAATCTGTGTGAAACGTGTTCGTGTTCACAACACTTAATTTTACAAATAGACAAAAAAGATAAGTTGTGTTTAGAGCACATAGGCCTATATATTAATGTTTATCAAAACAAAATGATATAAATGGCTAACAATAACAGAGACAGCGAGAAGAATTTATAAAAAGGCCTTTGTTTTTCTCGGTCTCTTCCACTAATCCCCCAAACACACACAGACTCATCTCGCCTTTCATTTGAGCTACTGATACATGACCTGAGCTCACATTCATGTCTTTCAAAGCTCCTACTGAGCTCATACAAGAACCAGAACCACAAAACAAACTCCCTCGCTCAAACACCACTCTTTGATCCATCGTTACAGGTTAACTCAGGCGTATGGGTTCTGTAAGTTAACTGTATTGTGTGTCCCTCATTAACTTTGGTGTCAAATGCTGCTGTTGTGGAGGTGCTGGGCTGAGACCCCATGTCACCAGAAATCCGCAGTTACATCCAATAATATGGAAAATATACATAAAAAGAAACAGGAAAAGTTTAGAATAAAATTCTAATAGGCCAATTAAAAATTAATCATTTTAAAATAATTTTTAAAATGTATTACATTTTATATATATATATATATATATATATAGGCTATATATATTTTACACGTTTCGCTTTCCTATTTTTCACTTTTTCTTAAACCGTTCAAATAAAAAAGTAAAATACATAACGTAAAAATACATAAAAATACATAAGTAGGCTAAATATATAAAAACGACCAAAAATGGGGGGAAAGGTGCAGAAAAAGAAATAGCCCCGTATTAATCTGATATTTTACAACAACTGGATAAAACTATGATAAACCATGATACATTTCTGAGCATTAAATGTTCCGTTCACGCACCAGTTCGGGCAGGTAGAGGATGTCCGGTGCGGTGGTGCAGATCCGGAGTCCGCTGGGCAGACTCGACATCTGCTGCGTGGCCGCTGCCATCGTCGCGCTCCCGCTATAGTACTAGAGGAATGACTGGAGTAACGGAGCCACGGGTGCGTCTTTTCAATCTCCACTAGAAACCTGAAAAACCTGCTCTTACATTAGGCTACTAAAGCTTCCGTATGGACACACCCTCTGTGAGGAGAGCAGCGGGCCGCTCCACTTTCACTGAGCGGGCTGTGAGGTTGAGGAACGCGGGGTTTGTGTATGTGGGTGCAGTGTGGCAACGGGTTGAGGAATATTGAACAGGTCTGTCAGCTCAAGTGTTTGCAAATACACAGACAGACTTGACTTGTGGAAAACATTACGTTTACTAAGTGAATAAAGTTGGGGTCAAAAACAGTTAACAGTGTGCCAACATATAGAAACGGTTAAGGGGATTGTCCTCTCTCATTATTTTCTTTAACGATAGTTTTCAACTATCATAACTTTAAATAAACATGTATAAAAATATGGGTGAGGTGAGGTCCATAATCAGTAAAACATCTTATTGCCCTTAAAGATTAAATATAGGGGTGAATTCAAGTTGAATGGGACACTTTTCCCCAGTCATCTCAATGGCAAAAAGTGTCCCAATCAACATGAATTCACCCCTACTTCTTTAGATATCTCACAGTTTTTGTAGCCTACATCCTGACAAACCTGCTTATGATATCAAATAATATGGACTAAGATTACTCAGGAATATATATCAAATCAATTTATTTATAAAAGGCTCATTTCAGATTACATACACAGTTTCAGTACAATAATTGTGTTTGTTTTCACAGCTCAAACAAAGCTTTAATAATGATACAGAAAAGATGATATAATTATCTTTTAATTTGTTGCAGAATGCATATCTCTCCTCCTAGTTTCATACTGAGCACCTCCTCAAAAATCCCAGTTGGTTGCTTAAAGATGGGTGGCTAGTTAAAGTAGGAGGTGCGTTTCTGATGTTCTGAGAGTTTAGGTAAGGATTTATTCCTAATATTTGCTTGATTGGTTTGCTGTAGAGTCGGTTTGACTGCTAAGAGGGAACGTCCTCAGAACTTTGACTAATTATGTTAGTTAACAAACGTTCATCAACAGAATGTTTGTTTAGAATCTGGTCTTTAATATTCTCAAAACCTTAGCATATCAGGTTTACCAACAATGGCACCATCTGGCCACCTAAGTCTTTAAAAACAGTACCCAACAATGCCATTACACCACTGTGCATTAAACAGGAAACAACATAATAATTATAGGCTAATTATAGGTTTGTAAACATTCGGGTCTGCTTGGTATTATGGTTGCAGAAAACCAGATCGCCTCAGCTAGATCCAGTGATACCAAAGATCCAGTGATCCATGGATATTGACATGCAGCCAGGAATCTATGTTTCTATGAGCCTGATTTAGACGCCAGTGAAATACATAAATCAAATTTGCCTGTGAATGCTTTAAATAAATACAATATACATAGGTCTAAATCCGGGTAACCACTTATATCAATGTTATATCGTCATATCGACTCATCCAGCCCTAAAACATGTATAGTTTTTGTCAGTGTTTATTTAAAAACATCAAATAATGCAGGATCTAAGATGTAAATATTTAATTGATGAGTTGTCAGTACAATATTTAACAATATATAGGGTATGATTTTACCACAAATTTCAACATTGACACAAAATGATAACTGCAAATCCACGTTTAGCTGACTAGAGTTCAGTTACTAAATTAGTAGAATTAATTATGGCCCCTTTAAGAGCAGCGCACTCCCTTTTGAACTGTCTGCATTGTATGCTGTGCGCCTCGAGCACCCCCGTGTATACGGGCTATATCTGTCTTTCTGTTGCTCTTTTTTGAAACGTTCTTAGAACATTTGTGATGGACAGTTACACGAGTTTCACGTGGTAAAGTGCGAGCTGTTAAATGTCAATTGGCCTGTGAAGTCTCTAGCCAAGCAAGCTATATTTCCTCCGGACACAATGTGTTACAAATTGTAACTGTGAATTACAATCCATTTGCTTCTGTTTGCTGTAGCTTTCGTCAGTCTTTAAAAATATACCTCAGATTTACAGTCAATCTCAAAGCTCTTTCCTGTTTTAGATGTGTTTTGAGTGTTTTTCGCTGCACTCATGCTGAAAACTAATCCTACCACTCAGTCTTTCTGCCACTCAGTGGGCGTAACCGCAGGCACTCTGGCCGACAGTGACGTCATGCGCATACCCTCTATTGGTTGCAGGTAAAGAAGCTATAATTGGGGGCGGAGCTACGGAGGCCCACCCAGATTGACATCTTGCCCACCCAATCAGATCCAAGGAAATACATAATTTTTTTAATAATACAATTTTATAATGTTTAACAATTCTTCAATAATTATTTTAAATGTGATTTGTTTTTAGTCTGGCCCGCCGTGGCATGGTTATGCAATGTATTTTGCATGTAATATTTGTGAGCAATGGGTTTTCTGATGTGTACATAAGCCACATATACTGTATTAGCAATGTTGTCGATACAGGACTCAGATATTGTGATTTCTCTTCGTGATTTAGTTATCACGGGTTGGATCTCTCTCCTGCATTGTTTTTCTTTTAATTTTCGCTCCCACTTGATCGCACTGTGCAGTTAGAGCCAGTGCTTAAAGGTGCTGTAGTTTCTGCGACACTAGTTGCACCTAGCGGAATTTCAAAAATAAAGCAACCTTGCAAACATCCCTTCCGTGCATTGCGGCTGAGCCTTAACTCAAACATCACAAACACAGCTCTTACGGGGGCTTGAGAAGGCTCGTCTCAACAGGTAAAAGTAGACTACATTAAAAGACAATATAGACAATAAAAGGTCCAACATATGAGGAATACTTTTATCTCTGGTGCTACGAGTAAGCAGTTAAGTAGGCAACACTGGCTGTGTTTACATGCACATCTTTTGATTGATGAATCCGAACGTATATGAAGGCTAAATAAAGTGATCGGGTTGATGTGCGTGTTTATATGTCACAAGCTTCTAAATTCTAATCAGAATAGATTTTTTTGACAATCGCACACTGCATATACAGTTTTGTATACTGCATACTATCAAAGTCCCTTTCTGTATATAAAGACTTTGATACTATTCTCTTATATTGCTGCTTTTCTTATCTGTTTTGCTTGTCCTGATCAATGCAGTTTATATTTAGCAAACAGTAAAAACGCCCCTTATTCCCACACCCAAAATAAAGTGTCTGTGGATGAGAGTATGTAGTGAGGACTGATGGGATTTTACAGACTATAAGTTTTAGGAGAATTTTAGAATAATGCTAATTTATGGCATTTTATTTAACACCAACAGCTCGTTCCTCGCATCTTACGTCATTACGCCATTTTACGTCATTGCACATGGGCAGTCTTTTCCAGTTTTGGTTTTCAATCCGATCAAGTGTTACATGTTCTCTGGAATAAACCACCACTTTCAATCTTATAAAAATTTCATTCAGATCGATTAAGGTGTTTACATGAAGGCATTTCAGTCCGATTGAGCCGTCAATCCGATCAACAGATTATTTGGTTGCATGTGTCTATAGACTCTAGAGCGAACGAGAGTCTCATTATAATAAACCTATCTATCCAACATATCTGCACCGGTAGCATTTTTTGACATGACACACCACAACTATTTGAGGCCCTTCACTGGAAACATCAAATTAAATGGGAACATTTGTCTTTCTGAATGAGTGCCTGATGATGTTATATTGAAGCGTTCATTGAAGTGCGTTGCAATGCAATGCACTGTTCGCTTTGACGTGTTTATGACCTATTTAATTTTTATTTTACATCACACAGTCATGGGCGTTTAGTGCCACGCAGGGACCAGTCCGTACATTTTTTTTCTTCCAAATTAAGGGTCAAAAACATGGGGTGATGCCAATTATTCCAGCCCACCCGCAATTTTAGAGGCCCACCCATCATCCACTCTGTCACGGATCTGTGAAGGATATGACTCAGAATGAGTTTCACCAGTTTAATAACCAAACAGTTATTTATTTGACAAGTTCAATATAGCCAGGAAGAGTAGGCAGATTTGATGTAAAGCAGGAATCCGGCCTTGGTACCAAGCAGACTGCAATGGGCTGTATCCACTGATACGAGTGGTGCTGGTCCTGCACCACTCGTATCAGTGAAAACCAGAAAACCAGTGAAACCAGAACAGAGAAATCTGACTCGAACAGGAACACAGACAGGAGACTGGACATGAGAGAGATAACTGCGGCTGCTGGTCCTCAGTAACACCAGAACAGAGAGTAATCCAACTCGAACAGGAAACACAGACGGGAGACTGGAGATGAGAGAGATGACTGGCGGGAACAAACGACAAGACATGAACACCAAACAGAACAAATCCACTAAAGACTGTTCACAAAGCAATTAAACAGTTGAACACAAATAACACAGTTGCACATCATGACACAAGCAAAACGATCCAGCAAAAACATGAAGGAAGGAAGCCCAATATAAATGGAGGAAAACACACGAGGACCAGGTGATCAGATAAGTGAAATGAGGACTAGACAAGGACTAAACAAGGGGGCGTGGTAAGGGAAAACTAGGAGGCAAGACCAGTGGAGCACATGGCCAACACAAACAAAGACAAAGCCATGTGCTCAAACACAAAACAAACATGGAAACATTAAACAAAGACAGAACAGACAAAGCTGCCAGGGCAGAGCCCTGACATTTTCTGCCTCTGCCACTGTAAATAATGTGCTGTTGGCATACGTGATTCAACTTCACCTTCAGAGGTTAGTGATGAATGACTTCATTATTGTGTCAAACAGCAGAAAATGGAAAAATAACCTAAGTAAAAGTCAGTTCTTCACATCTTTATATCTTTCATAAAAATCTCAGTCGATCTGTAAATCTGTTATTTGGTTCATCAGGGCTTTTGCAGTGATGTTTTAAAGCCACAGGGCTTTAAATTCGACTTCAAAAGTTCAAGAGGGCTTCCATTGGAGAGCAGAGAGGATTGCATGAATCCATTACAGTAAATGAAAGCCATCACCTGTAAACAAGTGAAACATGCCTTATGCTGTGCTCTAGTTAATTCACATCAGTCATTATCATTACATTTAGGCCTTGAGTAGGCATCTGTTTGCTTATGTGTGATCTAAACACAACATGTTTTAGGTGTAATATGTTAACCAGAGAGTCTGGTAAAAGTTCTAGGATATGCACACGAGAGAAGATACATGAGCCAGGGGGTGTAAACTGTCAGGATATAACACACTTGACAAGATTAGTCGAATCAAAACAAGTTTTATTAAACACAGCAAGGTAAATGATTGAACAGGTGAGTAGGCCTAATAGCAATGTTGACAAGTGATGTTCGGTTCTTGAACGAATCGTACTTTTGAGCTGGTTCTCAGCAAGTAACCGGTCGAGCCGGTTCACTAATCAAACTGAATCGAACATTAGTTCTGGGTTGATGACACAAGACGCAAAGGCCGAAGTAGCACGTCCAACTCAAAAAAGAACCAAATGAGCGGTTCAACCAACTGTCGAAGTTTGCCAAGGATTACCGAAGACTCAGAAAGAACCGATTGAGCTGGTTCTAACAGCTGTTGAAGTTTGCAGAGGATTACCGTGGATTCTGAGTGAGTTGGCAATGCAAGCCTGAGGCACGTACTGGAAATATGCTTATTATAACTACTGTTATTAAATAATATTTTATTACAACCTGCAAAAACGAGAGATGAAAATACATTTTACTGTAGGCTAGTTTATTGCGCATGCAGATTATATTTTAAGTTGTTAAGTGAAATGTATACGTTTATAAGACGATGGTTTATTCTTTCTATATAGGCTACCTAGACATGTAATATATCCGTGATTATGCACGTCTGCAATGTGTGCTATATGTGCGAAACTTTTAGGAGATGTATGCTACTCAATATTGGTCAATCGTATCCGAGATAAAAGATCCGTGAATGAAACTGTGACCACACAAACACCATTAAGCGAATGAAAGGCAATAATAAGCAAAATGCACTATAACGCAAATAACTTTATTCGATATCCATTGACAAACTTTATTTGAATGTTTCCTTGATATAATGACACTGAGTTGTTTGAAAAGAAGTGCATAGTGACATCATTGCATGATGACATCAGGAGCCTATGAATCTGCTTTTTGAACTGGTTCATTGAGCTGAACTGTCTGAAAAGAACTGGTTCGCGGAAATGAATCGGACTTTGCATCACTAATGTTGACAGCTCATGAAATTATATGAATATCTCTTACAAGTTGTCAGATGATGGGTGAGATGGCCACCGTCTCGGTGGAGAGAGGTCCAGAGTAGCACACACCTCAGCCAATGTCTGATTCAAAGACGAGGAGGAAACACATGCAAATAACTCTACTAAGTTCACATGGGAAATTTAATCGGAACCGAGGTTCATGTGAGTATCACATGTAAAAGTCTGTGTCCTTGTTCTGGGCCTGATAAAAAGAGTGAACTAACTCAACTGAGGTGTGTGTCTATATGTGGTGGTTAATGAGGTGAGCTGGCAAGTGACAGGTGTCAGTAATTATTACTCTGGGGATTGAGATTGCTAAATAGTAGGCTGCATCCGAAAGCTGGAAAATGCTGCCTTCGGAGGACGCATTCCAAGGTAGGAAGTACCTTCATCTGATTGATTTTTGAAGGCAGCATAGATGTATCTTTCACTGAAATTACTACTGTACTAATTAAATGTTTGTTCTCACCAAAGCTCGCTTTATTTAGCTGTAGATCATTCAACTACATTTACACTGCCTCAGAAGTCTGTCTGAAATCAGTTTCGTGAGGTACCTTTGTGTGCTTACGCTGCTTTACAAGTTATTGCCTGATAAGGCAGCAAGGCAACAAGTCAGCTGCCTAGGTTTTTGGATGCAGCCGTAGTGATGGGAGAGCCTGGTAAGCCTGTGACATAAACTTTGAACAGTACATTTTGTAAATTATTATTTTGTTCTGAAGGGCCCCCTGTGGTGAAAAGCAAGTTATTAATGTTGTTTATATGTCTATGTGGTGTTTTTAATATGCTTTAAGACCATGTGCAAATTCATGCGTCAGCACCATTGCTGAGTATTTTCTCCTTAATAATCCAGTGAACCAAAGTCTCAAAAACACTGTTTGTAATCACTGGTGTTTCTTACCAATCATGTCATTGTGCGGACAGGCTATAGCATATAATTAACTATGTTTTGAAGTAGGGAGTTCTCAAGAGAAGCCCGGTATGTTTTTTTGTTGATATAAAAAATTGTGTACATTTAGCAATATAGCAGGTGAATTATGTAAGGAATAATTGACAACGGGCCATTGAATTATTAGAAAAATAATGTACACCCGAGGTGGTCACGACGCGAAGCGGGTGTGCATTATTTTTCAATAATTCAACGGCCCAGAGTCACTTATTCAGCTTATACTACGGTTGCCACACCTCAAAACATTGTTCAGATGATGCAAGACATTTGTCAGGTTTTGTCCTTAAAACAGTAGGTTACTGACGTAACCCTGGTTCTCTGATAACGTAAAGTGATTTATCTCACTATATGGGACCACCTCAGGGTGTGACCGATCGTGGAAGCACCAATAACACCACGTCTGCCAACCATGGCAGACCAATCACTGCAGCGATCAGGGAGTCCCGTCTCCCTGTATATAAACCGCAGCTACCTGCCATTTCGTCATTCTCTGCATATCTCTTCTCCGTGCAGGACAGGCAAGGAGGGCAATGTTGTGAGATACCTCACTTCATGTTATCAGAGAACCGGGGTTACGTCAGTAACCTAACGTTCTCTTTCTAACATTCGTTCGGTATCTCACTATATGGGATCTAGACAACTCCCGTATTGCCGATATGCTGACGAAGCAGACAAAGAAAAGATGTGTAATTATCTGAATCATAGCTTCCGACGGTGGTGAAAACAGAATAATATGAGGAATTCGCCCATTAATAAACTGCATTATACCCTAACTACTCACTCCCAGGACTGAGTGGCCTAGAGAGGGTTCTGTCACATCCAGTCTATAGAAACGAGCAAAAGTATGCGGAGAAGACCAGCTGGCTGAATAGCTTTAGATGCCTCTAAACAGAGCCCAGGAAGTAGCCATGCCTCTAGTAGAGTGTGCTCGTAATCCTATTGGGGGCTCTAAATTCGCATTATTGTAACATAATACGATAGCCTCCACCACCCAATGAGAAAGGCGTTGACAGGAGATCTTCCTCTGTAAGAGTCAGCCCATGAGACAAATAGCTGATTGCTCTTACGAAGTGAGCGGGTTCTCTGAACATACATATGCAGAGTACAAACCGGACATAAACTGTGTAACCTCTCCTCCTCTGGGGATTGAAAAGGTGGTGGATGAAAAGCTAGCAGGTCCACAGATTGGACTGCACCAGTGTGATCAAACACTTTGGGTACAAACACAGGGTTAGTTCTAAAAGTGACTTTTTGACCACCCATAACGAACATCATACATGAAGAGTGAACTGCTAAAGCATGTAGTTCACTCACCCTTTTTGCTGTAGTGAGATCAAGTAACAGAGCCCCCTTTAAAGTAAGTAGCTTCAAGGCAATTTTATCAATGGGCTCGAAAGGGGCTTTTGAGAGCGTGTTCAGAACCACGGACAAGTCCCAGGGTGGGACCAGCGGCTTCGATACTGGGTGTAACCAACGTGCCACTCTCATAAATCGACAGACGAGAGGGTGCTGGCCGATGGTACCCGAGTTAAGACCTACATGACATGCCGAGATAGCGAACAGATAAACCTTAATCGTAGAAAAGGCTCTGTCCTTATCTAAAAGGTCCTGTAAAAAAAACAGCACATCCGAAACTGAACCCAAGAAAGCGCACTATCTGCGCACCAGCCCTCAAACACCCCCCATTTGAGATCATATAAAGAAAGCGTTGAGGCAGCTCTCACATTTTGAATGGTCTCAATCACTTTCAAAGGTAACCCAGCTGCATTCAAATTTATCCTCTCATGGGCCAGACCCAGAGAGCTAGTTTCTGAGGGGAGGGGTGAATGACCTCAGTACCCCGTGCTTGTGAGAGGAGATCCCTGCGCGCTGGTAAGGGCCATGGCTGGTCGTAGAGCAGTTGCACAATCTCCGCAACCCACAGTCTCCCCGGCCAGTATGGTGCGATCAGAATCATTACATGTTTGCGTTCCCGAACCCTCTGTAGTGTCGGCTCGATCCGGCTAAACGGAGGGAACGCGTAAAGTAACTCGTCTGGCCACTCGTGGGCTAGAGCATCCATGCCCAAACGGTGCATCGTTGCTGACCAGAGAAAAGAACAGGGGACATTGCGCGTCTTTGCGCAATGCGAAGAGACCTACGGCTGCCTGGCCGAATCTCTGCCACACCATAAGCATAACTTGGGGGTGGAGTCTCCACTCCCCGTACAGAGGATTCCCTCTGGACAGTAAATCTTCTCCCCTGTTCATTATTCATGGAACATGCGTTGCGTGTAATGACAGGAGGGTCCTGCTGCTCCATAAAATCAGGTCTTTCGCTAACAAGTGAAGCTTGTGAGAACGCACTCCTCCCTGTCGATTTATCTAGGCTATCACCGTTGTATTGTCTGTCCTGACTAATACATGATGATTCTTTAGAAAATGCACAAAATGTTTCAGAGCTAGTAACACTGTCAGTAGCTCTAGAAAATATATGTGCTTCTCTCTCAGTGCAGGAGACCAAACTCCTCTCACTGTTTTGCCCTCGAACACCACCCCCCAACCCATGAGAGATGCATCTGTTGTCACCACTTTCCTCAATACAACAGGAAGACGGGGCTCTCCAATGACAGAGAGCGCTCATGCATTCTGGTGAGACGCGCACTCTGCGGCTGAGACGGCTCGTGGGGTGAATGCCCTGTGACGCTGTCCAGTTCTGAAAATCCCTCATTCTCAGCAGTCCCAGGGGAACCACTGACACTGTTGAGGCCATCAGACCCAGTAGTCGAAGACACATTCCGAAAGAGACTAAACTCCCTCGTTGAAAGAGGGAGAGGCAGCTGAGAAATATCTTGATGCATTCCTCTGATAGGAATTCTCGAAACCTCACTGAATTCAACCTGAGACCCAAGTAGACTATTTCCTGTGAATCAGACAACTCTTTGTCTGGTTTATCTTGAAACCTAGTCTCTACAGATGCGTCACTAGTGTGTATGTATCGCTCTCTGCTTGCTGCGGGGACGGTGCACAGATGAGCAGATCATCCAGATATGATGAAACTCTGACTCTTCCGTTCCTTAACGGCGTCAGAGCCGCTTCCACACATTTGGTGAAAACCCTGGGCGCTAGAGCAAGGCCAAAGGGGATTTTCGTATGCTGTGTCCTGATAAGCAAACCTCAGATATTTTCTGTGAGCAGGAAAAATATCTATGTGAAAATAGGCGTCCTGGAGGTCCACTGAGGTGAACCAATCCCCTTGACGAATACTTTGACACAAAATTCTGAGCGAAAGCATCTTGAATTTGTATTTTCTGAGGTGTTTGTTGAGGACCCAAGAGTAACATGGGCCATTTTCCTGCAGACACTGGACTTTGAACTGTGCACACAAACACATTGCACGTTTAAATTCCTTCTCCGTTTCCCCGCGGGACGCATAGTTGACGCATAGCTGAGACCGTCGTGCCGAACATGGCCTTTGGATCGATAGCGGCATCCAAAAACTCCAGAACTCTTTTTCTTTGTCAGAGAGGCCTGACAAACCCAGCTATAGCGATCTCTCTTTCTCTCTTTCTCTCTTTCTCTCTCTCTCACAACCGCTAAGCCCATGTTCCGACCGCAACTTTGAACTGCTCCACGGGACGTGCGCAGGTTTAAATCTGCAATGACGTATATCTCCTCCCAGAGCGCTGGGTTGGGAGAACCGGAGTCCAGCTGACGATCCCATCTCCTCTAATAACTCCGCTTGATAGGCTGTAAGGAGGGATGTCGCGTTCAAAGCACGGACGGCCAGTGCAGAAGATTTATAAATCTTTTGAAAAACAGAGGCGAGGAAGCTCTCTGTTTACCCTGGCAGCGAGGCTCCAGCTGAAGAGAGTGCTGCCCTGCAATCATCGCCACAGATGATTCTACCGGGGGAGGATCCGCCATTCCTCCATTCCCTGAACATCCAGCCTCGAGAAGCCCTTGACAGGTACTCGGTGGGAAAAAGGCTTATCCCAAAACCTCTTCATTTCAGCCACACAAGCCGGGACGGCTGGAATAAACTCATAAACCTCACTGGAGGGAGACGTGATGAAGTCTCTTTCCCTCATATAAGTCTCTTTCAGCTCCTTGATCTGCTGGTTGGGATGGCCAGTCGATCGACAGTCTAGCCGCGGCCCTGCGACAGACCTCGAGTAGATCTGCATCCGTCTGCACACGGGAGGGTGAGTTCTCATCCTGTGCACTCAGCAGACGCGACTGCATCTGGGAAAGAATAGCATCGTTATCATCCTCGTCCTCGAGGATGGTCAACAGTACTTCGTCATTGTCATCTTCTTCTCCCGCTAACAGATCTTTGAACAGCGGGGGAAGGACGGGTGACACTTTCTCCATCTCACCCCACGAGCTGGTGGCCTGTGGACAATCCATCGATAATTTCCTCCGGGGCTCTTCAGCTCTTTTGCAGTGGCCATGAAACTAACGTTAGTATGGAGCTGTGCTGCGATAGAGAGCTCTTTTCCTTTTTGATGCGTGGTGAGCGGGCCAAAAACTTGGGAAAAAAAAAACAGAAATACTTAAAGCTGAGAACTCGCCTTGACGCGTTAGTTATCTTGCTGTAAGTAGCAAGTCACTCAACAAACATTAAGAATATATTGCGTTTGGGACGTTACCTTGCGGCTCCATCTGTAAACCGTTAAGCAATAATTCCCAAAGTCTGCTGAGAACAGCTTCCGAAATCTTCACGGGGAAGAGAGCGAGAATGAAGAAAGGGCAGGTAGCTGCAGTTTATATACAGGGAGACGGGACACCCTGATCGCTGCAGCGATCGGTCTGCCATGGTTGGCAGATGTGGTGTTATTGGTGCTTCCGCGATCGGTCACGCCCTGAGGCAGTCCCATATAGTGAGATACTGAACGAATGTTAGAAAGAGAACGCTCTTGTATGCAGGACTAATTTCTTACGCATCCAAACCCAAGCCTCCGTTGCTAATTCCAAAACGTAATTTTAGAGCTAGTAATGGAGGCTTCAGCCACTGATAGCAGACAGTTATTAATGCAGTGAGTTATTAGAAAGAGCGAGAGAGTGCAAGTGAATTACCGGTGTCTTTCAACAGTGTTCGGCAGCATCTACTAATATAGTATAAGAACAGCGCCTTTATTACCTCGCTAGTGAGAAATGTCATGTAGCTTTTAAGTTACTTAACTATTTTACTGATAAAATTGCCAGAGCAGTGCTGACATCACGTTTCTGTGCGAGTGTGTATCTGTGTCCGAGTGTGTGTCCGTACTGTATGTGTGTGTGTGTGTGTGGGAGAGCAGAGAGAGCGGGAGAAAGAGAGTAAGTGCGTTTCGTACATAATTAAACGTTATTTTGTGGAAAAAACATGGAAATAATTTGTCGTTTTTATCCTATTGTTTACTATATTTCTTTGGTTGGCCAGTGTCGCTGTGGGTTTTGGTTATTTTGCTGTTGTATGCTGTAAAGACCTTTTGAAATAACTGAAATCATTTTGCAAAGTGATATGGAACTGTAATGCTGACAAGACCTGTCTTGAAGTACATTTGCCGTACGTTTCCCTGAAAATAATTGCACACTGTAAGAAAAAATGTTGATGTACGTTGAAGATCTTTTTGAAGAAGTTTATTGTAGCATAGCAGTGACATAGTACATGTAGCACTTTGGGTTCACCAGCGTCGTAATAAACCCAGATAATCCAAATCTCAAACCTTTTATCCTGTTACAGTTTACCACTCTTAATGTAAATTAAGTTGCTCTTGTTGTAACAGCTGTGGTCTCTATGTTAATGAATTTAAGACACCTCATTGTCTGAGATGGTTCTCGGTGTCCCACACCCATTCCCATTCTACTAATCGATGACCATTTGCTCAGGATTGGATCAACCCAAATGGTACATAAACAATATAACTTGACTTTCTTCTTCTCTATGATAAGTCATTTGTTAAGGATGAGCTCATTCTAAAATATATTTTGGAGTGGAATCTGAATCGAGGCAGACTACAATTTTTTACAACGCCTTAGAACATTCGTCAGCCAATCAAATTTAAGCATTCAACAACCCTGTAGTATAATGCTGTGTTCCAAGCAACCCGTAACCCGTGTTTTTCCAACCTTCTACCCGTGAAAGTGCTCTGGAACGGCAGTCAAACCCGTCACTTCCCACCGTGAACTCGTACTAGATCGATGTACTCCCAGTTACACGATCTGACGTCACATAGCCTGCAAAACAACAATGGCAGCCCCTACGGATATACAAATAACGTAAAATAAAACCGCTTCTCTTGCCTTATGCACCGTTTTTTCTCCTCGTTTCCCTCAAATAAGCAAGGAGTAAGCACCTTTGGCTTCCGCCATGCTTTGTTTACATCTAGCTACCACAATTCCTTGTGCTCAGGCAGTTTGGCGTGACTTTGCCTGGAACGCTACAAAGTTGTGAGTCATGGTTTGAAGTCGTAACTTACGGCTCAAAAACCTGCCTGGAATGCAGCATAAGTATATGATGTATATTACGATGTTATGATGTAGGGCTGAACGATTAATTGCATTTGCGATAATATCGCGATATGATAAAACACGATTTTGTAACCGCAAAGGCTGCGATTACACTCTAGTCATGTGACACGCGAGCATAAAGCAGTCTGCAGAAGCAGCATCAATTTGGCACGTTATGCATAAGGGCCTGGCCTAAAGGAAAGAACAGTTTGTGTTTAATCGATCTAATATTGTGTCATAGCCTACTATACAATAGGGAAGGGAGAAAAGATTCTCTCTCCAATAATTCTGGATCAATTCTGAGCTTAGATTGTGCAGGTGCGCAATGGCGCTGGGTATGTTTTAGAAACAGCCGTATTCTGCTTGCTTCCATTTCCCCTTCTCTCTCTCTCTCTCTCTCTCTCTCTCTCTCTCTCTCACTCACACACACACACACAAAACACTCGAACCATAAAATAATATTTCATAACGTTAGGAAAGGTTGAAGCTAATCACAATGACATTCGCGGGCTTCATTGCACAGGATATGCCCTGTGAGAAACTTTGCTTGATGTTGCGTTTACAGTGTGTGTGTGTGTGTGTGTGTGTTCTCGCCCGCCGGTATTTTCCTTACAAATGACTACGAAGTCTTCATTTATGTCGTTTGGAATGCAGTGCTTGTATATTAAAAATATGAAACTCACTGACCGACTGCTTTCAGTTTCAAATGCTTTGTAAAGAGAGCTCGCGCGTGCGGCTACATGTGCACGTCTCAAAATGCTTTTATGACGCAAAATTAGTGTAAACACAGTCAAGTCTTAAGGGATAAAACAGACAGGACAAACCACATCTTATAATTTAAAAGAGATCTGTGCATTAGTGTGAATGCAGATCTCCCCATGTCTATGATGTCATCATTAATAATCAAACAACAGTAAAGCTGAGAAAGAGAAAAATCACTCACAGCTCTTGAATGGAAAACGTTCAGATAAGCACTCTTTGTTCATTGCTTGTAATATGTTTTTTTTTTTTTTTTTTTTCCTCTTTATTATTTACTAGCTTTTATGTTTTTAAGCTATATAAGTTTATATATTTAAAATTCTTAACATGCAGTTGTTTTAATTAAATTTGTGTAATTAATTTAAAAAGTACTTATAATAAAAAAAAATAAAAAAAAAGATTTAAAGTTTTATTAATAAGATTAATAAGAAAAAAGTTAAATAATTATTTTGGAATCGGATCTTGAGGTGCCTAAAGATTCCCACCATTAATATACAATGATTTATTGCTCATCTTTGTTGAGTAATACAGAAGATAAAGAGCTATAAAATAATCGCATATTAAATTGCAATCACAATATTGGTAAAAAAAAACAAAAAAAAACGCAATTTAGATTATTTTCCAAAATCGTTCAGCCCTATTATGATGAACTATATGCCTTTCTCCACTGACCTTCTAAGTTGTTCAAAGCGTTTCTAAGGATACTGATTTTTAGGCAGACTGAGATGGTGAACATGAACATGGTTTGTGTAACATTAGCAACACATTATTATCTGTTTGATAACATAGTCAAGCAAAAGGCTAATCATATTAATTACCACTATGTGTCTGACATTGTAAACTAAAGTTGACCGAGTGGGTCTCTGAGCTGGTGTGAGTGAGTGGAGGTGGGGCTAATTTGCATATTCATTGTTCCAAGTATACTAAATAAAGCAAGGGTGTAGAGTTACATACAAGCTATTTTAAATTAAGATTTATTTATTTTTTCTCACAGGAATTATTTTTTTTAAATATGCCATTTTGGTGATCCAAGATGAGTTTAGGGGGACTTTAAACAAAATAAGAACAATTTACACTGATCATCCTTTTCAGAAGTTTACATCTCCCTGGCTCTTAATGTAGTGTATTGCCTTCTTGAGCATCAATGAGCGATATAAAGATTTTTACTTTCGTTATCTGTGATTTAATGAGTCTGATTAAAAACTCCCATAGTTTTTTTTTAATGCAATTAATGGTTCCATGGAACCTTTACATTGCACAAAATGTTATTTATAGTGGAAAAAGGTTCTTTACATTTTTAAAATGTTCTTCACACTAAGAAAAAATATGGTTCTTTTAAGAACTGTTCACTGAAATGGTCTTTGGGGAACCAAAAATGGTTCTTCTATGGCATCACTGAAAACCCCCTTTTGGAACCTTAATTTTTAAGAGCGAAACAAAAATATATTCTAAGAATGTTTTGCTGATGTTCCTATTAAATTATGAAAACATTATTTCTGAATGTTCTATTAAGATTTGAAACATTTTAATAACATTTTAACAATATTGTTTTAATATTTTTTTCTTTAGAAAAAACATTTAAGGAAATTTTTGAATTTTGTAAACATTATGGGAACTTTGAAATGTTCTCTGTATATTCTGAAACAAGTAGCAAGTATTAATGTTTAAAAAATATTAGACGGACATCCAACTAAAAAGTTTCTGAAAAAAAGCTCCATGAATGATATAAATAACATTTTTGTGCTAAGATTTTGAGAACATTATTAAAGACCAGATAACTTTGAACGAACATTCTATTAACATTACTGAAAGAACATCTTAGCTGGGTACATTCAAGGGATTCACATTTTATATAACAGTGTTTTATAACAAATGTGAATCTCAAACTGTTACATTCCCACAGATTCCAGCGTCTCTGCCCTCATCATCCGGCTCAGGCAGGATATTTCAGTGAGTCCTGATGCTGTTTAACTAATTAATTGGGCGTGGCAGGAATTTCTTAAGAAATGTCACCTGATAGCTCCAAAATAAAGCAGCCAGAGCTTTTCACTGGATAACTTTGGTAGAAAATGATCTACCTTTACATCCATCAATAATTGAAACCCATCCATACATAAAATATAGGTGGTGTAACTGTCTGAAGACTGTATAGTAATAAAAAAGTATAATTAAAATGCTCAAATTCTTGTAATTAAAACTACTTTTGCATAATCTTATTATTTCTTTAATTCAGGAGATTTTCTTAAAATCATTTTCTCTTGTGTTTTCATGGTTCTCAAGAATGGGGGATTGTCATAACCTGTCTGTATTTGCATCCATCTAATTTGGCTTAAGATAATTTTCACCAAAATACCATAAAATAGCATTTTTATCAGACACATGACTTCTGATGTCAACCACAAAAGATATGGGAAGGGTTTTCTCCTCCCTTTAAAAAGTTGATATGCCTGTTAATTTCTTTCTTAGTATTCACAACTATCTTGCATTGCAACTGGATTTACTACTTGAAACTGAGGCTATATCCCCTTAAGGAACTGTCAAAAACACAATACATGCCATTTCATGTTTCATAGTAGCCACATAAGAAAAAAATGTATATAATTGTCACAAGGTGTGTCACACAATAAAGTCTGATTAGCCAAGTTAATCCAAAACGTTTATAGGAAATAACTGCCTTGACTCATCTGAAATTAACTGGAATCTCAAAAAAGTAGCAGTTTCCCCATAAACCATTTAATCTGGTTAAGTAAAAGGAATTTCCATCATCTCCAATGTCCCGGACTCTTTTTACACTCTTCCTTTAACTCTGAGCTCTATTCTATCAAAGAGATGTCATAAACATTGATAAAGATTGATTGAATTTCTTAAAATTTTCCTTACTTATAATGTCCCTCCCTAACCTGTTTTCTGCAATATTTGCACTTCTCATTATTCAAATATGAGTTCCACAGTTATTTTGTGTGTTGAGAAGAACGGATTAGATCTCAGGAAAATAAATATTTCCTCATTGCATTACTAATGTAAAATATATAGAAATGTTATGTTTCAACAATGAACTACAAAAACTCAATCTTTATAAACTAAAAAAATTGACAACGTGAAGGCCAAGTATGGTAACCCATACTTGGAATTTGTCCTCTGCCTTTAACCCAGCCAAGTTAGTGCACACACATTAGGAGCAGTGAACACACTCAGTCGTTTCCTGGCGGTATTGACGATCAAACCTGCAACCATCACGTAACCAGTCTGTCTCTCTAACCATTAGGCCAAGACTAATTTTCTTGGTGCAGGTATCAACATATTACAGTGTGGCAAGGGGGGTGTGGTTCAGCAAGGTCTGCAGCAATTATTGGCGTGGAAAGATCGGTTAAAAGCCACCAGGAAACAGGACAGAGGGTGTTTCTCAAACAGAAGGCTGCATCCTATGAAAGCTGCATATTTCGGCTGCCACGTCATCAAACGTCGCCGAAGGCCATCTCAATTTGAAGGATCCTTGGAAGGCAGCCTTTGCTTCGCGCCCTTCATTCGGCCTGTTTTGTAGGACGCATCTGATGTATCCTTCGCGGCCTTAAATCACCCACAATCCTTTGCGCACATTCCAATTCATGAAAATAAACTGACGGAAAATGAGTTGGTACTGAGCATTGATGTCTTAAGACACGTATTTATATAATTTTTTTTACCTCGAATACAACACTATGTACATCAGTTTTAAACGCGCCATCATTTCCGGTAGATGAGGTCAAAATACACAATATGGCATAGAGATACGCGCGAGAGATCACTTCCGCCTTATGTATCCGATTGAGATAAGCCATATCGTGTACATTTGACCTCACCCACCGGAAGTGATGGCGTGCAGTGAAGGCTGTTGTACATAGATCGCATTCAAGGTAAAAAAATTATATAAATACTGTTCGGTTTCTCGCACAAACCGATCGTTTTGTGTTTTAAGACATCAATGTGTCGTCACAAGCCATAGGGTTTAATATGGATTCGTATGTGTATGTTTTTTTTACTCTCATAGCTCTCATACTCTAAAATTTTGCCATTGACATAAATACATAAATATCCAAATAAATGTAATTACTAAACTAAATTAACTATGTCAACTACATTACTTTAATATATATGATCATTGAAATTAGCTGGATGGCAGCACTGTTTTCTCCAAAGCGGCTGTACAGCCGAATCAAATTCTGTTGCATTGTTTTCCTGTTTAACACTGTGAAGCTGCTTTGAAACAATCGGCATTGTAAAAAGCGCTATATAAATAAAGTTGACTTGACTTGACTTGACTTAATCTTTCTTGTTGTCTAATTTGTCGCATAATCTCTGTTGCTTTCGAGATGAGTTTCCTCCTTATCTCTTGGTCGAGGTTTGTTCTTCCTTTTCTTCATCTTTTTGGCCTGCTTCTTTGTGGTTTTGTCGTGCTCCTTCTGCAACCCTTGTACAAGAAGATCACTCATGTCAATTCTAAGCCTACCTGGTTCATTTAGAATTTGTCCAGTGGATTTATTAGGAGAGTGCATTTCTTCGTTTGAATCATTTGATACAATGCAGCAGTATCATCTGATATAAAATGTTTCATGTTTTATCTTTCTTTTCCCTGTACCTTTGTTGATTGGACAAATGCATCCACATGTCATTCACCTAATCGTTTAGCTCATAATTCCTTTTTTCTTTTTTTGAGCTGAGCTCCTTCTGTTGCTTTAGCTGAAAGTATAACAGTAGAGACTGGAGAGATCACTCCTCAGATGGCATGATTTAATGGAAAATTTATAGAAATACTCACTCTTTCTAAAGAAATGTGATGTAAACATATATTTTATCAATATTTTTTTAAATGTGTAAGCCTTTGGACTTAAAACATCTTAATGGAGTTGTTTTGTGCATTCTTGTGATCGCAAATAAATTGAAGCAGGTGCAACCGAATAGGTGCGCACTCCTGACACAACTTAATAAATTAGTGTTACTGTAATATTTTTTTGTTGTAAAACATTGGTCAAATATCAATGCTGGAATCTTAGTCCTTCAAGTAAAGACCAAACGTTCGCTTCTGTCATGCTCATTTAGCGATTTAGCTTGTTTTCAGTCAGCTGGTGAAACGGTGGGGTTGTGTGACGTTGTTCTATGGAGGTGTGTTATGGTGAGTTTTAGGTTAGTGATGCGGGGCTACTGGCCCGACAGTGGAAAAGCGTTTAGTGAAGGATAGGTTCAACAACAACAAAACAATCAATGTTTCGGAAATAGATTTTTTTTAAAGTAAATCTTTGTTTGACATTCTTTTTAAACTATGTTGCTAAATTCATATTGAATAATCTACTCTTTACAGTCACTGTATTGTCAGGGTAAAGAAACAAAAGGATTAAGCTTTTTAAACTCTGCAAACAGCAGACATGATATTATGAAGTCTAGGTTCTCAGATACTGTCGCTGCACCCGAAATCGCATAGCAATCGCATTACCTACTTCTTCTGGCGAGATTCTGAAGTGTGCATACGATGGGCACTTTACTATCCCATGAGGCCATGGGAGAGGATTTATGAATTGTAGTAAAGCGATGTAAATGACGCTGGTAGGTCACATGATAATGACAACATTGCAAATGTAGTGTGTCCAGATTACATTCATACTATATAGAACATACTTTTTTTAGCGGTTGTGAAGTAATTACTTTTTCTAAATAAGTACCTACTAAAGAAAGCATGCGATTCCGGACACAGCCACTGATTTCCTTCTCAGGTCACTGAATTCACCATTAACTATTCACCTGAACAGTTTATGATGTTGTATATCAGGGGTGTCCAATCCTGATCCTGGAGGGCCACTGTCCTGCAAAGTTTAGCTCCAACCCCAATTAAACACAGCTGAACCAGCTAATCAAGGTCTTATTAGGGATACTAGAAACTAGGCAGGTGTGTTTAGGCAAGTTGGAGCTAAACTCTGCAGGACAGTGGCCCTCCAGGACCGAGTTTGGACACCCCTGTTGTATATGGTCTCATTGTAATCCTTGACCATCAAAACATAGACATCACATTTTCTGTGTTATGTTTGATTCAGGAGATATGATACAAAATACATAATTTGGTAATGGCGGAAATTAAAATGGCTGCCATGGCCGCCACAAGGCGTTTTTAAGACGTTTTTGCGATGGCTCCATTTCTGAAAATGTTCAGGGCCCTAAACTGTACAAGTATACCAAATTTCATGCTTTTATGAAAAAGTGAACATCAAATTTTGCACATATCACCTGGACTAACTAATATTATGTGCACCTATAACAATATAGATATATGTTCAGATTATGAAGGGCTGAAGGGTGGTCTTTAGGAACATTGGACTACATACAGCAAGCAAGACAAATTTAAATATACATTCTAGAATAACTTTAAAATTCAAAGACACTGTATTATTAGCAGTTTTGGCAAAAGATGTTTGGCTGCATTCTGTTGTATTTTTGGTAATATTAAAACTACTTTGACAAAACTATTGCTACAATTTGAAAATGTAAGTTACGTAAGTGCAAGAACTGTCCAGGTGCTGCAGGATGTAATGCATTAACTGCAGGAAATGAGATGTGGTTTTGATTGGATGCCCGAGGATGTTGGGAGCCATATTAGAAAAGAACCTTTGTGAATTTATGTGTTAGTACTGTACAGCTGTTGTGTTGCTTATTTTGAGTCGGTTTATTTTTCTAATTTTAGTGAATTGCAGCAGTAAGTGTTTGTGTGAATGTAAGTTTGCAGATTTGCATATCTTTGTGTATTTGTAAATCATGTATGCATGTGTGGACGAGGATCTGAGCATCACAGTGTTCAGTTTGAGATGGTGTTGAATATATATGAGCACAAACTAATGATTAGTTGTTGCGTTTCTCCAGGATGACTAACAGCTTATCAACAAGTTCCCCTTGAGTTAAGAGAACTTCCCCTGACTTAAATGGACAAAAACCCATACTGCAAAATTTTGTAACCCAGTTCTTTAACCACAAAGCTACATCACCTTCTGCCCTGTAAAGACAAACCGTCATTTGTTTAGCAATAGATTTAATTCTAGAACACTCATCATCTGAATGCATTTGATTACTGGCTAGTGGATGTTATTTTTTAGTGGAGATTTTGTGTATCCTGTTGTTTTTTTTTTACAGAAAAAAAAAGGGTATCTGTGGTTGCCAGACTAATTCTGTAAAAAATACAGTAAAAATATAAACATTTACAGAACAACCTGTAAAAACTTGTTTAAAACTTCAGTAAAAAACAACAGCAAAAAAAAAACCAGTAAATCCAACAGCCTAAATCAAAATAATTCGGTTCACTATGAACAGAATCAGTATTTTAACGTTTCATTACATTACAGTTCTGAAATTGGTTTGATTAGAAAAAATACAGGTCAATAATGTTTTTTTTTTTTTTTTTTCCTATACTTTATACCAGAGCTTGAATAGAACTGGGGTTGTGCGCTTGCGCGTGCCTCAAAAGAGGACTTACAAAGATACATAACAGCTACAAGTGTATGCACTACTTGCTTTATGCAAGCACTATATAGGATAAATCACTATACAGGGTTTACCCTATTATACTTTATCAACACAAATTGATAGGTCAAACAGCAAAGAGCCACCCACAAATAGTCTATAAACAAAGTATCCGGCAAAGTATATGTCTTTGAGTTCACATTAACAGCGTTTAAAGTTACTCGTCAGGCTACAGAAGAATGCCATTATTCCTCCATTCAATTAGGCCTAAGACATCGAGAGTCACGCAGACCTATAACAACCCAGCCACAACACATAAATGGGAATAACATGCATTACCTTCCTATGCTGTTCGTCCAGAAATCCAAGAAGTGGATATTTGTTTATATTTTTTTTCTACGAATCTTTGCGTTAACATGTACTAAACATGAGTGGAATATGCACCGCAATGACAAGAATAGCATGTATAGTTATCTTTATTGAAGTGAATTAGGTTTAAATTGCCGTCATGCATGAATAAATTATATTTTTGCAATTTTACACATAATAATCCATGATGATCACATTACACAGAACTGAAATTGCATATCAAGACCCCCCAAAATTTCAGAAATCACGTTTTCAGGGAAGCCCATGTCTTATTAAGGGGAGCCGAGCTCCCCCTAGCTTCCCGTAGTTCGCACCCTGAGTACAAGAGTAAATAAATAACTGGTTCTTTGAATAAGGATAGTGTTTTCATTATTCAAAACACACAATATTATAAAGGCTAATGTTTTATGTATTTAAGGAGCCGAGAAGTGTCAGTCTGGTATTTGTCCTCTAATCATAGCTAATACAGCCTGTGCATAGCACGTCATATTTTGGCCAAATGTATTAAACTGAGTGCCTACATAGCTGCAATAAACTTTGTAACCTGCAAGTTGATGAAAATGTAATTCTTAACCTCCTGCCTCAAATGTGTCCGTTAATGACTGACAAAACAAATCTATATTCGCTGGTGAAAAACCTTGTAACTCCATTTGAGCTTGATTTTCGGAAAATATTAATAATATAAATGACACATGCAAATGTCTGACTATACATAAAGCCACAGTACTAACTGACATCATAGTGTTTAATTTTTTTTTTTTAAATCCTGCATAGTAGCAGTTCTACACTAACTGCTGGATATTACCTGCCATTCATTTTCATAATACTTTAACGGTTGGTGACGTATCCTCTGAAAAACCCTGAGATAATAAGGTTAGTGCAAGCGACTTAACTATGATGAATTGACATCTGAGCGTGGGCATTTCACTCATTTGCAACGTCTCATTTGCATAGGCCACACTATTTGAATTCATGATTGGTTGACTGCCAAATTAAAATACAGAATGATAAAATAATGTTATTGACTGGTTAATGGTAATTTCAAATAAGTGTTTTTGTTCAGAATGATTAAACTTTATTTAGTTTTCGCTCTAGCCCCTATTGTAATTGTTAGTTTACTTTATTGGGGACCAAGCCCCAAAGGGGCTGTAGCTTGTAGCCTGGCTTTCTCATTCTAAAAGAGCAAATTAAGTGATGTTTGTTTCAAAATGTCGCGTCACGAGAGCCTGAGCATTAGTTTCGCACTGCTACGCTCACGGACTTCCTCGACTTCCCTGTCTCTCCCTCTGGCTTATTTGGTTCCGCGGTGGATGGCTTTGCGGAGCGCTTCACGCCGGCACAGAAGACATCACAAGCGTTGAGCCATTTTCTGCCAAAGCAAGTTCCTCTGCTGCTTCAAGTTGCCCTAAGTCATTGTTGACTCAGCTGCATGCCAAGCCAGCTCCCGCACCTGCTCAGCCCAAGAAAAATGTGGCCTTCATGCGCAAAAATGGTCTATCTTTTCCGGCTGGTGCTTAGCCCGGTATGTCTTGTAGGATCGCTTCAATTCTTTCATGTCTCCAGGAGCTGTTGGAAGGCGGGTGCAGGAATTTCACAGTTTTGTTGAGTGTTCATGTGTGTTCATTAAGTAATTCATTGGGTAATTCATCTTGGGTTTCCAGAGCTTGCTAAAGTCTACCTTAGCAAGCCCGCTTTTTTTTTTTTTTGAGAAAGCAGCAAAACCTCAGCTTCACTTCTTTTAAGAGGGAGCTGTGCATCCGCTGATTCGTTTATTTTAAGAGGAATCTGTGCAGCCTCTGCCATTGTTTTAAGAGGAAGTGGCCAAATCTCTGAGGTTGCACATCATTGTGCAAATAGCCTCTTGACTATTGCGGACCTCTTCTTGAAATGTGGCATCTGTAAAAAACACAATTAGATATACAATTAGTTTTATCTTAAGACAACAAACAGATAACACTTGGCATTCAAACACTACAAATGATAATTTCAAATGATAATCTCATCACCTTCAATTTTAACATTAATTCAGTACTTTTTAAACTAGCATTTTAATTAAAAAAAAGTAAAATATTTTACCTCAACACGCAGTCTTTTACCAATGCACACATAAAAAAAGAAGTCGTTAGCCATGCATGCAGTTAAACTTTCACTTTTAACATTTAATCAGTATATACTTAGATTTTTACATATGTTTGACTTACCTCAACCACCACACATAAAAAATAAATAAAATAAAGCTTTGTTAGGTATGCATTAACTTTCCAAACATTATAACTTTATACCACTTACAAATTTGTCTGGATAAAGAGATTTAAAAAAATAAATAAAATTAACCAGCTACACTTTTCCCTACGTTCAATATTATGCTAAACACATTCACACTACTAAAGTAAAAAAAAAGAATAAAAAAAGGGGAAAATCTATTACTTCATTATTTAGTGATGCACCAAAATGAAAAAAAAATCGGAGCTGAAACGGAATCCAAAAGTTTAGGATGCACTCTTCCGACAACAGAAAATAAAAAGTTTATTCAATCAATTAATCAAATGTATTTAATAATCAACACTGAAATAAAACAGATGTGTAAAATCTAAACCCCACATGAGGCAGTTTTTCTATAAGCTTTTTAGATTTATTTAATCATACATTAAATAATGAATATGTCAATAACAGGTTATGTAAAAAATATTAAGGGAATATGCAATACACTGCATATTTATCAAAATGCACCAATTTATTTCTAGGTAACTAACACATTCATGAATGCATATTTTCTTTGATTTTAAGAATGCATTAAGGTGTATTTAAAATAAAATAAAAAAGTTGTTAATCAGCACTATAGCATCCATACAGCTGACATGTTTCCCTGTTGTAGCTTATCCACATTACAGACAAAAAAACATATTTTAAAAAAAGTTGTAATGTATGCATTACCATTTTCATGTTTATATCACTTAACAATACCACACTTTATATACTGTACATACTAGCAAGCCACGCATTGACAAGACAAGAAATCTCACCTTTGAAACCATGTCCTCTAAGGGCCCTATTTTAATGATCTAAGCGCATGGTCTGAAGCGCATGCCGCGGGTGCACTTAGGGCGTGTCTGAATCCACTTTTGCTAGTTTAACAACAGAAAAAAACGGTCAGTGCGCATGGTCCAAAAGGGTTGTCTCTTAATGAGTCATGGGTGTGTTTTGGGCGTAACATGCAATAAACCAAACAGAGTCTCATCTCCCATTCCCTTTAAAAGCCAGTTACACCCATGGTGGATTCGCTATTTACATTGCAGAATTTGCAAGCGGAAAGACTGAACTGAGCGTAATATTATTTTTAATATTTTAAAATGTTTGGCCACTGGATCGTACGTCAACGGCGCTGCCATATTGCAGATGGCAACTTTCCCATAACTCTCATAACTGGAATTGAGAAAAATGCCTGCTTCGTGTGCTGCGTGGGGCTGTACAAATTGAAAACAGATCTCTGGGAATTACCTTTCACAAGTAAGACTTTTGTTTCTGGTTGTATTTTGTCATTATACACTCACCTAAAGAATTATTAGGAACACCTGTTCAATTTCTCATTAATGCAATTATCTAATCAACCAATCACATGGCAGTTGCTTCAATGCATTTAGGGGTGTGGTCCTGGTCAAGACAATCTCCTGAACTCCAAACTGAATGTCAGAATGGGAAAGAAAGGTGATTTAAGCAATTTTGAGCGTGGCATGGTTGTTGGTGCCAGACGGGCCGGTCTGAGTATTTCACAATCTGCTCAGTTACTGGGATTTTCACGCACAACCATTTCTAGAGTTTACAAAGAATGGTGTGAAAAGGGAAAAACATCCAGTATGCGGCAGTCCTGTGGGCGAAAATGCCTTGTTGATGCTAGAGGTCAGAGGAGAATGGGCCGACTGATTCAAGCTGATAGAAGAGCAACTTTGACTGAAATAACCACTCGTTACAACCGAGGTATGCAGCAAAGCATTTGTGAAGCCACAACACGCACAACCTTGAGGCGGATGGGCTACAACAGCAGAAGACCCCACCGGGTACCACTCATCTCCACTACAAATAGGAAAAAGACCGGACAGTTGAAGACTGGAAAAATGTTGCCTGGTCTGATGAGTCTCGATTTCTGTTGAGACATTCAGATGGTAGAGTCAGAATTTGGCGTAAACAGAATGAGAACATGGATCTATCATGCCTTGTTACCACTGTGCAGGCTGGTGGTGTAATGGTGTGGGGGATGTTTTCTTGACTTTAGGCCCCTTAGTGCCAATTGGGCATCGTTTAAATGCCACGGCCTACCTGAGCATTGTTTCTGACCATGTCCATCCCTTTATGACCACCATGTACCCATCCTCTGATGGCTACTTCCAGCAGGATAATGCACCATGTCACAAAGCTCGAATCATTTCAAATTGGTTTCTTGAACATGACAATGAGTTCACTGTACTAAAATGGCCCCCACAGTCACCAGATCTCAACCCAATAGAGCATCTTTAGGATGTGGTGGAACGGGAGCTTCGTGCCCTGGATGTGCATCCCACAAATCTCCATCAACTGCAAGATGCTATCCTATCAATATGGGCCAACATTTCTAAAGAATGCTTTCAGCACCTTGTTGAATCAATGCCACGTAGAATTAAGGCAGTTCTGAAGGCGAAAGGGGGTCAAACACAGTATTAGTATGGTGTTCCTAATAATCCTTTAGGTGAGTGTATAATAGTAACGTTAGTTGGCCACCGGAGTCAGTCAGACTAAAATAGCTAGCGATGCCGCTAGTTAACTTGGATGTGAAAGTTGAGACATGAGTTGACATGATTTATATTACATTTTTAGCTTATATTATTGTAGTTTTGATATCATATAATTATACTATTCATTATTTTATTTGCTGTATACTGTTTATTTCATTGACAATTTTTTTTATTGACTAAACGATTTACTATTACTTATCACTTTATCTTATATTTACTATTTGTATTGCACTGTAGTTGTACCATATGTATAAAGGATCCATCAGTTATCTTTGTTATTGTATATTTGGAGTATCTATCTGTAAATATCTATCATTTTAGCGCTATAAGCAGCCTGCCAGTGTGATTTGTATTTGCTGATTTGTTTCATTTTCTCAATGGCGGTCAATTCTAAGCACAAGAAAAGCTAAAATCGGTTAAAGACAGAAAATACTTTTTCCACAATAAGAAAACTTTATTTCATTTAATGTGAAAATTAAATTATATCTCAGTATGGGCGTCTTCACAATTCTTTTTCAGGTATAAAAAGCCAAATACATTACAAGCCTTTGACAATTCCTAATATATATTTTATAAGTCTAACTCAGCGTTTCCCAACCCTGTTCCTGGAGGCACACCAACATTACACATTTTCCAACTCTTCCAGAACAAACACACCTGAATTAACTCATCAGCTCGTTAGTAGACTTCAAGACGGGGAGATAAAGGGATTAGATGAGAGAGACATCCAAAATGTGCACTGTTGGTGTGCCTCCAGTAAAACAGCAGCTCACCCATTTACTTGCATTTGTTTACAGCGCAGTCTTGCCCTCAGCAATATGGCGGACACGTTGACGTATTGCAGCAACGTTCTAAAACGGCCAATAGGGCGTCTATGTATTTATTATGTCTATGCTGGTCTATTCTTCCTTGTGTCACGCCTCTTCTGAGTCCTACTCCCCTGAGGAGGAGGGGCTTAAGTAGCAACGCTTACCCTCTGGCCCTGTCTTTGGTCCTCAGATCGAGATGGGCCACATCCCCCAGATGCTTTGGGTGTGGACCAAGGCCGGCACGGTATGTAGACTTTGAAGGCCGCATCTTTGCCTCCCTGAACTTTCCGACCACAGTCTCAAAGGATGTGCCGAAAAGTTTGGAAGATTAAATTAGAAAACTTTATTAATCCCTGAGAGGTGAAACTCATTTGCCACCATCGCACATTACAAACAACACAAATAGACAATTGCACATTAAAAACAACAATACAATTTTCATTACACCATGTAACAAATAACGTCTCTGTTACGTATGTAACCCTCGTTCCCTGAAGGAGGGAACAGAGACGTACGTCGGAACTGACCGACGAATTGGGATCTATTTTCAGAGACTAATTTACTTCGAGTGTTATAAACGAGCCAATGAAGATGGCATGTGGTTGACGCATTCCACAATCTGCCCCGCATCGCGGGTATAAATACGGAAGTGGAAGTACCGCATATCACTTTACAACTGAGGAGCCGAGATAAGTGACTCGGCCTTCAGCTGAAGCACAGCACCTGGCGACGGGACGTACGTCTCCGCTCCCTCCTTCAGGGAACGAGGGTTACATGCGTAACCGAGACGTTCCCTTTCAGTCGGTCACGTTCGACGTACGTCGGAACTGACCGACGAATTGGGATCCCTACTAACACGCCAGAGATGCCTGAGCTCACTGGACCACACCTATGTTGGTGTGGGAGTCAGGGCTCCGGGCAGGGAGGTCAGTCACAGCTGTTCCTGCAAGACCCACTCAGTATGACTATTGGATAACGCTGGGAAAGCGTGCCCGTCTCAGGGAGATGGTACGCTGCGGAGCCACGTCCTTCAGTGGAAGGAGAGGTGGAAATACTCATAAGGACTAACCTAGCAGGGTAGTGCTACCTATGGCAGTCTCTGGGGTGGACCCAACCTGGTCCCAGGGGGGGAAGAACACCGCCAGAGACGACAGAGCGAGCTCTGTCAAGGGAAAGACCCGGGGCTAGCCAAGTAGGGTAGCTGGTACCGTGGAGAATACACATATGGGGTTACCGTTAGGGAACCGCTACATATGGAATCCAGCCTACACACACGTTCCACAAGCATACGAGTGCAGGCCTGGTGTCAAACGGCCGCAACGTCTGACACCGAAGGGGTGACGGAGGAGTACTTGTTTGCCCTGTAGCAGCTTTTTGAAGCGGCCCAGGGCGAGACGTACCGCCAGTAACTCTAGGCAATTGATATGCCAACGCATTTGGGGCCCCGTCCACAGACCCGCAACTGTGTGCCCGTTGTACATCGCCCCCCAGCCCATGTAAGAGGCATCCGTGAAGACCACAGCATGCCTGGACACACTCCGGCCCGTAGAAAGGCAGAGTCCGCCCACGGGTTGAAGGTTTGGCGAAAGTAAGGAGTAACTGAGACCCGGTACTTGCCGCGCTGCCACGCCCATCTCGGGACTCGGTCGTGAAGCCAGCGTTGAGGTAGTTGAGCCTGGACCTTAAGACTGCGATGGTCATGTTCCCGCAATGGGAACATGAGTCATCCACAAAAGCTGCCTCAGCGTGCTGAACGCCCAAACACGTGAGACAACGATCGTGTCCGTCAACTGGGGATAGATAACGACGGCATCCAGAAACACGCGGTTTGAATGACATCTTAAAAAAACGCAGGGTCAAACCGTGTAGCTCTTTTAGAAAAGGAAAAACCGCTCCAACTAGTGCCGAGGCACACAGGGGAAATGGCCGCGGCTCACAGCGGTTCAGGGGTGCAAGCCCGCTGAGAGCACTCAAAGGGAAACGCCCAGCGAGCTGTGAAAACAGCTGTTGTTGCTCTTTGATGTTCTCGCGACCACCGCTGCCAGGCACCGTCACACCGACACTGATAGATGAAGCGATCCTCTTCACGAGACTCGAAAAACACTCTTCGTAGGAACACACACACAGGTAATGCTCGGCTCCGAAGTTGAAAGCAATATGCGGTACTTCTACTTCCGTATTTATACCCGCGATGCGGGGCGTATCGTGGAATGCGTCAACCGTATGCCAATCTTCATTGGCTCGTTTATAACACTCGAAGTAGATTGGTCTCTGAAAATAGATCCCTATTCGTCGGTCAGTTCCGACATACGTCGAACGTGACCGACTGAAAGGGAACTCAATTTCTCTTCTATATTCCACATCATTACTTTCAAAAAATTAAACCCACAAGGGCATTATCATCTAGAAACTTTTGTAAACAACAAGATGTCTGAGTGTGCCTATAGTCAGAGGTATACAATACAAATAGAAAAGGTGATAAAACTGTGCCTTGTGGGGCTCCTGTTTTAGTCAAAATAATATGACGTTATCACTCAGCCTAACGAACTGGGGTTGACCTCTAGATAATCCAATACCCACATAATAGTTGTACTATGTAGGTTAAAACGCAACAAGAAGGCGATACCGGCGCATCGAGGAGACAGTTTAATTATTTTCTCCCCAATATCGGGGAGGTTCACCCACAGACTCCTCTCCACGGCCACCATCACCGGCATTGATCAACCAATTGTGGCAGCAGTCTGTTTAGTGGTCCAGAGAGCAAGATCCGTGGTGTGGCGCAGCTCGGCCACCACCTCAGGGGAAAGACCCTGGCACTGATGTAGGTCCTTCAGAAGATTGGCCTGGCAAGCTTGTTAACATGACCATCGCGTGCAAGGCAGCCCCGGCCTGACCCACTGTCGCATATGCTCTGCCATTCCAACACAACATAACATGCAGGCTTGGATGGCAGAGCTGGGGGGTATTCCAGAAAGCAGGTTATGTGACATACCCGGGTATGTTTAGGAGTAAGTTAGCGGATAACCTCAACTTTCAGTTCCAAAAACGGAGGTAACTTTCAGGGTATGTAAGTAACCATGGCAACTCACTCTCTGAACATAACCTGCTCTGGAGCAGGTTATGTTCCAGGGTTAGTTTGCTTAAGAGGTATTCAGATGTGTTTTATATAATTAATATAGTTATTAATATAACCGCATTTGTTTCAGTTATATAATATAATATATTAATTCTAAAGAATTACAATAAAAATAAATAAAAAATAAGTTTAAATGTTAATGCAATTTAAATATATTTATTATTTATTTTATTGTCATCTCACACATGGATCTGCATTCAATGAATTAGCATCAAACAAACAATATAATCCTTATTCTCAGTGAATAAAGATTACTTATTTAACAAAGACATTGAAAAAATGATTGCACAACCACCAAATAGGTGGCGATTAAACAAAAGAAGAAGAGGAAGTAGAATGGCGCGCTTCCTCTTAGCGTCTGTTTCCATGGTGAATCATCGATTTGTCGCTCTGTTGAGAATGTCTTGTGTGTTAACCGGGAACATACTCTGAGTTGGCTGAACTTACTTCCGGACTCGTTTTTGGAACCAGCATACTTCGAGTAAGCAAGGTTTGGGTTAATCAACCGAGAGTTCAAGGTATATGTGACGGTAAGTTAACCTTGCTTTCTGGAATACGCCCCTGGAGTCTTCAATGTCGATGCCTTACCCACAGAGAGACAGCTCTCTGTGGCACCGGACATAACCTCCAAAAGAACATACTTTTAACCAATGAACAGGTTTTTACTGTAGCATTTTTACAGTCTTCTACCGTAACTATTAAAGGGGGGGTCTAATGCTATTTCATGCATTCTGACTTATTTACACTGTTAAAGAGTTGGATTCTCATGCTAAACATGGCCAAAATTTCAAAAAATGAGTTAGACGTATGACGGAGAATTTCTGTGCCAAATACACTCCTTCAGGATTCAAACAAGTTTCAGAAAGTTTTTTTGAGTATGGCTCTGTATGAGGTCATAAAGGACGGAATTCCTTGTATGGGCACTTCTCCCAGGTGAGCGTGTCAACATCAACTAGAGCGAGAGCAAGAGCTCATCCATCAGGGTTACGGAAGCCGTAGGCAGTGCTGTCATTTGTTTTTAGACCACGGAATAAACAATGTCACTAAAGAAGTGCGTTTCTGGTTGTGAGGGAAAGATAACCTTGTTCAGCTTCCTAAATAACCCAGTGTTAAGGAAACAGTGGATGCAGTTTGTTTTTACGGAGCAGCAACAGAGTTCTGCAAGTGTGTTTGTTTGTTTCCGGTCATGAGTTGAAACAGCAGGTGGTGAGTGAAATTGCATCAAATGTCTGTTTTGTTGGCAATCGGCGCGTAAGTGCATATAATGTAAACAACACGAACGTATAGTGAATCGAAAGTTATCCAGAGATAATGCCATGATGTATTGTGTGTGTGTGTGCTCGTGACTCTTTAGCTCCGCCCACTACACTCCTCCACGAGTTCGGCTGTTTTCGGAAAGATTCGGTAAAGCGTATTCGTCTTTTATAAATACGATAAAACTAAAGACTCTTCGGAGATATAGAGGATGCAATACTACTCTACAGGTACTCAAGATTAACATGAGATTGGCAGAAAATGTGTGTGTTATGCATTTAAAATTGTTTAATTAACTTTAACTAGCAAGTTAACTAGATATCCACAGGATATCCAGAGGCAGAGTTGTATACTACAGCGTTAATCAGAGGGAAAACACATTAGGAGCACTGCGCCCTTGGGTGAGCCCTTGAGCGAGTTGAAAAAAAATGAAGAAATTAAGTCAATAAAATAAATTCCCTTCAGGGGCTTCTGTTTCATGTAGAAAATATTTACTATGTGGAAACAATTCAGGTGAATGTTTAACCATTAGATCCACAGAGCTCAGTTAACACCAGAGCAGCAGGCCTTTGTGTGTGTGCATGGTAAATATAATGTGTTTCACTGATAAAAATGTAAGGTTTCACAACCCCAGACTAATAGTGATACACATCAGCTGAGAGAAAGAAAGAGAGAGAGATGTCTGCAAACAGGCACACTTACAAACACTCTCTCTCTTTCCCCAGGATGAGAGGCTTTGTCGGACAGATCGGATCTTACAGAAACTTACCTTTGTCTGAGTGGCTGGCGGATCCTGTGTCTGGTGAATACACACATACACACACCTGGTTGCTCATGGGAACACTTGTAGGGTTGCACAGCTCCAAACAATACTAGTTTGTTTCTCTTCTGATCTGGTTACCTAAGGTAACAGTGACATTAATTTTTTATGAACGATATGCTTTTCTTTTGCTTCCAGTGGTAGCCATGGTTCACCATCACTTTTGTGTAAATAACAGGATTGTCAACCGATTAAAACACAATCAAATTAATTACAGTATGCTGACCAAGACATTGTGAAGATATTTTAAGACATTACTGATGCAAATAAAAACGCTGAATTAACGAGTGTCATGTTTTTAAGATATGGAAGTTTGTTGTGAGATAAAATTTAAAATAAGATATAAAGTCACAAAGTGAGTAGTAAAGTTCCAATTGCAAGATATAACGAGAAATAGTCACACTGTAAGAAAATTTTTTTTTAGATAATGTCCTGGCTTAAAACTACCTAAACTTTCACGTTTAATTTTACATATCCTTCCACCCTAAAACAGAACACAATAACATGCATAATCAAAATACGGGTGATGTATGAAAAATCAATGCAGAAAATGTCTCATTTAAACTGTACATTGGGCCGTATTTTTACGGACTTTTACAGACGAGTGCAAAATTACATCGTCCAAAAAACTTTTTATTAATTTCTTTACTCTGATGTTAAAATTGGCTTCCATTTTAAAAGTAGTATAAATAAAAAATATATATATTTTATGCCGTTATTTATGCTAAATAAAAATGACCAGTGACCTACTTCAGTGCTAAGTAGGGATGACCTACGAACTTTGTGACCTTGAGCATTGCTCCATGTGAATTGTGCCTGCAAAAAGTACACCGTAACGCATGTCTAAAAGTTGAGTAATTAGCATGTCTTTTGTACAGGGTTTGGGGATTTTAGGTATAACAGATCAAATGCGATTTTGGGGCCACAGCCACTTCTGAAAGCACACTTCTGCTTTTTCAAATAAAAGTACATTTGACTTTAGCTAAAGTGACTGTCAACACAGGGACACACATATACTGATAGACTATTATACTACAGGTATAAGTTTACACAATGTCTCTTTACATTTATTTAGTAGAAAGTGTTAACTTGTATAATTATTTCCAGCATCTATCGTCTCTGTCCAGACAGAGTGTGTGTGTTGAGTTTGGGCTCCATTGCTTTTCTATCACCACAGCAGCAGGTCACCCGGGCGTGTCATCTTACTAACTCGGGTTTCCTGTGCAGTGATGAAATATGAACACCCTGGAATCCCTCCCCTTCAGACAAGCCTGAGACACTCCCGCACCGCACACACACAAATACTTACCCAAAAATCTTCCCCAACAATGTACTGATTAAATTAATTGTCATATGACAACTTCTTAACAGGCTTTGTTGTTCATGTTGTCTTAAAAATTGAGGATAAAAGAATAAATTATTTTAACGTGCCTTTACAGGTAACTTGATGATCGGGATGAGCGTTGAACTATTAGAAAATAAACTCTGTGCTAACGGATAGGGTGGAATTCTAGCAGGTCAATATTAAAAGATGGAATGTTGTCAGACCGGTCTCTTTTATTTCTTTATAAACACTGGGAGTGTGGAGACAGAAACCAACTGCAAAAAATACCCTCCTGATCATATACCTTTTTTCAGCACACACAGAAAGACTTTTACAGTTACTGTTATATAAAAGATAAGTGTGCTGGTATTTAATGTCAGAAGCTTTCTTTGAAAAAAAAATAAATTCTATCGTTTACTCACAAAAAGATAAAAAGAAGATATTTTGAAGAATGCTTCAACTTTGTTTTAATTGTTCAACAGAAAAACAGATGTTCAACAGGGAAAAAAAGTCATACAGGTTTAGAATGACATGATTTTCATATTTGAGAGAACTAAACAGTGGTGGATAAAAAGTAGAAGTATAGATATACCAGAAAATAACTTTGGTAGAAGTTAAAGTCACCGTTTAGAATATTACTTAAGTAAAAGTTTAAGTATGTTATTTTTTTGGACTTAGGTATGAAAAGTATATATTTTTTATATTAAATTAAGTATGGAAAATAAAAGTACAAGTAAACAAAATACAAAAGGAGCAAAAAAAAAATGTATGATTAGCATTAAGATTATGTTGTTTTAACTCTTCCATTTTGTTTTATTTGAAAAAGTTTTAAATATATTAATTATACCTTGATCATTCATGTTAATTCAGTGCATTAACTAATGTAAGAAACAACTTTAAAATGTAAATGTTAAAATTAACAAAATACAATACTTTCATTAACCATATTTAATGTTACAAATGGACTGTTATTGTAAAGTTTTACTTGCCATTTAATATAAATCCAAAGTCATCCTTAAAGATGGCTATCTTTACACACAAAGGCATAGCATTGAAATTAGACTGAATATATGTATACTTTCAGACATTATTTGCTTTTAATTTAGAACACTTGATTATCTATTCAAAGTATGTGTTACAGTGACAGTAATAAAAGAACTGAAATCGATTTGTCATTAGCATCCTCTCAGCCTCGACGTCAACAAACTAATTACTCTATAGTGATATGAAAACATGTATTGTAGTTTACTGTATAACATACCGTTTTGTTGTCTGTTTTAAATCCGTTTTTAAAGTGTCCCACTCTGTGCAGCGCGCAGTCAAAACGTCACGTGTCAAAACAAACTCAGGAGCCATCAGCGAGTTTTTATTTCGCCTCTAGAGGCCGCTCTCTTGCTGTATAACAACGCGCCCTTTCAGCCGCTCCAGCAATGGACGCAACCCGGAAAATGAAATCAACCGCGGTTGTGGGAGCACTTTTTTTTTGCACATGCTTGCTTGCAGTTTCTGTTCTTCCGACTTTATTTTGCAGCAAGTAACGAAAATTATTTGGAGAAATGTATCGGAGTAAAAGTATACATTTTATTTAGGAAATGTAGTGGAGTAAAAGTAAGAGCTGACACTAAATATAAAAACTCAAGTAAAGTACAGATTCTCCCAAAAAATACTCAAGTAACTTACTGTAACTTTGTTACATTACTCCACTGGAACTAAGACACAAATAGTGATTTCTTACGTTAACATGTTGCTAAGCTAACAGCACAAAATACAATGTACATGCTGATACAAAATACAAAATAAATGCACATAAATATTGTTCAACATTTTATATATTTTTATAAATTCAACTATTTTGAAAGATTTTTCACTGAGCTTGTTGCAGTGCTTTCTGGGATTGCCTTCTTCACAGTGTGATATTGACACCAAAAAAGTATCTTAAAAGTCAGTATAATTAAGTTACCTACCTTTTTGAATATCTTTGCATAAGAAGCGTGCCTATGACACCTTAAAATGCTCCCTCTGTAGGCAGCATACTAGTTTTTGGAACAATTTACAGCAGAATCAAAGAGTAAATAACTAAAAGTAATGTAGTTAACATTTTTCGGTAGCATATCTGATTCTTTAGCTGCTCTGATAAAAACTATATCATGTTTAAAAAGATATTTGAAGAGCTTCAATGTAATTTGCTACTTTTGTTACTAGCTTGTAATGTTAAATAGTAGCTTGCCTGTATTTTAGCTACCGGTTGTAAATTATAAGTAGTTTGTAACTCATATTGATCAGCCTCTACTTGGATATTGGAGGAACGGGTCCTCTCAGTGTCTATGGTGGTTGCAGAACAATTTGTGACTACATTGTACAGAATATATAAATGCTTATTACAGCACAGAAACATGTTGTTATGTGTGAGCAGCTGACTTATATAATACAGTATAAGACTAAACATTCGGTTGGCATGCATGACACCTCTTCTTATCAGTAATAGTACAGTAATTTTTTGTCCAGAACAATTAATGATTCATGTCTCCATCTTTGTAAACAACTGACACCACACCTCGGGATGGCTGGGTGAGGCGGTGTGTCAGACAGAGAATGGGTACTATTTTTTTTTAAGTGTGCAAAGATGTTTTAAAGGAGTGGCATGTTTAAATAAGAGTCTTCTGTTAAAGATGGAGGGTGTGTACTTAAACCATGTCGTTACGTTTATGTGTGAAAAACAAGAAGAGAAAAAAAAGGGAGGAGTTGTTCTAAGCAGGTGTGGTACTTAAAAATAGGCCATTATTTAAGGTACGGGCAGTTATGGGATGCTTTACAAATCCATGGAAGAAGGAAACACACATTTTAAATACATTTTAAAAAGACCATGTGATAGGTCAGTCTCTAGACTCAGTACTGGGCTCTGCTGATGAGGTCATAGGTGACCTGTGTGATGTCAAAGGCTTGATGTGAGCATTGGGAGGACAGAGTTTCTACTGAGATTTTTTGGGAAGGGCTGTAGATGATACGAGCACGTTGAGACTCCACTTCCTCATCTGCCCAGCAGGGAGCAGGCATATCTGCAGAGTACAACAATGGAAACACACTGCCCATATAAACGGTCACAAACATCTGCTTTAACACATTGATATCCCTCTGCAACACACAGAAACAGAAACATTGTATGCAAACAGCATGAATAAACACTTTAAAATCCTAGTATTGTGGCAATTGTGTGACATTCTCACACAATCACATGCACCATTACCTTATCAGATCTTCTCAGGTTACTCTCTGATTCAGTCCATGATTTCTGTAAAATCAGGTTCAAGTTTAATACTTTTTATAACGTCTACCTCATATTATACTCCCATGTACGTGATAGTATAGTTTTGTCCCCGGAAGTTAATTTAATCTGGAAAAAAAAATCCCTTTTGTTATGTCCTCAACTGGAAAATCAATACAATATAAATAAAATAATTTAATTAATTTATATTATAGTTACATTTAATATTTCATTTCATTTTCAATTATTATTAATAATTTAACATACTATTAGTATGTTAATTATTTATTACTTACTGTTGTTTTTAAATAATATACACTGATCAGGCATAACATTATGATCACCTTCCTAAAATTGCGTTGGTCCCCCTTTTGCTGCCAAAACAGCCCTGGCACCAAGATGTTAGCAGCAGATCCTTTAGGTCCTGTAAGTTGCGAGGTGGGGCCTCCATGGATCGGACTTGTTTGTTCAGCACATCCCACAGATACTCGATTGGATTGAGATCTGGGGAATTTGGAGGTCAAGTCAACACCTCAAACTCGTTGTTGTGCTCCTCAAACTATTCCTGAACCATTTTTGCTTTGTGGCAAGGCGCATTATCCTGCTGAAAGAGGCCACAGCCACCAGGGAATACAGTTTCCATGAAAGGGTGTACATGGTCTGCAACAATGCTTAGGTAGGTGGTACGTGTCAAAGTAACATCCACATGGATGGCAGGACCCAAGGTTTCTCAGCAGAACATCGGCACTTTTTGATAGACACTGACCACTGCAGACTGGGAACACCCCACAAGAGCTGCAGTTTTGGAGATGCCCTGACCCAGTCGTCTAGCCATCACAATTTGGCCCTTGTCAAACTCGCTCAAATCCTTACGCTTGCCCATTTTTCCTGCTTCTAACACATCAACTTTGAGGACAAAATGTTCATTAGCTGCCTAATATATCTCACCCACTAACAGGTGCCGTGATGAAGAGATGATCAGTGTTATTCACTTCACCTGTCAGTGGTCATAATGTTATGCCTGATCAGTGAATATATATACACACATACACTGCATGCAGAATTATTAGGCACGTTGATTTTCTGATCATATTTTTTTTCCAGACACATTTTACCAATTCCAAACCACATTAATCTTAATAACTACTATTAATTTTGTATTTAATTATTTATAAGTGATATATAATTGATCATGAAGGCTGGAAATGAAAAAAACCTTATATTCAGGTGTGCATAATTATTATGCATGTTTTCTTTTCCTGATAAAATGAGCCAAAAAAGAGATTTAACTCAGACTGAAAAGTCAAAAATTATTAAATGCCCTAAGGACACAATACTAATGCAATACTAGAAATTGCAGTTAAGGCATGACCATTGGACCGTGAAATGCTCATTGGGTCAGACAAAAACAGGTGGCAAAGAAAAGACATGTTAACTGCAAAAGAATTAAGAACTAAGGTGATTAAGATGTGGTGCTGGTCCTTCAAGAGTCACTCTCAAAACGTGCCTACTAATTATGCACACCTGAATATAGGTGTGCATAATTTTCATTTCCAGACTTCATGATCAATTATATATCGCTTATAAATGATTAAATACAAAATTAATAGTAGTTATTAAGATTTATGTGGTTTGGAATTGGTAAAATGTGCCTGGAAATCAACGTGCCTAATAATTCTACATGCAGTGTAATAGAAACAGAAATAAAAGTTTATGGAGTGTTCTCATTTAGCAAATGCTAAGTAAACGTGTGTTTATGTGAACAGTCTCACCCTAAATGCATCCATCAGGTCTGGCTGATCTAGAACGTCAGGGAAGGAGGCTAGAACTGAGCTGCAGATCAGATCTAGGATGGAGAACACAGAACCAAGCTGAAGTTATTTACATTCTCATTTCCATGCATATTTTACATTTACATTTGCTTCATGGCAGACCATTTCTTACCAAAGAAAGTGCATATAGTGTTGTGATGTGACAGGAACCTCAGATACACATTAGATACACATCAAGCACAAAGACAAAACCAAAATCCAACAGAGTGTGTATGTGTGTGTTACCTGCATTACACATGGTGACTCTGTCCAGTAAAAGAGCATCAGCGAGTATTTGCCTGTATGTTGCCAGGAGATGCACTATGGACAGACTTCCTACTATGGTGTCTGGCAGCAGACTAATTAAACATTTAGGAAAAATAAATATTTAGTTACAAGAACAACAGTTGCTTTTTTCATGAATATTTATCAAAAAAACACTGTGGAACCCTACAGCTGGCAATAAAAATGAAAGTATACATACTACGGTTCAAAAGTTTGGGGTCAGTACGATTAAAAGAAAATTAATTTAAAATAATTATGCATTAAATTGATTTACACATTATTTATAATGTTACAAAATATTTCTATTTCAAATAAACGCTGTTCTTGTGTGAGAAAAAAAAAAAAAAAAAAAATTATATACATGTATATATATATATATATATACACACATGTATACATGTATATATATATATATATATATATACACATGTATATATGTATATATATATATATATATATATATATATATATATATATATATATATATATATATATATATATATATATATATATATATATATATATATATATATATATACATATATATATATATATATATATATATATGTATATATATATACTGTGTTTGACCCCCATTCGCCTTCAGAACTGCCTTAATTCTACGTGGCATTGATTCAACAAGGTGCTGAAAGCATTCTTTAGAAATGTTGGCCCATATTGATAGGATAGCATCTTGCAGTTGATGGAGATTTGTGGGATGCACATCCAGGACACGAAGCTCCCGTTCCACCACATCCCAAAGATGCTCTATTGGGTTGAGATCTGGTGACTGTGGGGGCCATTTTAGTACAGTGAACTCATTGTCATGTTCAAGAAACCAATTTGAAATGATTCGAGCTTTGTGACATGGTGCATTATCCTGCTGGAAGTAGCCATCAGAGGATGGGTACATGGTGGTCATAAAGGGATGGACATGGTCAGAAACAATGCTCAGGTAGGCCGTGGCATTTAAACGATGCCCAATTGGCACTAAGGGGCCTAAAGTGTGCCAAGAAAACATCCCCCACACCATTACACCACCACCACCAGCCTGCACAGTGGTAACAAGGCATGACGGATCCATGTTCTCATTCTGTTTACGCCAAATTCTGACTATACCATCTGAATGTCTCAACAGAAATCGAGACTCATCAGACCAGGCAACATTTTTCCAGTCTTCAACTGTCCAATTTTGGTGAGCTCATGCAAATTGTAGCCTCTTTTTCCTATTTGTAGTGGAGATGAGTGGTACCCGGTGGGGTCTTCTGCTGTTGTAGCCCATCCGCCTCAAGGTTGTGCGTGTTGTGGCTTCACAAATGCTTTGCTGCATACCTCGGTTGTAACGAGTGGTTATTTCAGTCAAAGTTGCTCTTCTATCAGCTTGAATCAGTCGGCCCATTCTCCTCTGACCTCTAGCATCAACAAGGCATTTTCGCCCACAGGACTGCCGCATACTGGATGTTTTTCCCTTTTCACACCATTCTTTGTAAACTCTAGAAATGGTTGTGCGTGAAAATCCCAATAACTGAGCAGATTGTGAAATACTCAGACCGGCCCGTCTGGCACCAACAACCATGCCATGCTCAAAATTGCTTAAATCACCTTTCTTTCCCATTCTGCCATTCAGTTTGGAGTTCAGGAGATTGTCTTGACCAGGACCACACCCCTAAACATCCCCTAAGCATTGAAGCAACTGCCATGTGATTGGTTGATTAGATAATTGCATTAATAAGAAATTGAACAGGTGTTCCTAATAATCCTTTAGGTGAGTGTATATATATATAAAAATATATTAAAATAGAAAGTTATTAAATTAATTTAATTCATATTTCACAATATGACTATTTTACTGTATTTTCAATCAAATAAATGCAGCCTTGGTGAGCATACGAGACTTATTTCCAAAAACAAACAAAAAATATCAATCACACTTTAGATTAGTGTCTAATTCTCACTATTAACCAAGACTTTTGCCTCAATAAACTCCTAATTACTGCTTATTAATAGTAAGTTCAGTAGTTGTTAAATATGGGTAGGAATTAGGTAGAATTAAATGATGTAGAATAAGGTCATGCAGAATAAGGCATTAATATGTGCTTTATAAGTACTTATAAACAGCCAATGTCCTAGTAATATGCATGCTAATAAGCATCTAGTTAATAGTGAGAATTGGACCCTAGACTAAATTGTTACCAAAATTATTTTGAACATCAATGTGTACTCTGGTGTGAAGGCATTATTACTTGAGAAGCACTCTGCTGCGTGCGTTTACTGATTTGAGCTTAACAACAAGTTTATGCATCTTCCTGGACAGCAACATCTGCTGAAACACACCAGTGGGATAACCTGAGAAGAGAACAGAAGACAATAGCTTGTGTGTGAGAGAGTGTTGAGTGTGTATGTGTATTTTTGTGAAAGAATGTTACCTCTCTTGGTAGATGTGGTATCCATATCGGTGTCTCTCTCAAATGGTGTGCCACCATGAATAGTGAGCTCTTGTGTCCTGCACACATGCATATAGTTTGTCAGCAAGTATGTAAGGAAACAATAGAACTAATGTCATATTCAGTCATATTGTAATAAGGGAATGTGTGTGTACCGTAGAGTAATGGGGGTTCCACTTTCATCAAACAGTTTAAGGAAAGCCCAACCACAGCTGAGGTCTCCTCTCTCCCCGGTGGACTGAAACAGAGCACATACATTTTTCCCAATGTTCTTCAAAATATCTTCTTTTCCTCAGAAGATAGTAAGTCATGCAGGTTTGGAAAACAACATGAGGGCGAGTAAATTGCATTTTTGGGTGAACTATCCCTTTAAAGAGGATCTATTATGCTTTTTTACTTTTTCAACTTTATTTAAATGTATGTTGCACGAAAAAAGGTCTGCAAAGTTACAAAGCACAAAGTCAACTCCAAAGAGAGTTATTCTCTATATCAGTAAGCACTGTGTCTAAACTCCTTGAACCACCTTGATTGTAGTCTTGAGTTTTCTTCCGGTAACATACACGTCATAATATCCCAGCCCAAGGCATATAATTCCAGCCCAAGGCATGCGCAAAAAAAGGGGGGGGGCGAGGCCTGGCTAAGTTGCGTTAATAATGTGTTGAAACTTGCTGTTATGGTAAGGGGCGTGACATTTTGAAACACACATGAAGTGGTTGACCAATCACAACATACTAGTCCAGCTGACCAATCAGAGACCAATTGTGTTTTTCGGAAGGAGGGGCTTCATAAGACAAAAGCTGAATGAAGCATTATTCCCAGACAAACTGGGAAGAGGAAGAGGTGCTGCAACAAAATGTAAAATATGTGAACCTTTTTTTTTTTTTAACATTCAAGCATGAGACCTATTCTAGTAGACTGCAAAATCAAAATCAAGACTTTGTAAAAGGGTAATGCCTCTTTAATAGAGATCATTTTGTGCGTTTATGGAAATATGTGAAAGGGTAGGAGAAAACAGTTATTTTGCCTTTCTGATGTTAGATCAAGGCCATGTCCCAAATATTATTGTTTAAATAATAAGAATTATTTTGCAAGGAACTATTGCTCACATTTCTTATGTAGGTTACACCCAATTCAAACAGAATTCCGAGATCAGGAGATTCAGAGTCACAACGAAGGAAACAATCTCCATCCAGTAGGCAGGGAAGCATCCCAGTCATCTAAAATAAAATAATTAATCAATAAAATACAGATTAAAAAGACAAACTGTTAGATTACAGAACTGTATTACAGATTATATTACCAGCATAACAATTTGATAGAAAAATTGAATTGATAAATGCAGATGAATTTCAGAATGTTTCAGTATTTGGTTTGCTCCTCTTTTGCCTGCTGCCTTCAAGCTTGCATGAGCTTCACAAGTTCAAATAGGTGATGATCATGTACTCCAGCATGATCTAAAAAGCATCTGTGCTTCATTGGAAGCAAGAATATCTGACCGTCTGTGCAAAGAGTCACATTATCAATTTCAAATATTTACTTATTTGCTTACTTACATAGATACAGTGCAAAACCTTAAATATGTGTTATTAATTGAAAAAGTATTTATTTCCAAGTTTAAATTAGATTTAAAATCCCAGATTTTTAATGTGGCCATAGAGATGTGTTTAAGTGTACTTTAGTCTTACCCGTGGAGAAAAACTCCATGTCTTTGGGCTCTTGGAGTTGTAAGTGGCTCTGACTGTGTGAATGTTACTCAAAACCTGACAGGGAAAATTTTAAAGCAAACTTAACAGGTGGAACAAAGAGAGAGAGAGAGAGAGAGAGAGAGAGAGAGAAGCAATGGCACCGTGTACACAGCATGTCACATGACACCAGTTTACAATAAACATAGGGAAGACAAAAGGGGTTTTCATGCATTTTTTTTTAAAGGCACCTTTCATGACACCCAAGGTCACCTTACAAGCAAAAATAATACAAAAGTAAATAATAAACAATACAACACCACAGACGCAGGTTACAAAATACATTAAAATACAAGCTCAATAAAGAACATGTCATAAAAGGCATCTTGAGACGAGATTTAAAAGTATGGAGACTAATACTATTGTGAATATCAAGGGGCAGCATAACTAAACTTTCTAGCTCTCATTGTGGTCAGGCGTATATATGTGGTAAGACAAGAGAAATGAAAAGTGAAGATCTAAGAGAGTGTGAAGGGGTGTAGATGTAAAGAAGATCAGTAAGGTACAGAAGAGCCTTGTATGTAATAAGCAGAATTTTAAAATCAATACGATATTTCACTGGAAGCCAGTGCAATTGCTGTAGAATTGGAGAAATGTGCTCGATAGAAGGAGTTGTAGAAAGTACTCGAGCTGCAGAGTTCTGAACCAGTTGAAGTTTATAAAGGAGTTTGGAAGGAAGACCAGTGAGGAGAGCATTACAGTAATCATAACCAGTGCATGAATAAAGATTGCAGTGCTATTCATTGTGAGAGTTTGTAAAGAGTAAAAAGTAAAGTTTTCAATGGCCACAGAAAAGCAATCAGATTTTGTGTCTACAAGGAGGACTTCAGTTGTACCACTATGAAATTTTAGAAAATTTTTCTCAGAAACAAGTAGATGAATTTAGCATGTTTCCTAAATATATTATGGTATTTTTATGATTTAGTAAAGTGAAAAAATTACATACAGCACCTTTAAGTGACTTATTCAGAAACGTCAAAGAGAAGATTAACTATGTATAATGGGCGTAGGATATTGCACAATAATATTCCACTTATTATCTAGAAACATGCACTGAAACACTTCCTGGTCCTCTACTGAATACTTTAATTTCTTGACGATAAGTAGTCAAATAGAATTCACAGTGTACAAAAAAAAAAGTTGTGAAAGACAAATATTGTACAGATGCCAAAGAATAAAATTATTAAATTGCTAACACTCAAGACTCAAATATGCTGTCTAGTATTTTACACTCATGCTTTTGGATCGCACCTGTTTTAATTCAAGCACCCCAGCCGTTAATGCTATGGTGCTTTATCATTTGTGTTTGTTTTTTAAATGGTCCACCCTAATTACTGTTCCACATGATTAACACATGATGTCAGAATCATTACTCAAGCTTTTCCACGAAACATTTGTATGTAAATATCTCACTTTTAAGGTCATAAAGTGCAATCATTCTGGTTGTAGGTTGACCAGAATGTGTGTGCGCGTGTTACCTGGGTTCCATTAAATGCACAGAGCCGAACGTGCCTGCTAAGCACCTGTAACCCGACTCCAGGGGGTGGGATCATTCTACAACTCCACAGGGTCAGGGTTAAACTCACTCTAGATGGGTGCCCGTGAACCTGGACAAACAAACACACACACACACACACACCTTATAAATGTATAATGATAATAATAATACAAATAAATGGAATTTATACTTTAACAGATATCGCGATACTTCCCCAGTTAACGTTAAACATTGCAAACATCTCTTTTTATCACTCCATAAATCAGAAAAAACTAACAGCCAGAAAAAAAGAAAAAAATAAGAAAGAAAAAATAATCACCATAGTTTTAAGAATGAAATGTATAAAATCAGGCAAATGATATATGAACAAATATCTCAGTAAAAATCTCCAGAAGATAGATAGGAATAAAACTGTAATGTTTGGTGTTAATGAAGTGGAGATTTATGACACAAAGTGCCTTTTCCTTCCACTACTCTAAAACAACACATAAAAAGCCAACTAGCCTTAAAAAAAAAAAAGATCACAAAATTGGCCAGTGCATGAAAAAAAACAATATTTATGTGCCTGTAGTGTCTTACCTTAAATAAATGTATATATTTTGTTATACACAACATTTTAGTAAATGTAGCTAGTGTTTGCTTTGCAGTTAGGTACCTTGCCTGTATCTGGGTCCATATGGAGATCTTTAAAGGAGAGTTGTGATTGGCTAAGCTTGGGCTGAATGAAGTGACTTGCTCTGTAAGATGTCCCTGCTCAACACAAACACACATACAAACAGTACATGTATAATACAAGTATAATACTATTATAAAATTAGAATTATTGCCAGATGTTATAATATAATGTGGTACAAATCACACAAAGTGAATTCTGGGTGACTAAGCTCTTTAAAGAATGTGAATGGCCTTCCATCTATACGTTTTGCAAAATATAGAGACAGACCTTCCTCTAGGAGTCTGGAGAGAGTGGAAGGTCTAAAGCCTGGAGGGATGGCACCCATCGCTGACAGCACATCAGTAGCATCTATCTGCAAACACACATCACACTTCAGTATGTCTGTTAATATATTATAAATATGTTATATATTATAAAACATGGGTGCATTAGTATTTAGATTATTAAAGTTGGTATAAAAACAGAAGTTGCGATACAATTTTCTACACCATTGTGACATATATCTGAGTAAAACAGCTTCTTTTCTGAGTAAAAAAATGTAGTGCGGGACTTGATTTTGTCCATCAGGAATTGATTGGATGTCCTGTCCTGTAATTTCAAGGATGTAATTATCCAAATAGAATTTACCTCAGTTACAGCCTTCCGGACTGTGTTCCAATTGGATGTTTTGCTAATTGGAAAAGAGACAGTATTTAATAATTTTCTTTAATAAAGTTCAATAATTTCTTTTAACTTAAACTTGTGTTTAATTCATTTCAACTGAAAGACTGAAATTGTGAGCTATATTCACTGCTATTTAATAAATAACAGAATGTGAAAATGCTGCTATCTAGTGGAGAGAGAGGGAATATCAGTCACCTGGACTTCATGTCAGATTCCTCCTGTTCCTCCTCACTCTCCTCCCCATCTTCATTTTCTCTCTCACTATCCTGCAGAGAAGACATCTGAAAATGCACAGTTAAAATACAACTGCAGATGTAATTCATCCATGTTAATTTAATTATCTAAACACTGGTGGCTTCCTATGTGACTAAAATATTTCATGCAAAAGTTTAATTTGTATTTTTATAAAAGTGAACAACCAACACCAATCCCTAACTGTTCTGGAACATGATTCAGACAATATAAAAGTATAATATAACTATAATGTGAACATCTCAATCAAATCCATAATGAAACATTATAAAAACCATACACTGTCTGCAAGAAATCAGTGTTTGCATGAGATTTGAAATGACGTTTTTCCTCTAATCTTGATTTCCAAAATTACTCTAAAAAAACTGACAAAACAAAACGCTGATCTGTAAAGCAAAACTGATCAAATATGATACCTTAATTGCTTAATTGTACATCTCTCAATCATCTTTGCATTGCATTGATCATAAAACTAAGCATTTAAATATCTTACTAAGGCATACTATTGGGAGATATATAGTTACAACTGATATTTATATTTTATGCAAGTACTTATAAAAATCTCATTAATTTTACATTATAATCCATCAGAATTTTATCTTACCTTTTGGCCATACAAATATCAGCAACTGCACCAAATTGCACATTGCATTGTTTTTTTTGTTTTTTTTTCCATCCTTGAGTATGAGCTCCATATCCTTCTATATCATAGACTATATGAGCCATAAACATCTGATGTATCAAATATGATGCTCAACAACAACAACAAAAACACACACACAAATGTAAACTTTTTTTTTAAAGATTGTCTGAAAGTTCAATAAACTTTTCCTTTTCAAAATATTTGATTTTTCTGACTATTATTTCACATGTCAGGCTTTACATGGTTAAACCATTATGGCATTCCCCAATACTAAAAACATTGTTTAAGGCGTTTATATGACCTTATGTGCTATCAAATAGTTACATGTAAACACACACACTCCCTGTGTTATTATACAGACCTTTAGGAAGGTTTTAGGCACCATGCCCGTCTGGCCATTTGAGTTCTGAGCTAGCCACCATCCATCCTTATTCTTAGAGAGAACTTTCAAAACCTCTCCTTTCTGACACAACACACAAAAAAGACATTTCTCAGTGCAAGTAAATAACAACTTAAATTCAAGTATTTAACAACTAAAATAAGACGCGAAGATGATTACCTGGATGCTGAGGTCCCCTTCCTCTTCTCCTGTAAATGCACCAAGAGCAACATAGGAAACAGGTCCCTGTCCTGTGGCAGTTTGACCGATATCTGTATCCTCGTCATCACTGTCAGCATCATCATCGTCATCGTCATCTTCATAATTATCATGCACTTCTTCCTCTTCGGTATCTTCATCCTCAGAGCTCTCATCTTTTTCATCACTATTTTCCTCGTCGCTCTCCTGTTCTGTCTGGGAAGAACTAGGTCCGGCTGTCCTATGGGCAGGAAACAAAGAATCCAGTACTGTTTGAAAACTCTGATATAATTTTTTTCCAAAACAAAAAGGTAGATCTAAAAATAGTTTAATGTCTTGCATAATAGAATAAAAGGAAAGGTTGTAAGCTCTGTTAGAATTAATGGATGAGGTTACATACTCATCCTGAGGCTGCAGCTGAAGAGCTAGAGACTGTAGACGCTCATGTAAGTTCAACAAACGCTTCTCCTCATCCCTCTTACACTGGTCATAGTTCCCCACTGGAGCTGGCTCATCAGCCTACACACATGAAATTACTTCTAGTTTCAGAGGAGTATAAATATGAGTAAACACAAAGGACAAATTCCCTTAATCATCTATCATAATGGGTAAAACCAAAGTATATAGTTCTGATGTGCATCAAAAGATTGTTCACAAAATAGAAAGAAAGATTGTAAGAAAATAGCTAAATCATTGAAAATTCCTATTTCCACGATCAGGGCAATTAGTTAAGAAGTTCCAATCAACTAAAGATGTTATGAATCTGTCTGGAAGAGGATGTGTGTCTATATTGTCTTAATGTGCAGTTAGGAGGAGAGTTTGAGTGACCAAAGACTCTCCAAGGATCACAGATGGAGAATTGCAGAAATTAGTTGAGTCTGGGTCAGACGGCCTTAAAATATACATATATATATAAAATATTATATACAACTCAACATTTTTTATGGGTGCTTGTGAAGGCATCAACAGGTAAATGTAGACTACTTTCAATAAATGGTCAAATATATTAGGAAACTTTTTAGCTGTGTTGCAATGTGTCATGAGAGTAAGCAACTGAGCAGCTAACACTCTGTCGAGATCGAACGCGAATGCGCTCATTATAAACTCATCCAACGTGCAGGTGCATTATTGACATAACACGTCACCCAGCATACCCGGGTATAAAAAAAAAGGTCACCGCTTGCCACTGATATATATATATATATATATAAATAATATATTTATTATGAGCAGTCAAGGCTCATTGATGCACGTGGGGAGTGAAGGCTGGCCTGTGTGGTCCGATCAAACAGACGAGCTACTATAGCTCAAAAAAAAGTTAATGCGGCTTGGGCTTATGCAGGTTCTCATAGAAAGGTGTCAGAATGCACAGTGCATTGCTGTTTGTTGCGTATGGGGCTGCATAGCCGCAGACCAATCAGGGTGCCCACGCTGACCCCTGTCCACCGGCAAAAGCGGCAACAGTGGGCACGTGAGCATCAGAACTGGACCACGGAGCAATGGAAGAAGGTGGCCTTTACATTACATTTTCTTTTACATCATGTGGATGGCCAGGGGCGTCGCTTACCTGGGGAACACATGGCACTGGTATGCACTATGGAAAAAAAGGCAAGCCGGCAGAGGCAGTGTGATGCTTTGGGCAATGTTCTGCTGGGAAACCTTGGGTCCTGCCATCCATGTGGATGTTACTTTGACACGTACCACCTACCTAAGCATTGTTGCAGACCATGTACACCCTTTCATTGAAATGGTATTCCCTGTGGCTGTGGCCTCTTTCAGCAGGATAATGCGCCCTGCCACAAAGCAAAATGATTCAGGAATGGTTTGAGGAGCGCAACAACGAGTTTGAGGTGTTGACTTGGCCTCCAAATTCCCCAGATCTCAATCTAATCGAGCATCTGTGGGATGTGCTGAATAAACAAGTCCGATCCATGGAGGCCCCACCTCACAACTTACAGGACTTAAAGGATCTGCTGCATCTTGGTGCCAGATACCACAGCACACCTTCAGGTATCTAGTGGAGTCCATGCCTCGACAGGTCAGGGATGTTTTGGCAGCAAAAGGGGACCAACACAATATTAGGAAGGTGGTCATAATTTTATGCCTGATCCGTGTGTGTGTGTGTATATATATATATATATATATATATATATATATATATATATATATATATATATATATAAAACAATTCATGTAAGATGTATTGACAATACAAGTACACAGACATAAACAGAAATATTACTTTAGATAATTTCTTCAGAGTCTTCGTAATTTCCTCTACTGTGCGCTGTAACTCTTTGCACCTGAAATAAAAACATTATAAATCACCTTGGATATAAGCAAAACAGTGTAGAAATCGAAGTACGCATCATTCTACCTAGTTCATTTAGTAGACGTTCAAAAACAAAACAGAAGTCTTCTGTACCTCTCAAAGGTCTCCGTCCTATCTGACGCATCTAGTTTAGCAGCCTGTTGTACCAAAGCATCCACCTGCAGGACAGATAATAGTAGATCTAATGTCTAATCTAATGCGCACCAGCAAACGAACAAACATTCGCTCCGATCAGATCAACCTTTCTCTTGATGACATCCGTCTCTCTTTGGACCGTCTGAAGTGGTCCTCTCTTTTTCGGCGGCATCTTCTATTCGTCTTGGTTTGATCATATACGGCAATTAAATGCGAGTAACATCCCACTCGTGCTCAGATTTACTGAAACAAAAAGCAACGGCCAACGCCATGACAGACGCTCCGGATAGGTTGCTAAGATACTTTTACGTGACGCTGTTATTACCTCATCACTGCGCGCGCGAGAGTCCATGGGAATACAATTTTGAATTTGGGGCAAAGCCCTTTTCAGTCATTGTACTAATCATTCTGGTGGTGTAGCTGTCATATTTGAAAGAAACTTTAAAGGGAAAATTCTAGAGTCTCATTTTTCTTTAGAGGGCATATGGATTATAACTGTGATAGAGCTTGATGATGTATTTTTTATACTTGGAAATGTTTATGGCTTTAATAATTCTGCTGCAAATAATGCCCTACTACGAGAACTAAATATTACAGTTAAAAAGTAAATTCCCATCAGCATTTTTGATTACTGGTGGTGATTTCAATGAGGCTCCTAATAATAATATTGATAGGTTTACATCAAGGACCACTGGCCATGTCATTAACCCTATTATAACTGATTTTTGCAATAACTTGTCACTATTGGATCCTTTTAGATTACTTCATCCTTCTTCGATAGATTCATTCACCTAGTTCAAAGCTGATGTGTCTAAAAAGTCTCGGATAGACCTATGGTTGATTTCAGACTATTGTGAGATCTCTCCGGCTCCTTTGACAGACCATGCTGGAATTTCCTTGCTCCTTTCAAAGGCTAGAAAGACAAACAGTATAAATTCGGGGTATTGGAAGTTGAATTGTTCATATCTAGACCATAATTCGTATATTGTGGCAATACGAGATATCATAAAAAAATATAAAGATATGACTGATATATCTAGCCTTCATCCTTAAAATGGGAACTATTAAAAAAATGAGTGTAGAAGCTTTTCAATCAAGTATGGAAAAGAACAGGCAAAAAAGAAAACGCAAATTCATAATAACACCTGACCTTCTCAGAAAACCACTGCTTAATGAAAATGAATTAAACAATCTTCATACTTTACAAGAGAATCTAGATAAATTATATATAGAAAGAGCAAAAGGAGCCTTTATAAGGTTGAGAGCCAAATGGCTTGAGTATGGTGAAAAAAATTCAAAAAAAAATTTAATTTTGAGAAAAAAACGTGGTCTCTCAAAAACAAACATTCAAAATCTTTATATAAATAATATCCTTACTTCTGACAGCAAAATTATACATTCATATATTTCTACCTTTTATGAAAACCTTTACTCTTCATCCTTCAGTGCTGAATTATTTTGAGTTGATCAGTTCATCCCTAAAATATCTCAGCATAGTTTAATTAGTTGTGAAAATCCAATAACTTTAGAAGAGTTAGATTGTACTTTATCCAAAACACCTTTAAACAAAAGTCCTGGTCCTGATGGCTTGCCATTTGAATTTTATAAAACTTTTTGGAATGATCTAAGAGATTTGATTTTCAACATATTTGAAGATTGTTTAAGTTCTGGTGAATTATTAGAGTCTATGAAACAAGGTCTCATCACTCTTTTACCTAAGCCAAATAAAGATATTCATTACATTGAAAATTAGAGACGTATTACTCTGCTAAATTCTGATTATAAATTATTAACCTCTCTTTTTGCAAAAAGATTCAAAACCCTGTCTAGAAGATATCATTTCAATAACACAATCAGGTTTTATAAAGGGTAGACATATTTCTAATAACATACGTCTTGTATTGGATATAATTGATTATTCTGATCTAACTGTAGAAGGAGCCATCATTCTGTTCTTAGACTTCTATAAAGCGTTTGACTCTATTGAGCATGAATTATACAGCCTTAGATACATTTGGATTTGGATTCAAATTTAAAAATATGGTCAGAACTATATACAAAGGTATAAACAGCAGTGTTTCTCTGGCAGAAGGAACATCTAAACGTTTTGCACTTACTAGAGGTATTCGTCAGGGTTGCCCAATTTCCCCTTTTTTATTTTTGATTGCAGCAGAATTAATGAATCTTTATACTGTAAATTGCATAAATGCTGAAGGTATAAGAATTGGTGATAATGTTATTTTAATTTCTCATGAAAACCAGGTTGAGCGTTTTGGAAGGACTGGAACTTTTTTCAAATGCTTCAGGCCTCCTAATCAACAAAGACAAAAGCAAAATAAAAGTGACAATTTTACCCCTAAACTACAAAAGACCAAGACTATTTTCAATGGATGGTTCAAAGGGACTTGACCATACAAGGAAGGACATTGCTTTCAAAGGCAGAAGGAATTTCAAGGATGGTTTACCCTGCCTTATCATTATACGTGGACAAAAAAACAGCATCTTCAATTGACTCTCTTTCGTTCAAATTTATTTGGAAAAATAAGACTGAATACATTAAAAGGAAAACATTGATTAGGGACTACGCAGATGGAGGCTATAATGTTATTGATTTCACAACTCTCAACCAGGAGTTTAAAATCAACTGGCTCAAACAATGTATGCCGGGAGGAAATGCTCCCTGTTTTTTTATTCCAAACTTATTATTTGCCCATTGTGGTGGTTTAAAGGTTTTGTTGAGTTGCAACTTTAACTGTCACAAATTGCCAATCAAGTTAGCAAATTTTCACAAGCAGACACTGGATTCATGGAAATTGGCTTTCAAGCATAATTTTTCACTGCATAAATGTATTGTATGGAATAATCAATATGTTTTGTATAAAAATAGGACCATATTTAACAAAGAATGTTTTGAAAAGAATATAATCTTTATTTCTAAATTCATAGAGACCTCCGGAAATCTGATTAGTTATGAAAAATTAATTAAGGAAAACAATATTAATATTACTCGTATAGAGTTTTTGAGGATAATTAATGGTAGGCCTATATCACCTAAGCTTTTACATCTTATTAAATCATCCTTACATTACACGACATTAAAGGAAGAAATTCCTTGTTTAAATGATAGGTGGAGTTGATTTGTTAAATAAAAAATTTAATAATATTCATATAAGAAGAATATTAATCTCTACGAGTAGTATTGCTCCTAAAGCAATTGTTTTTTGGAAACATGTTTATCCTTCTTTATGTTTAAGTAATATATGGTCTGCTCATAAAAACTTTGTAATACCAAATAAGGTTAAAGAAATTCACTTTAAAATCCTTCACAATTTTTACGCCTGTTATTAAGTTTATGGATATTCAACCAAAATGTTATTTTTGTGGATCTGAAAATGAATCTGTGACTCATTTGTTTTTTAGATGTCCCATCACAATATAATTTTGGACAGAGATTTCAGTTTTGATTTGTACATCCTTTAGTACCCTTTTTGATATTACAGAAGAAATGGTCTTATTTCTGCTTTCTAACACTGGATCTGTTCCTTTAGGTAATGCAATCAAAATCCTGTGCATGCTTGGAAAAGGCCATATACACAAGTCTAAATTTACAGCTTCAAAACCAAATTTTATTGTATTTTGCTCTGAATTAAAAAGTTTTGCAGATTCCCTATGTAAATTTAAAAGAAACAAAAAAGCAATTAAAACATTACAAATATTAAATAAGATTATAAACTCACCTGTGAATAGAGATACAATGTTTAGATGAGATATTTTTTATCCCCCCCACCTACATAACGAAAGGAATTTTTTCTCTCTCATTCTTTTTAATTTATTTATTATTTATGTATCATCTGTTTACTCTATGTCCCTCGTACCAAATAAGTTGTTCTTTTAATTGTTAAATTCAACTTTCAATATATGTTAATGGATTGTTATATGTTGATATGTTAATTGTTGTTAATTGAAGATTTAATAAAAATAAAAACAATTTTGCATTTATTTTTTCAATGTCCCTGTTCATCTTTCTTTTGGCATGAGATGTCTCAATTTCTAAGTGTTAAAATGAACTGCAACCTAGTCTTAAATTTGAAGTTGAAATTGAAGTAAGGTAAAGCGTTTGTACACAAAATATAGGTTTTGTAATAGAAGGCATTCAATGTCGTTTTTGCATTTTTATTCATTATAAACTGGTTTTGTTTGGGAATGCAGAAAACTTCGGAGGACCTAAAAATCCTGCAGTACGGTTTCATTATGACTGACCCCTCCTGCTTCATTCCTGCTTTGGGCTGTGATTGTCTAATCTATGGGTAAAACAGGTTTCCTGGAAAAGCAAGTGGGTTGAGTTTAACCTAGTCCAGCTCCACCTCAGTAGATCTAGAGTTACGACACTCACATAGACTTCCATAGGAACTGAGGAATGCGGAAGTAAAGCGTGTCATGGAGCGACCAATAGTTCCAGCATTGAACCCCATTTATTTCAGTGTATCTCAAGCACACTCGCTGGCAAATTGGATAAATTACTGAATATTTTGAGATTTTATGGCATTAGTTGACCTCTCGGGAATATTGATAGAAGTGGTATTTTATGAAGCGCGTTAGAGTTAATGTCTATTGTTATATAATATATCGTTGGACTCTAACTGCAGTTAGATAATGTGAGCAGTACTGCATATCCAGATGCTAACTGTCATATTTCAACAGTTTTTAGTCTCTCTGAGATCTTTCTGTTGAATGCGTTTATGAAGTAGCCCATTCAAGGAATAACGTAGCCTATCTAGCACCTGGATATAAAGAGTTGAATTAATGCTGCATTCCAGGCAGGTTTTTGAGCCCGTAAGTTACGACTTCAAACCACGACTCACGACTTTGTACAAGGAGCACAAATAATTGTGGTAGCTAGATGTAAACAAAGCATATTATGCTCATTTACAATCATTTCTATCGCCAAACGCACTTACTCCTTGTTTATTTGAGGGAAACGGAGGAGAAAAAAACGGCGCATAAGGCAAGAGAAGCTGTTAAGCCTTTTATTTTACGTTATTTGTATATTTGGAAATGTATTTGGTAATAATTTATTCATGCACTCAATTGACTGAAAACTAGCTAACGCTAGAAAAGCTGCTGATAATGCATAACATTTGCGGATAAACAACGCTAGAGCAATACCTTATTTTAATAAACGATTTGGTTTTTAATGTACGACTTTATGAACACTGCATCTGTAGGAGCTGCCATTGTTGTTTCGCGGGCTCGTAACTAGGAGTACATCGATCTAGTATGAGTTCACGGGTTACGGGTTGCCCTGTTTTTTCTAAACACTATTTAAAACTTCTTTCTTGGGTTAAATTCTGTATAGCATCATTCATTTATATTCACCTGTTGTATTATAAAATAACATCAGGACTTTAACAACATTAAAATGATAAAATAAATTACCACTATAACTAGTAGTTAGCGGAAGAGGAACACTTATTGACTCATTAGCCATTTTTTTCTCTTATTTTGAATACATTTTTATAGATTATCACATCGCTATTATAACATTAAAATATCTATTTTTGTACTGACGTGTTAAATATATAAGCTAATTGTAGGGAACATCACAAAGTCTAATGAAAAACAAAAACATCTGACTAAACTTCACAATAAATCTTTATTTAAATCGTGTCTGTGCTTTGTTTGTTATGAGAGGATTTGTAGATACTGAAAAGATTCGTGTAAAACGTAAACTTGCACTAAAATTCATTCAGCATTTTGAGACTGTATAAAACTTTGATCGATACTGAGAGGATTCTCATTCCCCGTAAATTAAACATGATTGGTCATTATTTTCAACAGAAATGCCTGTGATTGGCTACAATACTCAACGCTGTAAAATCACGCACTCACATGACCCAAATAAAATAACCAGATCACTCAAGAAAAACATTAACGTTGTCTCTTCTTTATCTCTCCCCAGAATAAAATATGCTACTGTAAAGCCTAGTCGAAGTCGATGCACATATTGTGTTAATATTTACCAGAAACTGCTGCAAATAGTGAAACTGCGGTCTATCCTGCTTAATCCTATTCAAACAGATTGATATCGAGGAGTTGTTTGGAACTATTGAGGTCTATGAACCACGTGACCACGTGGCGGCGAGATCAAAGCGTGTCGTAACTCTCTTTTTCTATGGCTCTGGGTAGGGTTGGGTATGATTAGACCTTCTAGCTTCACCCAGAGAGGGGGAGCTGGACTTCACGCTCCACCCATGGTTTTGCTTCTCTGGAAAAGTGCTTCTGTTTAAAGCTGCTGACCGTAACTTTGTGTTCAAGATTTACAAAAAATATATAATGAGAATGTACAACATGCATCCATTTTCCAAACCGTGTTTTTATCTGACCCTGAATCATTATGGTACACTTATAATAAATGTTTATATTGGGACTATTTCAGACCGGTCTGGTAGGAACCGCTGCGGAGGAGCACAGTCCCTGCGTGACTCGCCATAGACAAACAGAGAGAAGTAGCTCCGGCTGCAATGTTCCGCAAGACGCATGCGGTTCTGTTTATTAACCGCTAGAGTGCAAAAAGTTACGGACTGCATGTAATGTATGCTTACCAAAAAGTTATATATACACCGACCAGGCATAACATTATGACTAATATTGTGTTGGTCCCCATTTTGGTGCCAAAACAGCACTGACCTGTCGAGGCATGGACTCCACTAGACCCCTGAAGGTGTGCTGTGGTATCTGGCACCAAGATGTTAGCAGCAGATCTTTAAGTCCTGTAAGTTGTGAGGTGGGGCCTCCATGGATCAGACTTGTTTGTTCAGCACATCCCACAGATGCTCGATTGGATTGAGATCTGGGGAATTTGGAGGCCAAGTCAACACCTCAAACTCGTTGTTGTGCTCCTCAAACCATTCCTGAACCATTTTTGCTTTGTGGCAGGGCGCATTATCCTGCTGAAAGAGGCCACAGCCACCAGGGAATACCATTTCCATTAAAGGGTACATGGTCTGCAACAATGCTTAGATAGGTGGTACGTGTCAAAGTAACATCCACATGGATGGCAGGACCAAAGGTTTCCCAGCAGAACATTGCCCAAAGCATCACACTGCCTCCACCGGCTTGCCTTCTTCCCATGCATCCTGGTGCCATGTGTTCCATTGCTCTTTGATCCAGTTTTGATGCTCACGTGCCCACTGTTGGCACTTTCTGCGGTGGACAGGGGTCAGCATGGGTACACTGACTGGTCTGCGGCTATGCAGCCCCATACGCAACAACACCTGACACATCTGACACCATTCTATCAGAACCAGCATTAACTTCTTGAGCAATTTGAGCTACAGTCGCTTGTCTGTTTGTTCGGATCACACGGGCCAGCCTTCGCTCCCCATGTGCATCAATGAGCTTTGGCCGCCCATTGGTCACCAGTTCATCACTGTTCCTTCCTTGGACCACTTTTGATAGACCACTGCAGACCGGGGACACCCCACAAGAGCTGCAGTTTTGGAGATGCTCTGACCCAGTTGTCTAGCCATCACAATTTGGCCCTTGTCAAACTCCCTCAAATCCCTACGCTTGCTTATTTTTCCTGCTTCTATCACATCAACTTTGAGGACAATATTCACTTGCTGTCTTATATAATCAGTGTTATTCACTTCACCTGTCAGTGGTCATAATGTAATTTGTATATATATATATATACACTCACCTAAAGGATTATTAGGAACACCTGTTCAATTTCTCATTAATGCAATTATCTAATCAACCAATCACATGGCAGTTGCTTCAATGCATTTAGGGGTGTGGTCCTGGTCAAGACAATCTCCTGAACTCCAAACTGAATGTCAGAATGGGAAAGAAAGGTGATTTAAGCATTTTTGAGCGTGGCATGGTTGTTGGTGCCAGACGGGCCGGTCTGAGTATTTCACAATCTGCTCAGTTACTGGGATTTTCACGCACAACCATTTCTAGAGTTTACAAAGAATGGTGTGAAAAGGGAAAAACATCCAGTATGCGGCAGTCCTGTGGGCGAAAATGCCTTGTTGATGCTAGAGGTCAGAGGAGAATGGGCTGACTGATTCAAGCTGATAGAAGAGCAACTTTGACTGAAATAACCACTCGTTACAACCGAGGTATGCAGCAAAGCATTTGTGAAGCCACAACACGCACAACCTTCAGGCGGATGGGCTACAACAGCAGAAGACCCCACCGGGTACCACTCATCTCCACTACAAATAGGAAAAAGAGGCTACAATTTGCACAAGCTCACCAAAATTGGACAGTTGAAGACTGGAAAAATGTTGCCTGGTCTGATGAGTCTCGATTTCTGTTGAGACATTCAGATGGTAGAGTCAGAATTTGGCGTAAACAAAATGAGAACATGGATCCATCATGCCTTGTTACCACTGTGCAGGCTGGTGGTGGTGGTGTAATGGTGTGGGGGATGTTTTCTTGGCACACTTTAGGCCCCTTAGTGCCAATTGGGCATCGTTTAAATGCCACGGCCTACCTGAGCATTGTTTCTGACCATGTCCATCCCTTTATGACCACCATGTACCCATCCTCTGATGGCTACTTCCAGCAGGATAATGCACCCTGTCACAAAGCTCGAATCATTTCAAATTGGTTTCTTGAACATGACAATGAGTTCACTGTACTAAAATGGCCCCCACAGTCACCAGATCTCACCCAATAGAGCATCTTTGGGATGTGGTGGAACGGGAGCTTCGTGCCCTGGATGTGCATTCCACAAATCTCCATCAACTGCAAGATGCTATCCTATCAATATGGGCCAACATTTCTAAAGAATGCTTTCAGCACCTTGTTGAATCAATGCCACGTAGAATTAAGGCAGTTCTGAAGGCGAAAGGGGGTCAAACACAGTATTAGTATGGTGTTCCTAATAATCCTTTAGGTGAGTGTATATATATTATACAGAGGTGGACAGTAGTTAAGTATTTTTATTTTCTACTCAATAAATTTTTCAAGTAAATGTACTTTATCAGTGTTTTTCTTTGAAAAACTTTTACTTCGCTACAAAGCATAATGTTGTACTTTTTACTGCACTACATTTCATAAATAAGTTTTTTTAATTACATTAAAAGTGTTGTACTTTCTTGTACTCAAGTATGAGTAAAATTAAGTATTAAATGATATTCAGTATGAAACAGTGCAGTATAAAATACATTATGCTTTGGAATGTTGTGAAGTAAAACACAAAGTATAGACACTTGAAAAATGAACTTACTTAAAGTAAAAATACATCACTACTGTCCACCTCTGTATATTATATATATATATAATAAAAAATGACCCACATTTAAATACATAAATCTACAAACATGACTACAATCTTTTGTTTGTAAACAGCATTAACTTGCAATGGACTGACAGCTCTGTTATATTGCTAAAGGAAAGGAAGTGAAAAGAAAAATACAAACTCTAACATGCAGTTTCTACATAAACATCTTTCCTAGACCTACAAACCTTATAAATAGTAGGGAATTTTAACTGTGTGAATTCCAGGTCTGAAAAGTTGTGTAATAAAATCTTACAAGCTTGTGGAGAAGACATGGAAATATATATAGAAAATATAAGTAAGCAAAGACGTCCCAGAAACACATTTCTTGATTTGAGGTTCAGCCAGTTCAATTCAGTTTCAGCTCACTTTTGTTGGATCTTGATATGTCTCAAAGTGAGCTAAATGTCACAACAATAATGTGCATATTACTTTTTATATTGAGTCAACAGTTAATAAAATATTTCCATTTATTTCAACTGCCACAGACAAGGAGAAAACACACACATGGAAACACTATGATTTATGGCTTTAACAAACATTAATGAAACCCTTTAAAAACAATATTTTGCGCAGTGTTTAAAGTCCTTGAAGGTTGTATTGCTGTTCTCCAGCCTGTAGAGACTGTCTTTGATCCCAGGCTTGTTTCTGTCGAGTGCTCTGAGAGGTGCTGTTACAGAAAATCAGGGCCTTGGTGGAAAAAGGCACTAGAAAATGAAAGAGCAAACCGGTTATATGGAACCAACAAAAGCCATTTATTCTAAAAAAAAAAATATGAAAGGCGCATGTCTCACCAGGGCGGTTGCGTGACATTTCTATTTCATGACAGGTCTAACTTCTTCTGTGTTTCTGCGAGTTTGTCCTGTAACCGCTTTTTCCGCCAGTCCAGGAACCTTCTTCGCATTCTGTTTGCCTGCCAGCCTGCGACAAAACCCGCAGCAAATGAAACGACTATAGCGACCTGTAACGTCCTCTCCGACACATCGGCCATGTTCACCTCCGTCGGCCTGTCAGTTTGAGTTTGGAACGCTGCTGCTGCTGGAAGAAACACGCTTGTGGATGGAATCACGTGACTTGGGCGTATCCTGCTGCGCGACCGTGACGTCAATTTGTAGGCCAACTAAATAAAGACTACATCTACCACAACGATGACCGTTGTATGTCTTGTTTAGAAAAAAAATCTGCTCCAAAATTATCGTTTGAGGTACGACTGTGTGACATTTATATTGTAGAACAAGACGTGAAAGTCTCTTCAAGTAATGTTAACCGCAGACCTTATAAACCAAAAACCCTGGGGGTTCAGGTGGTAGCATAGCCATTGCATAAAAATGCTCATTCTCTTCCGGGTTTTAGGACTACAATGCAATAAAATGCAACTAAAAGTTGAATATGTTCGGTTAGGAAGGGCATGTGTTATCATAATTTTTTTTTTTGTCAGTGTCTGTGGTCTGAGGAAGAGTGATAAGAGACATGGCTACAACTGTGAACTATGCAAAAGTAGGACAGTTTTTGGTAGATATGTTATGGAGGACTAATAAAAGCTTAATGTCGTCAGCCTTGTGTGTTTTTGTAATGTCACAACCCAAAACACATTAAAACAATAATTAATGTATAATTAAATGTATTTGATGCAGTTGTTGATCATGGTCAGATTGATAGATCAGCTTGGACCAGCTAAAAAACTGACAAACATGGTCTAACTAGAATCCAAGTAAAGCCAGGTAACCATCAGAAGTGCAACCCATAAGCTACCATATTTATTGTTGTGTTTCATAAATTAATTTGGTTTCTCATTTGTCAGTGGATTAGTTTGATGTTGAAGCATGACCTGATGACTTCAGACAATTATTACAGACTGCTACATTTGTGTTTTTTCCTCTTCATATTCGAGAGTCATTGAATCACGAAACTCATCTGTCTTGCCCTATTGATAATTTTCTGTATTCTGAAGGGCATTTTTCAGGATCACCTTTCAAGAGCACGTTAAAGACGGTGCCATGTACATCAACTAACATAATTTAAACCCAATTTCATAACATGTATTTCCCTAACAACGATTATTTCTTCTTGGTTTTCTTTATAATTAGTAATATTGGTAATAAGACGTTTCTCAAGGAATTTCCTCAATGGCTGAAGTCTGCAGTCAGATGAGGGGGATTCACGCCTTTCGGGTTGCTACGCAACAGCCGTCTTCTGTCACGCATGTGCGCGGTGCATAGTGGGAGTATCCGTGCGATGCTGAATCAGTGCAGGAGCGGAGGAGCAGAGGAGCCTGAAAATGGTGCAGCATCAACAAGGGGAAAAGGCGCAGCGGTCGCGCCAACGGAATTATGCGGCTCTCCTTAAACTCTCACTTTGAGATTTTACTCCGACGACAGAAGAACAGGTTAGTAGGTTGTTTTTTGTTTGCCAAGTGATGTTTTTAAACAAAGCGCTGCTCAGTAGCAATCAGCTTGTCCCGTGTATGTTGGCACCTTGTCAATAGTGATGCTGCGCTGGCCCAGGTGCCCAACCGGGCACGCGAAAACAAAATCTGTCACGGTCTTGTCAAACTATTAAGGCACTCGGGCCAGAGTCAAAAAAAAGAAACTCAGCCAAAATGTTATATGTTATTTATGCTTAAGAAAAAGCATGAATAATTTACATTACATGCCACATAATGCAGCTGTACGTCAACAGCTCACGTGGCCTGTCAGCGGGAGTTGTAGTTTTTCAGAGGTGACAATGACCAATGCCGTTTATGTCTATTGTCTCATTGATGAACGACATATCCCAAAGTGCTTTTCGCTTCAGGCTCGAGCAGGGAAGTGCTCTGCTGATTGTCAGGCATTGCCCCAATGGACGGTGATCAAACGATGATTTGGGGGCGGGGCTTAGCATTTAAGGCTGCTCATTGGACTAGACTGTGTTTGGGTGGGGTCCGTACAGACGGATCCTTTTGGCACTGCGGAGAAAGCTGAAGATGTCAGGAGAATGAGCCCACGCAGTCCAGTGCTCCTGACATTTAGTTAAGGCAGAATAATGAAGTGCTCTCAGCAAATGCTTTATGCAATCAGAATCTCATTATCATTTTGTTGAAGTGTAGGCTACGAGTTTTCCATGCAAACAGGTGAAGAGCTTGCTGCACGACGCGACTGAGCTTTATCCTGTGGACCCTGCATTTGATCTAATAGTAATGTCAGTTTTTTTTTAAAATCAGGTGTCTGTGTATAAGATATTCAGCATAAAACACAATTGAAGACATTTCAAACCATTTGACTGAACATTATCAAATGATCTGATATGCATTATATAATGTAATGTTTTTAATGTAAGTTGTTGGCTACTGTAAAAATGTTATAGTTTATGGGTGGTACAATACATGTAATTTTATTGTAAAATACTAAAAAATGTTTTAAAATAAAAAGTGAATTACCTTTATAATTTACAGTGAAATGATATAAATATATATTACTAGTAATAAATTGTTAAAATAGTTTTTTAGCGAAAAGTAAGAATTAACAAATAAATTAGCATTCTCTCCCACAATTCATTGCATGAATGTCTCAGTTGTTAAGTTTTTATTTAGACCGTTTATTATTTGTTTATTCATCAGGCTTTTTTTGTTTCTTATTTGTTACTTAATGTTTACTGCTTGTTTAATACTTACTATAAAAGTAATTTTATGTAATGACATGTATAATTAGGAAAAGTAAAATACAGCGACCGGTATGACATCCTTTAGTGCTTGAAACATCATTTTTTTATGTTTGTCAACGTTCTGGTAAACACAGCTGTACATTGCCATTACATGACTATACATTATTTGTATAAATTGTACATTTATCTGATGTTCCCTATTACCTTATATGTATTTTTACCTAATATGTGTTTTTGAGCAATCCATTGATTGTATTGTAAAATAAGTCACTAGATTTTTTTTCTGATGGAGTAATTATGAATTGCCATCCTGATTTGCTGTTCTGGATGTTAAGGGTGGAGAATAAGATGAGGTATTCCCTAAAATACCTACATGGCTATGCATTAACTTTCTCAGATGAAGGTGTCAGAAGTGTTAAGGTGAGAGTCTTTTCAGTTTTATTAATTAGATCCATTTATATAACCCATTGCATTGCTTAGAGAAGGTTCATTTTAGAAGGTGAGAGTGATTGTTTTAAAACGGTAAACAGAAAGAAATGTCTGAAATACAGTATGTTAAGGATTTAAGCATACACAGAGCATGCAAATATAAACTGTACTTCAGTAAAAATGTTCTTTTATAAGGTTAATAAGTGCCTGTAACATTATGAGAGCGTGTGTAAGGGTGTAGTCCAGTTCGGACTGGCAGGGCCTCTGTGTCTGACCGGCTCTAGTGGATACCTGATACTCTGCAGACATTACAGAAATCTTCAAGAGGCGGTAGAGGATTTATTTCCTGTTCGGGGTTTTTAAATAATTTTAAGACAATCAATGATTTGTGATTGTTTTCAGAATTTTCTATTTCTGCTAACAGCCAGTTTAACAATGGTTTAAGGCTGTTGGAATGAATGAAATGTATGTCATTTTGGCCACATTTTTGCAGTGAATGCCTTTGTATGACCTTAAAAAGGGATCATTGATTATGGAAAAAAGCCCAGGCCCAGATAATGACCTCGAGAGAAACATATGTCTGTTCCTTCTGCTTTCTGTATTGTATTCTTCATTCTGATAGACACAGTGCTATTGTTGTTGTCACTTGTCTTGTGTTGGGTTTGCGGATACTTCTCTTGCATGTAGAGCTTAAAGATGATAATTTTCCTTAAGATATTTTCTACGTTTTTTTTTTTCTGAATGTGTCAATTCATTATTATTTTAGGGCGATACTTTCATGTCAGGATTTAAACCTGGAAATATTCAGAAAGTTTAAGTAAAAAAAAAAAGGAAAATGAATGAGGAATATGTAAGATTTTGCATGATTTGATGGTCATTATCAAATGTAAGCAAAATGAGAATATACCACATACTCAAAAATTCACTCAAATTTATAATTCATAATAAAAAATAATTGTATTTGTTCTCCACTGTGCAATATTGTGGCATGCTAGTTTAGCAGTTGTGTGCACTCTGTATTTCAGGTAAATGGCAGGGTTTGGTAAAGTGCTGACCAGCCGATGCAGTGCGTAGGGCCCGGTGTCAACGGCGACGAAAACATGAACGGGGCGGGGGAGCAGGTCGACATCCTGCCCCCCAACTGCCTGGTGAAAGAGCGTTGGAAAGTGGTAAGTGTGTGTTTGTCTATATTTAGGTAGGAGCGTGTTCGTGGAATAAAGATGCCCAAAGTGTCTGTCGCCTTTGTAGTCTAATCGCACAGGACAAGATGGTCCACATATGACAGCAGATGCTTTCAAATCAACTCAGTCTGGCTTCTCTCCAAAATTTGGTTGTGGGCCAGTTCATAGCACAACTCTTCAAGCAGATGTCCTCAGAAATGATTTGTGGCTGTTTTACTGTAATAATATCTTTGATGGGGATTGTGGCGGTCTGTAAAACAGAGTCTGACTCATTTGTTACTGGCTTAAACCTATCCTGTCATAACTCATGAGATTTTGTTTAAGCCAAGATTAATCAATATGTTTAGTGCCTGCTACTAGAATTGAATTGCTCAGAATTTAATTAAATCTTTCTTGAATTTAGTAATACGCTCCCTGATTGGAGCAGCTCATATAACTCAGACAATCACATTTTGTCATACAATTTATTGCATGTAAAACAAATCCAGCCAGTTATGATCCACAAAAGCTTTTCTCTGAATTTAGCTGTTGAATTTGTCCTGTTTAGCTAAGGGACTTTCTCGAAGCATGATGTTTATTTATGATGTACACTCTTAAAAATAAAGGTTCTTTATCGGCATCCATGAGTCCATGAAGGAGCTTTAACATTCATGGAAACTTTTCATTGCACAAAATGTTCTTTATAGTGGAAAAAGGTTCTGTAGATTATTAACATGTTCTTGACACAAGGTTCTTTGGGAAACCCAAAATGGTTCTTCTATGGCATTACTGTGAAAACCACCTTTGGAACCTTTATTTTTAAGAGCGTATATTGTGCGAGACCGGCATGTGGAGGTTAAATCAATGCTCTGCCATGGCTGACCTTGCTATTGTTTGTGTTTTCAGCTGAAGAAGATTGGGGGTGGAGGGTTCGGGGAGATATATGAGGCCTACGACCTGTTGACACGGGAGAATGTGGCTCTTAAAGTGGAATCCGCCCAACAGCCAAAACAAGTGCTAAAGATGGAGGTTGCTGTACTAAAGAAACTACAAGGTGAGGAGACTGAGCGGATGTCCTTTATATTCAGGTTAGCCAATTAGTTAGCTGTTGAACAACAACGCAGGTCATTGTGTCACCTGCAGCATCATATTTTTGTTTTATTGGCTTAATGCAAGGAATATTCAGCAAATGTATCATACAACAACATTTAGGTATCCTCAATAAACTTCTGATACGTTCTATTTGCAAAGAATCCTGAAAAAAATAATCATGGTTTCCACAAAAGTATTAAGCACCACAACTGTTTTCATTAAAGAAATAAAATGTTTCTTGAGCAGCAAATCAGCATATTAAAATGATTTCTGAAGGATCATGTGACACTGAAGACTGGAGTAATGATGCTGAAAATTCAGCTTTGCCAACACAGGAATAAATTATGTTTTAAAATATATTAAAATGGAAAACGTTATATTAATTTGTAATAATATTTCACAATTTTACGTTTTTTACTGTGGTTTTGATTAAACAAATGCAGCCCTAGTGAGCATTCCTTCAAAAACATTAAACAAATTTACTGACTTAAACTTTTGAATGGTAGTGTACAGTATATATTTGTATTTAGATAATAAGTATTTAGATAATTTTAGTATTTATAAAAATATGTGACAGTTCATCTGTTAATATGCCCATCATAATGTTTTCAGATGTGCTCATGTGAAACACACACAGAGAGACACATTGTGACTTTCATGCCTGTCAAGGCATTTAGCCTCAGCTGTAGTTCAGGAATACCACTGGGAGTCTGTAAGACTAATGAGCGTGAAGAACTGAAGGAAAGTGGGATCACCACACTTTTTTTTGACGCTATCTTGCTCTCGCATGTCTTTATAACCTTCATAGAGGACACGCTGGAATTCCAAATGTCACCACCTCTGTCTGTACCTGCTTGCTGAATATGTTTCGTATGTGTGTGTGTCCACAGTCCACGCAAAAAGATGTAATATGTGTGACATTACTGCTTTCATTTCTTGTGCAGGAAAGAATCATGTTTGCAAATTTATTGGATGTGGAAGAAACGACAAGTTCAATTACGTTGTCATGCAGTTGCAGGTACAGATTTTTTTATTTCTGTTTCTTATGTGTGTGTGAAAGAAACTGCAGCTGATTCTCTCTTTCTGTAGGGAAGGAATCTGGCTGATCTCAGGAGGAGTCAGCCTAGAGGGACGTTCAGTATGAGCACCACTCTACGGTTGGGGAAACAGATCCTGGAGTCCATTGAAGCCATTCACTCTGTGGGCTTCCTGCACAGAGACATTAAACCTGTACGCCCTCACTGTTACCATCTCTTCTCTTTCCCAATCCATTTACCTGGCTTTTGTCAGCTAATGCTGGTCTTTCTCTTATCCTTAGTCTAATTTTGCCATGGGCCGATTGCCGTCTACCTGTAGGAAGTGTTACATGCTGGACTTTGGTTTGGCACGACAGTACACTAATACAAATGGGGAGGTGCGGCCGGTAAGTATTGCTTTTGCTTTATTTTGTGGTACAATTATCATCTTCCTTCTTTATATTCTATTTCTGTTAGATTTTAAATGTTTTTTTTTTCTTTAAATAAATAGCACAAAAATTACCTAATAAGCAGCATTTTTCACATTTGTTTCTTGCATGTGCAGTTTTTATATTTAGTTGTGATGCTTTATGTTGGGATGCACTGATATCACATTTCTGGCCAATTGCATTAGTATAATGTTTTAAATGCTACAATTAATTTAGGCATCACATTATAATTTAAAATATGAAAATAGACATTCATTTTTAGATTTGCTATAGATTACATTCAACAGTGTTATTAAATGAGTTTTTTTAAAGACTTAAAGAATTGAGTATTAGGTAGCGAGCACAATTACATATCCAATGATGACAGATACCAATAAATAAAAAAATCTCTAACATCGGCCAATAACTGATATAGTGCAAAATGTATCATGCATCCCTATTTATTTCTTTTTTTGCCGTTCACTAATAAATGTTATGATTTATATGTTTGAATTCATTTTTATGTTTCACTTTTCTCAGTTTTGTTTTGCAGTTCTGTTTTGGCTCTCATGTTGAATCGCATGCTCCCCCGCCAAAGATGTTTGTCCCTGTTACCATAGCGACAGTCATATTGTGAGTTTCCAAAATATTGGAAAGATTCCTTCCTTACCCTCTGAAGGCTTTTAGAAATGACACACTCTTCTCTAATGGTTGTGCCCTTAAATTTCAAATACTTGATCCTGCAACATACCTTCCTTGGACATATCCACACACCTCTGTCGTACCGTCTCATACTGTACCTCCAATTTTACCTTTACCTCCTTTATGTAAGAAACTTCCTGTACATGTCTTCAATTAATTGGACTCAATCAGGCTAAGAATCCCAAAAAAGATAAAGTAGCTAAAATATACATAATTCCTGTCGCTCCACCCTTCCTTATATTTCCTTTCCATGTTTGCTTTGTTTGATTATGTATTTACTTATTCCAAGTATTAAAGTATAAAATGAAAGTAATATGAATTTTTGTTATGAGACTCTTTTAAATGTTGTGCTTTAGCCCAGGACAGTGGCTGGGTTCAGAGGAACAGTACGCTACGCTTCCATTAACGCTCATAAAAACAAGGTAAGTGTAGTGTCAGCTTCAGAGAGGATGCCCACAGACCGAACACAATCCTTCCACTGACTGTCTAAAGCATATCACACACATAAATAGCAAGCACTGGCTGTGTATGCCAATATGAAACATAAGGCTACATTCAGACTGCAGGTAAATGTGGCCCAAATCCAATTTCTTTGCTCATATGTGAATCAGATCTGTTTTTGTCGTGACAGTGTGAACAGCACAAACCACATGGAATCTGATCTTTTCAATTCTGATTTGGGCCACTTCCAAATGTGGTTCTAAATCCGATACAGGTCAGATGTTTTGCAATGTGACCTAAGTCTGAACAGTCGGTATTCATGCGACTTTTATGTCACTCTAGAGCAACAATCGTCACAATTCTGCGCTCATGGGTGTCACTTTAAAGATTTTACATACTCAAAGTTATCAAGACAGTGATGTGTCAGAAGAACTTAGGTATTATAGTGACAGCTCTATATACAAGAAAAACATGAGGGCTTATATCATAAGTGTTTATAAAACTCTGCTTTCTTTTTTCGCATCATCGTCTTAGTTTTTTTTATATTGACTGTGCATAAATTCGCTGGCTACCACAGCAGATCACACTATAAATAAAGACATAATAGCTTACTTTAATGTCCTCCGTGTTTACTTCCATATGACAGCATGTTGCGTGTCGTCTTTTTATCTTTCTCTTAAATCTCTTAAAACAACAATGTAAACAGCTATACAAAATATCTGATCTGAGCAATAAATCCGAATTGAGCACTAAGGCTTGCAGTGTGAATGTAACCTAAGGGTGATTCATAGCCAGAATAAGCTACAATGAGAATAATTATTTTAAAGAATTATTTTTTTTCTTCTTAACAGGAAATGGGTCGTCATGATGATTTGTGGTCGTTGTTTTATATGCTGGTAGAGTTTACTGTTGGACAGTTACCATGGCGTAAGATAAAAGATAAGGTAAGACACTTGTGTCACACTCACATTAGCCAGGGACTATGAAGATAAAATGGAACTGAATGGAGTGAATTAACCCTTGTCTTAAGAGCTTTTGTTTCAAATATTTAAGGTCTTCAGAGTTGTTAATTGTGTCTGTAATGTGTGTCTGGTGAACAGGAGCAGGTGGGACAGATTAAAGAGCGCTATGAGCACAGGATGCTGTTGAAACACATGCCCGCTGAGTTTCATGTCTTCTATGACCATGTGCTGGATTTAGATTACTACACCAAACCTGATTATCAGGTGAGCCCTTCACATACACCTCTAATACACTTCCTGTGCTCTTACCTCCTCATTGGAATTGTGTGTGTGTGTGTATGGCAACAGTTAGTCAGACCAACTGCTGGATTTTTGTACACAGATTATTGAGCATATTGATTCAATTGTGGAAATATTTTTTTGGTCGTCAGAGATAAATTAATGAATATATATATTTTTTCCAGCAATGCATTAAATTGATCAAAAGTGACCGTAAAGACAATTCTACCAGAAAGACACAGAGGGCAGGTGAACGTTTACATGATATTTAGCCCATAAAGCATTAACAGATGATGGTGAGCTACAATAATTCATGTCTAGATGTATAGAAAAGTTATTTGGCGTAGGCCCCGTCCTTAGTCCAAATCCTGGGTGATGCAGATTCGGCTGATCCTGCCTGAAGATGAAGGAAGGGGCGGATGGATGGATGGATGGGGAGTTGGGGAGTTGGTGGGGAGGATGGAGGGGAACCGTCAGTGTTATCAAGTGTGAACGTAAAACAGAGTTCAGTGCTTATATACTCCTAGTGTTAAGCAGTGATTGGCCAGACCTATTGGTATGAATGTATGATGTGGCATTAGAGTCTTTCTGGTAGAACTTATGCTAAAAGCTTTCATTTATAATGTTTGAAAAAGATTTACTTCAAATAAATGCTGTTCTTTAAAACTGTCTATTCATCAAAGTATCTTAAAAAAATCATCGGTTTCCACAAAAATATTAAGCAGCACAACTGTTTTCAACACTGATAATAATAAATGTTTCTTGAGCACCAAATCAGCATATTTGAATGGTTTCTGAAGGATCATGTGACTAATGATGCTGAAAATTCAGTTTTGCTATCACAGGGATAAATTAAATTTAACAATATATTAAAACAGAAAACAATTGTACTGTATTTTTAATCAAATAAATACAGCCTTGATGAGCATTAGATAATTTACATTACAATTACATTACAAAAACCTTACCAACCCCAAACTTTTGAACAGCAGTGTATATATTTTGAAACATACACTCAAAAATGTGTGTGTATGTGTGTGTATATATATAAATATATATATATATATATATATGTATATCTATATAATACACACAGTATATACACATTTTATACAAAAACTATTTTGAGTGAAAAATGTATTTTCTTTCTTTCCTTCTTCCTGGTCTAGTTGCTAATGTCAGTATTTGAGAACAGCATGAAAGAGAGGGTGATAACAGAAAATGAGCCGTATGACTGGGAAAAATCTGGAACAGATACGGCCCTCCCCACCAGCACGCACACACCACCGCAACAAAACACACGGCAAACTGCTGCCATTGTGGGGTAAGATTATGTACACACACTCTTACAACAGTATCAGACCATTTCCACAGTGCGATGGGAGTCTGGACTCTGAAATGAAACTGGATTGACTCTGTTTTGACTTTGTAAAGACTGTGATTCTGATATGGCTTTGAATGATATGGATGAAATTCTGATATGGCTTTGAATTATCTCTCTCAGGGTGGTAAATGTGACACCGGTACCTGGTGAATTGCCGAGGGAAAACACTGATGATGTTCTGCAAGATGAACACCTGAGTGACCAAGAGAACGCCCCACCTGCTTTGATACCCAGCAGGCCTAGCGAACCTGCTCCAGCCCCGCCTGCTGGTGAAGGATGGGATGAAACTGACTTTAATCGTAACAAACTCAGGATCAGCATCAGTAAGGTACTATTTTTTTATGTATAATGCCAAATTATTCAAATTTAATTTATTCTAATTAGTTTGAAACACGATTTTAGACCAATTATGTGTTTAAAACTGCTTTTTCTCCCAGACGCAAGTAGCATCAGAGGATGGGGAGGAGCCTGCCGGAGGAGGGAGGACAGTTTCCCCAGCGAGGGGCGGAGAAGCAGATGCTCAGGCCCGCCCTCCAAGGTACCGGAGAGTAAACAGCCCAGAATCAGACCGCCTGTCTGCTGCAGAAGATAGAGGAGATGGTGCAGATAAACGGTAAAATTTATCACTCTATCCCTCTGGCTGAAATTTAGCTTTCTAAAGTAAGGAAAGCATTCAAAAGTGGTTTTCTGAGAAGAAAGCATGTAAAGTTTTTGTTTTGTACTGTAACATTCTTCTCTGACATTTAGGACGGCATCTGTGAATTTACTGAAAGGATTCTTATTATGGTATTATGGTAAGGTCTTATTATGGTAAAATATGGCATTTTTATGATAAAAATGGCTTGGCATGCCAAAAATTTATTATATTAGGAACAGTTAAAAATCTTTTAAACTGTTAAAAACAGTTTTTATTTGTATAATGTTATATAATATATAATATTTTTTCAACCCTTTTGGTTGACATTTCTGACTAATCTATCATTAATTATGAAATTATCTCATAGGACGGATCAGATCAGGATTATTAGTAATGCATATTATAATATTTAATATAATAAACATTGAACATATTTATTAGTGCCTAAACTAATTAATGCATTTTATATTAAAGGTTTACAGAAATACAGGTAATAACACATTGCAGCTAATTATGCCAAACAACAATATTTGAACAGTTCAGAAAATTGGTTTTGGGAATATTGAGACTTGATGAAACACAAATATAAATGTATTATAATTATTTTGTTGTAATTTTATTAAAAACATGCTGTACTGCAGTTTGTGGACAAACATACTCTAGCATTTAAAAAATTGTGGGTCGGTAAGATTTTTAAAATGTTTTTGAAAAAGTCTCTTGTGCTTTTCTTAAGCTACATTTCTTTGTTGAATATATGTAGCATTGTGAAATATTATTAATAATATTATATATATATATATAATATTATTAATAAGCGTCACATGATCCTTCACAAATCATTCTAATATGCTGAATTGCTGCTTCACGAAACTAAACACCAGTACTTTTTGTGGAAAGCACATTTTTTTTCAGGATTCTTTGATGAATAGAAAGTTCAAAAGAACAACATTCATTTGAAATACAAATCTTTTGTAGCATTTTAGATGTCTTTAATATGACCTTTGATTTATGCAATTTAAATTAAACACAATTTAATGCATACTTGCTGAATAAAAGTATTAATTTCTTTCAACAAAAAAAAACATTTGAACAGTAGCAGGGGCGGCGCTAGAGAATTTTGAACGCAGGTGCTGAGGGGGCGCTAGATCATTGACAGGGGAGCTGCGCAATTATATATTTATAAATACTATTAATAAATATAAGCAAAACTTGGCCACTAAATTTTTAACATTCAATTATTTTATTTATCACAATTAAAGTTTGAATTTTGTTAAACTGAACAAGCACAAAATTCATTATTCAATCGAATATTCTTAAAGATTTTGCATAGGCCTATTCATTGAACAAAATATCAGTCAAGGACAATATGCCATCAAAAAGCACCCATAGCACCGGGAAGGAGAAATATCAGTATTCACCAAATTGGTGACAACAATCACTTAATATTTACAGTCTCAAATCAGGACAATGCGACGGTTGTTATGATTGACGGGAAAAAGTTCCAGTTGTATTAGCTGCCGTCTCTGCATCTACGGCAAACGTGTCAGCAGACTGTTCCATGTCAGACTTCGTACAATCAACATCTGAACCGTTCTCAACCTCTGGCTGAGATAAGTTTATGTTCTCGTTTTTACTAGGAACTAAATTAGATCACAAGATCACTTACTTGGCAGAAGGAACTGTTCCATTTAAAAAAAAAATTAAAGGCTACTACATTATAAGCACGACAGCGTAGCTACAATTCATGTGACATGTCACGTCACATATGTTAAGCACGCTTAATGAGTAAAATGTTTTTTTATTTCATTTATTGTTTTAAATGATTTACTTGTGTATTAATTAGAATACAGCCTGTATATACTTGCTTCCAGCTAAAATGTTTGGGGTTGCTATGGGGGTGCTTTGGTCTTTCTTGGGGGTGCTGAAGCACCTGCTAGCCCCTCCCCAGCGCCGCCCATGAACAGTAGTATTCTGTAGTTAAATACTTTAAAATGTATGGTTGTTCAGTTGATTCTGTTTCTTAGTCTTTGTGTGTTTTGTGGCAGCTCTCGTTTGGACATGCTGGGTTCTCCATCCAGGCACGTCTATTCTTCCCAGCCTGCTCAGATGTTCTCGTTAGACGCTGGACAGGGAGAAAGACTGGCCGGTGGCCGCCATGATGTCTCTGCAGACGGTGACCAAGAGGCCCACAGCAATGCCTTCATCCGCTCAGTCCCGCTGGCAGAAGAGGAGGACTTTGACAGCAGGGAGTGGGTGATGATTGATAAAGAAACAGAGTTGAAAGACTTCCATCCCGGGGCAGAGCCCACCACCTCAGGCACCACAGATGATGAACCAGAGGAGTTACGCCCCCTTGAGGACCACGAGGAGAGAAGAAGGAGAGCAGCGGTGCACGGGATGGGTGGAGCTGAGGCTGTGGTACGACCCAAAACTCGTGGGATGATGATTGTAGCAGAGGAGGAGGGGGTGGGGCCGAGCCCCGCCCATTCACCTTTTCACACGTTGCCTCAAACCTGCCCAAGAAGGAGGGAGTCAGAGCCGTTTGGACCCGATGGCCCGGTAAGTCACACCTGAGTGTGTACGTGTGGGCATGTGCGTGTATGAGTTAACCTGATCACTTTATATGTTTGATGATCTTTAGCACCCTGATAATAGCTTTCTGAAAGGTTAAAGGGATAGTTCACCCAAAAATTTTAATTCTGTCATCATTTACTCACCCTCATGTTGTTTCAAAACAAATCTTCACAACACAAATTAAGATGTTTTTATTGAAACCTGAGATTTTTCTGACACTCCATTGTAAGGCCAGGTAACCATAACTTAAAAGATCCAAAAAGGTTAGGGCGTCGTAAAAAACAAATCTATATTAATCAAGCGGTTTTATCTGATCACTATATGATTTTACATATTTAATTTAGGATGAACAGATTTATTTTAATTTTAATGTTTTGGTTTTCATGCATCACGCACACATGAGAACCAAGCGTGTGACTCATGCATGAGCTTCCATGTTTACCATATGTGATGCACACTATGTATGTATGTACATTTATATGTGAATACAAGCCTAAATAAAATCTGTTCATCATATAAAGTGATCATATCTCTTCATAAGACTTGGATTAAACTGCTTGATTCATATGGATTTGTTTTATAGCCATTTTGGATCTTTTACATTTTGCTTACCTGGCCTTTCAATAGAGGGACATAAACCTCTCAGGTTTAATTGATTTTTTGGTTGAACTATCCCTTTAAGTTTAGTTTGAAATATAATTTTTCGCATTTTATTGTATTATCATGCTGGTGGTCTGCGAGTAGATCCTTATTATCATCAAAGTCAGCATGAATTTTACTACACAGCTCATTTTAGTTCTGTAATGTGACACTGTATATCCTACCTGAGAAAAAAGGATTGTCATTTCAGAGGAAGAACAAATGATTATTTATTACTTTTCATTTATTATTTAGGCTTTTTAGTGCAATAACATGCACAGATGAATAGTTTACTTTATTAAAGTTTTTGATTTCATGTTGACTTTAAAAGCCTTTTAGAGAGACTAGGCTACATGCTTCTAAGCACCCAACACCTGTCTAATCTATGTCTGTACACTGGCATATACTTCATTATTGTTGAGAAAATGTTATGTTCATGACTGAATTATTGTTTTTTGGTTTTGTTCTATCTTTGTGAATAAACACAATAAACAATAAATAAAATGGTAACAACATACAATAAGGGTTAACATTAGTAACATTTGGTACAGAATTTACTAATCAAGTTTAATTGATACACTACTTACACTACAATTCAAAGGTTTGGGGTCAATACGTTTTTTAAATGTTTTTGAAAGAAGTCTCTTCCGCTCAATAAGGCTGCATTTATTTGGTAAAATACAGTAAAAACAGAAATATTAATATTATTTTTATTATATTTTAATATATTTTAAAATGTAATTGTAAGCTGAATCCCCCCCCCGCCAAAAAAATAAATAAAATAAAATAAATAATAATAATTCTTACTGACCTCATACTTTTGAACATAAGTGTACATTTGTTCATTTCAAGTTGTATTAGTTCATTTAATATGAACAAATGTACAAGTGTTTTTCATGATATCTAATGCATTAACTCATTTTAACAAATTAAACCTTGCTTAGACAAGATTCTGTTAAGAAGTCCTGACATTTTGAAAATCAAAATACATATTGACATATTGAAACCACAAATATGCCTTACTGGGTGCTCTTGTGCTTGTGTGTGCGTGTGTGCGTGCGTGCGTGTGTGTGCGCGTGAGTGTGTTTGTGTTTAGGTTGTGTTTAAGCCAGAAGTGTTATGATATACTACTAGCATTTGCTCCTAGCTGCTGAATATTTTTACGTAATGACATCAACAGTACAAGAAAGTCTCTTTTAAGCTTCTGATAACTTGTGTTGCAAGATGATTAGCATACATTGTTTGTATGCCCCCCTGATGCACAGTATATGTGTGTTATGTAATGTTATGCATTTTTGTTAAGTTGCATGTTTTAGGGTTCTATGGTTGTGTGTGTGTGTGTGTGTGTGTGTGTGTGTGTGTGTGCACGTCATGCTCAACAGTTCACAGCCAAGCTTAGTTTGCTCATTGGTCATACGGTCACCATGATTTTGCCAAGTAAGACATGTTCCTGGGTCAACATATTTTGTTGATCCTGGAACAACATTTCTGTCCGAAAATGTTGTCCTAATCCTATCCCTGCCCCTAAACCTACCCATAAGTTAACCCTTAAAATCAAAGGGAAATAATAGGTGAATAACACTGATGTAGAAGCACCTAACCCTGGTTGTAAGCCTAAACTTAACATAAACTGTAAGCTTGCCCCAAAAAATCTGATTGGTTGATTGGAATGTTGTTCCAGGATCAACAAAGATGTTGATACAGGAACATGTTGTATTTGGTGAAATCACGTTCACCTTGGTGGCCCAGGGGTCTGTGTGCACACGTTGGCTCCTTCACAACATGTAGAACATACATTCACTCACACCCGTAAGCTTAATCAAGCCTGTCTTTAGCGTTCAGACAAATGTGGGCTGGTCTTGTCCTCTGAATGAGTTACAGCACATCTATGTGTTTGTACCACCCATTTGATATAATGTATCGTATATATCTTGTTTTTTATTGGTGTGTTTTTGTGTTCATCACACATCACACACAAAAAAAAACAAAAAAACGCTTTTTTTCAATACTTCGCGTTTTAGTTTTTCCTCAGCCTGATTCCTCTTTTCCTCCACTCTTATTGGTCTTTTTCAGTTGGAGGAGGACAGGCCACACCCACATCACTCATTCCCGAGGCCCGCCCATTTGAGAAGACTGGCGTCGTACGTGTTTTCCTCCTCTACCATGGACACGGAGCACTTCCCCCACGACCCCGCCCTTGGGGCGGCGGCCATTCAGCGCAGCCGCTCAGCTGAAAGCAGCCCCGCCCACCGCCATGCCCATCGCAGACACATGCCCCTGTTGCCAGGCAACCCCAGAGCCCGGCATTCTGTACTAAACCTACCACGCTTACACATTCAGCAAATGCTGGCCAAACTTATGAACAAGACATGATTTCCCCACTATCAATGTACACAACTGCACTTGTGTGGTGCCGTTTTAATAGAAGAGGAGCACGGTGCCCACTTTTGTGCCCATAGATGAAAAAAGAATCAGTATGGAAGCTTGGGCAATAAACTTGGTCTGTGATTGTGAGAGTGTGTGTGTGTGAGAGTGTGTGTGAGAGTGTGTGTGAGAGTGTGTGTGAGAGTGTGTGTGAGAGTGTGTGTGAGAGTGTGTGTGAGAGTGTGTGTGAGAGTGTGTGTGAGAGTGTGTGTGAGAGTGTGTGTGAGAGTGTGTGTGAGAGTGTGAGCAAGATATGAGACACTCTCTAGCTACACTGAAATGTGTTATTGGATATTTTAAATGAAAAGGATAGTTTACCCTAAAATTACAATTATGTTATAATGTACTTACCTTGATGTTGTTCCAACCCCTATGAATTTTGTGGAACTCAAAAGAAGATATTTTGAAAAATTTCCAAAAGTCAGTGCTGTTTTGGACCACATTGTCTTTCATTGCAGTTGTTCAAAATATCTTCTTTTATGTTCCACAGAAGAAAGAAAGTCGTACAGGTTTGGAATGACATGATGACAGAATTTTAGTTTTTGGGTGAATTTTCCCTTTAAGTACTTGGGACAATTGGAGAAAGAGAAACTATATTGTATTCTCCAAAACAAAGCAATTCTGTACAATACTGTAAGATGTATTTACTCATAGAGACACTGTACACTAAATATTTTGTAAAAAAGAAAAGCAAAAAAAAAAACATACAAAAACACATTTTACCTCTTTGGAGGATGTTTCTTGCAGAGCTGCTGGTGTCTGGTGGGACAGGCACATTGACTAAAGTGACGAGAATATCATACTTTCTTTTGCTTTGGCCTCTTAGATTGTCATAACACCATCATGTTCTGTGTAAGAGGACAGATGTGATGCAGGATGTCGGCCAAAAGCAGATACTTAAAAAGGGTGTGTTCACCTGCTGTGTGTTTTGTATAGGACACTAGAAGGACAGTGAGTGCTTGCTAAGCTATTTTTGCACAGTCTATTCGCATCACTATGATCTCAGCACACATAGAACCTGTCAAATGCCACAACATGCACCTCCAGGCGGATGAATGGCTTTCTTAAGCAAGCATGACAGAATGTGAACTGATGGATCTCTTTGTATAGATTCTTATTGCCGTCTTTCATAGCCGAGAGAAAGTGTGACATTAATCATATACAGCATGTGCAGGGTTCAAAGGGTTTGGACCTATACAATAATCCAGTTGCTTGGATCCTCTGGCATTTCAAGCAAAGTGTAGAGAAAATAAGTAAAGAAAGACAGAGAGAAAGAGTTGTGTGTGCACTTTCAATGTGTGAGTAAAAGGCCTGAATTAAATCCTCTGCATGGATAAAAGTATGTGGACACACATTTCTATTTAATGAATTTGGCTGTTTCAGCTTCATCCTTTACTATCAAGGCTGTGTCTAAGTCCACTTTTTTATGCCCTTCCCTCACTAACTTTCCCCCATCTCGTTCACTCAGATGTACAATATTTCTTACGTTGCACGAGTGCCAACTATTGGTGGAACCCTTGCTATGGAGCTGATTTATTATTAGGGGCCAAGAACCGTAGGTGCATAGAAACCTATTGTATCCGTCAGTTGTCTTCTTCCTGAAGGTACTCAAAGAGTTTCGAGACTGCATCACCTTGTGGTCAAAAAAGATCATGAAATTAAAAAAAAAAAAAATGCTAATAGCTTTTAATTAATTTTGCCTATTGTAATGAAACTGGTCTTAATAGATTCCTCATAACTTAGATACCAATTTTGCCATAGTCGGCCGAACTTCCTATCCTCTTTTTTTTTTCTTCTTCAAAAACCTACTTTTTCGAACACCTCCTAGACCGTTGCTCCGATTTCCACGAAAATGTAATCAGATCATCTTCAGACCATGCCAACAAAAAACATGGAAAATCAAGTTGATTTATCTAACCGTTCTCCAATAATGCACAAACGAATTCGCTAAAGAGCATGCCAAATGGGCATGATGCTAGATCTCTGCAACCATTTAGAGTATTCTGACCAAACTGTTGTGTGTTATGACAACCATGACCTGTGGGTACCTGCACAGTTTCAGCACAGTGCCACCTAGTTGTCATGAGATATGAAAAAAGTTTTTTTGCTTATAACTTATGAACAGTTGACCAAAAATCAAGACACTTGTCTCTTCAGATTCAGTGCAGCATGTCTATTGATATTAATAGATCATGATAAGAACATAGATACCAATTTTTCCATAGTCAGCCAAACTTCCTGTCCTCCATTTTGATTTTCTTTAAAAATCTACCCTTTTGAACTCCTAGACTGTTTGTTCGATTTTCACCAAATTCAAGTCAGGTCATCTTCAACCTATGTCGACAAAAAGTTATTGATTTAGTGGAAATATTTGTCATATTGACACCAAACATTGTAATTGTCAGTGCCAATTATGTCACACTCCAAATGTTTAGCTCCTCATTCAGCCTCTGTGGTGCTTGGCCACTTAATTGCTGCTTGTAACTATATTTTACCTTTTTTTCGTTATGAATTTTTTTTATGCACCATTCTGCAGGCCTGTATGTATGCTTGGGCTGGTGCATCAAGGGGTCGAGGGTCTTCAAAATGGTGGCAGGGATTCCCAGAGGGGAAATGCTTAGGGAAGTTCACTAGTATATGTCTAAAAGTGGAGTTAAATGCAGCCCAGGATAAAATCAAGTATATACCCATACAACCTTCTCCCAAAATCTTTTAGGTGAATGTCCATGGTTAATTTTTTAAAAATAAAAATATATAAAAATTAATAAAAAATATGCTTAAATTAATGTGGGTTTGGTGTGTGTTTACATACTTTTGGTCATGTAGATTAATTTTGATATCACATTTGTCTTCCATATTAGCTATGAAAAGATATTTAAATATAATTTTCTCTGCCATAATTATTTTATGTCAGTATTACAGAAACATATGCATATTGCTTTCAGATAGAGCAATATTAGGTTCTATGTGAACTTAAGCAGTGCTTATCTGAGTGCAAGAAAGACATAAACACAACATCCTCTATGTCAAGAAATTAATAAAGTTCTGGAATAGAGATATATTAAATATATTATTTATTATATATCAAAGTGCAATAGAGCTCAAGGCAATAGAAGCATAAAAGGAAGACTGAGCCTCTTTCTTTGGTATTGTCACACATGCATTAGCGGTTTGATGCACATATATAGATATTTGAACTTGACTATAATTTATCACTCAGCAAATGAATGTTGCCATTTTTGTTCCTTGCCCTAGACTTGACATGCTACATTAGTGTTTATGTTTAAAGTCATAATATTTGCATAAATAAGCTTTTGAATGCAGAAGCGCAGTATCAGTGTCATAGAAATTAGGTCGCACATTGTGTTGTAATCAGGCGTGATGCAATAAACTGACAAGTTTTAAGTTACTTACATACTATTATAGGATTTATTAATATTTTGAATTTGTCACGGTTATTAGTTTCACTTTCATGGACTTTTAGTTTGTTTCCTGTTTCCTATTTTATAGTTATCCCGCCAGTCATCTGTTACCATGGATATTCATTTAATTATCACAGCTGATCATCATTGAGTTCATGTCATTTGAGTATTTAAGTTCCTCATTTCCTTTTTGTCTTGGTCCGGTAATGTTGGTGTCTGCTATGCACGCTGTCTCAAGTTTTTTGCTTTTGTTAATAAACCTTGTTACTATTTTGAAACTCTTAACCTGCCTTTATCTTCATCATCTTTGGACATTAAATGTGACAGAATTAGCTTTTATTTTTAGTTTAAGTTTTAGTAATTTTGCTATGTGATTAGTCATTTTTATTTAGCTTTATTTTTTATTTCCATTTTAGTACTTCAACTTAAACATTTATTTCAGTTAGTGGTAACATTTTCAATTTTTTTACGTTTTAATATTAGTTAACAATAAAACACAGGCTCTGATTGGCTGATTGTGTCAAATTTTCACAGACAGACATTGATTGTGCCTGGTTATGACACAGTGTTACTTACTATGAAAGATAAAGTAGCATTAACACATCTTTTAAAATATCGCTTTATCTATATTGTAAAGTCCTCCAGCCTCAGTTCAGTTGAGGGATACATGCCTACATATATCTGTTGGAAGGAATTTAAAACAAATTGATTGTTTGTCAGTGTATTCATGTTTCACTTGAAATTCATGCTGTAGAAATGCTATATTACTCAATGCTGGATTTCAATGCATATGCGAACTTGTAGAAGAAGATGTAGAATTTCTTCATAAACTATAATTTGCCTCGCTGGGACAACTGCAACAAAAAAACCCACATGAATGAAGACAAAATTCATTATGTAATATTGGGTTGGAACTCAGTGTTCATAGCAGTTGGGTCCTGGTATCTGTGCTGCTTTGCTTTGGGTGTTTTAATGCAATTTACACCAACCACTGTTTATCTGGAATCACCAATGTACTGTAATGTGTATTTTCAGAAGAGTTTGTAGTCTAAATTGTGTGAGACAGCTGATCCAAATGTCTTCCTAACGGAGAAGATGAGCACAGACTGAATGACTGTACATGTGTACACAAAAGCTCAGCTGCAAACGAACCGGGTTTTTATTTGTTATGCGGGAAAATGGATTTCTGCATCCCAAAGATTGTTAATTGCAGAGGGCATATCACATACACTACCATTCAAAAGTTTGGGGTCATGATGTTTTTTAATGTTTTTGAAAAGTCTTACCATGGCTGCATTTATTTAATCAAAAAGACAGTACAAACAGTAATTTGTGAAATATTATTAAAGTTTAAAATAACTGTTTTCTATTTTAATATTGTAAAATGTAATTTATTTCTGTGATAGTAAAGCTGAATTTTCAGTAGTCATTACTCTAGTCGTCATTGTCACATGATCCTTCAGAAATCATCCTGAAATGCTGATTTGCTGCTCAAGAAACATTTCTTATTAGTATTGATGTTGAAAACAGTTGTGCTGCTTAATATTTGTATGGAAACCGTGATGCATTTTTTTCAGGAATTTTTAATGACTAGAAAGTTCAAAATAACAGCATTTATTTAAAATAGAAATATTTTGTAAGATGTCTTTACTGTCACTTTTGATCAATTTAATGCATCCATTCTAAATAAAAATATAAATTTTTTTTTTTTTTTAAATCCCTAACTGACCCCAAACTTTTGAAAGGCAGTGTTTAAATACATTATATCAGATTTAATCTTGACAAGATGATATCTTTTTAATGGTATATTTAAATTCTGTACATTTCTTATGAAGAAAGTAATTGCCCAGAAAATGTGGTGTTTTCATGCTGGTAAAGATTTAAAGAGTACCAGTTTTCACAATGTGAGATAACAATAATTTGAGGAAGGTTAGAGGAAGTTTCACAAATTTCTTCTCTGCTTTACTGGGAGACTGTAAATAACATTGTCCATTACTTCTGAATCTTATTGGTGTTACATGTATTACCATGTTTTATGCTAAATTTATTGTTCACTCAAGCCAAACGGCATTTCATTGCATTCCTGCTTCATGCCATTCATCATTCATAACCTCTCACATTCTCTATCTCTAACTGGGTCAATCTTTGAGCTTGTCAGAACTTCCCAGAGACAAACCTTGGGCTCTGAGCAGTGTTTATCAGCGTTTAGCAACGTCTATTTGTATAGAAAACGTTAAAATGTATTCTTTTATCTATTTAATAACGAATTGAGAAAAGTGTAAAACCATGTAGATGGCTTCTCACAGATCAGTATTGTTATGAATCAATTTTAAGGAATTTTCTGAGTCAAAATTTATATCATACGCTGGACTTTTTATTGCTGATAAATGTTACTCATCATCAGCTTATCCCAGACCTGCTCATAGAAGTGTTACATGTGTGAATCAGGGTCAAACTTCAACTGCAAGAGTCTTTCACAAAATAGCTAGTGCAATAAACACTATAGGGACTGTATGGTAGACTTGTAACATGTACAAGCATGTATTTTAGGCTTTTGTAAAATTTTCTTTGAACAGATAGCTGAACATGCTGCTGTACTAACACATTCCTCTGTCTCATTCACTCTATGTGTGTCCATCGCTGTACATACTTTTGGCTGAGCACTGTCTTTGAGTCTACACTTGAAATCACAAATGGGCTAAATCATAAAAAAAATATATATATATTACACTGTAAAATGGACTTTTGTGCCTTTTTAACCATGTATTTCCTTCTAAAAAAGACAATCCTGCAAAGCTTGTATACAACCAAATCACAAGTAAATAATCTGAAAAATATGACTAAACAGTGGTCTCTTCTCTTACAATGTGGTCCAAAAAATTCTTATTGTGCAGTCATAAAATTATCATTTTAATTGTATACTGTATATATGTGTGTGTCTGTCTATATATATATGTGTGTATGTTTATAATCGTTCTGTCATTCAAAGATTTAAGCTTTTTTTATAATGTTTTGATCATTAAATTGATCAAAAGTTCATTACACAGCTCTTGAAAAAATTAAGAGACCACTTAACATTGATTTCTCAATGTTAAGTGGTCTCTTAATTTTTTCAAGAGCTATATATATATATATATATATACTACTGTTCAAAGGTTTGAGCCTAAGACTTTTTCTGAGAGAAAAAAATATACTTTTATTCAGCAATAATGCATTAAATTGATCAAAAATTTTATATGAAAATTGCATTAAGCATTAAGTTCCTCAACCTTTATGATGTTACAAAATATCTTTTTTTTCAAATACTAATACTAATTTAAACTTTCTATTCATCAAAGAAGCTTGTTTTGGTTTTCAACATTGCACAATGGCTTTCAACATTGATCATAAAAATAAATGTTTCTTGAGCACCATATTAGCATATTAGAATGAAAATTTTAGTACATTTTAGTTAATTTTGCCATTGTGTCAAAACTGTATGTAAAAGTTTACTGAAAGCCTAACCACAACTTTATCACAACTTCTCCAGCACTTTTATCATTACTTCACTAATTTCTTTTCTCTTTTTCTTGCATTGCTACAGGAGATCGCAGTGGCTGAGCCTTCAACAGCTTCCTCTCAGACGCGTATGAAGCGAGTTGACTTTGTGTCTGGTGTGTTGATGTTTGATGATCTCAGAGAGGAGGGTGCAAAGATCGGAGGTTCTGGCAGTGAAGGAAGCCCTCGCAGTAGTGAGGGAAGTCCAGAGGGTGCTGCGTCTACCCTACTCGCCCCCGCCCACCGGGATCCCGACCAAGAAGAGGGCTCACGCACCCTGGTGCTTGTGTCTGCTGGTAACGGGCAAGTATCTCCTGGAGACGGGCAGGGAACACTCGCCGCGTTGACACCGCAGGGAGAGCGTCCCGTGCCAGATGAATCTGAACCCGGGACTCTCTCCTCTGTTATTAAGTCAGAGCCCAGGCCTATCGTCATGACATCTGCAGCTGTAATCACCAGCGGTTCTTGCTCGCCGCCGTTTACCAAGGTGGAACGCACTTTCATCCACATCGCTGAGACGACACATCTCAATGTCATGACAGCCAGACACCGGGCACCTGGACTGGATGAGCTGATATCTAATGAGCGTGAGGAGACTGGTGGAGAGAAAGAGGAGAGGAAAGGGGTCAGTGAACGAGAGCAAAAGGAGAGCATTAGGGAGAGGATTACAGTAGAAAGGGAAGGTAATGAGAGGAAAAAAGACGAAAGTGAAGCTGAGAATGGCAGACAGGCTGAAGATAAAGTAAATAAAAGTGGCAGAGAGGAGGCAGAGACTGTGTTTTTAGCTGAGTTGCATCACCAGCCAGAGACTACAGCTATTGAGGAAGAAGTCTCCAGAGAAACCAAAATGGAAGTCGGACCAGATGGTATCGTGCCAGAAGTAGACCTGCAAAGGGAACAGGAGCAGGAAGAGTGTCCATCTTTGACCCCTGAGCAAAACAGAGATGCAGAGGTGGAGGATGAGAAGGACATATCTCCACCAGAGGTGGAGTCCCCCAATAGAAAGCCCCTCCCACAAAGACGGAGCCGTATTCCTGTGCTTATGTCGGAGGAGGAAACAGGCTCAGACAAGTCATCGCAGACGAGTCAGGAGCAGTTGCAGCGAACTCGCAAAAGCAGGCAACAACAGCTGGCCCGCCTCGTTCTGGAGCGTAAACAAACACACCTGATTCGTTCTCGCTCCGCCTCCTCGCACTCCCCGACACTCTCAACCACTGCATCTGAGGATGAAACCCACCAATCAGACGACTCTGCAAGAGGAGAGAAAGGAGCAGATGGGAGAATTAGGAGCAGAATCCCTCGGCCAGTCACACCCATAAGGGTGTCTTCTGACCAACTGGAGGGCACGACCCACCCTCAAACCCAGAGATCTGTGTCTTTCATTCAATACAGGTTGGTGGAACAGAATTGAAACTTTAGAAATCATTTATTTGAATGTACACTACCAGTTAAATGTTTGAACATTGAATTTACATTTCTTATGATCTTAAAAACCTTTCCATCAAGAGGCCTATGGATATGTGTTTGTGATATATGTATTTATATATCAGTCAAATATAAAATGTGCCTGCCAGAGCTGATAGACTTGTGGGCAGTGCAGCTTGAATCCCATCTTGTGGTCCACTATACTATATAATAAAGGCAAAAAATGGCAAAAATAAATCTTTTATAAATTAAATAAATATATATAACAAATATAACACTTTTTTTTGTTGTTACTTATGTTAAATATTATTTTATTTTATTTTTTAAGCTGGACCATTTTTTTGTCAATACATAATTCCATTTATCTCTCCGTGGAAAAAATGGTTAAAGAGTATAAAAAAAGCATACCAAAATTGAATGAATGATGAATATATATAACAAAATAAGTATTAGCTATAGTTTTATGATTCTCTCCAGGTTTAACAGCACTCTCTAATTGTTGGTTATAACAGACAGAAAGTAAACATTTTCAGGATAATATTTTTCACACAAACACACATATATAGTGTAAAAAATACATTTAAAATTGTATACAATGGCATCATCACATTTGGATGTCCATTTATAAAATCTACTTTCTTTCTTGACATTTCTTTCTCATAATGTGAAATGTAAAATTGTGAATACTAAACCTCATATTTAGCTTGGCACTTTTACAAACAAACTGTAAGGAAAATTATACAGACTATCCTTTAATACCTCTGAGTGATATGACTCATTCTTTTCTCTCTCCAACAGAACCAACAGTTCTGTCAATCCCAGGATTCAAAAGTCTGCAAGCCTGCACACAAATATCCATCAGCAGCCGCCTAAACCTCAGCTCCGCCCATCTAAAACACTTCCACCCCGTCCTCCATCTTCAGGCCCCTCCCACTCACAGGGAAGTCGGACCGCCACACGTACCATTACTCGTACCATAACTCTTAATGCCACCCGAAGCATTAGCACCTCCCCTCGGAGCCACGCCACCTCTCGCACTGACAGCCCCTCGCCTCAACGGATTCGCAGACAGCCTATAGCCAATGAAACGCAACGACAGCCCCAGCAGCCCAAACCTCCTTGCCCGTCGCAGTCCAAATCCAAACCTCAGGACTCCACCCCCAAAAAGAGCAAAACCTCATTGCAAAAAGCGAAAAAAGATCCACCGGAGTCAAAGTGTACAACAAGATAATTACAATGCATTGAAGGAATTCATTCCTCCAGATGATCTTCATCCTCAGCATCATCACAATCATCAGTGTTGGACTGTACCTCTCATGACACACAACAGACTCAACCAAACTATATGGATGGACATGTTCGTTATTCAGCCAAGTGACTGCAGCAGCTACTTAAATACCTCTGATGAGGAGAACCTCTGACATTTATACACATAGTGAGAGTACAAAACTGTGTGCGGGCGAGTTGTCATTAATGAAGTGTGTTGGACAGATGAACACACATCATATGCCTTAAACCTGCAAAGGAAATAATTGCTGCCATCACAACAAAGCTTCCACAGGCTCTATCCTTCTGTCTATGGCACGAATCCCACTATCATGTTCAATAGTACAACCAATCATCACATTGTACAAGTTAGGATGGGGTTTTACTGCAGCTTTAACGCTTTTAAATACATTATGCCATTTATTTTAATTGAATATCACTTCCCAAACTGTTTTTGATTAATATCAGAATCTGGGAAAAAGATAGCTTTATTTAAATTTACAAAAACCTAAAATGTATCAAAAGTCCCAAAACTACTGATTACTCAACTAGTTGGTGTTTGGGACAGCCTTTTATATCAACTTCTGCAGTCAATTACTGTGTGCTAAAATTTGTATTTATCTCAAACATAATAATATTAGTCATATGCAACTAAACTTGGTGGTTCTGTGTAGAACATGCTGGAAAAAATGTCATATGGTACATAAATCTGGTATTAATACTTAAATTTAATCTCTACACAAATCTAAGATGACTAACGTTGCTGCTACAGTTTGATGTCAATCATATAATCATCTTGGCCCTTCCCACTGTCTGTGTTTCTCTCTCTGATTGGGTCAATCCATCCGTGACACTCGTCTGCTAAAATTTATTTATAACCGGATCCCGGACCAGCGGTATGCATTTGGAAATGCTCGTCCAATTCTGTTTATTGTCTTTTGCAAAACTGTAGATAATGTAAGCAGTACTTTTGAAAAGCAAATTTATATTTTTGTTCCAAAAAACAACAAAAGATTAATGGATGAAAATAGGACTAACTTAGTTGCATTTTTCTCAGTCTCAGACTGAAAATGCACCATTCTGATCTGTATGCAACTTTTAGAGTTCAAAGAACACTGAAGGAAGCTGAATGAAGGTCAAAGAGAACATCAAAGCTTCTCAAAAATCAGTCACAGGAACCAATAATGTGTGTTAAAGCAGCATGTCTGGGGTTTGTAAATGTACTCTAGGATGTTATTTTTATGCAGTACTGCTACTCCCGAGTGTCCACAGCATGTGTTCAAAGGCCGGTAATCAGAACGTGGAGTTTAAATGACTACGGTGCTATAAGAGTTTTTCTTTATGCCTGCTCTAGTCATTGGTGTTTTTCCCCGTGCTGTGCTTGGAATAAAACCCGAATATCCATGAAGATTGTCAAATCAACGGAAGAGAAAAATGTCCTTAGTGCACACTATTCAGTGTTATTTGTGAGTTAACTTAAAGGGAGTGCTTCATTTGAGCCATGCCCACTGCAAAACCATTGCATGCTGTTGTTTGGATGAAATAAAAGGAAAATACTTTCTGCTTTATGTTCCAGAATGTTCCATCTGCAGAGAACATAGAAGAACTCCCTCTGCTCTTAATACAGACATGATATGAGGAAAGACATCTCCTCGTGGTTGGTCATCTCTCCTCAGTGTGTCGCTTTGAGAGAATTTGCATGAATGTGTTTCATGAAACATGATTGACTTACTTATACTAAGGAGCAACCTTTCTGAGTTATACAATTAAAAATTATTAGAAATTATCAATGATGCCATTCAATAAACGCAAGTTCCATCACTGTTGGTTGATGGTTTTGTATCTTTTTTCCCAGAAAAGAACAGTGGATGTTCTGCATAGGGAATCTGCATGTCCTGGCTGTTGTGAAAGTGAGAGTGAATTGCATAAAAATGGAGCAATAACAGAGAAGCTAGAACACTATGTAATCGCATCATCTTAGATCTTAGTGTACTTCAGACTAGTTTAGGGATTACTAGTTAAAGTTCAAAATGTCATTAATAATAGTGGGAATGCACTGCAGGCACTAAAAAGGTTCAAACGTTTGGGCTTGGTAAGATTTTTAAAAGTATTTTATGCTCACCAAGGCTACATTTATTTGTTAAAAAATACAATAAAAACAGTAATATTGTAAAATTTTATTACAATAAGAAAACATTTTTTTATTCTATTTGAATATATTTTAATTTATTCCTGTGGCGGTAAAGCTGAATTTCTACTCCAGTCTTCAGTGGAAAGTTAAGAAAGTTATATTTTTGGGAAAATGTAAAAGCCCTTCTCACATTAAAATTTAAATAATAAGCCTCAGGCTGAAGGAAATGCAAATTCACTGCTGTACAGTAGAGCGCGCAGCTCAAACCTTTCAGCTGTGCTGACATTCTGGTTCAACACTTTAATAAAAACAAAAAATCTAAAGTCATTTTTGCCAAGTCAAGGTTAGCAGCAAGTACATTGGTCAATAAATGAGATTAAATGCAAAAATGTATGTGTTTTAACATTTAATTATTGGAGGTTTGCATAGTATTCTGATTTTGCATTTCACTGACTTATTTGTGCAAGTGAGATTAGTAAATGAATGCTCACATTTAGTGTAGAACTACAATAACCATCATGTTTACACACAATGCCTCTGCACTTGCTCCTGATTTCTCTCAACAGGGTGACAAGAGAGCTGTAAGTCAATAAATGGGAAAACAAAATAACTTGAAAAAGTAACTACATTACTAATCTTGCCTCTATGACTGAAGGAGGCAGAGAGGGAGGAAAGGCTTTTGGGGAGGGGCTTTATTTAGCCTTTTTTATGAAGTACTGTTCATTGTTATGCTCCAATATTCTTCTGTCTGTGTTTTGACTCTGCTTGTTGATGCTCTTCACGGCACTCTACAAAGATCATTCATATACTTCAATAATCAAGCTGAAAAAGAGGTGAGTGTCTTTTCATCTTTTTTTTTTTAAACATGGAATAGTTTCATGCTTTTGAAAGCACAATAATATAGACTGATACATAAAATACCTATATGTTTTTAATCAGTGTGATCATGTAATGAATAAAAATTCAACAGCTTCACAATGGACCATTTTTAAGAACATATTATTTTCGTTTTAACTCTTGACTGGAAGCTGAATAAAGTTTTGATTAATTTGAGGATATTTTCACAGAAGAATTTTCGAGGATAAGCAAGTACAATCAAATCTTTAAACCTAATACACATTTGCAGTGTCCACCATTATAAATAATGGAATTAAACCATTTACATAGAGCAACTACTATTCTAAACTATCATGAAGTCCATCTGGTGTGTGTCTCAACAGCTGTTCTCAGCATTCAAACAGAGTTCTGTACCCCCTCTGGTCCATTGCCTGCTATGAGGCTAATGTAGGGTGAAGGAATGGACTTAAAAAGAGTTCATGTTGCTTCACAGTGTTTTCAGAGTCCAACAACCCAGTAAGTTTAATACAAGGCCCTTACAGAATCATTGAAATGGTCTGTGATGAAGTTGTATCACAAACAGTTTTAATGATTTACTAATTGATTTATGATAAATGTATTTGTCTAGTTTATTTAGCTTCTCTATATAGTCAATGATGTAACCTATATTTAGGATTAGAGGGGTGGGATATAATTTAAGAATGCTTCTAGTCAGTGATCCTTTTATTGTTATTATTACACACACATAAACTGTATATATAAATAGTAATAAATATGCACTACAAAAACCAAAACATTTTTGGTTGATGACATGTTTTTGTAAAATGTCTCTATAGCTGTTTTCTTTTTTATTTTAAGATCAGAATTTTCATCAGACATTATTTCCGTCTTCAGTGTCACATGATCCTTCAGAAATCATTCTAATATGCAGATTTGCTGCTCAAGAAACATGTCTTAATATTATCAATGTTGAAAACATTGTGCTGCTTAATATATTGTAGAAACCATGATAAAAACAAATTCCTGATTCTTTGATGAATAGAAATTTTCAATAGGAATCTTTTGTATCATTGTAAATGTCTTTCCTGTCACTTTTGATCAGTTTAATTAATCCTTGCTGTATAAAAGTATTGATTTCTTTCTTTTTTAAACTAACTGATTCCAAACTTTTTTAATGGTAGTGTAAAGGTCATCAAATAACATTCACCTTTATATCAGTTATGTCATATTGATGTTTTATTGTCTGAGATTCCAGGTGACAATGATGTTTGACAGCATTCTGGATGAGGCAGATGGGTTTGGCCGTTATCAGATTGCACTGGTCTTGCTACTATTCATACCTCGTATCACTATCCCATGTCACTTCCTGATGAACAATTTTATTGCTGCCATCCCGTCTCATCACTGCGACATCAGCTCTCTGGATGCTGACGGTATCCTTAGGAATCTGAGTCGAGAAGAGAGACTGGCTGTCAGTATTCCTGCACAGGAGGATGGGATTCCTGCTTCCTGTCATATGTTTTCCCATCCTCAGTTCACCCTGCTGTCAAACTCCTCCAGCAGTCTCTCAGAGGTTGCTGTAGTGGAGTGTCAGAATGGATGGGAGTATGACAACAACACGTTCACCAGCACTCTCGCCACACAGGTAAAGCCTCATGACGGCCCAGGTGAAAAAGACCATACTATTAAATGTATTAAAAATGCACTTGAAATTCAAGTAATATGTTTATATTATATTTGTATTGTACTAAAAACATACTCAAATAAATTTTTAATACATATACATCTTTTTCACTTGGGGGTGTATCCCGGAGTTCCTCCTCAGCCCTCTCACCACTCACAGCTTCTTCCCGTTTCTCTCTCTTTAATTTCTCAATCAGTTTGATCTAGTTTGTGACAAGAGGGGACTGGCCAAAGCATCAGCCACCATATTTTTTTTGGGCGTCATGGCTGGAGCTGTGTTCTTTGGAGTGCTCTGTGATAAGTAAAACATATCCTCCTAATTCAGCAGTGTGATATAGTTTAGTGAAACATATCATATTATGAATGCAGTATTAAAGCTCTGAAGGGTCATTGCTCATCCATGTGTTGTTTTCAGGTTTGGCCGTAGGAGCATGCTGCTGGTGTCCTATGTGTTATCTATAGTGTTCAGTGTTGCTAGCGCTTTCTCAAGCACCTACATCATGTTTGCTGCCTTCCGCTTCCTGACTGGATTTGCATTGACGGGAATCATCAACATATCAGTCGTGCTCAGTAAGTATTCTCTGAAACCTAACTGCCTCAATTCTTCTTTGCTCTGTATTTTTCCTCCCCATTGTATCCTATAGGACTCTTAAGGCATTAAGCCATTTGTCCAGTCTGAACACTTTAGGATCCATAATGAAAAGAGTCCAATATTTACAAGGTCAATTACAGTCATTTGGCTGCACTGACATTATCGGGTGAGAACAAAACTTGAACTGAATTGAGCTGGATGATAACACTGTTGTCTTATGTAGAGCTGCTTTGTAGATTAATCAAATTTGATTAATCAAAGCTACTTTAAAACAATCTGTATTGTATATAAAGCACTATATAAAGGTGAAAAGTTTAATTACAAAGTTGCAGGCTTCTAAAAATGTTTTTATTAAATATTAAGTAGGCCTATTAAAAATATGTTTTATTAAAGAACATTATTCCACCCCTTTCTCTTCTTGAAATAAAAAACATAGAATGTGTTTATTTTTGTAGCTTTTTTCATTTTTGTAAATGTTTGTGACATGTAAATGTTTTTGAGCATGCAGGCTCTTCATCAGTAACCCGTGTGTGAGTCCATTATTACATTTTTTTGCATAATTTGTGCCAACTTTTTTCTGTTTTTTATTATTTATTTTGTCGAGCACCCAACCCTGAGCATATTTTTACCAGTGATGTGCGTGCTTTGGTCTTGTTTTTGTAAATGTTTGCGAAACGTTTTTGTAACATTTCTGATTTTTAACTCTTGCACCAGTGTTTTTTTAAGCTGCCAGACACTGCCAGCATTTTTGATCATTTTCACAAAAATGTAATGGCCCCCAGAATATTTTGATGTATGAATATCTGAACATGCAATATATTAAAAGAAAGAAAAGAGGCTCTGCTTTCACGCACACACACACACACACACACACACACATACAAAAAAACACGTTTTATTTTAGCTTCATGCATTCTTTTTTATCAACACTTGAATGTGGTTAAGTTTTTTATATATATATATATACACACACCGATCTGGCATAACATTATGTTTGACAAGGGCCTAATTGTGATGGCTAAAGGACTGGGTCAGAGCATCTCCAAAACTGCAGCTCTTGTGGGGTGTTCCCAGTTTGCAGTGGTCCAAGGAAGGAACAGTAGTGAACCGGCGACAGGGTCATGGGCGGCCAAGACTCATTGATGCATGTGGGGAGCAAAGGCTGGCCCATGTGGTCCGATCAAACAGACAAGCTACTGTAGCTCAAATTGCTCAAGAAGTTAATGCTGGTTCTGATAGAATGGTGTCAGATGTGTCAGGTGTTGTTGCGTATGGGGCTGCATAGCCGCAGATCAGTCAGGGTACCCATGCTGACCCCTGTCCACCGCAGAAAGCACCAACAGTGGGCACGTGAGCATCAGAACTGGACCACGGAGCAATGGAAGAAGGTGGCCTGGTCTGATGAATCATGTTTTCTTTTACATCACGTGGATGGCAATAACGAGTTTGAGGAGTTGACTTGGCCTCAAATTCCCCAGATCTCAATCCAATCGAGCATCTGTGGGATGTGCTGAATAAACAAGTCCGATCCATGGAGGCCCCACCTCACAACTTACAGGACTTAAAGGATCTGCTGCTAACATCTTGGTGCCAGATACCACAGCACACCTTCAGGGGTCTAGTGGAGTCCATGCCTCGACAAGCCAGGGCTGTTTTGGCAGCAAAAGGTGGACCAACACAATAATGTTATGCCTGATCGGTGTATATATATATATATATATATATATATATATATAGAGAGAGAGAGAGAGTTAATGATTACATTTGATCTGTTCTACAGATATTGAGTGGGTGGACACTAAGCACCGTACATTTATCGGTGTGTTCGGCAGTATTTCCTGGAGTTTAGGCAACATGCTGTTGGCCGGTTTTGCCTATCTGTTCACTGATTGGAGGATGCTGATTATTACTGTCACTTCTCCTCTTCTTCTTGCTACAGCAACCTGGTGGTAAGGGAATACCATTATATGTTATGAAGTCCCAAGTCTTCCTTACTGGCAGGGCCTGTTTGTAAGGTCACCATGTCATGTCATTGTCCATCCACCATGTAATTTCCTCAGCTGGAAAGATTTTTTTGTTTTTGTTTCATTTTTATTCTCTCACACACCAAATTCAACAATAATAAAAATCACATGTAGTGCTGCCTACATCCAAGAGCACCAGCACCTCCCTTGTCCCAATGTCCTCAAAGAGCATAGATAAGCCTACATTAGGCCATCACTCCCATTGCAAATGACATAACATTTATTCCTGTGATAGCAAAGCAGAATTTTCAGCATCATTACTCCAGTCTTCAGTGTCACATGATCCTTTAGAAATCATTCTAATATGCTGATTTGCTGCTTAAGAAACATTTATTATTATTATTATTATTATTAAATGTTGAAAACTGCTGCTTAACATTTTTGTGGAAATGGTGATACATATTTCAGGATTCTTTGATGAATAGAAAGTTCAATGAACAGCATTTATTTGTTTCACTTATTTGCAGCAATTTACTAATTATTTTTATTATACATTTCTTTCAAAAACATTTTTTTTTTTAATGTTTACAAACTTTTGACAGGTACTGTCACAGGTACATATATATATATATATATATATATATATATATATATATATATATATATATATGAATGATTGAAAGAATCACGATTGAAGAATGAATGAAAGAATGATTGGTATTACTTCAATAGGTGGATCCCTGAATCAGCGCGATGGCTAATAACCAATGGAAAGGCAGAAACAGCATACAAGTATCTGCAAAAGTGTGCTACTTTTAATGAGAGACGAGACTTCACCTCTAGGGTCAAGCCAGAGGTAAACGGTCTCACTTGCCATCTATGTTTGCCATCATTTAAATATTTGCAAAGAACTTATTTCAACAATAACACCTTTCTTTCTGTTTCCATCTTAGTCTCTGTCCGCTTTATCAACTATGGATCAACAAGGCCACAGTTACACTTACTTAGACCTAGTCAAAACCCCACAGCTAAGGAGACTCACACTCTTTACCGGAATAGTGTGGTAGGTTTTTGTGTGTGTACTTTATTTTAGAATTGAAGAAAGTGCTACTATTTAGTGAATATTTGGAAGCAATGAGCCTACATTCATCTTCCGTTTTTGTAGGTATGGGGTTGCTTCTACATACTACGGCATCAGCTTAAACATCACCGGCTTTGGGCTTGATCTTTACCTGACGCACTTCATTTATGCCTCCATAGAGGTGCCAGCGAAAATCCTCATCTACTTTATTCTCAACAAGGTCGGCCGTAGAGTCACTCAGAGCGGGACACTGGTGCTCACAGGATTTTGCATACTCATCAACATCATCACACCTACTGGTTTGTAGATTAAATGTGTCTTTTCAGTTTAAAGCAAATAAGCCCTTTAGTTGCAAGCGCACTTGAGGGGTTCTCAAAAACAAACAAACAAAAAAAACAAAAACTGGTTCCAATAGGGTCAAGGCCAGCAGGAAAAAACAATGCTAAATACAAATTATAAAATAAGATACCACAAGATATGTGCTTTTAAAAGGTATGAGAAAACGTCTCGGGTTACGTATGTAACCCTCGTTCCCTGAGGAGGGAACGGAGACGTAACGTCAGTGACTGACGAATGGGGGTTTCGCCTAGAAACCTATCATCTTCGAGATCTTAGAAAACTCCCAATGGCAGGCCAATGCCATGGGCATGCCGAATTTGTGGGTATATAAGGAAGTGTGGGTATATAAGGAAGTATGCTGGCAACATCGCATTATGTTTACCTGCTGAGGAGCCAAGACTGAACTCCCGGCCATTCCAGTGGTACAGCGGAAGTGGCAGAGGGACGTTACATCTCTGTTCCCTCCTCAGGGAACGAGGGTTACATACGTAACCGAGACATTCCCTTTCGTTCAGTCACTCCGAGTAACGTCAGTGACTGACGAATGGGGGTCCCAATGTAATCACGCCATTCGGCTGTCATCCAGTGCCCTGCGTAAGCATGAGCTCCTTGTCGTAAGCTAGTACGGACGAAGGACTCCCACTTAACACAGGAATACCAAGGTACACTGGGAAGCATATTCCAGGTGGAAGTATGCGCCAAAGTGCCTACCCGTAGGGAGGACTTAAGGATGCACATATGACCGGCGACGGGCTGCTCTAGGGTAACCAGCCGAAGGTGGAAGAATTTTACCCCCAGGGGAGGCAAGGGCTTGCAGAGGGAAATACACATGCTCGGAGAGGCTTACAGTGGAAATACACATGTGGGGGTCGCCCATAGGGGGAACCATGCACACGGTGGCACCTAGCCTGACACGAGGGCCTGAGCGAGTGGGCAGACGCACTGGTGTCGGCATCGACAGTGCTGGAGGAACTCAGGGTTTCAGGGAAACTACCTGAGGAGAATATTGCACGTATCCCGTCCGTGGAGAGGAATGGCGAGCAAGCGAAGACACCTGAGCCTAGTCCATTACCGGCCACTAGTAGAGGCAAGTACATGAGAGGACACTGGCTCCACTCTGAGATTATAGAATCTGGCGAATGTGTTGGGTGTCGCCCAGTCTGTTAGCGAGGCGCCATGCGCTAAAGCCCAAGAGGAGGCCACACCTCTAGTGGAGTGTGCCCTGACCCCAAGGGGGCATGGACGCCCCTGCGTCTGGTAAGCCAAGACAATGGTGTCCACTATTCAGTGGGACAACTTTTGCTTGGAGAGAGCCTTTCCCTTCAGCTTCCCACCATAACAGACAAAGAGCTGGTCTGAGGTCCTGAAACACTGCGTTCTGTCTACGTAGGCATGGAGGGCACGTACTAGACAGAGCAGTGCCAAGGCTGGGTCTGCCTCCTCCAAAGGCAGCGCTTGCAGGTTCACCACCTGGTCCCTGAACAGAGTGGTGGGAACCTTGGGCACATATCCGGCCCGAATTCTAGGCACGCTTCGTCAACCGAAAATGTCCGCAGGTCCCCTACCCTCTTGATGGAGGCCAAGTTGATCAGGAGCGCTGTCTTCATCGACAGGAACTTAAGCTCAACTGATCGCAATGGCTTGAAGGGAGCCCTCTGCAGAGCATCTAAGACTACTGAGAGGCCCCAAGAGGGTATGAGAGGAGAGCGAGAAGGATTCAGTTCAGGTACTCAAACCTGCCGCGTCCCGTCCAGGAGCCACACGTGGAGGTTCCAAAGATCGGGACGCGGGTGCCAAAGGGTGCCCCGTCTCTGAGAATGGAGGTCCTTCCTCAGAGGTATCGACCAGGGAGGGGCTGTTGCAAGGAGTACGAGTTCGGAGAACCAGATCCGGCCGGGCCAGTACGGGGCGACCAAAAGGACCTGCTCCTTGTCCTCCCTGATCTTGCACAGAACCTGTGCGAGAAGGCTCACTGGGGGAAACGCATACTTGCGGAGGCCCCGCGGCCAGCTGTGCACCAGAGCATCTGTGCCGAGGGGGCGGCAATGGGAAAAACAGGCGGCAATGGGAAAAGTCGTGGGACAGAGCTACCTGTGCGTCGCCGAACTGTTCCCAAATCAGCTGAACCGTCTGGGGATGGAGTCTCCATTCTCCTGGAAGTGGCTGAAGCCGTGAGAGCTCGTCGGCTGCACGGTTCAGGACCCCTGGGACATGGATGGCACGAAGCGACCTCAGATGCTTCTGACTCCATAAAACAAGATGGCGGGCGAGTTGAGACATACGGCGGGAACGTAGACCACCCTGGTGGTTGATATACGCTACTGTGGCCGTGTTGTCTGACCGGACTAACACGCGTTGTCCCTTGAGCAACGCTCGGAAGTGGTGCAGGGCGAACCGTACTGCCAGCAACTCGAGGCAATTGACATGCAGAAGGCGCTGGGGTCCTGTCCAGGAGCCTGCGGCAGCATGTCTATTGCACATGGCACCCCAGCCCGTGGTGGAGGCATCTGTTGATACAACAATATGCCTGGAAACTCATTCTAAGGACACACCGGCCCGTAGAAAGCTGAGGTTTGACCACGGGGTGAGGGTCTGCAGGTAGGCCCGAGTCACTGGGACCCGACCGCCATGCCCATCTTGGGACTTGATCACGAAGCCAGTGCTGAAGCGGTCTCATATGAAGCAATCCAAGCGGCAGAGGGGACTCTCGCTCCGGGACGGAGCTCATTGAGTCTCGACTGCAGCACAGAGATGGTCATGTTCCCACAGTGGGAACATGACTCATCCATGAACGCCGCCTGGGGCGGCAGAGACCGACCGCACCCAGAAGCACACGGGCGAGACATCTTGAAAAAGACATGCCACGCGTGAGCTCTTTTAGAGAGGAAAACTTCACAGCGATGCCGAAGAGCCCAGGGATCGAATACCAGCTGAATGCAGACCACTGCACAGATCAGCAGGCAGGCAGTAAACGATCGCTGGAATGCGCCGTAACACCAACACCGACTGGAAAGCTGCTCGTCTCGAAGAGGCTGACAAACTCAGAAGGCTTGAGGAGTGAAGAGAGAGATACTCTTGGCTCCGAAGCAGAAACATAATGCGATGTTGCCCGCGTACTTCCTTATATACCTACGCGGTGGGGCGGAGTTACGCTATGCAAATTCCGCATGCCCATGGCATTGGCCTGCCATTGGGCGTTTTCTAAGATCTCGAAGATGATAGGCTTCTAGGCGAAACCCCCATTCGTCAGTCACTGACGTAACTCGGAGTGACTGAACGAAAGGGAAAGTCAAACTCTATTCATTTTGATACAAATCATAGAAACATGGGATGATTGTCCATACTTGAAAATCATGAACAAAATTATGCAAGCCTAGACTAAGTAAAACACAGGTTCACTCACAACAAGAATAGACATAGTTTATCATGACCACAGTTCTTTTTGTATGATGAATTATTTGCCTTCAAAACCACTGAACTGCATATTTTAAGATATTTAGAAACCAAAAACTCAATTATTTCAATTTCACAGTTGGTAATATTAATAAATTATAATGCTTAATTTTAAGGATTTTTTTCTAAGGACACATTTTGATACTGTTTTGGGTCGCTCTGTGGATCGATGTAAAATCTAGTCTTGAACCACTGCTTTGCCCAAAACAGTTTTGCCCATCTTTTATGAATGGCATAGTATGTGAGGTGTTATTTGTTTGCCTGATGATTTTCTCTGACCTCTTCTGTGTGAATGTCTGTGGGTTTAGAATACTGGACTTTTCGGACTGTGATTGCAGTGTTGGGTAAAGGACTTTCAGAAGCTTCTTTCACAACGGTGTTCCTGTACACCACTGAGCTCTATCCTACAGTCATGAGGTTAGAATCTACCATGTCCCTTTTCAAATTATTAAGCACACTCATTTTTGAAAATGCTTCTGTTATCTCCCTTTCATGTCTATAGGCAGAATGGGCTTGGCTACACAAGTTTTATGGCACGTTTGGGTGCATCCATTTCTCCTCTTATCATGCTCTTAGAAGACATGTGGACGCTCCTCCCAGAGGTCATTTTTTGCACGTTGGCCATATTTTCTGGTCTCATCGCTTGGCTTCTCCCTGAAACTAACAATGCAAGATTACCAGAAACCATAGAAGATATTGAAGAAACAAGGTATAAGAAAAAAAAATGACAGCAAATACAAGACAAAATGCTTTCAACTTTAGTTTTTTGTATTGTATCATTTTGCTTGTCTTATTTAGTTTGTTTTTCTCATTTTTAAATTCACAATAATTTGCTTTATTATTACAGAAAGAAACCTGTCTATTTCACAACAGAGGATCAGAGTAACATCCCTTTAAAGTTGCCCATCTCTACAGACACAACGCAATGATACAAATCACTTCAAATGCACAAATCATAGTAATAAGATTTATAAGCTGTACTTGACATCATATCCCACCTTTTGTATATAAACAATAAAACTTGAGTCATGGTATACTGTTTTACTTGCTTTCTTACCAGAAGAATCGAGAAATCGAGTTTAATTTTTGCCCATGCATTACCTAACTTTATATACATATTTAGTTAATCTCTTTTTAATAAGGGCCTGTTATGCTTTTTTACATTTGCAACTTTCCTTAGTGTGTAATGTTGCTGTTTGAGCATGAAAAAGGTCTCCAAAGTTACAAAGCACAAAGTCCACTCCAAAGGGAGTTATTCTCTATATCTGTAAGCACTGTTTCTGATCTTCCTGAAACACCTTGATTGTAGTCTTGAGTTTTCTTCTGGAAACATACACGTTACAATATCCCTCATTTAAATAATTCCAGCCCAAGGCATATGCAAAAATAAAAGAGAGGAGGCCTGGTTGAGTACTGTGTTGAAACTAGTGGTTTTAGTAAGGGGTGTGGCATTTTTGAAATATGCTCAAAGCAATCGCAACACACTGGTCCAGCTGACCAATCAGGGCACATTATTCAGAAGGAGGGGCTTCATAGAGACCTAAACAGAACTAAACAGAGCATTACAGACAGATTAGGAAAGAGGTGCTGCAACAATGTAAAATATTTGAAGAATAGTTTTTTTAACATTCATGAAAACCTATTCTAGTATGTGTGTTTCACACCTACTGCTTTCTGCATTTAAAAAAAAAGCTTTGATTAAGCTTTGCTGGACCTGAACATAATTTATGTAAGTTTATGTTGCTACATGTTCAGTCCTTCTAATAATGGTACTATATCACTGAACCTCTAGATGGCAGTAGTGACAGAAAAAGAGTAGTCGTGGCTTGCAGTGCTGTCAAAAGATATCACATTTTGATTTAACTGGTTGTTACATCATACACCAAGAACTGTAAAATGTACACTACTGTTCAAAAGTATTATTATTATTTGAAAGAAACTCATACTTTTATTCATGCGTTAAATTGATCAAAAGTGACAGTAAAGAGTCTTACATTGTTACAAAAGATTTCTATTTCAAGGAGGGGACAGCACTCGACTCTGAAACATGGACGCAGAGCCAGGCAGTCAGACCGAGGGAATGGCATGCCAAAGCCCGGAGAGGGTGCACTGTGTGTGGGCTGAGACTTCCAGTAACCCCCTGGATCAGTTCAGAGATCCATACTCCGAGAGACTTTTTTCAAAAACAATTTTCTTTTGTTTGTTTAGCATATAAACAATGACAGCAAGCTGTAATAATATAATATAATATAATATAATATAATATAATATAATATAATATAATATAATATAATATAATATAATATAATCTGCCTTTGTACCCAGTCTGTCTATGTATTGTTCAACACTGCTGTCATTTATTAATCAGGCAGAAGTCCATCCAAATGACTAGTGGAAGGTCAGACTTTCCACTATAGTTTAAACACTCTCTGTGTTAGATGTTAATTTACTAAAGGAAAATGCTAATGTATCTGTCCGTGCAGAGTGGTATCCATGCCTATTTGTGAATTATATAGAAATGGATGTGTTTTTCTAATTTTGTAACATTCTTTACTTAAGTGTATGTGCATGTGTTTGTTTGTGTTTAAGAAAAAGAGACAGAATAGAAAAGGAATATTATGTATGAATGTCTTTCATGTCAGTATGTTAAAGGTTAATGATCTACATCAGAGCAGTGAGTGTGTAAGTAGACTTTTGATTGGACAAGCTCAAGTTCATATCACCCTCATTGCTTCTTTTGAGCCACATCAGAATATTTGATCAGCAAAGATGAAGTTTGAGAACCTGTTGGCTGAGGTTGGGGGGTTTGGAAAATACCAGATCAGTATCATCGCCCTTTTGGTGATTCCGAGAGTCACACTGCCGTTTCACTTCCTGTTAAACAACTTTATCGCTGCTATCCCATCTCATCACTGTGACATCAGCTCTCTGGATGCTGACGGGATCCTTGGGAATCTAAGTCGAGAAGAGAGACTTACTGTCAGTATTCCTGCACAGCAGGATGGGACTCCTGCTTCCTGTCACATGTTCTCTTATCCTCAGTTCCACCTGCTGATGAACTCCTCCAGCAGCACAGAACTTCATGTAGTGGAGTGTCAGAATGGATGGGAGTATGACAACAGCACATTTAAATCAGCCTTGGCTACTGAGGTAATTCACTTTGTTGTTTTTTTATTCAAAATCATTTTTATAACTATATACTTTAATTTTGAGATTGTTAAATATGGTTTTCACAGTCCTTCTCAGCCTAAATAAATTAAGTTTATGTTTTTTTATGTTAAAATTATAAGTAAGCAATTTTTGGGGTTTCCCCCAAACATTGGCTCAACAAATGGTATGAGTTTGGGGTGGGGCTTTTTGTTTCTCTGGCCAGTGGCAGATGAGGGGAGTGTTTAAATTCTGTTTGGTGATGATAGTAGTGCAAGAATTACATCAGCTTTAAAAAACATGACAAATGCAAGTTTTGAATAAAGGAGAATTTTACATCTGAATTAGACATTAAGCAGAATTACATCACTGATCAAAAGGAAAATGATATATCTCTGGTACTGTATGTGTCCCTCTTTCAGTTTGAATTGGTGTGTGACAGGAAAGGTCTGAATAAAGCCACAGCCACCATCTTCTTTGTTGGTGTGATGGTTGGAGCAGCCATTTTTGGCTGGCTGAGTGACAGGTGAGACCTAAGACTTCTTAGATCTAGGCCTTCAAGAGATGAAGTAAATGACGATGCCAAATAATCATAATTAGAAGCAATTCAACTAACAAGTTACACCCCAAACTACAAACAAAAAGTATCTATGTACATTGAAGTTAGTTAAGTTAAGTTTTTTAACACAGTTTTTTTAACAATATGAGTTTATAAATAAAAAAATAACTGTCCTTACAATTTAATCAGAGACATACTTTACACAAACAAAATGAGAGGTTTTAAATAAATGGTCTTCTCAATTAAGGTTGAAAGTTGAATAACAAATGTATGCAATAAAAATACTTTATTTAACATATTGAGTTAAATGAAAATCTAGATGTATTGCAGGAATTCAAATTACTGAATTAAAATTATTGTGAATCACATCCGAACGGAGCAATTCACTAAAATGAATCAGGCTTTCCAACTCTCAAATCGATTCATCGTTAGAATGAACTAGACTCACAACGCTACATAGGCTACATATGAGAGAGAGAGAGGTTTAGGATTAATCAGATTGACATACTTGACAGAATTAATTAACCGTTTAGGTGACACCGTTGTTTCCTTAAAGCTATTTAAAAAAGCGATGTAGAGTTTTGGTCGCTTAATGAGTAACTTGTTCTGGAAAAGCTACATTACTTTAAAAACAGCTGAACTACTGTCACACTACTGCAAAACGTAACTGGCAGCGTGGCTTTTTGTTAATTACTCCCCAACACTGTAGGCTATTGTGTATTGTGGTATATCTCATGGGCTCCCCATATGTCAGTCACTACAATGTTAATGTTGACTGACAAATGGGGTCACACTTGGGAGACCCAATCACCTCTGAGTTTTAGAAAAACAGCCAATGGAATTGGCGAGTGGAATTTGCATGCAAGGGCATGACCATGTCGACACTGTGGTCACGACTCTCCTTCCTCGTGAAGGCTGGAGTCCCCTCTGCTGTTACCCAGCATGCTGTCTCTGCACAATGCAGAGCCATGGGCATGGTAAACATTCTGAGAGACCAGACGGTTACAGTGGGAGCGTTTCTGCTGGGCCAGTAACCATGGACCTCCCGCTGCTCTGAAGTTTTGTGTGCCATTGAGCTGCTGAGTGATGATGTGAGTCCTTCTCATGGGGGACCCAGAGTGTCATTCAGTGCTCTGGGTGACGATCAGATGTTGATAGAGAGATCGGAGGGTGGGCTATTGTCCTCTGCAGAGGAAGATGTAACCGAGTCGGATGCAGAGTGAAACCCTCCACTTTGGCCCAGGCTCTCGGCCAGATGATGTCCACTCTGGTGGTCCAGAAACGTCATCTCGGGCCCAACCTTCCTGAGATGCGGGATGCCGACAATGTATGCTTTCTCGACACCCCCATCTGACAAGGTGGCCTCTTTGGTGACACTGTCGAGGACATTGCCCAGCAGTTCTCGGTAGTCCAGAAGCAGACTGAGGCACTCAGAGTGTTGCCACCTCCTGTGCGTTGGCATGCGGCACCTCTTTGGCAGACATCTGCAGAGCTGCGGGCTAGGCGACACCTAATACCTTTGCGAGATTCTACAATCTCCGGGTGGAGCTGGTTTCTTCCTGTGTGTTACAAACAGGTAATATGCGGGAAGGCTGGCTCTGTGTCTCGCTTGCATGGCCATTCCCCTCTAAGGGGTATAGGAGCGCCTTCTTGGCTCTCCAGCTGAGTTCCCCGTTGATGAACCCTGGATTGAGTTTCCTCCAAACATCCTTCGGCAGTCAGACATGGCGGATTCATCCAACGCCAGGTCCAGTACTCGAGTGCATGCCCGCTCAGTCAGCCCCTGTACTGGGCTAGATGCCCCATGTGTTGTGATTCCCCCTTGGTAATCTCATATGTGTATTCTTCCATGGTACAGTTTCTCTGTCGGTAAACCCATGTCTTTCCCTGGGCAGATTTTCTCTTCCCTGTGTCTGCGTTTGTAGTAGTTCCATCCCTGTCTAGGTAGGATCTACTGCAGAGGCCTTTCCATATGTAGCACTGCCCCACATACTGTATGTGTATTTCCACATGTTCCTCCCTACGGGTAGGATGTGGGCTCCCTCTCCATTAGACTAGGTATGCTTCCCTCAGAGGTAATGGTCATGGCTGAAAAAAAAGGAACTGAGAACCTGAAATAAAATGTAAAAGGAACAGCAGCTACGACCGTCTCTATGGTAAGCCTTCTCCTTTCCAACCCGTTGGCATGGAGGACTAACATTCTGGGTTTACGTGGGGCACTGGGTAGGTTACGACTCAACAGAAGTAGTTGCCAAAAGGGCACGCAACAACTTGTTTTGACTATCTTTGACTATAGTGGTTATGACAGAAGTTGTCTGCTAGGTGGATCCCAGAGTCAGCACGATGGCTCATAGCCAATAGTCGACTGGAAGAGGCCCATCTTTATCTGAGCAAATGTGCTTCAGCCAATAACAGACAACAAAACCTCAGAGATATCAAACCAGAGGTAACATTTTAATATGTGACATTGAGAAAGAGATCCAATTTTCTGCATTTTCCTAAAGCTTTTGAGAACATGATTTTTCAGAGCCTTGCTAATGTTACAATTGCTGAGGGCAGAGGTGAAAAGAAGTACTCGTATCTGGATCTTGTGAGATCTTCTAAGATGAGGAAACTGGCTCTGCTTACAGGAATCACTTGGTGGGAATGTTTTGTCTAGATTATAGACTTTATGATGGCTAAAATTATTTTACTCTTCAAATTCAAGTCTGAAAAACATACTTTACTAAGTGAAGATACTGAGGTATTGTTTTTGCAGGTTTGGAGTGGCATTCACTTACTACGGCATCAGTTTGAACATCAGTGGCTTTGGGCTGAACCTGTACCTCACCCAGTTTATTTATGGTGCCATAGAGATGCCATCAAAACTGGTGGCCTATGTGTGTCTTGATAAACTAGGCCGCAGGTACAGTCAGGTGGGCACGCTGATTACAACAGGGGTCTGCACTGGCATCACTGTCCTCATTCCCAGAGGTAAAGGATAGAGAACAATCATTTAGGACGCCACAATCATGTGTGACTGTGAATGTTTGTTTTATTTAGTTTATTAAGTTACAGAACAACCATTTATCATGATGTTGTAATCATGTGTCTGGCATTTCAGTGAATGTTTTGTATTTAGAAGTCAGTCATTCATTATGACATCACAATCAGAGGGTGGGCTATTGTCCTCTGCAGAGGAAGATGTAACCGAGTCGGATGCAGAGTGAAACCCTCCACTTTGGCCCAGGCTCTCGGCCAGATGATGTCCACTCTGGTGGTCCAGAAACGTCATCTCGGGCCCAACCTTCCTGAGATGCGGGATGCCGACAATGTATGCTTTCTCGACACCCCCATCTGACAAGGTGGCCTCTTTGGTGACACTGTCGAGGACATTGCCCAGCAGTTCTCGGTAGTCCAGAAGCAGACTGAGGCACTCAGAGTGTTGCCACCTCCTGTGCGTTGGCATGCGGCACCTCTTTGGCAGACATCTGCAGAGCTGCGGGCTAGGCGACACCTAATACCTTTGCGAGATTCTACAATCTCCGGGTGGAGCTGGTTTCTTCCTGTGTGTTACAAACAGGTAATATGCGGGAAGGCTGGCTCTGTGTCTCGCTTGCATGGCCATTCCCCTCTAAGGGGTATAGGAGCGCCTTCTTGGCTCTCCAGCTGAGTTCCCCGTTGATGAACCCTGGATTGAGTTTCCTCCAAACATCCTTCGGCAGTCAGACATGGCGGATTCATCCAACGCCAGGTCCAGTACTCGAGTGCATGCCCGCTCAGTCAGCCCCTGTACTGGGCTAGATGCCCCATGTGTTGTGATTCCCCCTTGGTAATCTCATATGTGTATTCTTCCATGGTACAGTTTCTCTGTCGGTAAACCCATGTCTTTCCCTGGGCAGATTTTCTCTTCCCTGTGTCTGCGTTTGTAGTAGTTCCATCCCTGTCTAGGTAGGATCTACTGCAGAGGCCTTTCCATATGTAGCACTGCCCCACATACTGTATGTGTATTTCCACATGTTCCTCCCTACGGGTAGGATGTGGGCTCCCTCTCCATTAGACTAGGTATGCTTCCCTCAGAGGTAATGGTCATGGCTGAAAAAAAAGGAACTGAGAACCTGAAATAAAATGTAAAAGGAACAGCAGCTACGACCGTCTCTATGGTAAGCCTTCTCCTTTCCAACCCGTTGGCATGGAGGACTAACATTCTGGGTTTACGTGGGGCACTGGGTAGGTTACGACTCAACAGAAGTAGTTGCCAAAAGGGCACGCAACAACTTGCCAGCATCTGCAACTCCATTACTCGTAACACAGTTCAGTAGTTGTGGTGTTTTCCATAGGGACCCCATTTGTCAGTCGATATAAAATTGTAGTGACTGAGAGATGGGGAGCATCTTGGTTACTGATGTAACCCTCTGAATAACCCTGAATGGAGGAAACAGGGACGTTATGTCCCCCCTGCCACAACCCTGAACCACAGCTGAATGGCGTCTCGGCTCCTCAGCATAAATCTGAGTGGATGCGTGCCACCAACTTATTTACCTATATGTACAAGGGAGTGTCTCGGTATGCAAATTCCACTCAATTCCATTGGTCATTTTTAAAACTCAGAGGTAATTGGGGCTCCCAAGTGAGACCCCATTTGTCAGTGGACATAACGTCTCTGTTTCCTTCATCAGAGAACGAGGGGTTACATCAGTAACCAAGACGTTCTGTTTACCTAATTCCAGGTACGGTAGGAAACGAATGCTGATGATGTCTTACCTGATATCCATTTCATTTGGGGTGGCAAGTGCATTCTCTCAGTCCTTCATCATGTTTGCTATTATGAGGTTCTTCACTGGAATGGGCCTTACAGGCATCAGCATAATCTCCATTGTCCTGTGTGAGTGCTCTACATGCCTGGACCTGGGCGACTAATTAATATGTATTTTATAATTAATATGCTTAATTCTGTAAATGTATTCACAATCACAATTACCATATTACTTCACAATTATACATTGGCTCTGTCTTTGTTTCTCATTTGCTTTTTCGTAATGCTCTGAATGAATCAGCATTATTTTAACGAATCATTTGAATGAATGAATAAAACGATTCTGTGACTCACTCATTAAGACAGTCGCTGTGTCAGAATATACTTACTTCCACACTATATATAGTATGCGAATACAGTCCAGCAAAAGAGAGTAGTATGTCCAAATTCGAAAAACAGTAGGCAAAAATATGTGGATGACTTACTACTCCTGCTGAGATTCTGGAGTGTGCATCCGATGGACACTTTACTTTCCATTAAGCCACAGAGGAGTTGTGAAGTAAGTTTCAAAAGTACTGTGAGTTTCAGACAAAATGTAGCACCAACTACTAGACAGTGTGCAATGTCAGATGCAGCTTGACACTTGTTTAGTATCTGAATGAAGTAGCGTTTTTTGTAATGAATTGGTTGAATAAATGTGAATAAATGATTAAATGACTTTTTTTGTTCCTGTATGACTCAGCGTTTTGAATGAGTCGATTGAATTATTGAATGGCTCACTCATAAAGAAAGGCACTTTACTTGTGTAAAGATGTAACTTTGTAGAAAATCACTTAAAAATCTTCATCACTAATGCACAGACTGACAGTCTATTTTAAATAATAAAACATTATTATTTTTGTTCATCAGGCGTAGAATGGGCTGATATTGCACACAGGACGATTGCCGGGGTTGTAATCAGTCTGGATTGGTCTATCAGCACTATGATATTGCCTGGCATTGCTTATCTCGTCAATGACTGGAGGCCTCTAATCATCACGGTAACAGCTCCCCTCGTACTGGCAGTGATCACATGGAGGTAAGATGTTACTACAATTGATTCTCATGTCCAGTTTTCCAAAATCACATAATTATCAAGTGTAGAGTTAGTTCTGGCAGGCCACATCATTCAAGCTTGTATCAGCTGACTCTCAGCTGGCCCACGTCTACCTAGGAATACAATGCCTATCACAGCATCCCTATAAATAAGGCCCTTTCAGTATTATCAGCAGCTTTATCATGTTGCTCAGGAGCTAATTATCCTCCTCCATCCCCAGCTCCACCTCTCATCCAGTCAGGACTTGGCCTTCTGATATTCCTCTTCAATCAGACTTATATTTCTTGAATTGTGTTGTACATTAAATTATTGAACATTTATGATATCTGCTATACATTTATGCTGGTTCTGTTCTGTTTACCCTATGGGAGGTTATCGCTGCTCTCCCTGCTCTTATCCATGATAGGCTGCATGGATAGACAGGGAGTTCTTGCCCAGAAAAGAACCATACCGCAAATCTAAACAGTATGCTAATTGTCAATCATCTTTGACTATAGTGGTTATGACAGAAGTTGTCTGCTAGGTGGATCCCAGAGTCAGCACGATGGCTCATAGCCAATAGTCGACTGGAAGAGGCCCATCTTTATCTGAGCAAATGTGCTTCAGCCAATAACAGACAACACAACCTCAGAGATATCAAACCAGAGGTAACATTTTAATGTGACATTGAGAAAGAGATCCAATTTTCTGCATTTTCCTAAAGCTTTTGAGAACATGATTTTTCAGAGCCTTGCTAATGTTACAATTGCTGAGGGCAGAGGTGACAAGAAGTACTCGTATCTGGATCTTGTGAGATCTTCTAAGATGAGGAAACTGGCTCTGCTTACAGGAATCACTTGGTGGGAATGTTTTGTCTAGATTATAGACTTTATGATGGCTAAAATTATTTTACTCTTCAAATTCAAGTCTGAAAAACATACTTTACTAAGTGAAGATACTGAGGTATTGTTTTTGCAGGTTTGGAGTGGCATTCACTTACTACGGCATCAGTTTGAACATCAGTGGCTTTGGGCTGAACCTGTACCTCACCCAGTTTATTTATGGTGCCATAGAGATGCCATCAAAACTGGTGGCCTATGTGTGTCTTGATAAACTAGGCCGCAGGTACAGTCAGGTGGGCACGCTGATTACAACAGGGGTCTGCACTGGCATCACTGTCCTCATACCCAGAGGTAAAGGATAGAGAACAATCATTTAGGACGCCACAATCATGTGTGACTGTGAATGTTTGTTTTATTTAGTTTATTAAGTTACAGAACAACCATTTATCATGATGTTGTAATCATGTGTCTGGCATTTCAGTGAATGTTTTGTATTTAGAAGTCAGTCATTCATTATGACATCACAATCATGTGTTAAATAATGTATTGGGATGTCACAGTCATAAAAGATGTAAAAGTCATCCATTGTGATATCACAGTCATGTGTTCAGCATGTCAATCATTTAAACCTTTATATTTGAGTGAAACAGCTTTTTGAACAAGAAAACATTTTTTAGAGCGGGGCTTGATTTTGTCCATCAGGAATTGATTGGATTGTTGTGGTTTGCTATTGCTGTGAGTAAACACATCATCAGAGAAGAGATGTCACTGTAAGATGTCGCTTTTTTTTTAAAGGTTACACTTTATTTTAAAGTGTCATTGTTACAGTGTAATTATATATTTAAGTACTGAGAAATTAATTAACAACATATACTTACTATAGAGTTAGGGTAGGATTAGGGTTTGGTTTAGGGTTAGTTGCATGTATTTAATAAATGTTATAACTATGGTAAGTACACGTAACATATGTAACAAGGACACTGTAAAATAAAGTGTTACCAAAAAAATTATGATGTGCATGCATGGATAAATCATTTATAATAAATACTGCTATTCCTTAAAAAAGGAAATTGTCCATTTTGATTTCATGGTGGCTTTTTGATGTCAAAATCATTTCTCAAGTTAATGTTGAAGTGTGTATTTTCTAGTGTTAAAATACTTTATCTTATGCCAGTTTAATATGCAAAAGCAAATATATAAGTGAGCCATTTATGGGCTGATTCCCACACAATGTACAACAAAATAAAAACCCTGCCCTGTTAACAAGGTTTTGCAGGTTATTACTGCCCCCGCTGATAGATGCCGTGATTACACCACCTGGCCACAAAAAGCATTTTTTCTCCAGTTGATGCCAAGAAACGACATATTTAATTAATAAAATAAAATTTCCTGTGGCTCTCAAAATATTAGTTACATTTAGTTACACATTTCAAACATTTGTAATTTATGATGAATGGCTCAGCTGATGATGGCACAGACATTTCACCATGAACTTCACCTTTAAAAGATTCAAATTCTCCAGCTGTCTCTGTGTCTGTTTCTAGATTTGTGGCTGCCTCGTACAGTCATTGCGGTGCTGGGTAAAGGATTCTCAGAGGCCTCCTTCACATGTGTTTTCCTTTATACCACTGAGCTGTACCCGACAGTGTTACGGTCAGTTGTTTATCATTTGCAAATCCTTTTGTTGTTTGTGCATAATAAAATGTAATATTAACTCAGCAAAGAAATGGGTTATTAACATTCTTTCTCTTCTGACCATAGGCAGAATGGATTAGGCTATAGTTCATTTGTTGGTCGTGTCGGTGTCTCTTTAGCACCTCTTGTGAGCCTCCTGGATGAGATCTGGCTCCCTCTGCCACAGGTCCTGTTTTGCTCTGTAGCTGTCATTGCAGGCTTCCTTGCGCTGCTCCTCCCTGAGACCCACAATGTGCGGCTTCCTGAGACTATTGAGGACATTGAGAAAACTAGGTGACTGATCATTTACTACTGCTACTAATAGAATGAAAGATAATAAAATGATTGTCATAATATCATTTTGATGATACTTAAAATAGCTCACTGTGTTCTAAAGGAACTTAATATAAAAATATAAAATACATATGTTTTGTTTAATTAACTTAAACCACTATGTTTTACTCAGGAAAAGATCAGTGTGTTCACAACTTGAATATCAGATTGGAAAGGAGCCCTACACGGAGGCAAAATGAATCTATCCTGTAAAGAAGATGAATCTAATAAAAATCTAATTCATCATTGAATTGTCTTGGTCTTTATTTTTAATAACTTACTCTTGTGACAGTCTACAAAACCTTTTCCTGTATATAAACTCAGCAAAAAAAGAAACGTCCCTTTTTCAGGATACTGTATTTTAAAGATAACTTTGTAAAATCTAAATAAGTTTTACAAATCTTTATTTGAAAGGGTTTAAAGGTGTTTTTCATGCTTGTTCCATGAACCATGAAAGACCAGAAGGCATGAGGAATGCAGATGTGGCCAGAGCAATAAACTGCAATGTCCGTAATGTAAGACGCCTAAGACAGTGCTACAGGAAAACAGGAAAGACAGATGATCATCCTTGCAGTGCCAAACCATCCAGACATGTTCCTCCAGACATGTTTGAGAACAAATGCCTTGGTGGAAGAGTAGAGTAACATCTCACAACAAGAACTAGCAAATCTGGTGCAGTCCATGAGGATGAAATGCACTGTAGTGGACACACAAGATACTGACTGTGACTTTTGATATTGTAATTGACTGCTAACTTTTTAGGGACTTGTTGTTCCATTTCTGTTTGTCAAATGTCTGTCAATTTTGTTCAGTTTATGTTTCATTTGCTGGGGAAAAGCAGTTGAAAGTGGGAGGATGTTTCTTTTTTGGCTGAACATATACAGTTTATATACAGTGCTGTTAAACATTTAGGGTTAGTTTTAAAGGGATAGTTTACCCGAAAATTTAAATTAGCCCACGATTTACTCACCCTTAAGTCATCCTAGGTGTGTATGACATTCTTCTTTCAGACGAATACAATCAGAGTTATATTAAAAAATGTCCTGGCTCTTCCAAGCTTTATAATAGCAGTGAATGGCTGCTTCTGTTTTGAAGTCCATAAAAGTGCATCTATCCATCATAAAAGATATCCACACGGCTCCGGGGGATTAATAAAGGCCTTCTCTTATATCGAAATCCTCCGGCATTTCTCTTTGAAAATTCTCATTTTAGACTTCTAATTCATGACCTGTGTTTTGTTTTGCTCTATCCTCTGCGCTTCCGCTTTCGTCAATACGCGTCAGATCAGGGGTTATCCTTTGCCGTAAATCGATGTGTACAGCCATCTGTCGGAAGCTAGTTATTTTAGTTTATAAATATGGATATTTTTCTCACACAAATGCATCGCTTGGCTTAATAAGGCCTTTAATAACCCCCTGGAGCTGTGTGGAACATTTTTACGATGGATGGATGCACTTTTATGAACAGAAGCAGCCGTTCACTGCCGTTATAAAGCTTGGAAGAGCCAGGACATTTTTAACATTCGTCTGAAAGAAGAATGTCATGTACACCTAGGATGACTTGAGGGTGAGTAAATCATGGGCCTTGATTCAATCAATTATCCCTCAAGTCTCTTATGCACACACTGAAATTATTTGATCAAAAATACAGTGAAAACAACAGTATTATAAATAGTATTATTAATGTTACAATTTAAAAGATTTTAATATATTTTAAAATATAATTTATTAGTCACATGATCCTTCAGAGAATGTTCTAAAATACTAATTTGGTGCTCAACATTTCTTATTGTTGTACTGTTATTAATATTCTGTGGAAAGAACAGCATTTATTTGGAATAGAAACATAAATGTCTTTTGATTAATTTAATTCATTCTTGCCGAGTAAAATTCATGACAAAATTTATGTTGGATAAACAATGTCAGTTTAAAGAATCAAAGTGAACAAACTGTGGCTCCTAAAGAATTTGAAAGAAGCAGTTTATCTGTGTCTGAGGGCAAAGTTAGCATAAGCTCACAATGACAAAGCAAGAATTCACTTCTTTTGTAAAAGAGCCATAATGTAAAGTTTCAACCGAAGGGTTTAATTTTTACAAATGTTCCACAAAGCTTTAGACATCCCCTCTGTTAACCATTTTCTTAGTTCCCTTAGAGTGTGATTGTGAGGTATGAACCCAATGGCAAGGTGCATGAGACAGATCCACAACCAGGTCAAGCACAACGGAGCGCAAAGATGAAGTTTGAAGACCTTCTCTCTGAAATTAATGGATTTGGAAGGTTCCAGAAGATGGTCCTGATCATCAATTTCTTTGGTCGATTCAGTCTTGCATGCCATTTCCTGTTAGGCAACTTTATTGCTGTCATCCCGTCTCATCACTGCGACATCAGCTCTCTAGATGCTGACAGGATCCTTGGGAATCTGAGTCGAGAAGAGAGACTGACTGTCAGTATTCCAGCGCAGGAAGATGGGACTCCTGCTTCCTGTCACTTGTTCTCGCATCCTCAGTACACCCTGCTGTCAAACTCCTCCAGCAGTCTCTCAGAGGTTGCTGTAGTGGAGTGTCAGAATGGATGGGAGTATGACAACAGCACGTTCATCAGCACTCTCGCCACACAGGTGAGACTCTTGCTTTTTATGTATCACTGATTTACTCTACTCTATTCTAGTTGTGGCCTTTCTCTCTCTCTCTTGTGTGTTCAGTGGGATTTAGTGTGTGACGACAGAGCACTGAGCAGATTGACAACAACCATCTTCTTCATTGGGGTCATGTTTGGAGCAGCTGCTTTCGGGAGCCTAAGTGCAATGTTGGTACAACTAAACTGGTTCAATAAGTTTATGTACAATTTTTATGTAAAAAAACAACAACGTGTTTTTACCACCTCAAAATTAGCACAATAAACTATGCAAAAAGGCATAGTTCAACATAAAATGAAAATTCTGTCATTTTTACTCACCCTCACCCAAATCTATATGAGTTTCTTATTCTGTGGAACACAGATAGTTTTGGTTACCATTGATTTCCATTATATGGTCAAAAAAAAAGAGACATTTCTTAAAATATCTTCTTTTAAGTTCCAAAGAAGTCATACAGGTTAGGAAACGACATGAAGGTGAGTAAATTCTGACAGTAAATTCTGACATTTTTGGGTGCACTATCCCTTTAAATTTCAGTTGCATTAGAAACACACCGGACGTATTTCTAAATAATCTAATCAATCATGTATAGCCTTCGCAAAAGTATAACGGCTATGTAAAGATAGTAAAAAATAATGTATTTGGTATTTGTTAGTGTTTCTAAATGGATATGTCTTATTCTACACAGGTTTGGGCGTAAGCCGATGTTGCTGGTGTCATATATATCAGGAATGGGTTTTGGATTGTGTAGTGCTTTTTCCTCTTCCTTCATCATGTTTTCAGTACTGAGATTCTTAACTGGATTTACCATTACTGGCAGTGTCATCATCTCCTCTGTACTCAGTAAGTTATTGTGGTTCTAAAACAGCACACAAAAATGTTTCTAAAATGAAGATTTGTCACTGTAAGTGATGAGTGTGTGCATTTGTTCTTTTGTTTATTCATTCTTTCTCAGATGTGGAGTGGGTGAGCATTGAGCACAGAAAGCTGGTAGGGGTGATTGACAGCCTGTCTTGGACATTTGCGATTATGAGCTTTTCACTGATTGCATACTTCATTCGAGACTGGAGATGGTTGACAGTTTCCATCTCATTGCCCACCGTTATTGCCATAATCACTTGGTGGTGAGCATAAATAAACCAATACTAAGTAGATGTCATAAAATATCATCTGGTATATGAAATATGTCTTTTACAAGAAAGTCAGAGTAAATGCAGAACATTCTGAATATGAAATAATTATTAATGTGAATAATGTTATAGGTGGATTCCAGAGTCGGCTCGGTGGCTGATTGCTAATGGGAAGGTGGATGAAGCTTATAATTATCTTCATAAATGTGCTGTCATGAACCGTAAAAAAGAAGGCACTGCTAGGATAAAACCTGAGGTGAGAGAATCCAGAAAGAATGTAAGTGAAAACATATCAGCAACATATTTTTGCTAGCAATGTTACAGTACAGCAAAACTTTCTCCCTTATTAGAAAAAGTCAATGTGAACTGCAGTTTGCAATACATTTTACTTCTAACATGGGATGTATTTCAAAGTGTAACATTAAAGACGTGATGTAACAGAGGAAGCAAAATATCTTTCCTCTGTATTGTGACGTACATCTGATTATTGAAAAAGGAAAAAATGTAGTGCAGGTTGTTGATTAGATGGAGGCAGATCTGAATGCGAGCTTGTTAGAAAGGGGCAGGTTAAAGAGGACAAAATAATTGGAGAAGTCCAGCATACATCATCAGAGAGAAGTCTTTCGTTCAAGTAAAATGTAATAAAATGTAATAAATGTCAAAATAAAAAAATAAATAAACACATTGTTTACAATGGTGTTAATAGGGTCAGGGTATGTGTTTGTTTTCTTGCTTTTTCTTTAGCATAGTTTGATAACAGAATCTGAGCATCTTTGTTTTTCTCTCTCTGTCTAGGAGTTGGCTAAAATCATAGTTACTGGACGAGGTAACAGGAAGTATTCATACCTGGATCTTATTAAGACTCCTAAAATGAGGAGATTGGCTTTACTCACAGGAATAACCTGGTGTGTCAAATCACAATCACAAGCCATAGTGCCATCAGTAAAAGGGCGTTCAGATTAATCTAATTTTGCACGTTTCTGTTTTCCGCTGACAGGTTTTCTGTCGCCACTGTCGCCTATGGGATTAGTTTCAACATTTCAAGTTTTGGACTAAATATGTACCTCACTCAGTTTGTGTATGGTGCCATTGAAATTCCTGCTAAATTGAGCATCTATTATCTGCTGGATAAGTTTGGAAGACACATAACTCAAGCTGGATCTTTGCTATTGGTTGGAATCAGCCTCATGATAAACATATTTATACCCAAAGGTGAGAGACTTACAACTTATTCCCCCGGTTTTACAGACAAGGCTTAAGATAGTCCCAGACTATCTGCTTGTTTGATCGGTTTTATCTGAAAGCAACTTGCACTGACATATCTTAAAATATGTCACTGCCATTGTTTTGTCTCAAGATGCACACCAGTAATGTTTTTTTCTAAGGCACATTTATAAAAGCTACTTAAATGTCCTAATTGAATACTGGCTTAATCTAAGCCCTGTCTGTGAAACCGAGCCATTGACTTTTTCACATGAAAAATTAAATGACAATGTAGGTTTGACGAAAAGATCCAGTGCAACAATGTTGTCTCTTGCCATTCAGATAAGACAGTGGTTCGTACGGTGATAGCCGTGCTGGGAAAAGGCTGCTCTGCCACATCTTTTGGTACAGTTATTTTGTACAGTTCTGAGCTTTACCCCACTGTGTTAAGGTAGGAAAACTAACTTCCTGCTTAGTTGTACTCTAGTAAAACTATATCCAGCATAAACAACTAATGTATTTTTTTAAATGTTGCGCTGCTTGTAGGCAAAATGGGATGGGCTATAATTCCTTCGTGGCTCGTCTGGGTGTGTCTGTGGCTCCTCTGATCTTGCTATTGGACGATATATGGAGCAATTTCTCTCAAGTTATTTTGTCTTCTACTGCACTCCTTGCTGCTTTCGTGGCTTATCAGCTACCAGAGACACGAGGCAGGTGTCTGCCGGAGACTATAGAGGATATCGAGGGAATCAGGTGAGGTTATGTGGGAAAACTATCTAGTCTAGTATCTAGTATTTCCAGAAAACTGAACCCTTAAACATTAACATTTGCTTTTCATCGCAGGAAGGGCACTGATGGGTCACCATTACAAGATCGAAAAATGGAAGAAAAAGAAGGCAGTAGGGTGAAATGGAAAGATGATTTTATTTTGCAGAACACATAACTATAGCAGAATTTTTTTAATCCATAACATTTCCTATTTATGTGTTATCCTGTAATGAAACAATTTTATAAGAAATTTGAAGGGAGATGTCGCTTGTTTTTCTCATTGTGTTTGCCATTTTAGTCAGAATTGTGTGAACTCGTTATTCCACATATATGGGAATATTATAGCAGAAATAGCTCAAAGGCTAATTTGATAATTAATTCATCAACATACTATAATTTGCTTTAAAGCAAAAATTGGCTTCACAAAGCAAGATCATTGTTTAAATTTGGCCACAAGTACATTTCTACAGGCCAACAAATAAGTTAGAAATGTGGTTGACAAAATCAAGGCTAGGTTTGGCACTGGTTTACTAACTTTATATGTACAGATAAATCTGGAATGATGGCAGAAGATGTTATGCAACTTGAGTTTACTGCTTATCAACCAGTAATCTGGAATAATGCCCTGGTGCTTATCAATATGTGTTAATAAAAGGCAGAATGTAAGTGTTTGTCTAAAGAGAAGAATATTAATAGAAGTGATTTATTTCTTTGGGCCTATTTTCTTAAGTACACACAATGTAAAATGGCCAATTAAAGGCTTTAACATTTATTTAATCCATTTGCTATAGAAGTTTTTTGAACCACAAATCATTTCACAATATAATAATAGTGAAGGTAATAGAGAATAATGAGAAGATGCTGTTTTATGACAATCAGAGACAGAGTTTGCCTTTTTTCGGCAAACTCCATTTCTAACAAAGAGATTTATGTATGTGCACAACAAATCATGTATACCAGCCAAACTTTGCTAGTGTGAGTGCCAATTGCTGACAAGTTATCAATGGTAAGGAAAGGCGTCAATGTCCACACGCATTAACCAAGTGAACTACACACAGCGAGACACTCTTTTACAAGCATTAACAGCAACTCACAAATCATTCACCCCTACTGACAAGCTACTATGGTTGGAAGAACATCTGAAGATATGGACGCACACACTTTACACACAGACATACAACCACAGCAGTTTTATTAATGACCAAAGTACAAGCTGCATCTGACTTCCAGTTACCAACCTTTGATATCCCATAAAAACTCAGCACATAAACCAAACATTTTGTAAGACGACAGAGGAAAGTCTGTCCATCATAAAAAAGCATGAAGTTTGATGATCTAATTACGGAGATCAATGGCTTCGGAAGGTTCCAGAAGATGATTCTTTGCATCAGTTTTGTAGGACGATTCACTATACCGTGCCACTTTCTCTTAAGCAACTTTATCGCCGCCATCCCGTTTCACCATTGTGACATCAGCTCTCTGGATGCTGAGGGAATTTTTGGGAATTTGAGTCAGGAGCAGAAACTGGCTGTCAGTATTCCAGTGCAGGAAGACGGGACTCCTGCTTCTTGTCACATGTTCTCTTATCCTCAGTTACAACTGTTGACAAACTCCTCCAGCAGCACAGAAATTCATGTAGTGGAGTGTCAGAATGGATGGGAGTATGACAACAGCACGTTCATCAGCACTCTCGCCACACAGGTGAGATTTCAATGAAGAAGTGGCAAACTCAACGTTGTTTAACCTTAATGTTACACTGAAAAATCCTACAATGAACAATACTTCTACAGCATTTTTAATTTTAATGTTCATTTCTACATTTACTAGTACATTTTTAAATTCAAAATTTGTATATCTTAACATAAGTTAATGCACTGTGAACCAGCATGAACAAAAATGAACAAGTGTATTTTTATTAACTAACATTAACAAATGTTAATGCCATTTATTTAAAATGGCTTACAATTTCTAAAAACTATGGCTCCTTTTCTCTAAACTCTACTCACAAAACCACCAAACACACACACACACATCATGCAAAATATTATACATTTCTTGCAAAAGCAAACACTTATATTAGCTCTTCACTCAAACCATCAAATGATTAGCCATATACACATCAAACTCCACACGGATGTGAAAAATGTAAAACATTGCACAACATCTTGTGGTTCTGTGTGCAGAGTGCACAGGGTTTTGTCATAGACTTCACATGTACATGAACAAAATATGTTGATCCAGAAACATGTCTAATTAGGAAAAATAACGGTGACCCACTGTATATGAGTATATGTATGCACAATTGGTGAACTTTACAGTTATTCAACTGAACTGAATAAACACTGAACTGACTTGAACTGTATAATGACACTATTGGCATCAGTAAAAGTGTTCTAAAAGAGCTGCTTTACAGTAGAATTTGAATTTTGTACTAGTGACCTTTTTTAGTGTGTAAGCAATTTAAAACAAAAAAAATTGTAAATGCTGTATGTGTCACAGATCAGCCAGGCTCTCTCACTTCCACCACACAGCGATCCCTGTCACCAGAGTACTGATCACCCGCACCTGTCATCAATCACCTCATCAGCAGCACAAAATATATTCACACAGCTCACCTTCAGTCATTGTGGCCTGGACACAGTAGAAAAGACTCACTTACCTGATTTCCTTGGTTTTCTCAGAGTGTGTTCCTGTCTCCTTGTGACTTCATCCCAGTATGTTTTTTTTTATTTATTTACCTTTCATCCCAGCTGCTGAGGTATCCGTTTCTCCATCTCCATACGTCCTCTGTGAGACAACCATCAAGACTGTTATTCATCTACCATCTCTCACTGTGATACAAGTACATCTGCTACACCCCATTCTCTGCCCTGTGTTCCCAAATAAAGTGTGTGTTTGGATCTTCACTAACCTTGTCCAGTGTGTATATCCTGACAGAAGGCCAGACCAAAACCGCATATGGATCCAGATCACCGTGATTCTTTTCAGGAACCAGCTGAAACTCTCTGGAGAGAGTTAGCGGAACCCAGGGCAGCACAGAGCACTACTGTCACTTCCACAACAGTCGCTACTTCACCTGTCTGTGTTGCCAGTCCCATAGTCAAGCCAGCGCCCTTCTCTGGTCTGGAGGAGGACTGCAATGGATTCCTCTTACAATGTTCCCTCATCACTGGAAGCGCAGCCTCAGCTGTTTACCACCGAACGATCTAAGATATCCATTATAATTTCTCATCTATCTGGTCAAGACCTTCAATGGGCCGAAACGATGGCTTCAAGCTGGTCCGGCCACCAGCTTTATCATCTCCGACAAGGTATGAGCTCGATTGCAGATTATGTGCTAAAATATAGAACTCTTGCTGCTGCGAGTGGATGGAATGAGAGGGTGTTAATTACCACCTATCGCCAAGGTTTAAATCCAGTGATTCGTCTTCAGCTAGCCATTTACGATGATGTTATTGGTTTAGAGAAATTCATCCAACAGTCTATTTGTGTGGCACGCAGAGCTCAAAGCTGTTATGAAGAAAATCCCATGTTGCAGTCCTCCAACCATCCCCTCCAGCCAGAGAGATTGCTGCCTCCAGAACCAGAAGCCATGCAAGTGGATAACACCCGCCTGTCTCCTGCAGAAAGAACGTACCGGCTAACCCACAACCTTTGTTTATATTGTGGAGCAAGCGGCCATTATATTGGTGCTTGTTCCATTCGTCCTCGTCTCTTGGTGAGTTCAGTAATAAATAAAGCCGTTACATCCTCTTCTGTCCACTACCGTAACATTGATAACTTTTCGTTACAGTCATTGCCCTCATTTCATCTCCGGCGACCTCTGCAGGCAGCTCCAGCTTCTGACGACCCATTCTACGACTCCGTACAAGGTTAAATCCATAACTGGAACGAATTTGAATCGTAGGTATGTGAAACGTCAAGTACAACCTGTAACCCTGGGAGTTGGCTGCCTGCACAAGGAAAAGTTTACTCCCCTGGTTTTGGAGGGTTCCACCACGGCGATCATCCTAGGGCTTCCCTGGCTTATTCAACTTCACCCTGAAGTTTCGTGGCACAACGGAGACATCTTAAGATGAGGTCCCAACTGCTTCCATTCTTTTCCTCGACTTCCTCTACCTGCACGTCCACAACCTGTAACAATTCCAGTAAATACTACTTCTATTAAAGTCTATCAAGACTCCCATCTGCCCTACTCCAACGTCTTCTGCCTGAAACGAGTCTCAAGGTTACCACCACACCGGCCATGGGACTGTGCCATTGACCTGGAACCGGGTGAGTCAGTACCCCGCGGACATGTGTACCCACTTTCCATCCCCGAACAGAAGGCCATGGAAGAATACATAGAGAAGGATCTCAAGCAAGGCTACACTTCGTCCATCCACTTCTGCTGCTTCCAGTTTCTTTGTGGCCTTGCATTGATTACTGGGCTCTAAACAAGATCACCAAAAAATTCTGTGTTCCGCTTCCCCTCGTCCCAGCAGCTCTGGAACAACTTGTGGAGCATCCATCTTCTCCAAATTAGACCTCAGAAGCGTGTACAGTCTGAATGGAAGATCGCCTTTATCACTCCATCAGGGTACTACGAGTATCTTGTAATGCTGTATGGCCTGGTCAACGCCCCTTCATTTTCCAAGATTTTATGAATGAGGTACTCCGGGCCTTCCTGAATAGGTTCGTAATTGTCTATATAGACGATATCCTCATCTTCTCTCGGAACCAGGCCGAACATCGCCACCATGTCTCAGAGGTCCTCAAACGACTCCGCAAACATTCCCTGTATCTAAAGGCAGACAAATTTCCATCAGTGTTCCATTCAGTTCTTGGGGTATAATGTGAGTACACAAGAGTCACAATGGACGAGGGGAAGGTGACTGCTATCACTTCATGGCCTATTCCCGCTACAGTTAAGGAGCTTCAGAGATTCCTTGGGTTCGCAAATTTCTACCGTCGCTCCATTCAGAACTATAGCATCTCGACCTCTCCACTCACCTCACTGTTGAAAGGCAAGCCCAAGTCTCTGGCCTGGAACGCCGAGGGCCGACGAAGCAATGCAAGCCCTGAAAAATGCCTTCACTACTGCACCACTCCTGTGCCATTCTGATCCTGACAAGGCCTTCCTGGTGGAAGTGGACACGTCCACGACAGGAGTAGGGGCAGTATTGTCTCAGCAGCAGGAGAAGTCAGCCAAACCTTTTCCATGTGCCTTTTCCATCGGGAATAGAGGGTTACTCGCCATTTAAAAACTTTCTCTCGAGGAGTGGAGGCACTGGCTAGAGGAAACTCGTCACCCTTTTGTAGTCCTTCCGACCATAAGAACTTGCAATATCTCAAAGAAGCAAAGAGATTGAATCCTCGACAAGCCAGGTGGGCATTATTCCTCATTTGTTTCCAATTCAGTATCTCCTATCGTTTTGGTTCTAAGACTGTGCGTGTTGACGCCCTATCAAGACTTCATGCTCCCTCAGACTCCAATGAAACTCCTGAGCCAGTGCTTCCCTACAATCTCTCTGTCAGCCCCATTTGTTGGGATTTGGACAGCCAGCTACTCGAAGCATCTCGTCAAGAACCTGCCGGGTGTCCCGCTGACCGTCTTTTTGTTCCAAAGAATCATCGCAGGAAATGCGTGCATCCTGATCGTTGTGGATAGATTCTCGAAAGCCTGTAAACTGGTTCCCTTAAAAGGACTTCCCACAGCCCTGGAAATTGCAGAGACATACTTGTTGTTTAACCAGGTATTTTTGGAATCCCAGAAGATATAGTTTCAGATCGAGGACCCCAATTTCTTGTCTAGAAGGCTTTCTTTTCACTCCTAAGTGTGACCATCAGTTTGTCTGGCTACCATCCCCAAGCAAATGGGCAAACGGAGAGGAAGGTGCAGCAGATTAACTGCTTCCTCAGAACCTGTCAGCACCACCAGGACACCTGGAACCAGTTCATCGCCTGGGCCGAATATGCTCAATTCCCTATGACAGTCTACCACCGGTGTCAATCATTTCCAATGCATCCTTGGTTTCCAACCCCCTCTGTTTTCCTGGTCAGGCGAACCATCTGAGGTGCCCACCATCCAGAGGTGGGAGTAAGTCACAAGTGCAAGTCAATAAGTCTTAACCTTCAAGTCTCAAGCAAGTCCAAGTAAATTTTTGTGAGAATCAAGCAAGTCAAGTTGTTGCTTGGGTCAAGCAAGTCACTGGTAAGTCATACAAATGTTTGATTTTAACTGAATTTATACATTAAAATAAGTTAAATCTACAGTAGTTATGGACTATGGGAGTTTTATTTGCAACCAAAAAATTGCAATATGCATTTCTACTCAAAAGGTGTCCACATACATACAACTGTTGTTTAATACAATAATAATCTAAAAATTAAAACTACATAGCCTTAAATGTAACTGAAATTAGGCCAATATATTGTGATACGTTCTCTTTTGTATTTGAATTTTTCTCTCTCCTGCTTGTCCTGTACAGTGTGACCAGGTGATTGTTGTGACTAATTAACTTAAGAGAACTCAGATTTTGGCTGAATCCGAAATCGCACCTAAACCTTCACTGAGTGCGTTTACATGCACACCAGTAAACCGATAACTCACAAACATCAGCTTATTGAAATAACTAGTTTTCCCTGTTTACATGCACATCAGTAACCTGACAATACCACAATACCCACGTTTACATGACTTTATTAATAAATCAGGTTATTTGCCTGTAGTGACGTCAAAACATAATCATTTGTGTATCTGACTCTGAGTATTCCACTGGTTATGTCAGTTATAATGTTAAATAAATATTTTATTTTATTTTTAATTTATATAAATTCAATCAATGGGAATACTTTGTTACATTTGTCGAATCCGCTCCAATGCAGAACCTACACAGAAATGGAGTGACTTTTAACCCTGCCGTCAAATCACAGTGGAGGAGGGGCAGGACAAATACAAAATAAAGTGTGTTTGGATCTTCACTAACCTTGTCCAGTGTGTATATCCTGACAGAAGTTCATGAATCAGACTGATAGTTCATGAAGCAGTTCATCACAACTCTTTAAGAAAATATTTTTTTTATTCTCTCTTCATTTCACAGTGGGATCTAGTATGTGATAACAGAGGTCTGAATAAAGCTGTGGCCACCATCTTCTTTGTCGGAGTGATGTTTGGAGCAGCTTTTTTTGGTGGCATGAGCGACAGGTGATGTTTCATTAAAAACAAAACCGTGTATTAAAATGCATATTATAAACGATTTACATTTTATGAACACAGCCATAAGCATGAAATGTTTTGCATAAATAAACATATACTCTCTTGTAGATTTGGGCGTAAGCCAATGCTGCTGGTGTCGTATATATCAGGAATGGCTTTTGCATTGGCCAGCATCTTTTCTTCCTCCTTCATCATGTTTGCAGTGCTGAGATTCTTTAGTGGATTCACCATCACTGGCATTGTTATCGTCTCAACCGTACTCAGTAAGAACCTCTCTCTCTCTGTCTCAAGGCCTCAGATTATAATTGAAAGTGAATATAAAAACAAGGTAAAAGGGCCTTATCGTATAAATGTCTTTCTCCAGATGTGGAGTGGGTGGACATTCAGCACAGGAGACTAGTATGTATAATCGACAGTATGGCATGGGCGGTTGGGAGCACCTCATTGTCTCTTATTGCGTTCTGTATCAGAGACTGGAGATGGCTGACAGTGGCTGTCACTTCACCTTTACTGCTGTGCACAGTCCTCTGGTGGTAATGGGCCTTACATATTCTGTCTAATTAAAAGCACAAATGAGTCAGTACAGCCTATGTCTAGAGGCATGCCCTGTGTCCAAGTACCCGGATGGCCTACTAATTCAGACGAGATTCTGACATGCGCATCCACTGGAGACTACAGTCCCATGAGGCCACAGGAGAGGATTTGTGAATGGCAGTGAAGCAATGCAACTCATGCCATAGGTCACATGAATTTAACATATGAATTTCATTCCTACACCATACTATATAGAAAACAACACCTTTTTACGGTTACTAAGTAAATTTCAAACCAAATGTAGTACCTACTTAGTATGCGATTTCAGACGCAGCATCATTTTTTAAAAGATGAACTTTTAACTTGAGTGCCACGTTTTTAGAATGCTGTCATGCACGATATGCATGCAGAAGATACAAGCGCAACGGTCAAACACATCTGTCTAGTGCATGTTTACTTAGAAAACTATGGAAAAGCAGAAGAGTGTAATGCAAGAAATGCATTCTGTCTGAACAGCCCCTAACAATTTTTTATAGATTAAATATAGATTTCTTATCTAGGTGGGTTCCAGAGTCAGCTCGGTGGCTAATAGCCAATGGGAAGGCAGAAAGAGCTCATTATTATCTTCATAAATGTGCTGTCATGAATCACAAGGAGGAAGTTATCTTAAAAATCAAACATGAGGTGAGAAAATATACCTTATATGATCTTATATCTTACAGTACATGCTGGACTGACTATAGCTCTGTCTTTCTTCTATAGGCTCTTTCTACCATAATAACAGATCAAGGAAAGAAAAATTATTCGTACCTGGATCTTGTCAGAACCCCTAAGATGAGGAGACTGGCTCTACTCACAGGAATCATATGGTGTGTAACAGGGGTTATGCGCAACAAACAGGTTATTCTTTATTCTTTAAAACAGGTTGCATTGCTTCGGGTTCAGCTCGTTTGTATGTGCTTCATTAAATATAGAGATGTTTTACTCAAGATGCCTTCAAGGAGCAAGCAAAGATGAGCATAGCAGATGTCCATCCCATATTCAGATTGATACAGTATCTAAAAGTTATGTTGTATTTTTCTTCTTGGATATTTATATTGAATAAAACACCAATAATAAAAATTAGTCGGAGGCTACAAATAGATATGCAACGGGTGCACCCTTCAGGTATCACTTTGTCTGAAGAGACATCCAGGCACATCCTCAGTGCGGCAATGAAGCGCAGCATCTCGTTCTCGCTTTTTCAAGGAACAGGGTTACAGTCAAGTAACCCGAGACGTTACCTTTCAAAACCTTCTTTCTATGTTGCGCTGAGTTACCGCTATGGGAATGAGAATACCAACGCCACCGCACTGGAAGTGTCTGGACCCCTCACAGTTGTGTAGTGTGTGTGCTCACAAGCATGCGAGAGGTTTCAGACATGAGCTTGGGATGTTGACTCAAGGACGTGTGAGCCCGGAGTCATATGAACATACAAACTATAAAATCTGATGTGTATGCAGAAAGGATCAGCCTGCCGCATCAGATACTTGTTGCAAGGGGCCACCCCTTGCCAAATAATTGCAGGAAGCGAACCCCTTGGTAGAATGAACCCTAACTTCTAGAGGCGAAGCTTGACCATGCACCTCGTGGGCTAGAACAATGGCATTCCTCACCCAGTGAGATTATTGTTTGCTTGGTGGCGGCCGTCCCCTGGTTACGACCCCCGTAGCAAATGAAAAATTGCTCTGACATCTGCCACTGGCTAGTGCGGTGGACGCAAGTCTGAAGAGCACGGACTGGACACAGTGAAGTTTCCCCTGCTTTAGCTTAGTGAAAAGCAAAGGACAGAATGTTTCAAGAGTGACCGGATGTACAGTCGAGAATGGAACCTTAGGCAGGTAGTCAGGATGAGGATGCAAAATAGCTTTCACCATTCCCGGGGCATTCCCGGGTGATTCAGAAAAGCAGAGGGAACATTGCGCTTTCCCTTGAGAGGCAAATAGGACATCTCCGGCTTTGTAAAATCTTTCCCAAATCTGCTCCCAAGGATGTAAATTGCCCCAAGGGACAGGAACTTGTCCTGAAACTAAAGTAGAATCTGCTGCGCTAGTCTGCTGGTGCGTCTATTTAGGCGACTACTGTAGTGTTGTCCACCCGCACTAGGACATGGTAGCCCCTTAACTAGTGGAGGAAGTACTTCAGGGCCAGAAATACAGCCATCAATTTGAGGCAATTGATGTGCCACTTGAGATGATGACCTCACTAGATCCCCTGGGCTGGACAGCCAACTAAGACCGCTCCCCAGCCTGTACGGAAAGCTTCTGTCATTAGCATTTCACAATGACAAAACGCACCAAGAGTGGGACCCAAGGTTTATGTGGCTCAAACCGGGGTTTGAGCCACATAAAAAGGGAACAAAGCCGCAGCCCATAACCCTTACCATAAACATGGATTTTAGAAATTGCACAAAGCATTCAGCGCATGACTTACCATAAACATACATTTTTAGAAAGAGCACGAAGCACAGAGCGTGTCCTTGCACTTATTTGCCTTTGGGGATTGACACTTGGATGAAATCCCCTGGCTTTGAGCCACAACCGAAGCGGTCTCATGTGCAAAAGGCCCATAGGGATCACCATGGACACAGAAGTCTCAACATGAGCGGGAGACAGTTGTGCCCCTGATGGAGACCAAGTCCCTTTTAACCCCTATGTGCGTTGTCCTCTGGGCTGGAGAGAGAACACTTTTCTTGGCGTTGCGTCTCACCCCAGGCCCAGAGAGAAAAGATGAGTGAGGATTGATCTCGACGTCGAAGCGCAGGCTCTTGAGACTGGGCCAGTGTGGGGTGACAAGGCTAGGTCGAATGGAAGAACCCGATATTGGTAACACTTCCTGTGTTATGTTAGAATTTATATGTGAAAGCATACGTCCTTGATCAATTGTGACGAACAAATCATGATGTTGAATTTGCGACACAATCATCTTGATAGTTAGCATCTTAAACTTGAACGTCTTGAGAGAATGATTCAAGCCGTGAAGATCTAAAATCGGATGCAACCCCCATCTTTTTTGGGAACCAGAAAGTACCGACTGTACTAACCTGACTCTCTCTCTGGGAGGGGAACATAATATATGGCCCCAGAAGAGATTGCAGCTCTTGTGACAGCAGATGCACCTGCAGCAGTTTCACGGTAGTGGGGACCACGCCATTGAAACAAGGAGGGCAGTGTATACCTTTTTTCTACTGTGTTTAGGTCACTCTTCTTGACTTGCGTATGGCCGTTATCGGAAGCCAGTGATTTATAGTTTATAAATATTTCTTACAAAAACACAGCTTCAGAAGGACTTTATTAACCCCCTGGAGCCATATGGATTACTTTTATGATGGATGAATGCGCTTTTTTTAAGCTTCTAAGTTAAATCTAAGTTTCTATTCACTCCCATTATAAAGCTTGGATGAGCCAGGATCATTTTTAATATAACTCTGATTGTGTTTGGCTGAAAGAAGAAAGTCATATACATCTAGGGTGGCTTGACGGTGAGTAAATTATGGGATCATTTTCCTTTTTGGGTGAACTAACCCTTTAACAGTTGGTGAGTTATTTTTCAAAATCCATTTCCCTGTAAACAAAATGAATGGGATTTTTACTTCTGGAACCTGGCTGTTGCACTCCATTAGCCTTCAGCGGCACTAGATTAGAGAACATGGACAGACTTTATAGTTTGAATAATAAATAATCTATTAATGGCTCTTCACCTCTTGCAGGTTTTGTGTTGCCACTATGACCTATGGTATAAGCCTCAACATCACAGGCTTTGGACTAAATATGTACCTCACTCAGTTTGTGTATGGAGCCATTGAGGTTCCATCTAAACTGATCGTATATTACCTGCTGGAGAAGATTGGCAGACGTAAAACTGAAGCAGGAGCGCAGTTATTGGCTGGAATCAGTCTTATGATCAACATATTCATACCCAAAGGTGAGACTGGCAAAACCAACCTATGATTACACAATATCACACGAAGAGTCCTGTTGTTCTCGAATATCTAAAAAGCACGATTGTTTTTATACAACAGATGAATAAGACGCTAAGATTACATTAGGCCTACATTTTAGGCACAATACTGTTACCTTGTTTTTTGCTCCAACAGATTTTTGCAATGTTGTGGTGTGGTTTGGTGTACTTAGTATTTTGTGCCTGAATCCGCATCTTTGAATGAACCATTTCAGTTGAATTAGTGATTCAATGACTCACTCATAAAGACATTACCTTGTTTTGTTCCTTTCGTACCTTGTTTTAAATCCGCAATTTCAACAGTCAGTTGTACAGTATGTATGAGTGACTGACTGACTGAATGAAAGACAATCATTTGCCTCCATCTATTGCCATAACAATGTAACTGCAGAAAGAATAGGCTAACTTAAAAATTCCAAATATGGGACGCTGCTCGGTCGATTACATAAAAGTACAAAAACACTGTTGCTCAAGTAGAATCGGCATAAGCGTTGGTCAACTTGAACTCTGTGGGAAACCATACTTACCAGTATGGCCACTAGAATTTCATTTGTTTATTCAGTCACACACTGTGCTTAATATCATCTTTCACATTCAGATCAGTGGATTGGTCGTACTGTGGTGGCAGTACTGGGTAAAGGTTTCGCAGTTGCTGCTTTCTCGACAATTGTATTATACAGCTCGGAGCTTTACCCAACTGTTCTCAGGTAACAGAACTGTCATACAATTAAACTTTTCTTAAAACAAAAATCTTTTTTATATTAATATTATTAGGCTATTATCTGAAATGCAATTATATTTACATTATTTATATTGGTACTCAATTACCTATTAATAATGGTTCTTGTTATTAACAATGTTGAAAACAGTTTTTGCTGCTTAATTTCTGTAATAAAATTCAAAAGAACAGTATTTATTTGAAATATAAATTAACATTTATAAATGTCTTTACTGTCATTTTTTTTTTTAATCAATGCTAAATACGGTTTTTAATCTTTCTTACCCCAAACTTCTAAATGATACTGTATCACGGACGGTTTGCAAAAAAAAAAAAAATTAAGCAGCACAGCGATTTTCAACATTTATAGAAATAATAAATGTTTCTTGAGCACCAAATCAAGGATCAAGTGACACTGAAGACTGGAGTAATGGCTGCTGAAAATTCGCCATTACAGGAATAAATTACATTTTTAAATATATTAAAATATAAACAGTTTTTTTTTTTATTGTAATAATACTTCACAATATACTGTTTTTTTGATCAAATAAATGCAGCCTTGGTGAGCATAAGAGACTTCTTTCAACAACATAAAATAATTAATAATTGACTGCAAAAGTGCAAAATGTATGTCAGGGCATAGTATATAAATAAAGAATTTATTTGATTTGGGTCCTATAGGCAAAATGGGATGGGCTATAACTCATTCCTGGCCCGTCTGGGTGTGTCTGTGGCTCCTCTAGTCCTGCTATTGGACAGTTTCTGGGGTCACTTCTCTCAGACCATTCTGTGTTCTGTGGCACTTGTCGCTTGTCTGGTGGCTTGGCAGTTACCTGAGACGCGAGGCAGGTGTCTTCCCGAGACTATAGAGGATGTTGAGGGTACTGGGTAAGTCTTAACCTATATTTTGTTAAAGCAGCTATAAAAGACCTGTATTCAACACACAGCTGAACATTTGAGTAATGTTGAATAAAGCACAACCCACTCAATTAGTATGATACCATATTTTGAGATTATTTTAAGAGAATTAGCTTGGATTAAGATATATTGGGATCAATATAGGTACATTTATTCTCTATTAAAAACATTTAAAGGAAAGGAAAGTTGAAGTTGTTAATTAACTAAGTCATGTATTTTTATCATATTGAATAGGAAAATTCTCATTAAACATCATGACAAGCAGGAGGACGTGGAGAAAATGAAAATGAATGAACCCACTGAAGACCACTGAGATTTGCGTACATTCAATCTTTACCAATCTTTTATCTTTTCCCAAGACCGTAAATGCACACAAAAATGAAAGAACAAAGTTCTTTTGCAATATTTTTTATTAGTTACACAAAGATTTACAAATTTCTCCAGTGCCATGTAATAATTACAGAGATTTTCTAAATAAGATTAAATGTGAATGAATAGATTTAAATTGTGAATCTGTGTTTGTGAAAGAGAAAAACAAAACCATGAGAGAGAGAGCCTATCTGTGTGTGTGTGTGGACTGTTTTGTATGAATAATTTTTTTAAGGTGCCAGTGGCCATTTTATCAATTTGAATACATGCATATATCTGACTGTGTGAAAATAAACCTTTACACCATCCAATTTTATTAATGTAAAAAAAAAACAACACTTCTGTACCAAATTAAAAAAGAGCCTTTCCTTTATGACTTAACGTTCACTTGGTATTTCATTCTCTGCATTTTCTTTCTCGTAAATGTAACAGCCCACCTTTCCAATGTTCACACCTTTTGGTCCAAAAAGGTACCCATAGCAGGGCACATGGCAGTACGGGCTACCCTCATGCTGCAGAAAATGGAGAAAATAATAGTGTATTATTAGGGAGTCTGAATCAATGATGAAGTAATCATTACAATAAATATTCTACAAATATTACACAATATATATATATATAGGCTTTATGATGTGTTTGAGTACCTCTGCATGACCACCAGGGGTCAGTGTTTTCTTGCACCTCACACAGCGAAGGCAAGGTCTATGCCAGTTGCGACCCAGTGACATCACCTTCTCAGCTGCAGCATTAGACCATGACATCACCACATTACATTATATCAATCTAACACAGCACTTTTTAATGATTATACATTTAAAACAAAATAAGTATATATACAATCTGTATCTTATAAAAAAGGAAATGTATTTACAATTTGAACTTTTTTTATTTTTTAAATATAAATTGAATTTATTTCAAATATATCATGTATAAATAAATATATAATTTTAAATAAAATTAGTAACTTAATCAGTTTTTGTTTGGGACATATATACGCCTAGAAAAGAACCACAAAGTTAACATTTTGCACTCAAGTGTAAATGGCAAGTGACCATTATAAACAACACTTTGACTTGCACCTTAAACTTATCTATTTTTAAACCTGTTTTTTTTACTGGAATTCTTGCTGTTCCCTTTTAAATAGACTTAAAGTCTCAGAGTGGTCAGACAGAGTGCTGCACACATATCTACCACAGCACAAAACTATGCACACACTCTTTGCATTTTTACATTTTCCAAATACTTAATTTTTATAAGCCGTTTTCCCTATGGGGACCAAAAAAATGCCCCCACAAGGTCAAAAAGTACTGGTATTTCTATCCTTGTGGGGACATTTGGTCCCCGTAACATAGGGAATACCAGGACCACACCCACATACACACACACACACACACACACACACACACACTCCTGAAAGTTTTCAAATGTCTAAAAAAAAGCCATAGTTTTGATTCAATGGACTCACCAAAATAAACTGCCTTTCCACAGCCAGGACACAAATAAGTCTCTCCAGCAAACATGCGTGTAGGCGCAGTGGACGCTACAAACAAAAAGCAAATCCTTTATGGTTCTGTATACATACTTGTTTAAACTTTTATAATTGAATATGTGTATGTTAAATGTTTCTGAACTATAACTTTAATATAGTTGGAGGACCATCCATTCAAACTTTCATATAGGTGCTTTTCTGACTAGTGTCTTTGATACATGTCTATGATATCTATTAGCACAAAATTTATCAAGATCTATATAACAGGAGCTATCTTAAATATGTTCTGGTTTGTTGCTTTTGAAGGCCAGATCCAGACTGCTATGGTTAAATCTGTGCTGTATGATCCAGCTTTAATAAGGATCTGTTGCATTTTAACTTTAAATCAACACTTCTGTCTCACATCAAAGATGACAGACTTTTACCAGTTTTAGATCCTAATTTCTTCGCCTGTGTTATATTTAACAAAGTGAACCCATGGCGTTTGGCTCACAGGAAACACGTTACATTATGAGACATTTCTCCAGACGTTTCCACAGCAGTCCTTAAAACCCTCCCCTTACATTCCTACAATGTCCCGCCTGTCGGAAAACACCTATTAAGGGGAAATATTTCAGGAAAGGAACCAATCAACTAAAGCCATTAAAATTCCACTGCATAAAATCCCAAGGGGGTCACTTCAGAAAATGATCCTCCTACCCCTCCATTACAACACACACACACACTTAAGTATTTCTATCTCCCACTCAGTGTGTGTGTGTGTGTGTTAAAAAGTGATGAGGAAGTGTTAATGTATAAAGGAATGTGTGGAACAATGCAGCTCGGTCGAGTATGTCTATATATACAGTGGCTAAAAATAGACACATTTGAACACTTAAGTCACACTTAACCATGTATGAATGTCATTTCATTACAAGACCAAATATTAAAACAAGTGGCATTAGTCCCCTAAAACTATTGTTTCATGTGTGTACTGAACATGAACATGGCTCCGAAAAACTGTGCTGATTGACAGAGTGGTAACCATAGCAGCATTCTGGCGTCTCGTGTGTTTGGCATCCACTATTCTGACCAAAGAAGTATTACAACGACAAAAGAATCGTTATGTTCGTTATCATCTTGTTTTGCTTATGCTTGGAAAGCCAGCTTTTCAAAATATGTGTTTTTGGGCTTGCTGTTTAAGCTTGACTCATAAAGTGAGCAAGTGCTGGTTGCAATAGTTTGGTCTTAATTTTAGCCTAAAGTATTTAGATTTAACTTTGTTTATTGTGGCCTTGTTCTTGTTTGCCGTTTTCCTAGCAAGATCTGGCAACATGAATTGAGTCAAGACTCGTACCAGCTTTCCCTGTGATTTCTTGCACCGCACATAAAGAGAAACATTCCTGGTGCATGTTAAAATATGTCATTAACAACTAGTTGTTCAGTTCGGTTCTGTACACACTGTACATGGCCAATTCAGATCCTAGTTCAGGATTCTTTGATGAACAGTATTAATTTGAAATAGAAATCTTCTGTAGAATTATACATGTCTTTAATGTCACATTTAACTAATTTAATGCATCCTTGTTAAATAAAAGTATTAATTTTTAAAAGAAAAATCAATAAATTAAATGAATATCTTCAAACTAAAACTTTTGAATGGTAGTGTCTAAATTACCTTTGGGTTGATTATAGTTGGTCTGTGAGCTGGTCCAAGGTGTGGTGGGTGCTCCGTCTGACGGGCTGTTATATGATTTGTCGACCGGTGTTTGAGGAGGCGTGTCATATATGTAAGACCCCGCCCCTCCGATATTTACACCTACCAAAGAGAGGACAGAACAGTGAGTACCATTCCATTAGTGTGTGAGTGTTTGTGGTCGATAAAGCTCATATCTAAGTGTTCAGACTCTCCTAATGCAGATAGCATTACACAAAAGCCAAAAATATCCTGTTCAGATTATGATAAAATGTATCACTACCGAATTACACACTCACTTGGATAGTATAATACAAACTGAAACAAGCATATTCTAAAGTCTGGATGGGCCTTAACATAAGCTATACAATGAAACCTAACATTTTTCCGAATGTCACATTCACACAGTCAAATTTTTAAGTATCCACATTTTTGTGGCGTAGATATATCACATTTAACAGATTAGGAAAAGACACCTCTACACTTCACTAGCTCAACCCGTCATTTGCTCTTTTGAGAAATTTATCTAATTAAGAGTTTTAAATGAAGGTACTGAATAAATGTTCCTGTAAGATCAGGTCCATCCTGGAAGACCTGCTTTGGTCTGGCTTCAATCAACACAAAAGTAGCAGATATTAAGTGTGTGCTTACATGACAAAGTTGTTGGCAATGTTTTTTTGTAAAGAGACATTTTGCGCCTATAGACTGAACACATAATACGCACGACGTCATCATTTTCACAAATGTATAGCTTACATGGAGATGATAACGGTATCGTTTTCAAAAACTTGCATTTTGAAACACATTTTCAAAAGTTTGCATTTTCAGGACCCCAAAACGCCATTGTCATGTAAATGAATGGCCAAAACGGCTAAAAAGTTTTTAGTTGAAATGGTGTTGTGTAAATGGCCCCTTAAAGGCGGTGCAGCGTTATTTAATGTGTTGACATAATTTCCACTGAAACAGGAAGACAGGACGGGGCATATTGAACAGCTCCTCTCCTTTTTTAAAATATTAAAAGTTATTATTATATATATATATATTATATATATTATAATATTAAAAATATTTATAAAAGTTTATATTACAGTTCGGCCAGAGCCATTGAGCTCCGTAAAGCTGCAGTTTCCACAGTTTCCACATATCTCTTTAAAATACAGTATTCTGTGCAGAATTCAAATGGGTCTGATACGTTTTGTGGTCTGCGCCAACTCACGCGCATGATCCGGTCTGTGTGGTTTGTGTGACACTAACATGAAACCAGATTTCATTCGCCCCAATGGAAAACATATTTACACTGTCTGAATCATTCCCTATCCCCTATATAGTGCACTATGTGCCATTCACTATGTAGAAAATAGAAAATGTGTGAACAAGAAGTGACTAATTTTAGCCTCAGCTTCAGCGTCTATTTATAGTACAGGGGGCGGGACGCTTCAGATTCTAGAGAGCATTTGATTGGACAGAAAATCTGATGAGAAGCTGTGATGTCATCAAAATCATTGATCCATATTGGCAGAAATGAGAGACTGTAAGTTTTGAATGCTTATGTCTAAGTTGTCATTGATTTGGAGCACACTACCGTAAGACTAACATACAGTAAGACTAACATATTCGTACTAAAAGCAAAAAAACTAAACAAAGAAAAACCTTACATTTTGATTTCATGGGAACTTTAAATGATGGTTCAACCAAAAAACAAACAAAATAGAATCATTAACTCTTGTTGTTCCAAACCTGTAAGACTTTATGATATTTTTAAGGATATCTTCACGTGGTGTTCAAATAGGAGAAAAAGTACCAAAACGTAAGGGTAAAAAAATGATGAGAGACTCTCATTTTTGGGTGATTTATTGCTTAATTTTAAATCATTCAGCCAAACAAAAGACACAGTGATCTAAAGAATGGTCCCTTTTTAAACTTACAATTACTAACAATTTTCTGAAAGATTAAATGCAACATTTCTCCAAAAGGTAGTTGGAGGTCCTTATATAAGAAACCGATTATAAAAAAAAAAAGGAATGGAGATTTACAATGGCAGATTTCACATTGGATAATAGCAACAAATAGATATTTGAATCCTTCGCAAGGGGAAGTGTTCTTTTTGTGAGGTTTCAGAAGCGGTTTTCAATTTTTTTTATTGGTTGTTCAGGGTTAAAAGAAATTCTTATTGTGATAGGAGAATTGAGTCATACATTTGATTCTCTCTTTACAAATGGTCTTTTTGGTTTTAGACCAAAAAATAGTGCCTCAAACAAGAAAGAATGTGTGTTCATTTCTTATTTGGGAAAGCTAAAATAGCAATTTGGCTGACAAGGAAGAATAAAACACTTTTCAATGGAGGAATGTTTAAGGCTCTGGTAAACAGTAGGTTAATTTTGGAGTATAAGTTTAATGAATTAGTAAATGATTCCGACTTTTTTTTCTTTTCTTTTTGAGGTACTCAAAGTATTTTGTCAACCAAGAGAAGAGATAGGTTATGATATATTGTTATACATTTAAATAAATTTGTATATATATATATAGCCTATTTATTTGTAGGTATATGTTTAAGTAATGTTTCTTATGTTCTTATGTTTCGTCTTGTTTTTATGTGTTTGTAAAAAAGAGGCTTAAAAGTCAAGTCTCTCTCGCTCCCTCTCTGTCTCACACACACAAGATAAGGTTTCTAGTGGTGAGTGAACTGTCTTTGGTTGGAAGGTAATTTTAAAAGTCACTGAGAGTCAGATGTCTCTAAATGAGCCCTCATTCAAACCTTTATTTCCTGTACATGAACACTGAGTGCAGCTAGAACAAAATTCCAAATATAATTTATTGTACATACCTTTTGGTCCAAAGAGAGTTCCATAGCAGGGTTTATGACAGTAAGGCAATCCATCATGCTGTTAGAGAGAGAGAGAGAATATCTTTATTAGTCCATTTTAACTTATCCATTTTTTTATGTCCTATTTGACTGAATTTCTCACTGTACAAATGTATTGTTTTTTTATCATGTCAATAAAACACACTAAACTAAAACTGAATTGAGAAAAATATTCTAATTGCATTAAGTGCTGACAACTTGAACAAACAGAAATGCACTCAAATATTCAGACTTACTACCAATAACAATTATTTTTTTATAAAAACGTGTATTTATAAATATTAAAATTTGTGCTAGACACTCTGCTACTAAAAACTGAATTTTCAAGTAAGGTAATATTTTCAGAAGTGTGTGAGGGAGACAGAATGAAAGAGAGAGAGAGGCTTGTGTCGTGCTGCATTCATTAGAGGTCATTGTTTATCCTTCTGTTCCTTCCTGCTCCTCCCAGACTGCATAAAAAGATCCAGTCAGGCTCAAATCGGACTGAAATTCAAGCCTCCTTAACACAGAGACTACACACACACACACACACACACACACACACGTCTGGTTCACTATCTTTGTGGGGACTCTCCATAGACGTAATGTTTTTTTATACTGTACAAACTGTATATTCTATCCCCTTACACTAAACCTACCCCCAAACCTATACCCATCACAGTAAACTGCATTTTTAGATTGCTCATTCTGTATAATTTATAAGCTTGTTTCCTCAATTTAGGTCCCCACGGTGCCATGTCCCCATGAGTCAATGTGCATTTATGTTGAAGTCCCCACACATACACACCTCTATTTTAGTGTGCAAGCGTTTTAGTGCACGTGTGCTCAAAGATGTAAAGCCAAAATAACATGCTAAACTGAGAAAACAGATATTTATTCATTTATATTTACTACCATCATCATCAGGCATTTTTATGTATATATTGTATATATTATATTAAAAGCAGTGTCTCTGTTGTGACAAGCTAAAAATACAGTTTGCGTTCCCACAGAGCCATTTCCCAAAGAATAGAGTTTGGGGGGAAAAGGCAGTCGACACCTGCAGAGAGTGAACACCAACAACGCAACCTCCTGCTGTTTTGAACACAATAAGAGAAAAAGAGCACACACAGTTCTCAAAAGAAGGGGAAAACAGTAACTTTAATAAAATAGTAACAAGACTAAATATATCCTTCAGTAAAACAATGAAGAGCTGTTTGTCCATCCATTTTTATTAACACAAATGAAAAAGCAATAGAACTTACCTTATAATTAAACTAAAGCTGTGTGTGACTGTTCTTTTTGTGTGCATGCAAGCATGAGCGTGCTGAGAGAGGAGGGAGAAGGAAGAAAGGAAGAGTAGCAGAAAGGCAGACGATTGTTTTCTGGTTTGAATGAACACCATCTTTGTCCCTACATTGTCCTTGTAATAGTTCTGGTAAAGACCCAGAGTAACACTGTGTGGGAGAGAAAGTGCATATGCTTACAGATACCTACATGTTCAGTAAAGTTATTTGAAACATGGATTTGAAAATGACAGATTACTGCCATTTCTCCATGAATTTCATTGCGGTTAAGAATATTATGATTTACATTTCCTGTAAGAGGCAAGTAGCAGTAAAGCCCAAGACTAAAATAATTTGTTTCACTTCCTGTTAACACAGTCAGTCAGTCCTCACCCTGCTGTTCTTGTCTGTCAATCTCTTTTCTGTTTATACTGTAAAAAAATGACAGAATAAAGCAAAATCAAATGCTTTTAGTAAGGAGTACCGAGGATATTTATTCCTTATCCTTTCATTCTTTGCTATTTTGATGTTCAGGGTTCAGAGGAGTATGAGAATGGCTTTATGTAACCGTTTCAAGAAAACAAACATGCTAATATTTTTTCCACTCAATATTAAATAGATAAATAGTAAATGTAATTATAATATCTCCCTGACAATGAGAGAACATTCCAGACAGATCAAATGAGGTTACTATAAATACTGATTATCTGTGTTTACGGTCATTGTAAGACTTTCAATTCCTCAAACTTCTACTCCTGATGAGTGACAAGTGTAGACTTACAGAGGGATGGATGAACAATCATTTAACCCAAACATGCACAACAGACCACTCAGATCGCTGATCTAGAAAATGTCTCCTAATGTATCAGACAAGACCATCAAACTTGTCAGGACAATAAGAAAGAGGGAGAAAAGAAGGAAGAAGAAGAAAGTACAATGATGGGCACTGAAATTGGCAAGGACATGGATGACCTAGAATCAGTTGAGCTTTTAGAGTCAGTTGTATGATCTCCTGCTAAACTATGACATTGAGGGTGTGCAGCCCACAAATCTGCAGACCAACATACATACAGACCAATCAGACAATGACCAATGACATCTCAGCCTGCAATATCAGCTTTAGTTCTGCTTACCTCCGCATGGCCTCCAGGAGACAGAATCTTACTACATCGTTCACATTTCAGACAGAAGCGATGCCAGTTTTTCCCCAGAGAGCTCACTTTCTCAGCTAGAACAGGGAGAGAGTGTAATGTGTTATCTATGATCAGTGTCCTGAGGTGACAGCTTTAACTGCAGTGATATACTGTATATCTAAATTACACATAATTAATAAGATCACAATTGTCCTGATAAACTTCTATGTTTGGCCACTTTATAGCTCAGTCAAATGACCTCCTTTTTTCTAAGTGGGTGGTTCTTGGCTAAAAAACACTGCTAAGTGGACCAGACTATATGTCAATAGTCAAAAGCATGACTTTGAAAGACTAGCTAAACATTCTATGTTCTGAACTGGAAAAAAAAGAAAAAAAAAAGAAAAGAAAAGAAAAGACAAATAATCAAGCATACCATGCCATTTAAAAGTTTAGGGTCATTAAGATTTAACAAAAATAAAAAAAGACTTAATTCAGCAATTATGCATTTAAAAGTGACAGTAAAGACAGAAAAGTTCTGCAAATTTATTAAGCAGCAAAATGTTTACTTTACATTTGATAAATGTTTATTCAGTATATTAGAAGGGATTCATTAATGTGTTATTTTAAACTGTACAAATACAAATATTTCACAATATTACTGTTTTACTTGTTTAACTTGCGAGAGCATAAGAGAAATCTTTCAAAAACAAAACAAAAAAATATTTTTGACCCCAAACATTTGAATGGTAGTGTACTTAAAATCTTTATTTATATGACTTTCATAATTACTGTTACTGTAAATTCATAGATCTTTTCAGGTGAGTCCAGCTAGGCAAATGCTGAAATACAGCTTAACACAGCAACTACAATTGTGTGTGTGTTTGTGAATTTATGTCTATAGAGATATCTATAAACAGTACTTACAAGAGCTCAGAGAAAGAGTATCCACACAAAATACTAATTCTATAGGGTGGGGTCTGTATGTGTGTGTTTGCAGCTGAACAATGCAGCATCAAAGCAGAGGAAGAACAAACTGGACCTTCTGAAGAAAAGCTCCAAATGGAGATCCTGTTTCAACGCAAACCCTGCTGAGTCAGATCTGCTCCTATCAAGAGGATGCTGAAAAGTGCATCTTATCTCCAACCTTCTGATCTTCACAAGCAGTTTTTGTGCATAATCAAGTGAACAAGCACTTCACTGATAGAAACTAAGCTTTGAAAAAGTAGAAACACTACCATTTAAAAGTTTGGAGACATTAAGATTGATTTTAAGATACTTTGTTCTTTTAAACTTTCTATTCAATAATGAATCTTTAAAAAAATGGTTTTCAAAAATATTAAGCAGCCCAGCTGTTTTCAACATTGATAGTAATAATAAATGTTTCTTGAGCAGCAAAATCATCAAATTATAATGATTTCTGAAGGATCATGTGACTGGAGAAATGGCTGATGAAAATTCAGCATTGCCATCAAAGGAATAAATAATAATTTACATTGTAATATTATTTCACAATATTACAGTTTTTACTGTATTTTTGATCACATAAATGTAACTCGTAATGACCCCAAACTTTTGAAAGGTAGTGTATGCTGATCATCAGCCTTTAGTAATGTTTTACAACTTACATTCCACAAAACTGCTTGCGTGTATTTTCTAGCTCGTCTATCAGCTCCTGAATTTAAAATCAAAATCAATAGTTTGCTATGAGCAAACACAAAGTAAACAGCCATGGACTTTGAAGCACCGGAGTAAGAAATACAAGTGAGAGAAAGACACACAAACCCAAAAAAAAAGAAAATCAAATAAATAAATACAATTATTTTTATATTTTCTGCACTCTTAAAAATAAAAGCTCTTTACTGGCCTTGATGGCTCAATGAAGAACCTTTAACATCCATGGAACCTTTCTATTCCACAAAAGTTTCTTTATAGTGGAAAAAGATTCTTAAAGGTAGGGTAGGCAATTTCAGAGAGGCTAGCAATAGCAAGCTAGCTTTGAAAGCATAAGATCCCACCTTCCCTTCAATTCAAGAATGTCATGGGTTGCCAACTTGCCATCTCGTAATTATGGTTATGACATGGTGTAAATGCATTTGGACCAAATGCAATGATTGGACAAACATTTTAGTCCTGAGACTTTCACAAAAGATATTCATATATTTTTTTATATTTCCATTTATATTATTGATTGCTATCAGGATGTGTGTGTGTATATATATATATATATATTATATATATATATATATATATACACACACACCTCAATTAAATAGCCTACATTTTGAAAATAAAAAATATAAACGAGACTCAAACATCTATTTAAGCATGCGTGTTTATTTTTGTACTTCTGTCAGTGAAACAACATACTACAGCCTGTAAAACATTAAAATAAATATCAGTAAATAATGGTTATATAAATAATATAAGAAAGTTAAATATTAGTTTCAAAAAATATTTGTTTTATATTTCCCCACAGAGGTGCGTCATATGCCGTTTTGCGCTGAAAGGGATGTGGGACACGAGCAGGAAAGAGAGCGTTGCTTTTCTAATATCTTCATGTTTTAAATTTTAGCTGCATCTAGCGGTGAGGTTGTGAATTGCAACCGCCCACCGCTCACCCCTCCCTTTCAAAGCACAGAGAAGCTACAGTGGCCGACGCAGGACAAAGATGTCGTCGTCTGAGCAGAGAGTAGCTAGCGCTCTGTAGAGAAGTTTGTCCGTTTAGGGCTACTGTAGAAACATGCCAGCGCAAAATGGTGACTTCACTGTAAGGGGACCTGCGGTGTATGTAGATAGAAATGGCTCATTCTAAGGTATTAAAAACATAACGATTCATTATGTAAGGTCTTTATACACCACTGAAAACATAGTTATGTATATTATATTGTATTTCTGTCAAGATCCTCATAAATATTACACACTGCACCTTTAAGATTTAAAATGTTCTTCACACTAAGAAAAAAAAAATATTTTTAAGAACTGTTGACTGAAACAACAGTTCTTTGGGGAAACTAAAATAGTTCTTCCATTGCGTCGCTGCAAAAACCTTCATAATTTTTAAGAATGTAGTGATAAAATATCTAGCGAAAAAAGAGCTAAAATATGATCCAAAAAAACATTTGCCCGGTTGACATTGTGCATGTGGTGAACTAAACCCACCATCCCAAAACCTTACACACTAACCAGCCAACATTCCTAGGGTCTCTCTCACACACACATTCCATCACACAAAACTAGTCAGGTCAATCAGAGAGCACACAGAGTCAGACATTTTCAGAAGTCTAGGCTCAGTGGGGATATCAAATCATCAAGCTGACATCTCCTCTTCAGCACAGCCAGAAAGACAGTTACTCCATCCGCTAACCTGCAACAGTAGCACAACAGATCCTCTCACATTGTTCAAGAGTCCCTTGCCAAATTCTTACGTAACACTGTCACCCAATTCTCTTTTCATGGGCTACAGTATTTACTAACCCTGTGGCTACTGGATGCCAGGACAGAATACTAAACAGGAGCATATAACGCGACAATAATGGAACAGACTAGAAAACATCCTCCAATGTGTTTGTGGGAGCGTCTGGGCCACTTGTGCTTGACCTACAAATAACAATACTTCTGCACAGGCTGCAAGATTAAACTTCATCTTTTTCTTGAGACTGACAGTTTGAGGTCCCAGATATCCCTATGCTGTATGTGGGAAATTCATAATAGCAATTTTGAAATTAACCTATTATACCCTACATCTTTTCCTCTGACCCAGTTAAAACTACTAGACAGATTAATTTAACCGTTTACAAAACAGACATACTTTTCAGAATGTTTCTTAAGGATATCAACACCACTGTTGTTTGGGACTGGAGTAGTAGTAGTACTGATGTGTACAGCTGAGAATATTAGTATATGGAAATATATTGCATTTATTCATAAAAATCCCAAACAGTAGAAGCACATCAATAAAGCAGGCTACCTATAAAACATAATTTGTTAAACCGTGAAATGTTTTGGAACTATTAAACTGGTATGAGCTCTTCAAGAGCCCAAAAAGAAAACATAAGTGTTCAGTTCACACTGCTTATAACCAAATGTCTCCAAAACAAACAAATACATTTTTCAAACACTTATTATGTAACGTTAACTCTGCCAAGATTTGCATAAGTTTATTCCTTTAAAAAAAATTATTTGACCTTTCAGAACATAATTCAAATGCCCTGCATTTTGAGTCAATTAGTCCAATCCAATGATATAAAAATAACAATGAAATGAACTTGGCTTAGACTTCTGATAAGTGATAATTCTAGTGGAAACTCTCACCGAAAAACACAGTCTTATCGCATCTTGGACAAATGGACGTCATTCTCTAGAAGAGTCTTTTTGCCACGCAGTTTAGGTAGGGTCGTTGCCTGTCCCTCAGCGCCGCTGCACACTATGTGTGCAACACAAGTCGAGCCGCCGCGTTTATTTAACTTTAAAGAGTCTCCGTGCTTGTCTCATGAATAATTAATACTTTGCGTGACGTTCGACCAGTAAACTCTGATTGACTGAAAGCGAGCTAATCCTACTATGGTGAAGGAAGACTTGTAAATATTAATTAGGAAACGTGACTGAACGCTCCAAGGTTACCAAGCAACGTCAGCTTGACCTTATTAATATTCATAGCCTTCGCCATAGTAGGATCCGTTAATTCGCAGAGGGCAGAGCCATAGAAAAACAACGTTTTCAACGGCTCTGACATAGAGCTGCGTGGCACAGTTACGCCACGCCTTTGGCTTGACCAATGACGAATGTTTCTTACACGTCAATCAAAGCAAAAACGTACAAAGCTACCCATCATCAAACCTTCCCGTTTTTCATTCCCGTTTATTGTCAGAATTCAAAAGGTGTTATAAGTCTGTTTTTTTTTGGTCGTATGAATTGCTGGTTTTATCATAAAAAAAGGATTTGAGAGTTTATGTAAAAAAATAAATAAAATAAAATAAAAGCGAAACATTCTTGAAAAAATACTCTCTGAGTCTTAAAGTATGTATTTCTAAGGCAATGTGATTTTTAATAATTCTATTTTCATCATCTCAATAGATGCTTGTAAAAGAAAGCATTTGTCTTAATGTATTGTGATTAAGCAACTGGGGAAGTATCTATTAAAATGTTTACCCTATTCACCTGTGCTGTCTTGACACGGTATGGTTCTTTTTTAAATGTACCACATTAAAAGGATCCCAAATTCATCACATAAGCTACTCAATGTCATGTTGTTCCAAACGTGTGTGTGTCTTTCTTTCTTCTATACAGAATACAAAAGGAGATATTAGGCAAAATGTCAGGGACTGACAGCCTCAGGCGACAATCTTTTTTTTCTTCTCCATACAATGAATGGTGTCATTCTGTGAAAGGCTGTCATTCCACCTAACATCTCCTTTTGTGTTCCACCGAACAAAGAAAGACATATGGATTTGGAACAACACAAGGATAAATAAATAATGACAGAATTTTAATTTATGGATAGACTCTGTTGAATCCAAACTTTGTTATGATAGTGTTTATTGGTGCAGAAAGTCTTTCCAGTGCTCTCGTTCATTCTTCTGACTGTTTACAGTAAAGATACTGGAATTAGTACAGTCTAAACAGATGGCTGTGAAAGATGGAGGCCTCAGTAAATGCACTTGCAGCCACTGGCATCACCACTGAGATAATAGATGATCTCACACTTGTGTCCTTAGATAGGGTCATAGGTCAACTCATGAGAGACAGCCATCCATGGTACCAACTGTTTACGACACAACTAAATCTCACATGGTCTATTACATAACTGTGTCTCACTGTCCATGCGCCTGATATCCTTAAATATAGTGTGAAATGACTTCAGTATCTATTCAGAATCATGTTAACTGCAAACGAACAATAACAACAAGAACAGCCCAAAACACCTACACAAGAATTTATACTTTATATTTGTGATGGAGAAAATAAAATAAAATAATAATATAAATATAAAATTTGTATTAAATAATAAATATAATAATAATAATAACAAAAACTAAATCTGAAGAATATTGGACAAAATGGATTGACTAAATTGCTTCAGTTTATCCACTCTCTCTCTCTCTCTTTATGTAAAATAAATAATATATAGTATAATTTGTCTCCCTACTTTTGCTTGCTTTATGTTTTATCTAAGTATTTATTTCTCTTTTCCCCATCCTTTCTTTTTTGTTTTACTAATATATAAATTAGAATATATATGGATGTCGCTATAGTGAAATATGCATACACTCTGTCCTTTGTTGTATTGACACTTCTGCTCAAAAGTTTGTGGTCTTATAGTCACCAAGGCTGCATTTTTGATGTAAACAGTAAAAATACAGTAAAACAGTAATATTGTGAAATACTATTACAATTTATTTTGGTTTTAGTGTTTAAAATGTAATTTATTCCTGTGATGCTGAATTTTCAGCATCATTACTCCAGTCTTTTGTGTCACATGATCCTTCAGAAATCATTCTGATATGCTGATTTGCTGTTCACGAAACATTTATTATTAGTATCAATGTTAAAAAAACGTTGTACTGTAAATAGCTATTTTTGTTAAAAAGGTGATACATTTTATCAGGATTCTTTGATCAATAAGAAAATTGGGTAACACTTTACAATATGGGTGCACTATATATATATAGACCAATTAACTTAGTGATTGCTATAAGGCTCTGAAGAGACTTTCAACCAGCATAACATAAAATCTTTCTGGAACAAATCGCCTACCCTGCCATTAAGAACAGTTAAAACAGTCCCAACATATAATCTATAATTGAGACAGATATTATGAGGCAGTGGGAGGAGTGTGCTGGGACACTGAATGAGCCTGTGTTGTTGTCTGCTTTCACTGTATGATAGCGCCCTCTATTGGCGTGAATGAGAAGACGATGTATTTGTGTGTGTGTCCAGGTAAACCCTAGCATGACGAGCCAGACCCACATCAAGATTTTGTTACATTTGCTGCCGCTAGGGTGCGTCTAGATTTCTAGGCTAAGTAAACCCTACAAAAATGGCAATATCTGAAATCCTTGACCTTGCCCTTGTAGGGACAATTTTGGTCCCCATTTGGAAAACAGCTTATAACTAATACAGAATGATGTTATTTAAAAATGTAAAAATGGTTTAGGGGTTTAGGGATGGGGTTAGTGTAAGGGGATGTAATATACAGTTTGTAGAGTATAAAAATAATTTTGTTTATGGAGAGTCCACACAAAAAGTGTGTGTGTGTGTGTCTTATTTTTGTACCTCTTACCTTAGGTTTAAGTTTTACCTTTTATCTTATTTGTCTTAGTTTTGCCCTTTTCCTTATTTATCTTTGGTAAACATCAACATCATTATTAAATTCACATGAAGGGCACTTTTAATATGTTGTTTATGTCCGTTGTTAATGTAACAGTTTATGTGAGTGTTGTTACACACTATCACCATTAGATATTCACTGGAGTTTACTGAACACAGGACAATAAGGTCAAAAGGTCTCTGGTTCATTTGGTTCATTTATAGAAGTTAAGGTTTGCCAGTGGTTCTCACCTCTGTTTAATGTCATCAGTTTTCACAACACGGCCTAAACAAATTAGAATATTGCTGGTTAACTTACTATAAAAGTGATTGTTATGAAACAAACTGAAGCTTAATCAAACGGTTCAATTATTTGCTCATGCTGTAGAGTGAACGATCTGGCAGTGTTGGCAAGAGTTCTGGGCTTGTTATTCATAACATGCCTGATTCCTGACTTTTTTGTTTGGCACCTGTTAGTGGCAGCTGAAGGCTGTGTGCCATGCATGACATACACTGAAAGTTTGTGATTTCAGCCAATTCTGTAAGGTGCACAACAAAAAAGAACAACATGATCTTAATTGATATGATAACAATAAAAAATATTGACAGTTTTATTCTATCTGGAAAAAGAATGACTGTTTTCTTTGCTGTATATCTTAGATGTGCATGTACATGAACACTACTGTTCAAAAGTTTGGGGTCTGTAAGATTTTTTTTACATATCTCTTATGGTCACTAAGGTTGCATTTATTTGACAAAAATACAATAAAACATCAATAGTAATATGGTGAAATATTACTAAAATTTAAAAAAAAAAAATTTTCTATTTGAATATTAAAATGTAATTTATTACTGTGTTGGCAAAGCTGAATTTTCAGCATTATTACTCTGAAATTAGTAAGATTTTATTAGTCTTCAGTGTCACATCCTTCAGAAATCAATCAAATATGCTGATTTGGTGCTCAAGAAACATTTATTATTATTATCAGTGTTTAAAACATTTGTGCTGCTTATTACATTTATTTTTTCAGGATTCTTTGACGAATATAAAGTTCAAAAGAACAGCACTTATTTAAAACTGAAATCTTCTATAACATTATAAATGTCTTTACTGTCACTTCTGGTCAGTTGAATACTTCCTTGCTGAATAAGTTTTTTATCTTATCAACCCCAAACTGTTGAAAGGTACACTCTCAGAAAAAAAGGTACAAAAGCTGTCACTGGGGCAGTACCCTTTCAAAAGGTTCACCTTTGTACCTAAAGAGTGCATATTAGTACCTCAAATGTATATATTGCTACCAAAGTTGTACATATTAAATGGTACATATTAGAACCTTTTTAAAGGGTACTGTCCCAGTGACAGCTTTTGTACCATTCTTCTGAGAGTGTAGTGTACAGACTTCAGCAGAATCTAATATTGAGATGTAGGGGTCAAAAGTACCACCAGTAACTGTCATAAATGATTTGTTAATACACCACCACCAGTTTCAGGTGCAATTGTAGTCTTCAATATATCAAGTAAAACTTTTATTAAAAAACATTTAAAACATTTTTGCTCTAGAAAAGCGCAATATCAAAAAGTTTTTAATCTTTTCAACAACAAACATTTCAATTTATATTACAAAAATTGTTAGAAATTCCAAACAAGTTTGGAAAAACTCAAGTTGCTGTGCACTAAATTGTTGGGTAGTGGAAGAGAAAATTTATATTCTGGAAAATCTAATCCTATCCAATGGCTTATGTTGAACAACAAACAGTAGTAGCATCCTCTAAATCATTCATTATGATTAAAATAAAGACATTAATAAATGTGAGTCTACATCAATGTGCTCTGTACAGTCTAAAATCTCAGGCTGAGACTTCACCCTGCCTGTCATTTCAAGAGCACAGACAATTGGCCAGACCTCCCTCGTAGGGGCGGGGCAGAGGACACACCCGGTAAGTTTATTGGTGGGGTTAATGAGCACCAGTTCAAGGGTCAATCTCCATGGGAATGATAGTGAGGATGACATCCTCGTTGCCACGTCGAACCACCACGCGTAAACTGGTGTCTTTTTTGATGGCCGAGCTCACATCCGTTGCCGTAGAGATGTGCTGACCATTGATGGAAATAATGACATCGTGTTCCTTAAGTCCACCTCTGCAGAAGAGACAAGAGAAGAGGGAAAAAGCATTTGAGGAGGAGGACTATAGGGCTAGAAAATTCATTTTGATGAAAGTTTCTTCATCTTAAGAGAATTTACATCACAAAGACTGAAACCTCTCCAGTACAAATATTGCTGGATTTCCCAGAATTACTCCAAAATGGCTTCCAAAATCAGGCTGTACGTAATGTATTTTTACAGTTGTTGTAGAACTGTATGCTTCATCAAAACATCAACATTAAAAGCATAATGGCTCTATAATTCAGACCTTATCACTTCAAATGGCTTTTTAAACCATATTTCAGATATATACTCTATATTAGGTCAAACTAACACCACAATAATGTATTCACATGCTTTGACAGAGTAACCACCTAGGTTATATACTAGACTTCACAAGTACTTCCTGTTTGTTGGACTGCAAGTGTGACATTTGGTGATCATCTGTTATTCAATTGTGAATCATAACCGTAGTGATGTCGCACCGAGAGGAAAGAAGCAGTTGTTTATGTGTCTGGGTGCCATCTGAGCTTGTTCTTAACATGTCCAAGCTTTCGGGAAAACTAAAAATGTCCTGGATCAGGATGTGGTGGGCAGTGGATTTTGACTGTGGTTGTGGAATTATATCAAAACAGTGTTTCATGCACAAAGAATTTCATCACATGAACCTGCAAACCATAAATTTGCCTTTGAGCATGTGTTTGCTTTTGTTTTTAACAGGGATGTATTGAAGACAAGATGCACTAAAAATGCTGAAGGATATGATGTGGCAGTGGCAGGACCTGAGTCACAATTTGGGTGACTAACTGGAAGTTTTTAGTCAAATTTATTCACAGGGAAATTGTTCACAGGGAAATAATATTTTTTTTTTTCCTTGTCCAAACAATGAAAGTCAATGTGGACAAAACAGCATAACTTCCTTGGTGTTCCACAAAAAAAAATAAAGTCATACAAGTTTGGAACGACATTAGGGTGCATAAATGGCAAATGAGTTTTAATTTTTAGGTGAACTATCCCTTTAATTCATATCCATTTTAGATGCCTCTCTTGCTCTTATGCACATAAAGGTTTAAAAACAGAAGAAAAGGTTTTTGTGAGAGTTAATAAACATGTTGGGCTGAAATGATGAACATCAGCAGGTTTTTGTGCGAGTGTGTTTTGATGGGGCTCTAACATAAATTTAAAACATGTGGAGACAGATGGAGCCAAAGACAATATCTCTCCAAGCATGACGGCAGAGAGCATGTGGCCAGTAAAAACAGCATGCGAGTGCTGCCAAATGAGTTGACCTGCTCTCTTGACCTGCTTGGCATTATGGGACTTCGAGTTTTGGTGACTCACGCTGCAGCTGGAGTTTTGGAGATGACCTCAATCACATAGGCTCCTGACGTGATGTCAGGGAAGTCTCGCAGTCGACCTTTCAGCTCTTTGGACAGTCTGTGAGAGGGAATGAATAGAATTACATCAGATCTGTTGCCATCAAAGAAATAAAGAGGTGAAATATTTTCTGTCCCAAATGACACTCTGTGTAATATGGTACTATAAATCACATTAAGTATAAAAACAGAGATCTCATAGGATTACATAATCATGTAAAATCTTCCATAAGGTCATGACATTAACCTTATTAATGTAGGTATTCATTAATTTGATGCACAGACGTGATTATGTACTCACGCAGGAGTGAGGGTCATCATACGAACACCAATGTATCTTTTCTTGGTCACTCCTCGACCTGTAAAACAGCAAGATGAACAAAATAAGTTAGTATACTGAAACACAGCAAAGAATAAAGTAACACACAGCTACTCTATGTCATGTATCAGTTCTGGATATGCATGTACTGTTTCGTACCTCTGGCCAGTCTGTCATATGACTCAGCAAGAAACTGACGTATCTTGTCTGACGGAATAGCGAAGGAGATTCCGGCCGTCACCTTCAATGTGTTGATCCCAATCACTTCACCATCCTATAGGAAAAAGAATGATCCGGTGTGCACATGATTATCCCGCTGTTGACATACTTTAAAGGAATAGTTCACCCAAAAATTAAAATTCTGTCAACATTTACTCACCCTCAAGTTGTTCCAAACCTGTATGAATTTCTTTGTTCTGCTGAACACAAAAGACCATATTTTGAAGAATATCGGTAACCCCATTGACTTCCATAGTAGGGGGAAAAAAAGCCAATGGGGTCCATCAGCTGTTTAGTTCCCCATATTCTTCAAAATATCTTCTTTTGTGTTCAGCAGAACAAAGAAATTCATACAAGTTTGGAACAACTTGAGGATGAGTAAATGATGACAGAATTTTAATTTTTGGGTGAACTATCCCTTTAAGTTAAAAAAACTTGCTTGATTCAAGTCAAGTTGCCCCTGGAAACCAATCAAAAACATGACTCATATTATATTAGATTCTTACATAATATACTTAAATAAAATAATTTGTGATCATTTTAACTCAAAACAGTATTGTTATTTTAACCAAAACTATTACAAATTTTCGCTGAATAGCTGAAATAAAATTAAATGTAAAGATTACATGAAAAACGTAATAATGACATTTTGAATTTGTAATTAATAATAACGGACAAAAGCACATAAAATTACTAAAAATATATATATTTAAAATAAAATCCAAAAGAAAGTATTAATAAATAGTTTTATAGTACATAAATAAGTAAAAATGACTCAAATAAGTATTTCATGTCCAATAATTTATATATTTGGTAAGTAGCCATGTAATAAATATGTATGTTCAAATGGTCACAAAAACACCTTTAGGATGATACATTATCATGTACATTATCACTTACATATTCACTATTTATTGTAATCCTTGGAACATGAACATAAAAAATATTTCTTTTTACACATTAGACTGACGGTTAGAGTCGCACCATGTCAAATTACACTGGGTCTCACTGGGGTAACATTACTGTAACACCAGACACATTCATGAAAATAGGTCCTGATGTTTACCACACAGTCATGCTCTGTGCAAATATATAGTGTATATTCATGTTCATATGGGATATTATTGGACAGTTTTGGAATGAGGAAATGCTCACCAGGTTGACTAATGGTCCTCCTGAGTTGCCATACTGTAAAAGAGATATTTCATGTTATGACATGCTCGGGTTATATGTGTGCATATGATGTGTGAGCCTCATGGTAAGACCATCAGATGGAGAGACAGACATAAAAATAATAAAATAAGTGATAAATTAATTAAAATAAAAATAAATCAATAAATACAATTTGCAGTTAGAAAGAGTGCAATAATTCACTCACATTAATGATGGCATCTGTCTGAATGTAATCCATATCTGAGTTTCGTAGACCCAACTCTTTCCCGCCTCTCTGCGTGGTGCTTACTATCCCTGTGGTAACCGTATTCTGGAGGGAAAATGGGCTGCCGATAGCAACCACGAATTCTCCTGGTCTGAGGTCAGCCGATCGGCCGAGCAGAAGCACAGGAAGCTTACTCTGTTGGTCAGAAAGAGAAAAAAACTGTTACGTTGGAAATGCAGCTTTTATTTCAGTATCTGCCCATAAGACAGGAATAGTCCAAACTTTCACATTCTTAAAGCCTGCAAAAGTTTATAAAAGAATTTTAATTGATATTCAATATTGGCCACCCAACGCAGCTGTTTTTGACATTCTAGCAACTTTATGACATTGCAAAGTCAGTCATGTGATAAATGCTTTTATGTAGGCGTTCCATAATTCTACCCTTCAATTTCCTGAACTGCCCAAAACTGGTATACAAACAGTCCTATTCTAACACCTCTGTGCGTCCGCTATCAAGTGTCTGCTAAACAGGAGTTTGGATTTTAAATTCAGACCTCTGAAACCTTATCGCCGAGCAACCTTTATGACATCATGGAAAAAATAGGCACTTAGGACAGGACGGGACAAACCAGAATGGCGTTTTGCTCTTCCTGTGGGGAATCATTCACGGAATCTCCCCTCTCAACACAGGGGCTTGATTAGGACGATCATCGTGACAACAGAATATGCATGTTTAGCCATTGCACTGGTGTCTAGTTTGTTTACTGACAGTAAAAATAGAGTCAGAGAGTGGATAACAGACACACTGAGCTTGCGTTAGCGATGTGAGATGTCTTTACTGAGAAAACATCACTGAAAGGTTAATGAGGGAAATTTTCAATATTAGATTGTTTAGAAGTCGTGTAATGTCTGTCTAAGCTCTCTAATGGGGAGGTCACACTGCACTTTTCGTTCCACTGACTTCCAGTCAAACGCATGCGAATGTGTCAGACCGGAAACGCAAGCTCAGGCGAAAAGTTTTGCATTTTGCTGTGTTCCAAAATTCAAGTTTGGTGAACTCTGAGCTGAGATTTCACATCACGTGACGACGTGTGACCAGTAGAAGATCGATAAGTCACAGCGTGACCTCTTGGCTTAATTAAAAGAACAATATTTTTGCAGTTAAGTCGAGTAGATTGTATATTTTTTTACATTTTGAGTGTAGTACTATTTGTTATATGTTGAATTAATGTTTATAAAAAAGACGCTTCAGAGAGTGACATCATATCACGAGCGTTGCAGTGTGCAAAGAAATGTTGCATGCTCAAAGTCTAGTGTGATTTGAATATTACAGGAAGATGTTTCACAATATTACCGCTATATCCTACCATAAAATGTTAGGCTGGAAGAATCTTTGTTGGTATATCTGAATGACACCATAAACAATACCTCAAGAAAATCTAAATATTTATGACAATGAGAACAACTTCCAAAAGAAACAAAATGGCTGCTTTGTTACTGCACAGTTTCTACTCAGGCTGTATCTACCTGATGGAGAGGAAGAAAACTGTAAGTCCAGAGCAGTAAACTGATCCTGAGCATTTATCACGGGGTGAACTCTCAGCGAACTCGACCTGCGCTAACAGGGTTTTAAAAATAGAAGATGATAAAGATGATGATGACTGGCAAACCAGACAAAGAAATCTATCACTCCCTCCTTCCTATCCTAGGGGCCAAAATTATATATAAAAATTATATATTATTATAATGTCACAACAATATGATTCTATGTTCTTGAAATGTGAATTCAGGACCTTCCTTTTCAAGCAAGCTTAAGTATAACATTATATTTAAAATACTAATTTAATTATATCTTAAATGTAGTTTATAATTGTTTATTATGCACAGTTTGTATTAAAAAGCAATCTAAATCAACATTGTGTGTATACTGCCCTAATGAAGAATCTCACAGCTGCAATATATATCCGTGCGAATGTGTGAGCGTGCCGGAATCAAAGATCAGCCAAACGCTGCCCATGCTCCTGGTCAGAACATCAGAGCTTTATTGGGTTACCATTGCAAAAAGATGAGATCATGCTTCAGACACAAAGGTCACATTAGAACTCACACCACTTATTAGTGAAGCTAATGCCAGCCATTTTGTGTCAATGTGGTACGTTAGTCAACCATTTTGTGTCTGTGTGAAATGAGTTTCCATTTAAGATCTACATGGAAAAACCACCATGAAAGCTTCCCTCTTCATTTTTTGCTCGTTCTTCTCACCACAAAGATGACCAAATTCAAAATATAGGCTATTATCAGTATATTAGAGCAGTGATTATACACTGGCAGAATATCAAAGATGGTGCAAGAGCTAAAAAAAAGCCTAATACTTTGTAATACATATGCTGATCAGGCATAACATTATGACCTGTGAAGTGAATAACACAAATTATCTCTTCATCATGGCACCTGTTAGTGGGTGGGATATATTAGGCAGCAAGTGAACATCTTGTCCTCAAAGTTGATGTGTTAGAAGCAGGAAAAATGGGCAAGTGTAAGGATTTGAGCGAGTTTGACAAGGGCCAAATTGTGATGTCTAGACGACTGGGTCAGAGCATCTCCAAAACTGCAGCTCTTGTGTGGTGTTCCCGGTCTGCAGTGGTCAGTATCTACACTATCAAAAGTGGTCCAAGGAAGGAACAGTGGTGAACCAGTGACAGGGTCATGGGTGGCCAAGACTCATTGATGCGTGTGGTCTGATCAAAAAGACAAGCTACTGTAGCTCAAATTGCTCAAGAAGTTAATGCTGGTTCTGATAGAAAGGTGTCAGAATACACAGTGCATCGCAGTTTGTTGCGTATGGGGCTGCATAGCCGCAGACCAAAAGCACAGGGTTCCCATGCTAAACCCCTGTCCACGGCCGAAAGCGCAAACAGTGGGAACACTTACCTGGGGAACACATGGCACTAGGATGCACTATGGGAAGAAGGCAAGCCGGCAGAGTTTGGGCAATGTTCTGCTGGAAAACCTTGGGTCCTGCCATCCATGTGGATGTTACTTTGACATGAACCACCTACCTAAGCATTTTTGCAAACCATGTACACCCTTTCATGGAAACTGTATTCCCTGGTGGCTGTGGCCTCTTTCAGCAGGATGATGCGCCCTGCCACATAGCAAAAATGGTTCAGCAATGGTTTGAGCACAATGAGTTGTCTTGGTCTCCAAATTCCCCAGATCTCAATCCAATCGAGCATCTGTGGGATGTGCTGAACAAACAAGTCCAATCCATGGAGGCCCCACCTTGCAACTTACAGGACTTAAAGGATCTGCTGCTAACATCTTGGTGCCAGATACTGTACCACAGCACATCTTCAGGGGTCTAGTGGAATCCATGCCTTGACGGGGCAGGATAATTTTGGTTGGGGGACCAACACAATATAAGGATAATGTTATGCCTGATCGGTGTATAAGCTTGTATATATATTGTATATATATATAAATAAAAATGTGTCTATATAATTGTAATTAACATTATTATTATACATAAATTGCCCAGTTAACTGTATATATTATGTACACTATATATACACTTGTATACACATATATTGTACTTATCTATATAGGCCTATATACACTATGGAAAAAAGTATTGAGTTCAGGTGTTTCAATCGTATCCATTGCCACAGGTGTATAAAATCAAGCACCATGCAGTCTCCATTTAAAAACATTTGTGAAAAAATGGGTTGTTCTGAAGAGCTCAGTGAATTCAAGCATGGTACTGTGATAGGACGCCACCTTTGCAATAAGTCACATTTGCAATAATTTCATTTCTACAAGAAGACACCCAACAAGTCACTAAGTCACTCTGCTAAATCCATAACTGAAGAGTTCCAAACTTCCACTGGCATTCATATCAGCACAAAAACTGTGTGGCGAGAGCTTCATGGAATGGGTTTCCATGGCTGAGCAGCTGCATGCAAGCCTCACATCACCAAGTGCAATGCCAAGCGTCGGATGGACTGATGTAAAGCATGCATGTATATAGTTTATAGGACAAGTATATAATTTTGTCTATATGGACAAGCTACTCTAACATACAACATATGATGGTGACCAGTTAGGTTGGTCATTTTAGCAGGTTGTAAGGTTACCATAACAGGCCATGAACTCTAATAAAGCTCTGCTATGTGAGTCTACAGGTCAGCAGTTCCTTATAAACATTTACCAGCAGAAACACCTGCATCCATCTGGCCTATAAAAGCACCCAGTTACCCAGGTGTCTTTGTTAATGATACCGCACTCTGAGAATACCAGTCAATCTGGGACATGTAAAAACATTTTCACCCTCACCCGATGCCAATGAAACACTAGTAGAACTTTGAGAAAGAAGACTTTGTCGTCCCCATAAGACCTCCAAGATAAGGCTCAGATGTCCAAACAGAGGCAAAACAAGAATTATCTACTTTTAGTAGAGATACTATGTACACATACCACCCAGACTCATGTCAGACACAAAACACAAAAACAACAATGAAAACAAATACCACTTGATTTTCTGTAAAGGGTAAGGACACCTCTCAAACATTTATAGGATGTGAACAAAAACACTGAATGATTGTCAATTTCCTCACCTATAAAATTGGTAGTGATATATTTTATTTCTTGAGGTGATTTTAATTTCCGTTGGAGTTAATTTCAGTCAAACCGTATTTCCAATGCCCATATCTTTAAAAAACATTCTAGTAGATACACTTTAACAAGCACTTATGCAGGTGCAAATGGGTAACAGTCTGACGAAGGTTTAGTTTATTATTAGAAGGTTGTTGTGAAGAGTTTCCACAAGTTGACATTCACATGCACTACTAAAAATGTGTATCTGCCTTAAAACATCAGTTTTCAGTTAGTCACATTCTGAACAATTGCTGTAAAAACTGACTAGGAACCAGAGTTACTGAGATCACGTCCCGCTCTGTCATCATTGTGCCCGTCAGTAGTCACCTTGTCCCACGTTGTGCCTCTAATTACTGCGCTGTGAGTGACTTTAGAAGATAAGCGCCAGTTTAATTGCAAGCACCGAATTCTCCACTTGGTGGGTTTGTGTAGGATGTGGCTGCAAGATATTTTCAGTGAGTGAACTATTGAAGGTTTTTCCCAGAGGAAACCTCAGAGGTTTCTCCATCAAAGCTCAGTAGACTTAACAGAGTTCTCACTTATATTTAATTTAAGTATATGTCTTTGTCTTTGGGATTTTTCCCTAAAATCCCTATGAGTAATAAAAATAGGCACATATAAGACATATTACTGACATACAGTAAGAGTACAGCTTCAATCTCATTGGCTCACTCACTCAATTTGGTCTTGGAAGAATATGATGAGAAATGTTTGAATCAAAATGATTTGATCAATCGGAAAGCTCAGACTTTTCTTTGACTTTTAACCTGTGCTCAGGTTTGAGGTACAGCATCAGTGACATCAAGTGTATTTCCATGCACACTAAACATTTCAGATAAAAACAATAAGTGTTTTTTAAAAGTCATGTAAATACTTGGTCCATCTGAGTTCATACAAAGTTTTTGTGACAACTAACAGCTCAATAATTTAATTGTCTAGCATGTATACAAGATAATGAGACTACAACTGGTGTTGGAATTGTGTGATGAAAGACAGGTGACATGCAAAATGTATTTAATGCTTCAAATTTTAACATTGTGTAGGCCTATATGCATTGTCTCATGTATACACAGACAAATGAAGACTGTATCTTATATGCAAAAAACTCTAGAGGAGACATATGCGCTAGGGCCCTTTTCTCAGGAAAAAAATCAGAGAAGTTGGAGACTTATTTGCTTCATTTACTGCTCTCGTTGCATTTAACAATTGCGATATTTAAGAGATTTTACTTATGATTTTCCTTCCTTCCAATGTGTTTTTGGTGTATTCAATCACAGAACAGCTGGAAATATCAGCCTTAGACCAGGAATGATACCGTATACTGCAAACCTGAGACGAGTTCAGACTTGTGAGTTTCTGAGTGTGTGTTTGGGGGGAGGGGGGTTTAAGGGGTTTCAATGACATTCTATTTCCACGTTGCTGCCCCACATGGTAGTTTATACCATGTATATCCTCTATGCCTTTGCATATATCCACTCTTGCTTCCACACTCAAATAGGCAAAACTGCTCTTTTCCCACGTGTGATTCACATCTTACCCTGTAATATTAAATGACTCATTTTGGCCCAACCAGCAGTCAGCCACATTATAGTAGTCTGGAGTGCATTTTAGGACACTGGAAAATCGATAATCCAAAGAAAACTCTGTGTGTGTGCGAAAAACAATGTATTAGCTTTAAAGCTCTTATGGTAAACGGGAACCTTTCTCTTTGCTTTGGCTCACGACCAGAGCAGAGGAATGGAAAGGAAGACATGGGAGATTTACAAATGAGTTGACTAAATGTGTGATGGGCTGAGACATGAAAATGATTCATTTTCCTGGAGCTTCTGAGTTTGGGAACAGAAATGATGGGAAGTTCAACTGATGGAGGTTGGACCCTCCAGAGCTCCTCATCCATACAGCGTCGCCTTGAATGTGGGTTAAATTTGTGTCCACATACACACACATATGGATTCATTTTCAGTCCCTAACCACATTTTCTCTCTCTGAGAGGGAAAACACTTTCCCCTCTTTTCTGTTTCTGAAGTTTGGCTTCTGCTGTCAGAGTAATGATTTCCCAAGAGACATACAGCCACCAATAAAGGGAGAGAGAAGAAGGAAGAAAGACAATGTGAAGGACAAAAGATTTAGAAGAAAATAAATAATCTGCTCTACGACTCCCCTCTCAGTTCATCCATGTGTTGCCCATTTTCTGCATGAGCGAAACTGTGTTGTGTGATATATAAGCTAATTTCTTCCTCATCAAGTCAAGGCATGAGCATATGTTAGTGAATGTGAATTTAGACTGTGAAGTTTGCAGTATTGGGTAATAACCTAGCGATATATCTGACATTTTGAACTACAACTACAACAAATATTGGAGTAGCATGACAGAAAGATATATCACTGTTTATTGGCTTGCTATGGCCAAACAGCCTGAGGAATAATCAACACTCTCTGTACTAATCCGTTTGTTTGGCTCGATTCAATGAATCATATGTATCCTGATTTATATTAGTGAATCAGTTCTTTCAAATGGTTCAGCTTTTCTAGTTGTTGTTTTTTAAGGTAGATTCACTAGTTTACTACTTCCAACTAGCATTCGTGTAGCTCAAATAAAATAGCTTGATGATAGTAACACCAAGGTCAAGAGTTACATTTTCAAGAGAATGCATGAACTGAAAAATACATTGAAAAACAATGTAAAATACTTAACCTGCATTTTAAAAGTTCGATTTCAGTTGGACTAAAGCAGTAATTTATATTTTGTAAAATATTTTACTCATTTTTCTTTTTAAGTCAGACTACCAGACCTATAGATCTTCATCCAGCATGTATACATGTTAATCAGACTCAGGCGGCTCAGTCTGTAGCTAGATTACTAGAAAACTCTATTATAACAGCAAATGTAAGCATACTTACTGAAAGTTTGACAGTACTGCCCTACTTAAAACCTCACAACATGCATCAGAAAAAGGAAAGAAATTGCAGTAATTGCTTACAGGGATGCAGGCACACACAAGTTCTCTCAAACACACACACACACACACACACACACACACACACACACACACATACTCAGTCTCCCCAGGGTCTTTGCAGTGCCTGATCCTTTTCCAGAGCATGAACTCTAACTTACTTGTTGTGCCATTCAAGCCAAAGCTCTTTTTGATCCTCAAAAAAGAGAGGCAAGTCTTATATCAGAGACAAGTCTGAACTGTCTCTATTAAACTCTTACTGTCACACATACACACATGGCCATGATGTCATTCAAGATCACTCAAACTGGGGCAAACTCTTTAGCAGCTGGCAGTTAAAGAGCCACTGATTCAATCCAGCAGCATCTGAAACACCCTGCTGAGAGAGAGCTACATAAAACATCTCAGACTATAGGCACTGCCATGGGATCTGTTTTGACTACAGGGATCGGGATAAGAAGTAGTCCAGGAATCTGATCTTGGAGCAGTATGCATTTTTTGGGAACACTGGATCAGATTAAACTTGCAGTCTGGGCTTTGGTGTGCTTTATTTCTCAGGAGAACATATGTTTAAGAGTCTGAGCGATTGTGAGGTTAGGATTGTCAGCCAAACATGCTGCCTGGTGTCTATCAGACCGCATTGACATATATTATACAAGTCTGCATAGTGCACTGCACTGACCTGAGTGAGCGGGGGGTTGAGGGTAATAGAAAATTTCGCCTAAGACGCCTTATAAGGATTGCGTTGGGCATTCTGCATTTATGGGGTCAGTAATGTTCCTATTTTGGTTACATGAAAAGTCTCCTTTCCAAATATTACTGGGCTATGCGAATGCGGTAATTGCTGAAATATAGTCACATTTGAATTCCTGCAATCTTTAGCTTGTCTATCTGTTTTTTTCTGTTAATGAAACACTCTTAGTTTATTTGGACTTGGTTTTTGATGTTGCACTAATAGTAACTATATCCTAAAACAGAGCCTGGCGTATTTGCTGCATCACAGTACGTATCCATTCTTGAACCTTTTCTGTATAAACAATCAGGATAAAAAAAAAACCTTGGTTTCCATTTATAAACTACGGTGAGGTGGCTTCCTGTGTAAAAAAGACATTATAAAACGGTTCAATCTGTCCACCTCAGTACACAAACCACACAGATGTTTGGTCTGTGGTAGGCTAAACATGCTAAGTGCCTGCTGAGAGAATAATGGCCATTAAAACAGTTCAGTCTCTGTGTGAATGTGTATGTACTTAAAAACACTTTTATGCCTGATAAAGAGAGTACAACATTTGATCCTGAGGCCTGGTAAACTTTCTCTCTCTCTGTAAGTATTTATTTCCACCCCTGTCTTTACCTTCCTCAACCTCATTTACCCGTTTTTCTGGTCAAACTAAAATGGGAGAACAGCTAAAGGATGCTATTGAAGGTAAGTCCTGCTGTAAATCAACCTGAATGTTGCCATAATAGTTGCCAATAAGAGGCTCAGATTTGTTGTAGAAGGATATATGGCACTTTCCATGAATAGAGTACAAACTTTTTGTTTATAGGGGTACTTGATTATGATTTCACTTTTTTAACTTTAGTTAGTGTGTAATGCTGGTGTTTGAGCATAAACAACATTTGTAAAGTTACGACGCTCAAAGTTCACAGCAAAGGGAGATGTTTTCTTTTACAGAAATCACTTTTTAAGGACTACAATGAGCTTCTTCCCGGGTTGGTGACATCACAAACCCTAAAATTTACATAAACCCTGCTCCTGGGAACACGCAACTAAGGGGGTGACGCCATGAAGAGTTGTTGTAGTAGAGCACATTTAGGAGTCTGCTCAAGTATTACAATACAGTACGTAACACAAGTGCAATAGCATGTCATAAAAGCAATATGACAACATAAGTTATAACCGTAATTAAAATAAACTATCTATGTTCATACAGCAGCATATATTCTCTGGCTCTGAAGGCATCTTACAACAGTTTCGATTGATAGATTATCATGACAGAATATGCTAATCGATGACTTGAAGATAGTGAACTCCACATCAGCCATTCAGAAATGTCCTGTTGCATTCTACATGTTGTCACTTCTTTTTGACTCTCCATCATTGTCTGAGTCCAGTTTGAATGTAAAAGGCTGAACAGTTCCAGAGCTTTTCAGTGCATGTCTGTGTGAGGTAATCGGAGCTGCTAACAGGAGCTCTAGAAGCTCCGCCCTCTTCTAGAAAGGGGGCTGGGAGCACCATCTAATTTGCATTTAAAGGGACACGCACAAAATGGCGCGTATTTGCTCACCCTCAAAAAGTAAAAATTATATTTAATTATTATGTTATAAAAAATTATCTGTGGGGTATTTTCAGCTAAAACCTCACATACACACTCTGGGGACATCAGAGACTTATTTTACATCTTATAAAAAGGGGCATAATAGAACCCTTTTAACAATTGGTCAGTGAAAAGGGATGCTTAACTTTCAGAAAATGTAAAATTTTTATATTATATAAAAAAATATTAAATATACATTTTTTTCTAGCAATAAACATTTAACACATGAAACAGTCAAAATTTCTAAAAGAGTAAAAAACGAATTATGTAAGAATGTGTTGCTAGGATATTAGGTGCAATATTAGTCTAAATTAATAAGAACTCAAAAGATTTCAAAATGCACAAAAAACTGTAGGTTATATGCAAAAGTTCTCAGAAAAAACATGGAATGTGTGCTTCTAATGCTTTTTCTACTGCTATAAAAAGCAATGTGTATACCGTAAAGTGGCATATCAAAGTGGTAAACATGCATAATTTTACCGACATGTTTGTTGATCCTGGAACAACATTCCAATCAACCAATCAGATTTGAGGGACAAGTTTACAGTTTATGTCTAGTTTAAGCTTACAACAAGGGTTAAGGCTTCTGCACTATTCTTATTCACCTATCATTTCTTTCTGATTGTTATGGGTACAGTCAGATTTAGGGGTAGGGATAGGGTTAGAACTAAATTTTCTGACAGGAATACTGTTCCAGGATCAACAAAATATGTTGATCCAGGAACATGTCGTACTGGGCAAAATCACAGTGACCTAAAAGCAGTGTTGTGTTGGTTCCTCTTACCGGTGGATCAATCTTTATAAGGGCGATATCTGCTTTTTCATCGACATCTTTGATCTTAGCATCATAAGAGGCACCGTTTTTAAGCTCCACCTTCACACGGTTTTTATTGGCTACCACATGGGCGTTTGTCACAATGAGGCCGTCGTCAGACACCACAAACCCTGACCCGCTCGCCACTGCCATCTCACGCTTTGAGTACACCATCCTAAAAAAAGAGGGAAAGGGCATGAAAGAGAAAGAGAAAGAGAGATGGAAATGGAGATAAATAAAAATACATTTGGTCAAATGTTCCCCTGTCTATCTTATGGACTAATGCTAATGTGAGAGCTTATGTGAGAACCTTACTTGCGGTAGAGTTCAATATGAACCACGGCAGGGGCGATCTTCTCTACAACATCTGCAATGAAATTGTACTTGTATCTCAGGCTGTTGGGGTTATCATGGACAGCTGAAACAAAAAACAAACAAACAAAAACAGAAAAGGAGATGTAATGAGAACGTATACCGGAAGAAACGGACAGTAGAGGACAAACATCTGAAAATATCAAATGACATCACTTAAGAAGGACATGGAAAGGAATATGAGACTAGTCGTTAACTAAAAAAAGACAAGAGGTGGGATTTTTCTGTGTAAATATATATATGAGACTTCTGTTGCTTACGTAAGTCAGCATCACACTCTCACACGCACACACACACACACACGCACACACACACACACACACACACACACACAGACACGTGAAAAGCAAGATCTGAGGAGTCTCTTGGAGGACATGTCTGGAAATGTTGACTCTCGTCCTCTGTAATTTCAACATGAAGGGAAAAGAAGTGAGAGATATTCTTTTCCATTTCAACCAAAAGAGTTCATTATCAAAAGCTCATAATAAACATACACAAAGTGTATGAAAATTGCTCTTTTAACTTTCTACATTCTTTCGTTCCATCGCCCTCAGGGTCAGACTGTTTTGCATCACAGACACAAAGGCACAGACGATAGCAACTGTCATTTGATCCAATCAGTAAGACAGTCACTGCAATGATGGAGGAAGCCTTTTAATTATATGGGATCACAGGGACCCCAAGAAGACCTGACTGTTGGAAAGCATGTAAGTTCAAAAGATAAACGTGTCTGTGGCCAGATGGGTTTGTGCTAAGTGAAGGAAAATTAAAATTAAAGAGTGGAGTGGTTTATGAAGAGTTATGCTGTTTGCTCAAGTCTAATTAAAGTCATATCCAGCGTGGCGCTGGCGTGCATTCTGATCTGAATGATTCAACCTAACTATAGTTTTAACACCAAGTCTTCTCAGTTTTGCGGGGAGAAAATTTTCCGGATCACTTTCCTCATCCATTAAACAACCAAACTCTTGATTTTTAGCTCCCTGATGTAAATAAATATATATGTATGTATAAAAACACCACCATTCAAACATTTGGACATTTTTTTATGTTTTTGAAAGAAGTCTGTTATGCTCAACAAGGCTGTGTTTACATGATAAATTATTTATTATTACATTATATTATTCATTATTAGTAGTAGTAGTATATTATTCATTGTTATACTATTTTAATATTTTTACATTTAAAATGTAATTTATTCCTGTGATGGCAAAGCTGATTTTTTTTAGCAGCCATTACTCCAGTCTTCAGTGTCACATGATCTTTCAGAAATCATCCTAATATACTGATTTGGTACTCAAGAAACATTTATTATTATTATTATCAATGTTGAAAACTGCTAAATGTTTTTATGAAAAACCTTTTTAACATTATAAACATATTTACTGTCTCTTTTGATTTAATGTGTGCTTACTGAATAAATGTATTAAACTCTTAAAAAACTATGACCCCAAAACGTTTTACGGTAAATGTAAATCATGAAATGTGTCATTAAATAAACAAATAACAAGTAAATAAAATTTTATGTGTAAGTAAACAAACAATCAAACAAATAAACAATTTGATTTACAGTTTAATTATTTATTGTTTATATATGTATTATTTATTATTATAAATAAATATGTGAATATGCCTGCCTGTCTTTGAATACTGGTGATGAAAGTTGGGGGCTTGATTTCCAGGGCTATTGTGGAACAGGAACAAGCAGAAACAGTTTGCTGAGGTCCATTCTGCTCTATTGACCGTGAGAATGCATCTGTATTCTGGCAAGGAGAATTTAGGACATTAAAAGACCAGCTGTATGTACTTTATTGCAAATAAAGTCTTCAGTCATCAACTGTCTAAATTCATCTTTTTGAATTCATAAATTTAGCGTATATCAGCCTGACTGGACTGGAAATTTACTCTGGAAAGTTAAAGGCCAAAAAAATCTAAACAAATCCTCCCTTTAGGCATGCAATGGAAAGGCATTTGGGTTTTTTTTTCCTCTTTGAAAGACAGACCTATGATTAGGTCAAACGCACTGGCAGAGACAATAGAATCAAACATGCTTGTCTTATCTTGGCCCAAGCTCAGGTACTGAAACCCAAGAGGATCACAAAGATTTAAACAAACCCAAAACCTCTTATCTCTGACAGAACAAAATCTTTCTGGACGTTTTATGAATTATTAGCGTGTATTCTGGCCATACTTCCACTATAACCTTCAAAATGATTAAGCCAGTGCTACTGTTGATGCATTTATGGTTTTAGACTCCATGACCTTTGCTCACAGTGCTGTAAGACTGTAACATCTGACAGTTTATCACATTACTAACCCTGACAGAACCTAAATCACTCTTGACATTCGCACCTGCATGGTTTTGTGAATCTGATGAAACGCTTGAACACACGGTACCGAGCACAAAATTCAAACCATCACAACTAACCATCCTCTTCAAACCAAGAGGAAAAGGAAACAAAAGTTTATTTTATGGCGGCAGAATATCCAGTGTGGTGAGACTGACCAGCTCCAGACTAACATTAAACAAGGGACAGCATTCAATCTAAAATAACATGTTTTGAGAAAAGCTCAAAACAATATAAAACAAAATAAAAAAGCTCATGCTCAAGATGCACAAGATGATTTCACATTGCCAATCTAAAATGATGAAACAGTAATCCAATAATGCGAAACACCTCATTACAAAATGGAGAGTTCTGACTCTAAATTCTGATTGGACGAGCTATACATTTAAAGTCACTATGAAATCAAAATAATTTTTATAGAATATTAAGGTATTTATTATAAATGATTTATCCGTGAACATCGTTTATTATTATTATTTAGATTAATTTGCCCTCATAAACTTGAATCAAAATAACTATAGCAAACCAATGGCAAGCCACAATGATCCAAAGAACCAATCAATTCCAGATGGACAAAATAAAGTCCCATCCTACATTTTTTTTGTTCGAGAAGCAGTTTCATACAGATATGCGTCACAATTGGGAAGAAAAGACTATGGCAAACATAAACATATGCAAGTAGGCTAATGAACTATATAACATGACAGGACTGTCCTTATTTTTGTCTATTTTAACTATTTATGTATATATTTATTCAACATTTTTTTTTTTTTTTAAAAAGCCACATGCTCACAGCTTAACTGTGGTACAATCATTGTAACGCACAACCTGGCTAATTTCTTTAGTAAAATCTCAGTAAAGTTACAGTTTTACTAACTATATTGGCTGGTATCCAAACCTGCCAAGAATATGCTGGGCTCTGACCTAAATACATCAAAGTCTACGTTTAGTCTGCACAAATCTGAAGCCTTTGTGTTTTTACTGAACCTCTGCCAGATTACAACATATGGTCTGAGTGAATGAAATATCATTTGTCCTAGAGATCCTGGGTGTCTCTCCTGGGGGGTGGAGACATACAGACTCAAGAAAGCAGGTTGCACCATCAATATGAGTACCACTTTTCAGTTTTTTTTCAGAATAAGTAATCTTGACATTTAGTGTATACATAAAACTGTTCATATTACATGCTTAAAAAATAATAGCAATACATTTTGGACACAGATTTAATGCCATTCTAAGAGTGTTCAGTGAAAAGTTTGATTTTAAAATATATTCAGCATGTTACAATAGCTTTATCTGAATTTGGAAGACGCTAAGACCTGGTTTTACAGACACAAGCTTAGATTAGGCCAGGTTTATAGGCCTCAGTTCAATTAGGACATTTAAGAAGTTTTTATAAACATGCCTTAGAAAAAAAACATTACTGATGTGCATCTTGAGACAAAACAATGGCACTGACATATTTTAAGATATTCCGGTAACACTTTACAATAACGTTGTATTAGTTAACATTAGTTAATGCATTAGTTAACATGAACTAACCATGAACAACACCTCTATTCAGCATTAGTTCATCTTTGTTAACGTTAATAAAAATACAGCTATTCATGGTTTGTTCATGTTAGTTCACAGTGCATTAACTATTGTTAACAAGATTTTAATAATGCATTAGTAAATGTTAAAATTAACATTAACAATGATAAATAAATACTTTATAAGTGCAGTTTATTATTAGTTCATGATAATTGATGTAGTTAACTAATGTTAACTAATGAACCTTATTGTAAAGTGTTACCGATATTCCAGTGCAAATTGCTTTCAGATCAAACATGCATTTTAGTCTGGGACTAGCTTAAGCCTTGTCTGTGAAACTGGTGGTATGACTATAATTCTTTAAGCCAGACGTTTAAAGAGTTTGCATTCAATATATCAATAATATTTGCTAACATGTCAACTCATGTGAACTCAAGACACTTTTGCAGCACAAATAATTTGTGTTCACAATGGTTTGTGTAAACAGTGTAGTTCAAAAGTCGGTAACATTTTTTTAATAGGCTAATAGGTAAAATACTTTTATTCATTAAATTGATTAAAAGTAACAGTAGACGTTTATTATGAGATAAAATATTTATATTTCAAATAAATTATGTACTTTTATGAAAAAACCCTTCTATTCATCTATTCATCACTGTTTTTATAAAAATATTAATATTTTCAACATTGATAACAATAATACATGTTTCTTGAGCAGCAAATCAGCATATTAGAATGATTTCTGAAGAATCATGTGACACTGAGTAATGATGCTGAAAATTCAACTTTACTATCACAGGAATAAATTATATTTGAAAATATATTCAAATAGAAAACAGTGATTTTTAAATTGTAAAATATTTCACAATATTACTGTTTTTACTGTATTTTTGATCAAATAAATGCAGCCTTGGTGACCATAAAAGACTTATTTCAAAAACATAAAAAAATCTTACCAACCCAAACTTTTGAACGGTAGTGTAGGCCTATGTGGATAGAGGAGAGGGGTAAATTATTCTATTCTATTCTGTCCTCTAAAACAGCTTCTATGATCAGGGAGAGCTCACTCCTGGCTAGCACAGTGCTAACAAAAGTAAATAGAATTGGTGAGGGATTGAAACCTTGTGAACATGAACAGATCATGCCTGTGGCTCTGAGTAATAGTTATGGTGTCCAGTTACAGTTGTATAAGCTCTGTCTGAGGCCTCTCTGCGGGGTTTTTGAAGGCTTCAGACTCGAGAAATGTGTTTATTTGAGTTCAGTCGAGGCCTATGTAGGTGAGCAGAGAGACGGAAACGAGTCCTTATTGTGGGAAAGTCCTACTGTCCTACAGTATATTACGCTACAGATGCACAGAGACTAAAGGAGAGGTGGCTGTTGGAGAAAGAGGGCTGGAGAAAATGTTTTGGCAGGAGATGGCATGATTTTAAGGAAAAGGAGAAGCTCTAAGCTCCAGGGCAGTGAGAAAAAGACATAACTTAATATGATGAATCATGAAACATTAATAATGAGTCCCTTCTTGTTCATAACAGAATTCATTCACACTTATGTGCCTGTCCATTCTTGTTCTCATAGATATGCTAATTTCTAGACTGAACATCCACGTGTAGACCTTTTTGTGTGTGTTAGTGTCATTAAAAAGAGTTCAAGCACTTGACTGCACTCATAAACAAACATGCCTTTTATAACATGCTAATTGAAAAGAGTTAAACAAAGGCCGATTCTGCACAAACAGAGCGCACATACATATATACAAAGAACAAAACCTTACTCAGAATTTAAACAATACACATTAGTGAACAAAGAGGCAAATAAAAGATGAGATCTTTTACCTCGACACACACCATCTCTGCTGTTTAGTTTTGGAGAAAGGTCATCGGTAAAGGATTTGAGAGACTGTGATTCATTATTTTTGAGTTAGCAGCAGGATGTGAGGGAAAGAGTCCAAAAATAGATATAGGGATGGATGAACATAAACCAGACTGGTGGAGACAAGTGACGGTGGAATATAGAACTGTAGAAACACAGTCAGTGAAAATCAGTCAGTGAACATTAGTAAAAAATGTGTATTAATTTGATGTAAATGAAGTCAAATTCCCATTACTATAAAATACAAAAATATAACATGATTAATTGTCATGAGAATGTAATATCATTAAAAAAACTAAACAAAAATCCAACTAAAAAGGCTTTAATTTCTTTATGAAAAAAATATTCTTTTTTCTTTTGAATTTGTGAAAGAGAAAGAGAAAGAGAATAAAAAAGAGAAGCCAGAGACTGGAGAAATATGTGCCTCATCAGCTTTTGTAAGGCTACTGAACAAATCTGCAGAAGTCTGGACAGGACAAACCTCTGAGCGCCTATGAAAACCACCGAAAAAACAGATAAAAGCACATAAACCACTGCACAGACATTCTACAGAGAGCCATTAAAGGCCTAAGACACAAACACAGATATGCTGATATGAGTGTGTGTATCCTGCAAGAACGTCAATGCTCTGGTTATACATTACAATGCAATAAAGAAATATAAATCTTGATTCTTCATAAACACAGGTAAACTGACAAAGACAAAACACACATGCAAAATTGCCAGCAGAATAACAAACAAACGCACAAGACACAAAATACAAAACATTCTGGGAAACAAGCTTGAAATACTTAAATACTTAATGAAAACCATACAAAAGAAGAACAGAGAACACTGACATAAACCTAAACACACACACACTGCCCACTACTCCTTCCAGCTCAGGGCCCATATAAAGATTTCAGGATTACAGCTGATCCCAAAGATCCAGTATTAATGAACACACTCCGACTTTTTGGGACTTTGGCTTATTCACCGTATCCCCCAGAGTTAGATAAGTCCATACATACCTTTCTCATCTCCGTGCATTCCATAACTCTGTCTGACGCACCCACCGCTAGCCTAGCTTAGCACAAAGACTGGAAGTAAATGGCTCCAGCTAGCCTACTGATCAATAAGTGATAAAATAACACAAACATTTTCCTATTTACATGTTGTGATGTGTATAGTCACAGTGTGTACAAATAACAAGTAGACACAGCCATCGTATAAACGTATACATTCTAGGGACTATATTCTCAGAAGGCGAAGCACTGCTACTTCTGTGGAGGGCGGAGTGATTTGCTCGCAGCACCTGAGAAGATCCGCGGTGAGGAGCAGAGAGTTCGCTCAGAGTTGGAGTAATAGAGTCAGCAATTACTAGGTATTTTACAATCATGGGTGTTCGCTGTATTGTAAAGAACTGCGACAATAAACAGGGGAGACCAGGTAATACCATGATATTTCATAGAATTCCAATCCAAAACGCTGACCTGATGACCTATGGCTACTTGCTCTGGATATAGAGCCAAACACACCTGTAGCCATCATCAAGTACCATCGCGTTTGCTCGGAACATTTCACTGAGGACGACTATTTTGAAAAAATGGAATTTGCCACAGGGACCATGAAACGTGTGCAAAGGATACAGCCATCCCATCGGTAGTACAGACAGGACAAAGTGGAGCGGCTGCGGTAAGTGTTCCGTTATGTTTTTAGATGACAAGCCTACTGTAACCAGGGGCGTCGGACTGGGGGTAAAACCAGTACTGATTACCAGGGCCTCAAGGGGAGAGAGGGCCCTTGAAAAGTCTGGAATATTTTTTATTCTGAGTGTATATTCACACCAAGTGCTATTCGCACTAGCTCCACCTAACAATATAACAAAAAACACACACATATCAATGTCTCCAGTGGCGCAATCAGTAAAGCGTAAGGCTTATGGATCTTGGTTTTGACATGATTGACCCGCGGGTTTGAATCCGCCTTTTGCAGAGCTTGCTCTTATCCCTTTTCCCATCACATATCACAACGGAAAGGCATTTACTTTGAATAAAAATTACGAAAATGTTCTAAAGGTGGAAATAAAGTGTCTAACGAAATGTTTAATAATAATAAAAGCATTTATTGGGTAGTGTATGTTTGCATTCCTTTAATCTTGATCCGTTAATAAATCAAGCAAATACAATAAAATAAACAAATATTATCTTAAATCCTAAATATCACGGATGCGGTAAAGAAAACTGTGCGACTCCACTCTATTTCCTACAAAGGCACTCAGTTTCTGTCGGCATAGGTTGGCATGTTCCATATTTACACCACCTTTTTGTGTTCGTTCTGATTCTCCCCTCGACCTCAGTCTGTTCAGCGTTTTGTCTATCAGCTTCCAAAGTTTGTAACTCCTCGTCTGTGTATTCTGGCTCAAAACGATATGGTTCCGGGTTTTGGTTTGATACCAAGTAAAAATCCTCTGACAATTCCTCAAAGTCAGCCATGATCAACAGTCACGTTCGTTACTAGCTACCTAGTCACACTGGTTTTGTTGACGGAAGTAACAACACTGCTTCTCATGTGCTGCGAGCAAATCACTCCGCAGAAGTAGCAGTGCTTTGCCTTCTGAGAATATAGTCCCTAGAATGTATACATTTATACGATGGCTGTGTCTCATGTAACCTTGTTATTTGTACACACTGTGACTATACACATTACAACATGTAAATAGGAAAATGTTATTTTGTCACTTATTGAGCAGTAGGCTAGCTGGAGCCATTTACTTCTAGTCTTTGTGCTAAGCTAGGCTAGCGGTGGGTGCGTCAGACAAAGTTATGGCACGCACAGAGATAAAAATGGTATGCATGGACTTATCTAACTCTGGGGGATACAGTGAATAAGCCAAAGTCCCAAAAAGTCGGAGTATTCCTTTAAAAAAAAAAATCCAAAACCTTGTGATCTGCCTACAAAACTCAATGATGCGTTTGTTTTAACCCTTAAATGCATGAATGTTTCACCAATCATTATTAAATGAATCTCTACCTGTCGCAATAATATAAAACTCTCCTGATATTAGAGTAACAATTACAGAAAAAATAAATAAAGCATATTTTGTTACCTTTTGGATCTTGGAAGGGTTCAGTTTGAGCAGATGTTTTATACCATCATCACTGTCCTTGTCAGAGCTCATTTCCCAGTACATTCAGCATCTGGCTCATATCAGCCATCTCAAAACTATCATTTTCAACATCTTTATAATCAATATTTTGAGGTTACTTCAAAATATAGTTCTTCACCAGATCCACCATCAAGTGACAGTGACACTAATATTTGATTGTGTTCTGCAAAAACAGAAATCAAAACAATTTTAAGTTTTGCTGATGATACTTCCTATTCTTTTGTTTTCTGCCTGCAGTAACTATGAGTGAAACATCACTTCATCATTGTGTTTCAGACATTGCCACCTTCTGGAATAAAGGGGAATTGCTCTTATTCAGTCATCAAAGATTCAATTATTGTTGTGCAGAAAAAATATACTTACACTGTAACACACCGTGGGTCGTTAGCGTCCATATTTTTCATGTTATACTGTTTATAATGAATTGATTGAGAAATACTAAGAAGGTTAAAGGGTTCATGAACTGGCTTTTTTTTTTTTTATACTGTTGTCTGAGGTCAACTTATTACGTTCGTGTGGTTTTTACATTCAAAAACATCATAATGAATAAGTAATATGCTATCTTCTACCCTGGTTTTGAGCCTCTCTCCCGGGAACGCTCGGTTTTTATGGGCATGCCACATTGAAGACTTGGAAGTAAATGCCCACTGCTATGACTGGATAACAGTTTTGCATAATAATGAGTTTCGACTCCCCCGTCAGTACATGTGGGGAATTGTTTTGAAAACTTCCAATGTGGAGAAACGGCAACTGGAAATGATCCGCCCACAGGGCTCCCAAAATGTCTTTATCAAACAAACACAATTATTTATCTCTCATCCACCCGCAATTAATATGAATGTTATTTTTTATTACTTGGCCCGCCCGATCGGTGGATATATCGGTGAACCACGCATCACTAACACACATACACACAAGCCAAGTACGTGCATCAGCAAAACTTCACAAGTTTAAAACTTCCACAACATAATCAGTACATATCAAACGATCTGTAACAATGCAATACTATCACATATAAAAAAAAAAAATGTTTTACTCATTATATTTTATACTCATATAAGTGTGTTGCACCATTCCTGTTGGATCCAATATAGAAGGCACAGCATTGTGTTTTAATCTCAATATGTCTGCAAATCCAGTCTCGACCTGTGTCTTGTTTACAAACGATTCCGCGGTGAAAAGTGAACAAACGTGCAATGTCTTACGCACGTGAGCTGGAACTTCATTAAAAATAAAGTTCAACCACACATTCCTAATATTAGAATCCGAAGGAAGCTTATGCAGCGACTGTGTTCTTCCACAACCAGGCACAACGCAATATCTTGCTATCTTCGGCATGTTTATTGCTCGGTAGCGCAATCCGTTTAGCTCCATGAGTCGGTGGGCGGGGCTACAGAATCAGGCGTACTTATTCTTATGTTGAGGCACCGTTTAACCACATGATGACGTCAAGGGTTGGCATATTCTGAGAACGAGCATTTGCTGGGCATGGTGTCAATAAAAGCTTTTCTTTGACCAACAAGGAAGTTTTCAGCTCCGAAACTTACAGGATATTCTTATATCACGATGAACTTTTATATATCAAAGGCTGAATGAAAAGTTGATTTCTCAATTCATGACGCCTTTAATGTCTAACTTTTTTTAATAAAATTATAATAAGGAGGAGGGTAGTGAATGACGTCCCGGGTCACTAAAGACCAGAGGTATGCATTTAAGGGTTAAAGATGTTAAAGATAAAATTCTAATGCAAAATACATTGCAACAACCAAATAAACCATAAGCATGAGAACCTTCTGTTCAATTCATAGCTGAGTGTAATTAAAATGTAGGCTATTGTTTTACCCAATATTTATGTGTGCTATGTATTTTAACGATTATAAGCACTGCAGTGTTCATGAGTCAAATCATGTCAGAACTGTGTTTTAGAACAGTGCTAATATGGTGCAGTGTGAGTCTGGAAAGCATTTTGTGGCGTAACTCCCATTCCCCTCCTTGGGTTAAACGTATGCAGGCCATTTCCTTCCATCACAATTATTAAAAACCCAAAACAGGCTAAAACATCTAGTCTTGCATGAGGGCGTCTGGATGACTTTCTTTCTGCTTCAGTAAAAATCTGTTTCCTGCTGAATGCATAGGACTCACAATATGACCTAAATCTGCAGCCAGCGAAGAAGAAGTGTGCAGAGATGCAGACAGGCCTCCAGATCCAGATGCAAATGACATCATGAGCTTTGCAGCACTGTGTGTTTTCTTTAGGTGAGGCCAGGACTTGGAAGCCACAGACCTCTCACAGCTTGGCACCTTGCTTAGAGCCTTTATTAGGCCAATATGCAGAGACAAGACACATGTCAACGGGTTATGCCAAACATATCCTTAATATTTTAGCTTCTAAAGAAGAGCTTTGGAGTGCTGATTACTCAACAGCTGACGCAAGGAGAGTCTGTGAGCCAACAAGTGTGTGAGGATTCACTATCACAAATCCACAGTCCGGACCAAGACTACTATCCACTTTCAGCCATAATTTAAGTTTCAGTGTGTGCCAAAATGAATACATTGAGGCTCTTTCAGTAAGAATAATGAAGAAACAAGGAACAAGATAAAGAGAGACCACATTTCAACTTAAAAAAATAGGAACTTTATCGTTTTAGAGCTATCTCATAAAAGCAGACGCCTTACAACCTGCTCAAATTCATCTCTAAAAAAACCTATCTAACACAAATATGCACAAACACAAAGTAAGATGCGAGAGGCTTCATTTCAAGAGTTGAAACTGTATATTCTGAGGGCACACACACACATATACACAAAAAGAGCACGCAAGCTGCTCTGGTTTTTCTCCATTCACAATGGTCTTGATGGGTCAGACTGTGTTTGTGTACCCTATGAGCAAGTGCTATGACCAAACTGCACATTAGGGTCAAAGTGCATTAAAATAACTAATTGCTGACTGCAGACTGAGTGCAGAGTCTTAAAGGGACAAAAATAAAAATTCTGTGATTAATTACTCGCCCACACGTCGTTCCAAACACGCAAGACTTTCGTTCATTTTCGGAACACAAATGAAGATCTTTTTGATGAAATCTGAGAAGTCTCTCCATTGACAGCTACGCAACTTCAAATTCAAATTCAATCTGTTCATCATATAAAGCGATCTTGTCTCTTCAGGAAATTTTGGACTAAACCTCTCAATTCTTATGGATTAGTTTTACAATATCTTTATGAACTTTTTGAAGTTTTTTGCCACTTTTTGAAGTGTCAAAGTGGCAGATGCTCTCCGATTTCATCAAAAAGATCTTCATTTGTATTCCGAAGATGAATGAAAGTCTTACTTGGAACGATATGAGGGGGAGTAAATGATGACAGGATTTTCATTTTTGGGTGAACTATCCCTTTAAGCAACATGTAAGATGTTGGCCCTTTCAATCATTGATCACTTTACACTCAGTTTGAACTCAGTCTTTTAATAATGTTGCCAGAATAGCCCCAAGTTCATCTCAAACATGATGATACAGGCATAGACTCAAACACATCATTTCTGCTTGTTTATAAACTTTTTTGACTATAGAATATGACTAAAATGAGTCTGCCACATACCCAACCATCTATTGTAGGCATAATCTAAGTAATCAAGTTACATGTAAAATTAACTACATGTTAAGGTGAACAGTGTTCATTTAAATTACTTATGTAGCCTACGTATGTACGACTGTAAAGAGTTTAAACAAACATGTAAACTTGTGAAGTTTTTTGGTGAGGTACTCACCCGTCTCACACCCTCCCCGCTGTATGAAGAGCACCGGCGGCTGCTGCAGGCTCTGTGCTCGGTTACTGACCCGCTTCAGTTCGCAGATGTTCCGATAGGAGACTCCATCACTGCCGCACACCGGGTCGCTGCTTTTACACACGCAGATGCTGTGTTTCCCTCTCCTCCTGACGGTAGCGGAGTAGCCCACTCCTCCGGTAACGGAGCACTCCAAACTCTCTCCACACACCGGGTCCCCAAGTTTACCCACCCCGCCGCACGCCTCTCCCTCTCCGGATGCGCACACCAGGCAGCAGTTACAGTGATCCATCACCTGCCCTGTTGGACAGTCCTTCGGCATTGTCGGACACATGGACTTATCACAGTTACTCGGACATCCGCCGACCACATAGCGTTTACTGAGGCGCGCATCGGCTTGCAACGATGTTACCAAGACGCATATGCAGAACAAAGTTACCCAAATCATATTTATCAGCGTTAAATAAATAAGGAATGCAAAATGAGAATTATGCTGCTTTAAATGTCTGCTAAAACCGAGCTGCCTCCCAGCGGGAATAATCTTTGGACCGAGCTGTGTAAATTTGGTGCGCCACGGGAGCGAGCACAATGCGCGTCTCTTGAGTTTCTGCTGGCGCAGCGTTTATAAAAGCGCTCCGGATTCCACGCGCACACTTCACCACAATGACAACAAGCGCTGCGATTGGTCTGGATGTGGGAAAACTCTTTCAGACTGATGAGCAATCAGAGCAAAGCGGTCTTCAGTTCTTGAAATTGTAATGAATTCCTACCTCTTACAAAACTTACAGTGTGTTAACATTTCCGATAAAAAAAAAGTACATTTGAATGGAATAATTTAGGATGTTTCTGTAATTTTGTTTGCCATTTTGACTACAGTGATGTCTAACACTATTAACCAGTTTTAACAACATGGGAAAGAATGATTACCATGCTAAATGTTTTAAACAAATGAGACGTTTTATGAAGCAATAACACTCGGGAAGCCAGGGAGTGTTGTAACAGTTTCAATAGCTACCTGTACTATTATTATTATTATAGAACAGTAATATTAATATTATTACTATGATGCTGTTATTTGGAGTTGCTTATCATATTGCCAATTCTCACCAGCTATAAGAAAAGAAATGCTACAGATAGAACGAAGAGGAAGAATTTTAGGAAAAGAGTGTGGAGTACACTGTAAACCCTAAAGCTCAAAATACTAGGAGTAGGACAAATTTTTATTAAACAAATTAGTTCAGTTAAACGAACTGCTATGAGTATTTAGAACTTTCTTTTTCTTTTGAGTTCACAGCACTGACATATTTCAAGTAAACTGAACTGTTTTATTGTTTTGAGCTAATTTCCTTTAAGTTAGACTAACTTAAGGTTAACAGGGCTGAGATTTTGTATTTCCCAGCATGCTTTGCCCATGGCACTCGAAAGGGAGAGTAAATGCTAAAATTAAGTGTTATATAATGTTTTTTTTGTGTGTGCAAGATTAATGGTAAGCGAGACTATGTAGTAATTCATGTTTTGTTATGCTAATTTAGAAGAGTTTCTGTTAATGTGGGTTTTTGTAGAGTAACTTGCGCAAGCAAGTGGTGCATGCTGCTTGGTTTGAGAGCAGGTAAGTTACATGTTTTAAGTTGCTGTACTTAAGTGCTATACCATGCTATTGTTAACATGCTAGCAAATTAGCAAGCTGGCATTTTCTGAATTAGTTTGTTATAGCAAAATATTTCTTAAGGAAATCTCATTCAACTTTGAGTTCTGACAACTTATTATGGTTTACAGTTAAGTAAATAACTCATTTGATTTGCAAGAAAAAAGTTAATCAACTAAATATTTTATGTTCATTGCTATCAAAATGTATGAGCTAACTCAGTACTTCAAGTTAGGAGCAATTAACATGCATGATTACTACAAACTCAAAACTTGATAGTTCTGCTTACTTAAAATTGGGAACATCATAACTTTATGTAACTGGTTACCTCTAAGTTTTTGAGTTAGCAGTGTAGCTAAAAGAAAGCAGCAAAAATATGTTTAACGGAGTTCTGAGAATTCATTTTTCAACTTTGCAATCTCCCGCAAGCTTAAGCCTCTACACAAAACTATATTGAAAAAGGTGTAAAAGGAGACTCAACAAGTGTCACTAAATGTGTATAAAAACCCACAGGAAGACAAATAAACTACATCCTATCTGCCACAAATCAGGACAACCACACAGTAAATGTGTATCTGGGCCTCTTTCTATGTATTTCTATTGTTATGGAAAACTATCACATTTATGAATCTGATGGTAAACAGACCCCATGATCCAAATTGCAAATTAACTGAACCCATAATTAAACACGCAGCAAACAGAGTCACTTGTGGCAGTGATGAGCTTCAGCTTCCTGCCATAATTTACAGGCACTTGAATTAAGCCTGATAGGCCTAAACATTTTTGTGGTAACACATGGACACATGGAATTTTACAGGCCTATAATGTGCCTCGCAGAGCTTGTTCGCACACAAACTACATGTCTGAGATGTTAGTGGTAGGTCTATTATGATGCTGCATGCAAAAAATAATAATAATTAAAAAATAAAAATAATTAGTCTAAATACTGACTCTAAATTTTTTGACTGACCAGACTGTTGAGCTGTTTTAGTGCTAGCATCTTTATGAGGGGTGAGGCCTAAAGACTAGGGCTGGGTTGTTATTGTGGTTAAATGGAACTGAGAAACTCAAACGGGGTGATTTTATGGTTTTCCTCATGAACAAAGCATTCTAAGTTGGACAGTTCTGACTAATGGTTTAGTTATCTTTTCAATTTCAATTTCAATTTCAATGACAACAACAAAACGCTAGGTCATCGCTATACTGTAGGTAACTTGAAGAAACATGAAAAGACTTGTCTGCAGATGATGAGTAAACAACAGAAATGTTGCCAATATATATATCCCAATAAAACATTTTTCTGTTGATTCACAGTGGTTTTAGTAACTGTCTAAAATGATTACAACAGAAAGTGCTTAAACTAGAAAGTGTTATTTTACTATTTTGAATTAGCTTTTTGCCATTTTTATCATAGCTTTTGTTATATTTCTATTTAGCTTTATTTCAGTTTTAGTAATTTTACTATTTCAACTTAAAATTATATTTCAGGCATTTTTTTTTCTTCTAATTTTAAGGTTTATTGTAAGTTTTTCATCTAATACTTTTCACTTAAATTATATAAATATATAAGTTTTAACATTGCTATTAACAATAGCAACACTGAAACTACCAAAAGAGCTTTGGATATTTTTGAGATGTTCAAAAAGCTATAGCTCATGCAAATAAATTTTAAACAACCTGTATTCAATTAACAGCCAGTAACAAGAAGGAACATCAGATATCAATTTTTCTGAGAAAAAATAATTCACAATATATAACTGTAGCTTGGCTTCCTGACGCAGTTTTGCTGCAAAAACAATACAAAGAATTAACAAAGAGCACAAAGCATGATATCATTAAAAAAAAAAAAAAAATCCCATAACGCAATAACATGTCAATTAAAATTTACACCACAAATTTAGGTCAATGATTATGACTTAATGACTTTCAGAGATGTTTCAGAGAAGATTACAGGAGTCGGTTTGGAACGACATGAGTAAATGACAGAATTTAAATTTGAGTGAACAGTCCTTTTAACCCTGTTATTTTGACTGCTGCTCTACTTTAAAAACTCCTTTTCCCAAATGCCTTGTGAAACTGTGACAAAATGTTCGACAGCATTATCCCAGCTCATGTTTTTGCTGTCATGATCTAATAGTTGGTGACATCACATCCTTAATATGACAGCCTCAGTGAGGTCAGTGAAAATGTAAATGGGACAAAACACACAGGACATGCAAAACCATGGATGTATTTTGACAATTGGAGCCAAGAATAACGGTTTCGATATATTGGGTGAATTACCTAATGTGTTTGAATAGTATTACAATTAGCAAGTCGTGTCAACATATCAGTTTAGCAGGTGTTTTCAGAGCCGCAATGAGCAATACGCTTTAGCTGTTCGACAGTAGCTTTAAATGTCCAACAGAGGGCAATAAAGCCTCTGCTTTCTAATGGTAACATAAGTATAGATGAGTACAGCAAAAAAATAAATAAAAAATGTTTATATTCAAACAACAACAGAAACTCAGACTTGGTTTATTGCTTTTTCTTATAATAAATAATATAAACAAACCAGATTAAAATGGTTACAGCACAAAATGACAAAAAACAAACAAACTTGAGTGTTAAAACTGCCAGACCTTTAAGAGAAAAAGATACAGGCACTTTTTTAGACACAGGGCAAAAATGAATCTGCGTAAAAATAAACACTCTGAAAAGCATTTCATTATAGTAGTCATACTCAAATCCCAACAACTCGGAAAAAAAGGAGGAACAATTCAACAACAAACTCTCACTCATCTGGTCAGACATATACAGTAATACCCAGAATGCCAGAAAATGACAGGGATGTAGGCAGATTATACAGCATCAGTCTGCTCAGTTATACTGTATTCCAAACCATTGAGTTATTAAATAAACTGTGGATTTGATAGTCATTTAGTGGAGAAACAGACAAATTAATATTACAGCAACAACAATTTCACCAATACATATACATGTGGATAAAAGATGAAAATGAACTGTCAGTCAAAATAACCCCCAGCTTAGTCCACGGGATCAATTAGTCACATTAACAGCACATAGAAAACTATTAAAAACAGGAAACTGTATAGAAAGAAACACAAATGAAGTATGTTCTATAATGCTCAGTGAAGGGTAATTTTGGGATATTAAAAGGAATCACTTCTCACAAGCACTCAAACAGCTTTTCCAACTCCAGTCCGTGAGTTAGTGCGAATCTTCGCATCCTCCAACACAGTCCCAGAAACCATTTGAGTTTAGGTAACATAAATCCATATTCCTTGAATTTCTTTCTGCACATTTCAGTAAAAGCGCAAAGGTAAGAAGGAACTTTGAAGATTCCTGAATCATAGAGTTTCCGATCTAGATGAACACAACTGAAGCTCTTTTCAAAGTTCAAAATTAGCTTGACAGGTCGGGTCAAATCAGTTTGGATACGGAGGCCCTTGTTATCTTTCCTCCAAAGATCCTTCCATCACCTAAACTGTGCATACCCATCTTAATATTTCTGGGTCAGAGGTAAAAGTTTAATATAAAACCGTCAGACCTCGCTGACAGGAAGATCCGCACTATCCAGATCAAGTTGGGGCAAAGGCGCGTCGCACATTCCAAAGCTGCTGCGTCGTCGCCAAGGCGATTCGTGAGTCACTTGGAGAGGCGGGTCTCTTGCAGTAACAGGCGGGTCTCTTGCAGTGACAGGCGGGCATGTGGGCGGGGCAGGGGCAGAAGGCTCATGAAGTGCTCGCTGTCCCAAGCCAGACCTCGTGGGACCACGGCATTCTGGGTAGGCTGACACGGTAGGGGTGGGCGTCCAGGGGATGGCGTGACTCGAGAGCTGGCGGTAGAAACAGGAGCTGCCAACAATGTGCTCCTAAACGGGAAGAAAGAGGGAGAGAACAAATTGAAAGTTCTGGTCTGAATAAAGTGATTTCGGGAAAACGTTAAGACTGATGCAGTGCGGTAAAGATTGAGAGCAGTCTCAGCTGTGAGTAAGAACATCCGAGAAACGGTTTAGGATTTTTGGATGAGCTTAGCAGTAGAAGATGAGAAGTACCAGAAACCAGAGCCAGCAGAGCACCAGATCAGAAGTGTTAGTACTCAGAGAGCCCAGCTATTCCCCTCACTGGAAAACACAACATGAGAGAGAATGTGAGAAGGAGAGAGAGAGATAGATGCAGGCCTGGGCGATACATCAAATACTCATTTTATATTTTGCTACCAATAAAAGAAACCTCAGGTAAGGCTTTACATTTGTCTGATAAGTTTCTAAAAGACAGTATCATTAAGACGAATTTTGACACCTTGTCACAATTCTTGAGTATGTGAACATGATTAAAGATGCATTAATAGCATCTCCAAATTGAATCTTCAGTAACAAAAACACTTGAGTTGCTTGTCTGATTAATTTCCATGAATTCATAAATGAATCAATTCAAAACACCTGAATCAGATTCATCATGCAAAAAAAGTGTTCAAGAATATAGCATTTTATATATAATGTTGTAGTAAACTTATACTTTTTTTATAAGTAAGGTTTGGTGTCAGTAAGATTTTCAGTAAGGATTATGTGACACTGAAGTAACGGCTGCTGAAAATTCAGCTTTGCCATCACAGGAATAAATTACATTTTAAATAGTCCACAAGAATGGCTATTTAGTATTTTGTGACAAATATTGTTGCTCTGATTTAAAATGAACAATTAATAAAAATAAAAAAATGACCCTTAAAGATGCATATTAAATATCGTCAAGCCATATTGAAGCATTATTATTAAGCTACATCGCCCAGCCCTAGGTAGAAGGTGGGAGACAGAGACAAAAGGCAATATTATGAAAGAAAAGAGTGGGGAGAGGATGTTGAACAACAGAATGAATGTAAGGGAAAGACGACAAATACTGCAACAAGGTTAGAACTGCAGTCTGCGTTTAGTTACAAATTAACACACATAAAAATGTCATTGTTAGTTTGAGAACTGCAATAAAACAGAAAAAAGAAAAGCATTTTAGTCACTGCTCTAGAGTGTCCACAACATTTTACTTAGCACAGACATGTCTACTCTAATAACAGCAGTGATTGAGGACCTGATGTTGGAGACTCGAGGGTTTACCTCACAAAAGTCAGTACTGGGATATGTGGATAACGTTTATAAAACACAGGCACCACAATGCAACTGTCGAACTCACACAAACACACACTCACACACGTTTGTATGGCTACCAAGTCTTAACCCTCAAACAGTCCTTTAAAGGGGTGTCAGAAAGTGAGGACCGGCCAAAAGTCCTTATGCTGACTGGTCCTCACAAAGACAACAATACAAGTACACACACACTTACAACAACAACTTATTATAACTGTACACACATTTGTAAGGTTTGAAAATGTGTAAACAACAAAGCATTAACATGCTGTGGAAATAACACTGCTTTATTATACAATCAAAATCTTTTATTCAACCTCCAAAGGGTAAAATAAAGTTCTCGTCTAAATTTATAAATCAATAAATATCCTGTTTCAAGACAAGCAAAATGGGCTGATTTTGGGAATTGTTTTGGGTTTATTTTAATCAGTAATTGCCAGTTGGCATCACTTCAGATAAATACATTGCCAATAAACTTCATGAACCATGTTACAAACAACAATAAAGAACAATTAAATACAGATGAGCAATCGAAAAACATGTGAAACATGCGTTTTGGGTGTGTAGCAGGAGACTGCAGTGGGCTGGCAGAGAGGCAGAAGCATTAGAAATGAAGTAGTGCATCAATATTAACCGTTAGTTTAAATGAGGGAGCCACACTGTTGAGAAGAAACAGATGAGAGAATTAGCGTGAAAACATCCGGTCAGCGGAAACTGAATGCATCTCGTTAATGAACCGTTGCATCCGTTTATTTCTGCATCTGAATTTGAACGGTTAGGTGTGCATTTGTGTGTGAAGTTATTCTGGAAAAGCGAAATGGAAAAGATCAAGCTAGGTAAGTACGTTTGTGCGCGCATGTGCGTTAGCGACTCTAAAGCGAAGCGAGGAAGAGGAAACAAGGGCGGGTCAAAGGGGGCGGAGCTCACATACGTGCTGCCTTGAGTGACACGTGGGGTGTATCTCTGAATACAGGGGCTTGAATGCCTTCTGGCCTGACGCATCTGAAACAACAGTGCAAAGCTACATTAGAAGAAAAAAGGAAGAGAGATACAGGCGCCCCAAAATATTTGGACACTTAATATATGATTGTCATTTAATTTACATGATCAAATTATCAAACCAAGCAGCTTCTGCAAAAAAAAAAAAAAAAAATCCACTAACACATACATTGTCTTACAATATATCTATATTTTTATGATTTTAAACTTAAAGTCGGCATTAAAAAAATCCATATAAATGTGAATGATGCGATCATGCATATGTTTAATCAAAATGTCATAACTCCATCTTCCAGTGAAATGACAGACAGCTCTCTGGTGACGTATAGACTTCTCCAATCATTCAGTCCGCTTAAACCCTGCTTCTTTCTTACAATTGACTGCAAGCTTGAATTCAGATCTAATCAGATAACTCACATCTAATCAACAACCAATGAATAGAACTAAGCCACTGCTCTAGGGTTTTTTTTTTCCCTGATAATCGGTTTTACTCAGATGTACGTCACAATGCCAAAGAAAAGATCTGTCCCTACTTCTGTTACATCAAAACTTCTTTGATGTAATCTAAATGCCATCTTCCATTTTAACTTGATATTTGTCATCAAATGCAATGACGTTCAATACATTAAGTTCAACTAAAATGTCCAAATAATTTTTGGGGTCACTAGGTTCAGAGGGAGTGGGAGAAACAGTATGAAAACGAACAGACTGCGGCCCACATTTAAATGAGTGCACTCTTGATTCCAGAGTGCTAGAACACTATTACCAATCTTAAACCCAAACCACTGCAGTCATATTATTGTTCACTCCTCTTTTTGTTTGTTTGTGTATTTGTGTGTGAGAGAGAGAGAGAAAAAAAAGAAAGGCACATGACTGGATACATGTATGCAGATAAACTCCTTAAGTGTTTTAAACATTCGCACACTCTCCATGTGTTCTCAGCTTGACTTATGAAATCATGCTTCATTGTTTTGCTCAGAGGCAGAGTGACTACCTGCTTTTGAATGCATGCGTGCGTGTGTGTACATACAGAAGCTGCGGACCGGCCTGGGCCCCTCTGAGCCACAATGGCTCCTGAAACAGCCTTAATCCAGCTGTGCATCTCCTCTGGACTATCAGCCTGGAACAGAATGATTGAAAGAAAAAAGTTTACATGTTCTAAAAGAAACAAAGAGATAAAATGCTACAAAGGTAACAAATGCTCCCGCGATCTGAGCCTACTGATGTCTATATGGTTCTGAGATACAGTGTAGCCTAAAAACTTACAAATAATACACTAATATTTTCACAAAAGGGAGAAATTATTTTCAACCACTCTTTTAAATATTTAGATTTTTGCACCGTGGGGTCACATGAGAAGTGCATGTTGATGCATGACAGGACCTCTCACCTGGATATAGAATGTTCTGGAGGTTGTGACGACTTCAAAGAGGTTGTCTCGCATCATTATTTCACTGAAAGTGAAAACGGGAAGAGAATAACTTGTAACCTAAATCTATAACTATAAATGCACCACTGCAAATCTAAATATAAACTACCGTTCAAAGGTTTAGGGTCAGTATGATTTTTTTTTTTTAAACAAAAAAATACTTTCATTCAGAAAGAAAAAAGGTTACAGTAAAGACATTCAAATAAATGCTGTTTAAATTTTCCATTAATTACAGAATCCTGAATCCACAAATAAATTAAAAGGTTTACAACATTGATGATACCAAGAAATGTTTCTTGAGCACCAAATCAGCATATTAGAAGGATTTCTGAAGGATCATGAAGGATTATTTTAACAAAAATAATCCTGTTTATTTTAACAAATAAACGCAGCCTTGGTAAGCATAAAAAGTACAGAAGGATACTCATTTATAGGAATGCTCAGTCAAGAATTCAAATCATATGATTGGCTGACATTCTGTTTGTACCTGTGTTTGCACTCCTGCACCTTATGGACCTCCTTCAGAAGAATAATCTTCAAAGGATCCTTCTCCTGAAAGAGAAGTGAAAGGAGAGAGAGATTAGTCGGTAGTCTCAGAGAGCCAGATATTTTGGGATGGAGTGCGGTCCAATTTGGAGCTTATTCAGGCAAAGAACCACCTGGACTGCACGGGAGACTTAAATACTTTTTTTCTCACTGCAAGAGCAGTGATTTTCATAACGTTTTACTCTGTTACAGGCAGACACACATGTACATATGCAGCAGAATCACACACAACTAGTAGCCGCCTGGAATTTCACAGATATAGTGCCATTCGTGTTGAGACAGAGCGCTGGTATTTGCTTTATCTTTTGTTCGGATTTAAAAAAAAGAAAACCTTAAATGCAAAAGAGAATAACCTTTCAATTCATATTCTTTCTTCTATAAAATATCAGTCTAAGATCATCAGGCATAAAAAGGCCTTTTCCTCTAATAATTAAATCTGCTTGTTCAATTCAGAGGATGCGACCATTCAACCTACATTTTTAACATGATTTACTGGGCACCTGAATCTTTGTTTCAGAATTCTCCACTGACCAGGGATGACGGTGTGTATTCAATACAAATCACAACTGCATAAGTGGTGAATAAATACACAACATACCAGATCAGACTTGAAGTAACTCATCGAGTTCTGCTCCAGAACAAAATATCTCCGTTTCCAATTCTTCATCTGATATAAGAGGAAAACAGTAAACTGTAATTCATTCTCTCCAGCAGTCACCCAAAGCTTCACAATTCAGATTTTAAATATAATATTTTTGGGGCATTTACACAAACCATGCTAAAAACAGCCTCTCATACTCACCAGAGCCCCCTGTTTGACGCAGTATCCTGCTTTAATAACGGTCTGATCCTGCCCTGCTCTAGTGTGCAAATATGGCGGATTGTTTTGAGCTTTCCTCAAGCCCACCTTCTCTCCTCCAACACTGTGTGCCACCTCTCCATCCTGCTAAAAGAAACTAGTTAATTTAATTTCTTTGTTCTTAATAAAAAAAACAAATACAAACATACTATGGATGGATGAATGGATGGATGGATGGATGGATGGATGTGTATTAACCGATGGATGGATGGATGGATGAATGGATGGATGGATGTGTATTAACCGATGGATGGATGGATGGATGAATGGATGGATGGATGTGTATTAACCGATGGATGGATGGATGGATGAATGGATGGATGGATGTGTATTAACCGATGGATGGATGGATGGATGAATGGATGGATGGATGTGTATTAACCGATGGATGGATGGATGGATGAATGGATGGATGGATGTGTATTAACCGATGGATGGATGGATGGATGGATGGATGGATGTGTATTAACCGATGGATGGATGGATGGATGGATGGATGGATGTGTATTAACCGATGGATGGATGGATGGATGGATGGATGTGTATTAACCGATGGATGGATGGATGGATGGATGGATGGATGGATGTGTATTAACCGATGGATGGATGGATGGATGGATGGATGGATGGATGTGTATTAACCGATGGATGGATGGATGGATGGATGGATGGATGGATGTGTATTAACCGATGGATGGATGGATGGATGGATGGATGGATGGATGGATGGATGGATGTGTATTAACCGATGGATGGATGGATGGATGGATGGATGGATGTGTATTAACCGATGGATGGATGGATGGATGGATGGATGGATGGATGTGTATTAACCGATGGATGGATGGATGGATGTGTATTAACCGATGGATGGATGGATGGATGGATGGATGGATGTGTATTAACCGATGGATGGATGGATGGATGGATGTGTATTAACCGATGGATGGATGGATGGATGGATGGATGGATGGATGGATGTGTATTAACCGATGGATGGATGGATGGATGGATGGATGTGTATTAACCGATGGATGGATGGATGGATGGATGGATGTGTATTAACCGATGGATGGATGGATGGATGGATGGATGTGTATTAACCGATGGATGGATGGATGGATGGATGGATGTGTATTAACCGATGGATGGATGGATGGATGGATGGATGTGTATTAACCGATGGATGGATGGATGGATGGATGTGTATTAACCGATGGATGGATGGATGGATGGATGGATGTGTATTAACCGATGGATGGATGGATGGATGGATGGATGGATGGATGGATGTGTATTAACCGATGGATGGATGGATGGATGGATGGATGGATGGATGTGTATTAACCGATGGATGGATGGATGGATGGATGGATGTGTATTAACCGATGGATGGATGGATGGATGGATGGATGTGTATTAACCGATGGATGGATGGATGGATGGATGGATGGATGGATGGATGGATGTGTATTAACCGATGGATGGATGGATGGATGGATGGATGGATGTGTATTAACCGATGGATGGATGGATGGATGGATGGATGGATGGATGGATGGATGTGTATTAACCGATGGATGGATGGATGGATGGATGGATGGATGGATGTGTATTAACCGATGGATGGATGGATGGATGGATGGATGGATGGATGTGTATTAACCGATGGATGGATGGATGGATGGATGGATGGATGGATGGATGGATGGATGGATGTGTATTAACCGATGGATGGATGGATGGATGGATGGATGGATGGATGGATGGATGGATGGATGTGTATTAACCGATGGATGGATGGATGGATGGATGGATGGATGGATGTGTATTAACCGATGGATGGATGGATGGATGGATGGATGGATGGATGTGTATTAACCGATGGATGGATGGATGGATGGATGGATGGATGGATGTGTATTAACCGATGGATGGATGGATGGATGGATGGATGGATGGATGTGTATTAACCGATGGATGGATGGATGGATGGATGGATGGATGTGTATTAACCGATGGATGGATGGATGGATGGATGGATGGATGGATGTGTATTAACCGATGGATGGATGGATGGATGGATGGATGGATGTGTATTAACCGATGGATGGATGGATGGATGGATGGATGGATGTGTATTAACCGATGGATGGATGTGTATTAACCGATGGATGGATGGATGGATGGATGGATGGATGTGTATTAACCGATGGATGGATGTGTATTAACCGATGGATGGATGGATGGATGGATGGATGGATGTGTATTAACCGATGGATGGATGGATGGATGGATGGATGGATGTGTATTAACCGATGGATGGATGGATGGATGGATGGATGGATGTGTATTAACCGATGGATGGATGGATGGATGGATGGATGTGTATTAACCGATGGATGGATGGATGGATGGATGGATGTGTATTAACCGATGGATGGATGGATGGATGGATGTGTATTAACCGATGGATGGATGGATGGATGGATGGATGTGTATTAACCGATGGATGGATGGATGGATGGATGGATGGATGTGTATTAACCGATGGATGGATGGATGGATGGATGGATGTGTATTAACCGATGGATGGATGGATGGATGGATGGATGTGTATTAACCGATGGATGGATGGATGGATGGATGGATGTGTATTAACCGATGGATGGATGGATGGATGGATGGATGTGTATTAACCGATGGATGGATGGATGGATGGATGGATGTGTATTAACCGATGGATGGATGGATGGATGGATGGATGTGTATTAACCGATGGATGGATGGATGGATGGATGGATGGATGGATGTGTATTAACCGATGGATGGATGGATGGATGGATGTGTATTAACCGATGGATGGATGGATGGATGGATGGATGGATGGATGGATGTGTATTAACCGATGGATGGATGGATGGATGGATGGATGGATGTGTATTAACCGATGGATGGATGGATGGATGGATGGATGTGTATTAACCGATGGATGGATGGATGGATGTGTATTAACCGATGGATGGATGTGTATTAACCGATGGATGGATGGATGGATGTGTATTAACCGATGGATGGATGGATGGATGGATGGATGGATGTGTATTAACCGATGGATGGATGGATGGATGGATGGATGGATGTGTATTAACCGATGGATGGATGGATGGATGGATGGATGGATGGATGTGTATTAACCGATGGATGGATGGATGGATGGATGGATGGATGGATGTGTATTAACCGATGGATGGATGGATGGATGGATGGATGGATGGATGTGTATTAACCGATGGATGGATGGATGGATGGATGGATGGATGGATGTGTATTAACCGATGGATGGATGGATGGATGGATGGATGGATGGATGTGTATTAACCGATGGATGGATGGATGGATGTGTATTAACCGATGGATGGATGGATGGATGGATGGATGGATGTGTATTAACCGATGGATGGATGTGTATTAACCGATGGATGGATGGATGGATGGATGGATGGATGTGTATTAACCGATGGATGGATGGATGGATGGATGGATGTGTATTAACCGATGGATGGATGGATGGATGGATGGATGGATGGATGGATGTGTATTAACCGATGGATGGATGGATGGATGGATGGATGGATGTGTATTAACCGATGGATGGATGGATGGATGGATGGATGGATGTGTATTAACCGATGGATGGATGGATGGATGTGTATTAACCGATGGATGGATGGATGGATGGATGGATGGATGTGTATTAACCGATGGATGGATGGATGGATGGATGAATGGATGTGTATTAACCGATGGATGGATGGATGGATGGATGGATGGATGAATGGATGTGTATTAACCGATGGATGGATGGATGGATGGATGGATGAATGGATGTGTATTAACCGATGGATGGATGGATGGATGGATGGATGGATGGATGAATGGATGTGTATTAACCGATGGATGGATGGATGAATGGATGTGTATTAACCGATGGATGGATGGATGGATGGATGTATGGATGTGTATTAACCGATGGATGGATGGATGGATGTGTATTAACCGATGGATGGATGGATGGATGGATGGATGGATGTGTATTAACCGATGGATGGATGGATGGATGGATGGATGTGTATTAACCGATGGATGGATGGATGGATGGATGGATGTGTATTAACCGATGGATGGATGGATGGATGGATGGATGGATGTGTATTAACCGATGGATGGATGGATGGATGGATGGATGGATGTGTATTAACCGATGGATGGATGGATGGATGGATGGATGGATGTGTATTAACCGATGGATGGATGGATGGATGGATGGATGGATGGATGTGTATTAACCGATGGATGGATGGATGGATGGATGGATGGATGGATGTGTATTAACCGATGGATGGATGGATGGATGGATGGATGGATGGATGTGTATTAACCGATGGATGGATGGATGGATGTGTATTAACCGATGGATGGATGGATGGATGGATGGATGGATGTGTATTAACCGATGGATGGATGGATGGATGGATGTGTATTAACCGATGGATGGATGGATGGATGGATGTGTATTAACCGATGGATGGATGGATGGATGGATGTGTATTAACCGATGGATGGATGGATGGATGGATGTGTATTAACCGATGGATGGATGGATGGATGGATGTGTATTAACCGATGGATGGATGGATGGATGGATGTGTATTAACCGATGGATGGATGGATGGATGGATGTGTATTAACCGATGGATGGATGGATGGATGGATGTGTATTAACCGATGGATGGATGGATGGATGGATGTGTATTAACCGATGGATGGATGGATGGATGGATGTGTATTAACCGATGGATGGATGGATGGATGGATGTGTATTAACCGATGGATGGATGGATGGATGGATGTGTATTAACCGATGGATGGATGGATGGATGGATGTGTATTAACCGATGGATGGATGGATGGATGGATGTGTATTAACCGATGGATGGATGGATGGATGTGTATTAACCGATGGATGGATGGATGGATGGATGGATGTGTATTAACCGATGGATGGATGGATGGATGGATGGATGGATGGATGGATGGATGGATGGATGGATGTGTATTAACCGATGGATGGATGGATGGATGGATGGATGGATGGATGGATGGATGGATGGATGTGTATTAACCGATGGATGGATGGATGGATGGATGGATGGATGGATGGATGTGTATTAACCGATGGATGGATGGATGGATGGATGGATGGATGGATGGATGTGTATTAACCGATGGATGGATGGATGGATGGATGGATGGATGGATGGATGTGTATTAACCGATGGATGGATGGATGGATGGATGGATGGATGGATGGATGTGTATTAACCGATGGATGGATGGATGGATGGATGGATGGATGGATGGATGTGTATTAACCGATGGATGGATGGATGGATGGATGGATGTGTATTAACCGATGGATGGATGGATGGATGGATGGATGGATGGATGGATGTGTATTAACCGATGGATGGATGGATGGATGGATGGATGGATGGATGGATGTGTATTAACCGATGGATGGATGGATGGATGGATGGATGGATGGATGGATGTGTATTAACCGATGGATGGATGGATGGATGGATGGATGGATGGATGGATGTGTATTAACCGATGGATGGATGGATGGATGGATGGATGGATGGATGGATGGATGTGTATTAACCGATGGATGGATGGATGGATGGATGGATGGATGGATGGATGTGTATTAACCGATGGATGGATGGATGGATGGATGGATGGATGGATGGATGTGTATTAACCGATGGATGGATGGATGGATGGATGGATGGATGGATGGATGTGTATTAACCGATGGATGGATGGATGGATGGATGGATGGGTATTAACCGATGGATGGATGGATGGATGGATGGATGGATGGATGGATGGATGGATGTGTATTAACCGATGGATGGATGGATGGATGGATGGATGTGTATTAACCGATGGATGGATGGATGGATGGATGGATGGATGGATGGATGTGTATTAACCGATGGATGGATGGATGGATGGATGGATGGATGTGTATTAACCGATGGATGGATGGATGGATGGATGGATGGATGGATGGATGTGTATTAACCGATGGATGGATGGATGGATGGATGGATGGATGGATGGATGGATGTGTATTAACCGATGGATGGATGGATGGATGGATGGATGGATGGATGGATGTGTATTAACCGATGGATGGATGGATGGATGGATGGATGTGTATTAACCGATGGATGGATGGATGGATGGATGGATGGTTGGATGGATGTGTATTAACCGATGGATGGATGGATGGATGGATGGATGGATGGATGGATGTGTATTAACCGATGGATGGATGGATGGATGGATGGATGGATGTGTATTAACCGATGGATGGATGGATGGATGGATGGATGGATGGATGTGTATTAACCGATGGATGGATGGATGGATGTGTATTAACCGATGGATGGATGGATGGATGGATGGATGGATGGATGGATGTGTATTAACCGATGGATGGATGGATGGATGGATGGATGGATGGATGGATGGATGGATGTGTATTAACCGATGGATGGATGGATGGATGTGTATTAACCGATGGATGGATGGATGGATGTGTATTAACCGATGGATGGATGGATGGATGGATGGATGGATGGATGGATGGATGGATGTGTATTAACCGATGGATGGATGGATGGATGTGTATTAACCGATGGATGGATGGATGGATGGATGTGTATTAACCGATGGATGGATGGATGGATGGATGTGTATTAACCGATGGATGGATGGATGGATGGATGGATGTGTATTAACCGATGGATGGATGGATGGATGGATGTGTATTAACCGATGGATGGATGGATGGATGGATGTGTATTAACCGATGGATGGATGGATGGATGGATGTGTATTAACCGATGGATGGATGGATGGATGGATGGATGTGTATTAACCGATGGATGGATGGATGGATGGATGGATGTGTATTAACCGATGGATGGATGGATGGATGGATGTGTATTAACCGATGGATGGATGGATGGATGGATGGATGGATGGATGTGTATTAACCGATGGATGGATGGATGGATGGATGGATGTGTATTAACCGATGGATGGATGGATGGATGGATGGATGTGTATTAACCGATGGATGGATGGATGGATGGATGGATGGATGTGTATTAACCGATGGATGGATGGATGGATGGATGGATGGATGTGTATTAACCGATGGATGGATGGATGGATGGATGGATGGATGTGTATTAACCGATGGATGGATGGATGGATGGATGTGTATTAACCGATGGATGGATGGATGGATGGATGTGTATTAACCGATGGATGGATGGATGGATGGATGTGTATTAACCGATGGATGGATGGATGGATGGATGTGTATTAACCGATGGATGGATGGATGGATGGATGTGTATTAACCGATGGATGGATGGATGGATGGATGTGTATTAACCGATGGATGGATGGATGGATGGATGTGTATTAACCGATGGATGGATGGATGGATGGATGTGTATTAACCGATGGATGGATGGATGGATGGATGTGTATTAACCGATGGATGGATGGATGGATGGATGTGTATTAACCGATGGATGGATGGATGGATGGATGTGTATTAACCGATGGATGGATGGATGGATGGATGTGTATTAACCGATGGATGGATGGATGGATGGATGTGTATTAACCGATGGATGGATGGATGGATGGATGTGTATTAACCGATGGATGGATGGATGGATGGATGTGTATTAACCGATGGATGGATGGATGGATGGATGTGTATTAACCGATGGATGGATGGATGGATGGATGTGTATTAACCGATGGATGGATGGATGG